>JAUPFP010000002.1:4282779-4928789 GCA_036925085.1 Brachycybe producta
CAGTTTTACTAAGTGCTGGGTTTCACGATGATGGCGGTGCACTTGGACGCTTGGTTGCTTTCCATCTGTGTTACTACTGAAGCTATTTTGATGCATGGCTAAGCAGTTGAATCAACAATAGGTTTCAGCAATTTATCACCTTTTTTTCTGTATTAGTTTCACTTTTCTAATGTGTTTCTGGGCTCTCTTACAAATATAGTGGTATTGGGTCATACACATCAGGTATAGGCTGCATCCAAACCACTAAATGCATTTTAATTTACTATAATACCTGTATGTAGATTTATACTTAGAAAATGTTATATTTTTATAGTTGACAGGTAACGTCAAGTAGGTACCGTGAGTTTATGCTTACATTGCATGTTTGCACTAGCTGCCACTGTGCATATTTGTATTTGTTGCAATTATCTACAGCATGCTTCTGATGCCGCATGTCTGAGAAAATACGAACCTATTTTATGATATATGCTGATCGAGTGATAGAATGACAATTGGTAAGTGCGGTTATATTAAAAAAAAAAAACAATTTCAAAATGACGAATTTCTAACTCTGATGTTAAACTCCATTGAGTACGCCCAAATATGAAAAAAAAAATCCATTAAATTGCTCGTAAAATTATCTAAAAATAATTTTAAAAAACCACAGTGAAGCCAACACATTGGCGCACTTGCTGATCTTTTTCTGGTTTTTTAAAATTATTTTTACGTATTTTTACGAGCATTATAATGGATGTTTTTTTTTTTCTTATTTGGAAATCCATGGTTAGAAAGAGTTAGATGAGTTAGAAATTCGCCATTTTGAAATAGTTTTTTTTTTAAATTTAACCGCACTTACCAATTTTACGTCATTCTAATCACTCGATCAGCATATATTTAAGGTGCACATTGCACTTTGAAAACATTGAGTCTATGGGCTCAATAGAAAACAATTAGTTACAAAAAGTACTCTGCTAGCAGCCAAATAAGGCCTGTGGCAGAGGGACATAAAAGTCCAAATGCAGCAGTAAGCAGGGTCAATCTCACAAAAAAAATTATCCCCATTTACCACTGCCTCAGGAAGAGAGTTCCATTGTCTTATAACTCTAGGGGAAAAAAGACTAATAATATGAATCTGTCCTAGCAAAAATCTCTCTAATTTTCTTAGAGTGGTCAGCCCTGCCCATATATAGTGCTTTATGAACATCACTAGACTGTGGTTTAGGACAATCACCACGTGTGATTTTCTTGAACAATTGCAAACTTCACTTACCAATGCGATTTGCCAAACTATGCCATTGGAGCACTGCCAGCATCTCAGTGACACTATCAGTCAGGGTGGCTGATTTTTTTGATTTTTTTTTTTTAAAAAATCAAATAAAATGATTTTTTTTTATTTAAATCAGATTTTTTTTGATTTTTTTCATTTATATGAAATATTATTTTTTTTATGATGATGTTTGCAAAAATGAGTAATAATAACATTGTTAATTGTTCAGTTGTTAGTAAAATAATTGCAAAATAATAAAAAAATGTTAAGAAACATTCAAATTTTAAAATAAGTTTCAAGCACTTAATTTAACATTCTGAACATATAAACACAAGCTTTGCAGCCTTTTCAGTCCCCAAAGCAAATCAGTGCCTCAAGAGGTAAACTGGGTTAAGTCACTTTAAAAAAAAACACGATTTTACATCTTCATAAGATGTCAAATTTGTGTTTTTTAAACAGCTTGTCAAGTTCTATCAGCAGTAAACAGTGGTAAGTCCACAGTTTTACACATTGGCTGCTAGATGGTGGTATACCATGTTAAGTCCTATTCCTTCAATGAAGAGAAAAACTTTCAAATGACTCCACTGTAAAATTTAGGTGACTTAAAACAGTTTACCTCTGAGGTTCTTAAATTACTATTACTATTTATATCTACAGTATTTGTCCCTGATTTCCACCAGTCAATTGGAGGATATTTCCTCAAGTATATCTTCCGAAAAAAAATGCATTAATGAAAGGACTACCACCGGACTTTATTTTATAAACATAGGAAAAAATGCTGGGAACTGTTTTATTTTTATTGTGTAATTTTAATGTTTAAATGAATGTGAATTTTTTAAAAAAAAATCATTTGAATTTTTAAAAAAAAAATCATTTGATTTTTTTTTAAAAAATCATTTGATTTAAATCATGATTTGAATCAATGTGATTTAAATCACTGCCACCCTGCTATCAGTAAATTTATGCCTGCCACAAACAAACCTAGCAACTGCCTTAACGCTGAACCATCTCAACTGAGTGGGTGTGCTAGCGCCCTTTGTAGAGATTTTTCAAAGTAATTTTGCGATGTGCGTAGCCTTTCTTTATTTTCACACTTTCATAATTAGTTTATTGAAGAAAGAAAGATATCACTGTAGAGTTTGTTGTGTTTTTCACCTTCGTTTTTACTCTTCTATTAATTAATTTTGAAAGTTTCTCATAAGTTAATTGAAACTGGTGCTACAAATCGTATTGATGCACACCTCTGATCACTACTTCCTGTTTGGATTTTTTTTTTTGGGAGAAGAAGTACTTCATTACTTGTCATGTCTTTTTTTTATATATATAAACTAGAAGAGACAAGTATACTTGTACATTTACCTCTCGTGGTATAGAAAAAATGCTTTGAACACGGTCTCTACACACCACAAAATAGAAATTATTTCTGTTTATGTTTGTTAAATATTGCCAGAAATATATACACTTGTATATATACTTGAAGATAAAACATTTTTTTTTGAAGAAACATTATACTGTATATGATATGTATGGGTGTGTGTATATATGGCCTATTTAAATGCAAGCTTGTTTCTTTTTGATTTTATCTTAAAAAAGATATGTCTCACACAAGGGGTGGAGAGAGAGAGAGAGAGAGAGGGGGAGAGAGAGAGAGAGAGAGAGAGAGAGAGAGAGAGAGGAAAAAAAGATGCATAAACACAGAAAAAAAATCTTTACGTGTTTTGCCTTAGGGCTAACATTTCGACAGTTATCACTCTGGTTATTATTTACGTTTTAATGCACAGCACGGACTTATATTAGTATTTTGAGTGCTGAAGTATGTTTTTTTCTTCTTCTTCTTCTTCTTCTGTATATGAAACCCTAAAGACATTTTCTCTCTGAAATGATCAAAAACATGGTTTTTCTTCTTAGTTTTTTCTTCTTCTCTCTATTCATAATAAAAATATTAAGATTTGAATGTGTGTTTTTTGTTTGTATTTTCTTAAAGAAAAAAGGAAAATTGAACATTGAAATGTTATTTTTTTTTCAGAAATTTAAGATATATTGTGTAGGTGTAATTTTTGCTAAATGAATGCTTTCGAATTGAAGTTCAAATGAAAGAGGTGCCTGTCAACCTTAACAAATTTTTTTTATGCGAACCAATCAAATTATGACATTTTTTTCTTTTCTTCTTCAAATGATTAGTTTTGCATTGATATGTCTTTTCAGTTGTGCAAGCAAATCAAACAAAAAAACATACGTGAAAATAAACAGAGCAAAAAAAAAAACCATGGTAAATTTACTAAATGACGTTTTTTGCAAAACAAGATACATCAATATTTCTGAAAAAGTTGTTTAATAAATTCAGTTAAGGGAATTCCTAAATTTTCTCGAATCCAAATTTTAAAAAGGTTCTCGAATTTCCTCGAATCTCGAATCCTTAATATAAGTATCCTATATTATTCATTCAAACCGCACAATAAACCAATTAGAAGTTGCGGATCGTCATAAAAGCGGCGGAGCCAACTGAAGTTCTTCCCGATTTCTAATTGCCTGTGATATTGGTTATCATGGTACTTCCACTGAAATGGCAACATTCGCCGTTATTTTCAAGATTCGCGGGATTTAATTTAACTAAGTAGTTCTTAACATTTCCCCTTTTTCCTTTTCTAACGTTGGGATCAATGACGGATTTGGACTGACTGTCCAGACCGCCATTTCAGGTGGAGGAGGAGGTTCATTGAGGACAGCCGGTTAAGCTTCGAGTTGTGGCAGTTTGCCTTGGCAGCAGTATTTGAGTACCCGAGTGAAGAAATTGAGCCGACTAACTTGACCAGTTTAATCATATGTGACATATTGTGTACCCTGTATACTCTGAGAACAGAGAGCTGATTTATAATAGGCCTATAGCCAAATGGCAGGAGGGCCATTAATACTTATTAGTAGGGAGAACGGTTTTATGCTGTCAGATTTAAGCACGATTCATGCGATATGACATCAAATAACACTAGTTTTATTTTGCATATAATTGCATATTTAAGGGTGCATGCATATTTTGTGAATTTTACATGTTAAGGGCATATTTAACACTTTTTTTCTAAAAAAATTAGGATTTTTTTTATTTTGGTTTAAGAAACTGAACAAATTTCGTTTCATTCAAGAACTGCAAAAAATTTTAAAATGTGTTATTGTCAATTGTATTACAGAAAAATAAAGGCTATGAACAATTCCAGAAGATCTGCATGGGCAGTTTTGAATGGTGAAAATCTTAATGAAGATATCAGTTTGTCTTTTTCCGATATTGCTTGTTTTAAGTTGCACAAGTTACATCTTGTGATGTAGTACATAGTTTCTTGAAGTATAAAGCATATTGTGCATATTTTGTGGGCATATTTTAGGATTTATAACAGCATAGTTGCATGCATATTTTTTAATTTTTAGGGCATGAAACTGTTGTCCCTACTTATTAGAGTCCAGATCTGTCAGTCCAGATCCCATCGTGATTTTCCACCTTTAGAATATAGTGTTAGGGGATTAAGGAACATCAAACTTTTCTAGCTTTTAAAATAATAATTATTCATACATATGTAGGTCTATAGTTTTTTCTTATAAAAAAAGTCAAAATCTGGTATTTTAATAAAAAAAACTGTTTTATTAAAAGTATTGCTAGGATAAATAAATGTCTTTATCTTTCTTGACATTTTTTTTTACTAAAAACATACTAAGATTAAGGAACACTTCGATTTTTTTTTGTTCTTAACCTTATATTGTAGAAAAACCCACGTACTTATTTTTGGATGTTCTCCAAAGTATTTTTTTTAGAATATGGTTTGGTTGAGTAATCTATTGTTTAATTTACGAGAGAGAGAGAGAGAGAGAGAGAGAGAGAGCAAAAATGATTTAAATTTTTATGTTTTCGTCTGCATTATTTAGTTTTTTTTCTTTTCAAAAAATCACAATAAAGACGTGGAATCTACATTTTCAAATCGAAGCAATGATTTGCATTATAACAGCATAAAGTAA
Source organism: Brachycybe producta (assembly GCA_036925085.1). Taxonomy (NCBI): domain Eukaryota; kingdom Metazoa; phylum Arthropoda; class Diplopoda; order Playtdesmida; family Andrognathidae; genus Brachycybe; species Brachycybe producta. The sequence goes on from JAUPFP010000002.1 coordinate 4,288,025, forward strand.
GATCTAAAAGAGTCTTTAGAGAAAAACTATGGAAACGTTAGTAGTGTTCGGCTTATACCGAGTGGTGCAAGTAAAACGTGCCCTTGTTTAAAGATGAATTACAATTACACTTAGTACTTTGCTAGCAGCTGTGATGAGGCTGGCCCTTTGGCACCACCATTTTTACTTGGTAGTGCTGACTCTGAACGGGTCTGATTTAACCGGGCGCGAGATCACGAAAGTTCAAGCGCTTTACCTGCTGTTTCAGTCTCTCGAATCCGGCCGTCTTAAAGGCCCACAAAAATACCTCTCTGTTTCAGTCAGGGCCAAATGTGGCCATCCTCACGCTCTCAAGTTAGATCACGGTTGGTCTCGACTTGGGAATCTTATGTATAGATCCGTAACGACCTCTACGATACTAGTCCTCTTTAGCCCAGCCTGAAGGTCCCATTCAGAGGAACTCAGAAGGTTTCTGAGTGCCTCTATTGGTGGCTGAGTGATGGGCTAAAGCCTCTTTTGGGTATTTCCACTGTTTGGAAATAACTTACACACACACAACACTTTCAGGTAGAAAAGTTCTCTTTACTTTCTTATAGCATATCTATTACTTTTACATTGTTGTGTGTATATTGATAACTGACGATACAATTTGATTACAATCTCTTGAATATTACATTCGCAATCTCTTAAGTTCAGAATTCCTCTATTCGAAATTATCTATTCGAAATCTCTGATCGAACTCTACTCTTCGATTCTCTATTCCGAACTGTCCCCAAACATAAGTGGCACGGCACTTTCGTTCGGTCTCAAGGGAGGGGCGACTGTCACCTCAGGGCTCAATGAGTGGCCAACTGGGCCAGTCATTGCCCTGGGCAGAGAATATTACCTTTTAAGGAAAGACATTTTTGGGACTCTTTTCCCAATTTATCATGGTTCTTTTGGGTTCCTTGAATTCACTAAGAATTTGGGCCACCCAAGTCTGGACATCTGTTCACCAAGGGGTGCCATACTGAAAGATAGGAATTTCTACGGTGTGTTCCACAAGTATGCAGATACAGGGTGTCACACAGCCAAATAGGCCTATGGCAGAGGGACATAAAAGTCCACATGCAGCATTAAGCATTGTCAAGCACATGCACATATATAAACACAAAATGAATATACAAATGTCAATCCCACAAAACAAAATTATCCCCATTCACCACTTTCTCAGGAAGAGAGTTCCATTGTCTTATAAGTCTAGAGAAAAAGACCAATAATAGGAATCTGTCCTAGCAAAAATCTCCCTAATTTTCGTAGAGGGTCAGCCCTGCCCATGTTATAGTGCTTTATGAATGTTCTCAAGATTTTAACAGAACATTTCTGCCAAAAAAATACAAAAATATGCATCAATAATTAATTAGTAAAGCTATAGTATTTTGAAAGTGACTTATGTATAAATTGTTTTTGCTTGTGTTTGTTAATGGAATTAATTCTCAGTGCTTTCTCATTGTGTAAATCATTAATTAACGACCTCAGAAACACGAAGTTTTTTTAAAAAAAAAACATCGTTTTAAAAATGTGTTATGGTTTCAGGTTTTAGGATAAGTAAATTTCTATGCTAAAAACTAGAAGTAGGGCGAATCCTAAATTTTCTCAAATCCCGAATCCTAAAAGGTTCTCGAATCCTTCATATAAGAATCTTATATTATTCATTAAGAAGATACAAATAAATGAAATAATATTAAATTATTAATAATAAAAAACAGTGTGTGGCACTCAGGGTCGCCACAAGGTGATATTGGTAATACTGGTCGACCACCGAAATTGCAACAATCGCCGGTTTTTTGTTAGTAAACACGTTTCTATTGGAAGTCAATGGAGTTAAAACTAGTTTTACCAAAGTTTCTAACAGTTTTTTTAAGGTTAGGATTCGAAAGATTCGAAAGACGAAAAAAACACGAAGATTCGAATTTTCGATTCTCGAATATTTTTCAATATTCGAGGATTCGAATGTCCCCCCATATCCCTACTAAAGACTCTTCAAATTTCAAATGTGTAATTTTTATTGTTTAATCAATATTCATTTTTTAACATTGGAGGCGTTTTACATGCACCCAACCTCTATGTAATGAGAGGTAGGTGGTTGGTATATAGTAGGTGAAATTTGAAATGTTTATGAAATTTATAATAGATGAGGCGTTGTTTATTTTTTTGAACATTGTTGTTTGGTAGTACAGAAACAATTTTTTTTTTACTTTTTTAAAGTGATTTATACATAAGAAAATGTGTTTTTGCATTATAAGATTAGAGATTAGGGTCATACAGGGTGTGATAAACTGTTTAGACTTGAATGTTTTTTTTATGATTAAATAGTTAATATTTTTTTAGCAATGAAAACTATTGTGAATTGAAGTGAATCAATGTTAATTGAAGAGTTAACATCATCAGTTTAAAAAAATAATTAAAAACAGTCCTTGTTCTTGACTATAATTTAAAATTATTAAAATAAGATTGATTTTCAACTATGGAATTATTGCAGCTTGCAAAAGCTACCATTGTCAAGAGAACCTTGACAATAGTAGCTTTTGCAACCTGCAATAATTTTACATATTTTACAGTTTCTCTTCTTTAAAAAATGTTAGTAGGGTCTTGTCCCAGGCTGGCTGCTAGTACACTGTGTAAAACTGTTTTGATGGGAAGGGGTGACCATTCTAAGAAATTAGGAGATATTTTTGGTGCGAACAGACCCGTATCTTGTACCTTGGGTCACTCGACAATGGAATTTGCTTAGGAATTTGGAATTGTCTTAGGGGTATTATTAAACAAAACATATATAATGATGCTGCAATTGGAACTGATATTCAAATTAGAGGATTGGTATCGCATGGAATAAATGTTTATTTTGACATTGCATTTCTATGCTGCTTTTGGAGTAAATATGGTCTCTCTGTCACAGGCCCTCTGGGCTGTTTGTGGAGTAATTATAAAGATTCAAATTCCGATTGACATTTCTATACATGCCCTCCTTTGCAGGTTTCATGCCCTTTTATTTTTAGTGGTCTTTGTGATGTAAGATATTGTGAATTAAAAAGTTTATAAATATAATTAATATAATTAAAACATGGTTCAATTTAATAAACATAATATTACAAATAATTTTAATAAATCAAGTAGTCAGATTTAAAATAAAAAATCCCATTTAAAAAAACGTGATAAACTTGTGAATTTTTTTAAGTGGGGGCTACAACACAAAATTACTTCAAAAAATCTCCGCAATGAGTGCTAGCAACGTGTTTCTATTGAGCCCATAGACCCGATGTTAAAGAAACGTTAATTTTTAAAATACACAGTTGCGGCAATATATTTTATTTTTCAGATTTAAAGTTGTCCAGTTTTGATGGTTCAAAATGCAATGTGCACCTTAAATATGTGCTGATCACGTGGTACTATGACAAAAAAATTGGTAAGTGCGGTTATATTTTTAAAAACTATTTCAAAATCGCGAATTTCTAACTCTTTATGTTAAACTCCATTGAGTATGCACGCGTAAGCAAAAACAGCCATTAAAAAGCTGGTAAAATACCTAAAAATAATTTAAAAAAACACGATTAAACCACAGTGAAGCCAACTCATTGGCGCAAGTGTTGATTTTTTCTGGTTTTTAAAATTATTTTACGAGCATTTTAATGGATGTTTTTGCTTACGAACGCGTACTCAATGGAGTTTAACATAAGAGTTAGAAATTCACGGTTTTTAAATAGTTTTTAAAAATATAACCACACTTAACAATTTTTTTTTTCATTCTATCACTCGATCAGCATATATTTAAGGTGCACATTGCACTTTGAAAACTTAATATTGGACAACTTTAAACATGAAAAATAAACATTGTGTATTTTAAAAACTAACGTTTTTTTAACATCGGGTATATGGGCTCAATAGAAAAACGTTGCTAGCACTCTATGGAGATTTTTCGAAGTAATTTTGTGATGTATGTAGCCTCTTAACCCTGACTGCAACTTAAGATATGTGATTTGAATGTTCACTATAATTTCCACACCCTGTATATGAATTTTTGCAGTTTATTTTGAATGATATGACCAAGAAATATTGAATGATTTAGTTTTTTCCAATATTGACTATCCGTTTTTTCATGCTGAGATTTTTTTTTGTTCTTCACAAAAGAGTTTTTGAAAATGATATGAACTGGAAAAAATATTCCTATAATAAAGCTTTTCTTTTAAGAAAGTATATTTTCTTCAGTAATGGCTCCTACTTCCTTCAAATAAAAGTAGCATAATATAGACATTGTTCACCTAATTGCAAATCGATATATACATTTATATAGTATTGCGAATTACATATTGAATTTCATGGTCTTCTTTCAATATGGTAACGTAATATAGTAGATATATTGGAGCTATAATTTTAACACGAGAATACTTACATATAAATTTCTTCTTCAACAAATTGGCAGGGGGAGAAAAATCATCTTGATGATGAAGAAAACTAAAGAACAATTTGGTTTCTGTTTATGTGTGTGTTTGGGTTACTCCTTGAATAAGGTTTTTCTGTGTTGGAACAATGTGTAAAAGTAATTCAGGTGGAAATGTGTGACAAGTGCACGCATCGTGTGGAACCGGTCTAAGTGTATGTGTTTTATATTATCTTCACAAGGTTATAGTTCATTCTTCAAGAGTATTGTGACCCATCATCCATTTACTTCTCAGACTGCCAATAGGAGCTCATTCGGTTAGAATTAAGTAATGATGGAACATTCGAATCCCACGAATCTTGAAAAATATTCGAGATTCGAAAACTCGAATATTCACGCTTTTTTCGTCTTTCGAATCCTAACCTAAAAAAACTGTTCAAAACTTTGGTAAAATTAGTTTTAACTCTGTTGACATCCAATAGAAGCATTCACGAACAAAAAACGGCGATTGTTGCAATTTTGGTGGTACCCCAATCACCAATGGATCACTTTGTGGCGAACCTGAATGCCACACACTTTTTTATTATTAATAATTTATTTAATATTATTTCATTTGTTTGTATCTTAATGAATAATCTAGGATTCTTATATGAAGGATTCGAGATTCGGGAGATTTGAGAGATTCGAGAACCTTTTAGGATTCGGATTTGTGTGGCCACTAATAGCAAAACTATTGGCATACCTTTTGGAAATCACTGGTCTAGTAGTTTAAAGCCTGTTAAGCAGGCTTAAAATTTTCAGATATGGAGTTCTCTTAGCTTTTTCTCTCTGTCCAATTGCAGGCTTATGATGAATCTGGCCTACTTGCCTCTAGTTAACAAACCAGTTTTAACACTTCAGCTTCAACTTTGAAATAGTTTAAATTTTGATGTTTAGCTTTAATATTTATGCATGGTGCAGTTGGTAGGGCGGTGTTCTGATGTTAAGTTTGGATCACTTTGCGTCCTTTAGGAACTTGGACACACTGTGTATTAACATCAATGTAACCAGTTCGGTCAATATAAAAAGTTTCATTTTAACCGGTGTGTCTTGTCAAGTTGCACTTCAAGAAATGACATTACGTCACTATCCCTTTAAATAGGAATTTCGACCCCGAGGTCAAACTAAAAAGAAAAGAACCTGCCTGTATCTTTCCAAATCGAAGCTCCATGCATGTAAGAAGAGGCTGGAGGTGTTATGCAGAGCTGTGCAACTACAGCAAACACGGCTGGCAGAAGAGTCCAGTCATGTTACACCCATGTCAGCATATACTTCGTATTTATTGCAAACAAACTTAACTCAATGATGAACTTTTTTTTACAGTCTCATGCACTCTAAGTCAATTGTTTTAAGCAATTCGGCTACGAAATGAGACAATGTTACAAATATATAGGGTGGGCCAAAAAAATGAGAACATCTTGTAGCATACAAGTTATTTAAAAATATAATTTAATTAATTTATATTGTTTCATGTAATTTTGTTTGTATTTCCCGCGGACTTTTGTGACTGTGAGGATCATCATCTTGACTGCAGATCAGCCCACTCACCCGCTCAATATTCTGTTATGTTCTGGCAGATTTTGGTCTACCACTTCCGGGTTTACGTTCTGTTGTACCGTCATTGTCAATTTTATTGATAACCCGACTAACACTAGCTATGCTCCAGACTTTGTTTGGAAACTCATTGGTCATTCTCCTAGCACCCCACTGTTTTTCAATTCGCAAATGTTTAATCGGAATACGGTCTTCCGCGGTAATTTTTGTCATTCTTGGTAAAAAAAATTTAACCTGCTGATGTAAACAATTGGCATATTAAAACCAAAGATGGCGCCCGGAAATTGTCGAAATAAAGACATCATATAGCTAGATAGGTAAGTAAGTAAATGAGTAAACAATTTAAGCTATTATGGATACAGTTAAACAAATTTTGATGTAATTATATTACTTCTTACGCGATGTTCTCACTTTTTTTTGGCCCACCCTGTATATCTAGTTTTAATATTATGCCTAAATTTTACTTCATGCTATTGAGCAAAAAAATGATATTGAATAATAATGTTCATGCTTTTTCGAAGCATGTATTTTCTTGCTTATGCATTGAACAGTTTTAATGTCCCCCTACTGAGATTTTTTGAATGCAACTGATCAGTTTCAAGATAATGAAATTCTTGTGTTTATTGAATCTTTTTTTTTTTAGAAATATCATCTTGATTGTTTCTTTAAGAGCCTAGATCCACGTCCATCTTGTTGTTTTCAGCAGACGACAAGGAGACAAATGAGTGTTTTTATATGGTGTTACTAAAACTGCAAGAAATCGCTTCACAATCGCTCAATTAAAATACAGTAAAGCGCAAAATGCAATAAAACGCATTGTTCTTCACGTGCTCGATTTATATAATTTTTGAAAAGCTCCTTCTAATTTTAAACAAGGTTCAAAGTCGTTCATTTTTTAACCCCATGTTAAATCCCATTGACCCCAAAACCGTCCCACATACATTTGAAAAACTCTCGTTAAAAACGATTTAGAACAATAACAAAATAATTAGCACATATATTCATGTATTGGCTTCGCGATGTTTCCTTTTTATAAATTTTGAAAAGGTCCTTCTATTTTTTAATAACGTTTAAAATAGTACGTTTTTTTAACTCCATGTTAAGTCCCATAGGACTAAAATACCGTCCAACAAAAGTTAAGAGAACTCTCATTAAAAATGATTTAGAGCAATCAGAAAAATTGGCACGTACTTACACGTGTTTATTGCCTTCAGGATTATTCCTTTTTCTAAATTTTAAAAGGGCTTTCTAGTTTTAAATAACATTTAAAATCTTACGTTTTTTTAACTCCATGTTAAGTCCCATAGGACCAAAACACCGTCCCACAAACATTTGAAGAACACCCATTAAAAACGACTTAGAACAATCACATAATAATTAGCACGTGCATTAATCTATTGGCTTCACCATGTTTCCTTTTTATAAGGTTAGCACGCGAAATTATTTTTCTATTAATTATAATGTGACTTGAAACCTGGGGAAAAAACGTTAAAAAACCGTTTTTCAATCAACAACGATCGCAGCGCCTAGATTCGGAGAAATTTTGAAATAAACGCTATATCTAGGCTCTTAAGGTTTTTTTTACATGTAGGCCGAATTTGTGTCTTAAAATACTATTGATGATTGTTTTGTTTTATAGCTTTTTATTTTAAGCTTGAAAACAGAATATGATTTATGCATTATTCTAGTATAAAATCAAACTTTCAGGGACGTTAAAGTGATGATAGAGATTGTATTTTCTTTCTAGTTTTAATATTTAATATTATTTCATTTATTTGTATCTTCTTAATAAATAATATAGGATTCTTATATGAAGGATTCGAGGAATTCGAGAACCTTTTAGAATTCGTATTCGAGAAAATTTAGAATTCGTCCCACCTCTAGAAAATATTAATAGCATATGTTTCTTAAATGTAATATTTCTTTGTATATTTTTTTAATATAAAGTTTCTTCTAAAACGTTGGTGCGCATACTAATTAGTAACTTCTAAATACTATTTATTTGTCTATGAAAAAGTCTTGTTTTCAAAGTTATATATGCCTGTAATGAATTTTGATTATGACATGTGTGGATTTGTGTTGTAAATGTGTATATACGTTGTAACGTTTTAAGCAATACGTCTTATTTTTGCAGTAACTTCTATAAAACATGAGATTTTCTAAAATAATTAGGTTTTATGTCAATTAGCCAACTTTGTAAACAAAGTTTTTTCAATAGAGAAATGATTGGTTTCACATTGTAGAAATATTTATTTTAATAATCTGACGTTGCCTTTTGGCAACTCGTACTTCCATCTAATATTACATTCATGCTAATTAATAGATTTTTAACAACCTTAACGAAACATTTTTTTTTTCTTTTCTTTCTTTTGTCAAATTGAAAAAAAAAATGTTGTAAACGATTTGCAGAAATAAAATTTGCTTGTGTTTCTGTAGTGTACTTAGACAGCAACTTACTGTTCAGAATAATTTCAACAGTCAGAAAATTTGCATATATTGTCATTCCTGGTGTTGTCAAATATGAATACTTTCCCCAGTTAGTGCTTGCAAATGGAGAAACGCGTAAGTTATACAATAAATCAACCAAAATAATTAATTGCCATTGTGGCTTCTGGCCACGATGCTTCCAGGTGCAGCACTCTGGCCCAAAAGGGCCCTACCGTTATACACAGGCCTGGTGATAACGTTCACCCCATGATGCCAGCTGTTGGAACGCCTGTGAAATAAACAACCTCTCACCTTGTGTGTGGTCCAGACTGGACGCAACATGACGGACTGCCATTGCCTACCATGCAATGAGCAGACCACTGACAGGATTTTGTCTGTACCCGCCATTTTGGTTGGTTATCACAGAATATACAGGGTTATTCAAAAAGAAGGAGCATATTTCAACCATTTATTTTTTCCAAACTAGAGATAGAAATGTAATTCCAACATTCCTGGACAGAGAAAAGTTCAAAATTTGAACAGTCTGGGTGGAAGTTTTAGTCAAGGCTGCAGTGGCACTGTTGCTTGTCTGTAGAAAAATGGCGGTGAGCAGAAGATCAACTTTTTCGCTGGTGGCCTTCCAGGTCACCAGACCTTACTCCCTGTGATTTTTATCTGTGGGGTTACGTAAAAGACCGTGTTTTTGTCCCCCTATGCCTGACACTCTTCAAGATCTGCGACATCGAATTGTTGAAGCTGTGAATCGATAACTAGAGACCAGCTGATTCGTGTGTGGCAAGAAATGATCCACCGTTTTGATATGTGTCGTGTAACACATGGTGCTCATATTGAGTGCATAAAAAAATTGAACTTTTCTCTGTCCAGGAACGTTGGAATTATATTTCTATCTTTTGTAGTTTGGAAGAAATAAATGCTTGAAATATGCTCCTTCTTTTTGAATAACCCTGTATTTTAAAGTAACCTTTATAAATAAATAATTTATGATGCTGTAAATTAATTTCTGAAAGAGTTTTCAAAATGATTTGCAAAGTCAATCAATGTTTTTCACTTTTAAGCTACTTTACAAATTTTAGTTATATTGTTTTTTAAAAAAGGCCATCATAAAAAAACTTAATTGTAACAAAAATGTGCATTTTTTTTTTGCTATTTCCAATCCTAAGTATATTCTGAAACAAAATATTTTAATTTTTCAAGCTGCTACCATTAAGCTTCGTTTTCGCGGCGATAGTTCTTTCGTGAGAGTAGCTGTCGTGAAAGTTGCGATAGTTCACTCTCACGATAGCAACAGTCTACATGTCTTGAAGTAACGTGGCAGAGGGAAAATTCTCCAATTGCCAGCAACTGAAATTCATTGGCAAAATCCAAACATTAAAAAACGACTGGGAAAACTTCAAAACTTTCATTAAAAAGTTAATTATTTCCTGCTTTTGATTGATTGTTGTGGCTTTTTTGAGCGTTCTTCGGGTACCGGTAGAGTATTCTAACCGCTTTTCTGCGTTAGAGGATTTTGGCCAACGCGACAGTTCCTAGGTTGAAGTCATTACTTCATTGTTTAAAGTCTGAGGACTCTTAACAATTTAGACATCCTCAATGGCCAGTGAAATGATGATATTTCTTAGAAACAATCAATTTCACTGTGTGCCAACCTGCCCCCCCCCATATAATGCGCCACCTAACCCCAGAAAACACTTGGCTGAACATGAATTATTCTTCACAATATTCTAAACTAGGGTAGTACAGTGCTAATGATAGACAACACCTTTGACTGAGAATGTGGCTAAATGTACCAAAAACAAATAAAAATACATCAAATATTGCTTACAAAGCCAGAAAGTAGAAATACTACAAATTTTTTTTGGAAATATATTCCATCTTTAATTAAAAAGTATTGAAATGAAATCCAGATGATTTTTATTTTTTTCATTTTTCAAAAAAAAAAAATAATACAAGTCTTGTTAAAGTGTTTTGTTTGAAAATTTAGTGAAAATTCAAACATACATACTGACGAAACCTCGCTAGTTTTTTTTTGTTCATTTTTTCTTTTTTCTTGAAAATAACTTTTGACATTGCAAATGTTGTCTTGTGAAAATTGATTTTCAACTCTTGTGTTATATATATAAAGAGGATTTTTAGTGTACAAGACACAAGCTCATAGTTTTTTTTTCTTCTCTCATGTGTCTCTGTGTGTGTGTGTGTAAAACACATAAAACACCAAATCAGGAATTCGTATCTGTGTTTATGAGATTCGTGAAGAATTTTAAGATTGTGTGTGTCTTACACTGGTACAATCTGCAATAAAGAGGCTATAGAATCATTTTCAAATGTCCTGCCAAAAACCCATTGGTATTTGGTCGTTTTTAGCCATGAAGAGCTTTGCTTTTTTATTATTATTATTACTATTACTATTGTTATTATGAGCCTGACCAAACTATATAGCTTATTTTTTTTTTTCTTCTTCATGGTAAAATTGAAAAGCTGACTTAAGTAGGCTTTTCAGTGAGTAATAACAGATTTTCAATTGCTTTCTTTTATTTTTTTGTTCAATTGCATTGTATAGTTTCTTTGGGTAACTTTTTTCTGACAATAAAATTTTGATGGTAAAGAGTATCTCTTCAGTATGTGTATTGTGCCAAACATTTTCAAATACAATTAAGATCCAAATTACAACAAGGAAGAACCTCTGTGCAACTTAAATTTTAACTATTGAACCTCCTCTGATCGTGGCATTAGTGTGGTTTCATAGTGTACCCAAATGGGGTGGGAACTGTAAGAGTGGAAGTGTGCATTTTATACAAACTTTTAGCCTTACAGATGATTGACACATTATGATTGTAGAGATTTTGCTCTGACTGTATGCAATTTTTATTCAGTATGTTTTAAACCCATCATTAACCACATGTAGGTTGTTTAGGCCTATAATCAGCCTACTTACAGATAAATAGGTTCTACCTAGAAAGCAACACCTGCTCTAGGTCCAACATGTGTCGCAATATGGGATATAGGCACTTGGCCCAAAGCCATTTGTCCTAAACCACTTGCCATTGATCCACTTGCCTCAAAACCATTTGCCCTAAAAGGATATTTGCCTCAAAACCATTTGCCCTAAAATCATTTGCCCTAAAGGGACATTTGCCATAAAGGGACATTTGCCCTGAAACCATTTGCCCAAAAACCACTTTTTTATTCTCGCTTTCAATACGTTTTAGTGTCTTTCGGTAGATTAAATTAAAAATTCACACTATTGATTAGGGCAAATGTCCTTTTAGGGCAAGTGGTTTTAGGTCATATGTCTCTTCAGTGCAAATTATTTTAAGGCAAATGTCCCTTTAGGGCAAATAGTTTTAAGGCAAATGTCCCTTTAGGGTAAATGTCCCACACCCTGGCAATATGTACTTCTTGCATCTCTTGCAATTTATTGCAAAAGACTCAAAACGGCTTGCTTTATGTGTGAAGGAGAAGCATCTTGTTTGGTGGCCAAAAAAAACCCCTCTTTGAAATTTATTTAAAAATCTCAAAAATGTATTTTTATTGACATGCATAAATGTGTTTTAAAAAAAACAGACCCAATCTATTGGCCACCTAATGGTCACCAAGAGCCTCTTGACTTTTTTTTTTCTTACCATGAAGTCAACTTAGTCATTTGTCTGTGTCAACATGGTGAAACTGATGGTGTGAAATTAAGATCCGAATGTGCTCCAATATATCACTGTCATGTGTATGTGTGTGTGTTAAACTTTATGAGAAGCTTTTCAATATCATTCTTAAAGTAAAATTGGTTGATACGATGTGTATGTGTGTGTACTGTGTGTATATTCATGTCAATAGTTTGCACCTCTATAGTTGCGAAACAGTTTTCATAAATCTTTGATAGTGGTGTGTGTCACTCATACTTCACAATGCATTTTGAACCTTTTATTTGAAAGTTGATATTTCTAACCAATTGTTTTTATTTAATTTAGCCGACTGGGGATATCATAGACAAGGTTCCTGTCAGGCTGGATTCAGTGCAGCCTTCAGTGAGGTAAGGAAAGCAAGAAAAAAATTATCTTGTTATTTCTTTCTTTTATATATTACCTAATTTCCAATTTGATGATTAGGTGCTGCGGGCGGGTATTTTCAAGAGAAGTTGTTGTGTTGTTTTTTGTTTCAGCCATGCTATATTGCTTAGGGAGTTAACTATCTGAGAATTGTGAATGAATGGACTAATAATGATTGATTCTTCTTTTATGCAATTTTCTTTGTAATTACTTTTAACTTTTGTGTTCAGTGACTTTTAGTAATGATTTGTTGCTGACAAATTTGTACGTATAATTTAGTTTTCGTATTGCCGTGTGTGCGTTGTCGTGCATCAAACTGCAACCTTAAGGGGATATTTTATGGAGATATAAAAGGGGGATTTATTGGTCCTTTACCCCCACCTTAACCCGCACCTTAACCCGGAACGTTTGGTCTTGAACAGGGTGGCTTGGTTTTTTTTTTTTTTTTTAGTTTGAAGAAAAAACCAAATTAACCCGGGTTTTGTTTTTTTGTTTAAACCAAAAAAATATGGTTTTTATAAAAAAAAAAATTTCGTAAGACACTGAAAAGTTTATATTTTTGCATATTGTGCATATTTTCATTTTTTAATCAAAGATCAGATACTAATGTAATGTAAGTATATTAAAGTAATTAAACTGATAATTCCATTAACCGAAATCATCTTAATGTGTGTGGGGCAGCAGTGATTAACTTAGACATAAAACCTTCAGTTACAATGTGCAACTCCCATGACCTTTATGAGTCACAGTATCACCTACGTCAGAGGCGAGCTGGCTAAAGGGGCAGCTCGGGCAAATGCCAGAAGGGCTGGTATTCAATTGGGACGTTTGTTCTTTTTTCAAAAAAAAAAAAAAAATGCAAATCCATTATAAAATGCCAGGGCCAAATTATTTTCCCCAGCATGCCTCTGACCTATGTAGTGAAGCATATTGTGGGAATGAAGTCTAATTTTTGTTTGCATTGTTAAAAAATAGATTCAGAACAGTTTAAAACCAAAGGTTTATTTAAAAAAACACGAAGTGGATAAAAACCATGGTTTTAACCGTGGTTTTAACCACAATGGTTAAAACCACGCCACCGTGGTCTTGAACGCCTGAAAGGAGTCACAATTGTCTGGAGTAAAATTTATTTGTGTTGCTGGTGGTTGTATGTTACAATCTATGGGTGCCATTTATTTTTCTTCTTTTTGCCGTTTTTTTTTTGGAAAAAAGCTAAGGCCTTGGTTTTTGACCCATTTTTTCGAATTTTAAAATTCTTGAATCCTCGTGCTTATACGAATTTTTTGGGACTTCTATGTCCAGTTGAGGATTCCTGAGGCATTTTTAGAGCTTTCAGAGCATTTAAAATATTTTTCTACTGTTGGCCGTTTTTTTTTTTTTAAAAAGCCAAAGCTTTGGCTTTCGACTCATTTTTTTTTTCGAATTTTAAAAATTCCAAGGTGACAAATATGTAATTGATTGGCAAACATGTTCCACTTCTGGCACACTATGCCTATACTCTATCTTACTCTAGCACTAAAAAAAGGATTTATCGTGTTTATGTTTAGCAACAATACTTGAATGTGGACTTGTGTTGGACTTACACCAAAAAAGTAACACAAAATTTGAATGTGCTAAGAAAAAATACCACGTTTAAATCGTTTTCCTTTTTTGTTGTTGATGCTTTTTGCAATACTTTGTCTCGACTTTTTTTCTGTTTATGTTTGTATTGTGTATTTGTTGAAGAAGCTCTTTGCATTTTTATCTAATGTTTGTTCTATTGAATTGTCAAAGCTGTTGCGCAGAGGTGGGGGGGGGGCTCATAGATACAAATATAAAGAAGAGGCTTTATACAAGATGCATAATTCATGGTTTAGCAGCAGAGGAGTGTCTTATAAGTGGCCTCACTATGTGATTTACTATTTTTTTTTTTTCAGGATCTAGAAAAATTTCATTTTGTTATAATTCGAAATTTTATTTTTTAAAAAAATTATGAGAATAATTTTTATTTATTAAAATTAAGAAACTAAATCAATCGCATATTTATCTTGCTTGGATACTTTATGGGCAAGGTTTTATTTTTTTGTTACTATTTTATAGAGGTGGGACGAATTGTAAATTTTCTTGAATCCAAATGTTCGCCGAATTTTTGAAGAATGTTTGCCAAATTTTTGGCAAATGTTCGCCACATTTTTTACGAATGTTTGCCGAATTTTTGACGAATGTTTGCCGAATTTTTGACGAATGTTTGCCGAATTTTTGACGAATGTTCGCCGAATTTTTGACAAATGTTTGCCAAATTTTTGACAAATGTTTGCCAAATTTTTGACAAATGTTTGCCGAATTTTTGACGAATGTTTGCCGAATTTTTGACGAATGTTTGCCGAATTTTTGACGAATGTTCGCCACATTTTTGACGAATGTTCGCCACATTTTTGACGAATGTTCGCCACATTTTTGACGAATGTTCGCCACATTTTTGACGAATGTTCGCCACATTTTTGACGAATGTTCGCCACATTTTTGACGAATGTTCGCCACATTTTTGCCGAATGTTCGCCACATTTTTGCCGAATGTTCGCCGAATTTTTGACTAATGTTCGCCAAATTTTTGACTAATGTTCGCCGAATTTTTGACTAATGTTCGCCGAATTTTTGACTAATGTTCGCCGAATTTTTGACGAATGTTCGCCACATTTTTGATGAATGTTCGCCGAATTTTTGACGAATGTTCGCCACATTTTTGACGAAAGTTTGCCACATTTTTGACGAATGTTTGCCACATTTTTGACGAATGTTTGCCACATTTTTGACGAATGTTTGCCACATTTTTGACGAATGTTCGCCACATTTTTGACGACTGTTCGCCGAATTTTTGGCAAATTTTTGGAAGACAGTCCTCCATTCGGAGGAAATGTCCTCCTAACAAGACCGTCCTCCACGAAGGCAAACATGTTTTCCACACAATAAATTGTATAAAAACTTAAATACGTTCGTGGAGGAAAGTTCTTCCGAATGGAGGACTGTGGTTGTGGGCCGCGAGTTTGACATGCTTGGTGTAGGCCTACTGTGGCGCACTAGTTTCATAGTGTACACTAGGGTGCCGCGTGAGTTTGCCAGGTGTGCCGCGATTTCTCCAGGCACAAAATACTGTGTCGTGATAAAAAAATACATAGTTTTTGAGAGTTAAAATAATTTCTAAAAAATTTAAAAATGTTTTAGTCAAGTAAAAATTCCCATTTGTGGCCATTAACAAGTTCTACAACTTGACTATACAGCATCTCTGATTGCATTAGCTGATTACAAAGTTGCACTTCTGCAAAGTTTTTTTTTTGTTTGTTCTTTTAAACTGCTTGAGATTAGAGATACGAGCGTACTTGCAATCTGTTGGTCACCACACTAAGTGACCACTACACATAGGCTTACATGTAGGTTTTTTTCTCTTCTTCTTCTTCATCTTCATCTATTGTTGTTTCTTGTTGTAATACGTTAATGGACTATGTCTTTAGTTAATCTTAAAGTAGTTTTTGACAGTAGCAGATTTGTTTTCTTGTCAAAAGTATTCTTTTGTAGTTGTGGTCGTAAGAGTAGTTAAGTTTCTTGTTTTAAGTTTTTTTTTTCTCTTTCTGTAACCTCATGGGCATTATGAGAATGTGGTAAAATTGTGATCTTCAAGATATTTAAAGGGGTTGATTCACATTACTACTAAATAAATTGTTGTATTCCTACTAGAGATGTGGAGTCGGAGTCGGTGGAGTCGTTTATTTTTGATGGGAGTCGGTATAAAATAAACGACTCTCGACTCCAAAAGAAAAATGATTGACCGAACATCAAAATTGAGTTTTAAAGATGCAGCAATATTGACAGGCAATTAGAAATCGAGACAAACAGAAGTTGGCTTCGCCCTTTTTATGACGACCGGCAACTTCTAATTGGTTGGTTATGTAGTCTGAAGTCACATGCTCCTCCCTTTTCAATGTCGAACCACACAACAAACCAATTAGAAGTTGCCGGTTGTCATAAAAAGGGCGGAGCCAACTTCTGTTTTTGTCCCGATTTCTAATTGCCTGTGCAATATTGACGTATACCCTGCGATTATGCAAAAAATGCCGCTCTAACTGCTAGCGCTTTACCACCGACTTAGGTATCTGTGGAAAGATTATTTTCTGCTCTCCGAATTCTAAAATGTCACCAAGCATTCGTATTCTCTTATTAAAAAAAATGTTTTATGCTGAGCTGCGTGCCACGAATGCAACCGCTGTCTTCACTTCTTCATCAGAGGTGACTCTTCATCCTCCAAGACCTGCTTTAAGGGGACCAAACAGGTGAAAGTCCGATGGTGTAAGATCAGGACTATAAGGAGGATGCTTTAACACCTCAAAACGAAGTTTTTGCAGAGTGTAATCAGTGTAGGCAGAGGTGTTTGTGGACGTACATTGTCAGGCAAGATCACAACGCTCTTGGATAGCATTCCTC
This sequence comes from Brachycybe producta, assembly GCA_036925085.1. Taxonomy (NCBI): domain Eukaryota; kingdom Metazoa; phylum Arthropoda; class Diplopoda; order Playtdesmida; family Andrognathidae; genus Brachycybe; species Brachycybe producta. The sequence goes on from JAUPFP010000002.1 coordinate 4,304,954, forward strand.
TGCGATTAATACCAAGGTTAAGGATTCAGCTCTTCAGTGAGCATCTCACTGTAACGAGCACTGTTGATTGTTAAGCTTTTTTTTCTTCCTGATACTGTTCCAATACTGGCCCTTGAGAATCCCAGTAAACCGGAGTGAGGATAATTTTTGACTCACCCTCGTCGTATAATAACATATGGCAGGAATTATTCTATGCCCCACCCACCCATAGGGTATAAGGGCTTCTTCACACCATACTCTCTTGCTACTCACACCAAGGTGCTGTTAGTTCAGCCTGGACCCACCCAGTAGCGAGCCCCTAAGAAGGCCCTCTTATTGGGAAAAGCCTTAGCCTAAAAGCCCAATCTCTTCTCTATTGGTAAGTATCCTTACGAAAGTTTTTAAAATATTCTAGCAGATTCTTATTTAGGAAGTTGTCCACGCTGCAATGCCACTCCATGTTCATTTGGTTAACTACTTCACGCAGTTTTCCTCTTGCTTAGACTATGTGGGTGTTTTCGCATTTCCAGATTATTTCATCTATTGTGTCCTCCTCTTGTCCACAGCTGCATTTTCCCGCGATATTATCTTCTACAAGGTTAAAACTTCTCTTGTATACGTTGAAGTTTCCAGTGTCCTGTGATCACTTGCGTAATTTTTCCGGCCAAAGGCAGTCGTTTACTCTCGATTTTAGGGATCCATTTATAAGTTTCACGGCCTTTTGCTGATTGGTCCCAGTCTTGTTGTCACATCTCTTATCATGGAATAACATACATGACAGTGAATATATCACTGTAAATATAAACTTGTGCGAAACAGGTTTTGTGTTACCACAAACAGGACACTTCCTAACTTTAAGCTGTTTTCTCTGTCAGACTAAATAGAAATGTATCAATCTGAAGTTTCCTTATTACAAAATTTGAGTTGAATGCTGATTTGAATTGGATTGTTTCCTTTTATTTTCTGCCTCAATACTTTTTTTTGGCACTCTATAAGAATTACAATGTAAAGAAGATAAAGGATAAAAATGTTTTTGTAGTTGGAGATGGACACATACGTTAGGCCGATTTGGATTTCCATAGATTATGGTTGTTGATGGACCAAAATCCTGTACTTGTTTTTTTTTTCTAGCATACTGATGGACATTTATCTGTTCTTTTTTTTAAAAAGAAAAACCGAAATGCAGTGGCTAAGCACACTACATCCTTATTATTTTTTTTTTTCTTCTTCTTCTTCTTTACTTTGGTCCTGTTGAAGAATTTTGTCTTTTCTATTTTTCTTCCTAGTTAAAAAAAAATACTCAGTGTGTGTTCCTCAAGAACTTATGTGCCATGCAAGTTAAAAATGACCAATGGTATTCAGTTTGTAGCTTCACATGAAAAGATAAGTGTAGCTTAGAGGAAAGAAAGAGTTTCTCTGTTCTTATTCATTGAGAAAAAGGTATATATAGATTTCTATGCTGTTTTTCTTCTTTTCGGATCTTTTCTTTCATCTCGTGTCTCTCAGCCACTGACCTCTTCTTTTAACAGAGACAGCTAAGCATAAGAATAAGGTTTCGTTCCTCAAAATAAAAGAAAAAAAAGAACAGAAAAAAAAAGTAATGTGGGATTCTATTGTAGTACATTGTGTATAGTCAGTGGTCACCACCACCACCACCACCCAACACTTGACTTTTTTTTGTTGTTGCTTCAATTGTATATGAGGCACCAAGCATTCGAAGCAATTGAACGAAGAAAGTTATCTTTGTCGAACATTTGAAGCATATTCTGCAGCGTACACATTCTTTTTTGTACAATTTTTTTTTCCACTGTTACTTTAAGAATGTTTCTACTGTTCCAACTGGACACATTTCTGACAATGCATCTTGAGGACGGTTGGGGTCACACTTACTCAACATATTGTAGTCATTGAGACTACGGCACGACACGGCACTACTTATTCGGATAGAAGTGTCGACGTAAAATGCCTGCAAAATATAATTCTAATTCTTCTCTGTTGTTAGCCTATTGTTCATGGCACAAAAAACAATCATAATTTTAAACTTGTTTTGTATTTAACAGTAGTTTAGTCAAAACTGATGGTTATGTTTAGTTAACTGTTAATCTAGTAGGTACCTAACATACGCCATTAAAAAGTAACACGAATGTAAGAAAGTAAATTTCAATTTTTTTTGTAACTTATTGGGGGGGCGGCAGCGGTAGCCTACAGAATTCGCCCCGGGTGCCATAGACCGTCGCTAAGCCACTAGGCTTTATATACCCCTTTATTTTCAGTTGTAAAATTTAAACGCACCTTTACATTTTACACGTAGGGATGTGTTCAGCTGCATGACACTTTAAAACAAATTGTTGAATAATGTGGCCGTAGCTTTATTTTTCTTTCTTCTGACTTTAGGAATTGAGGTTTTAGTTTTTGTTTTGTTTTTTTGTTTTATTCCAACAGCATATGTGGATTTAATTCAATAATAACTGTTATTCATCGTTTGAAAATGTATGTGGTAAGGTTAGCTAGAGTTTTGTTTTCAAGTAGCCTAGACCAAAAAAAGAATGCTTAACTTTCAGGTCATAAATTATTTAAAAAATGATATTGATCGTTAGGATCCATTTTTGGAATGGTTTTCTCATGCAAACAAAGTATTATTTGAGTATTGTTTGGGATCAATACTCACGTTTAAGATAGAAACAAAAAAAATGTTGAAGATTTTTATTTAGTGGCGTATAAAGTTGCAGAAAAGTTTTTAAGAGCACAACATAGAGAGATATATAGGCCTAAACGTCTGTTAGAAACTAGAATAGTATAGGACATAATGCTGAATCTATTTGCATTGTATATTTTTTTTTAAAGAAATCTTTAATAATCTAAATAATTTTGATTAAAAATTTATAATATTTTATATATATAATATCCCAGGTCTGTGTGTGTATAACGTCGGAATTTTTATAAATTTGAATAAATGAACTGCTTTTTTTTTTTCTCAAGGTCAACTATATGTTGCACCCTTCCCATCCAAGAACCCCATGATATTAAATTGGAAAGGGGAAAAGGTTGGAAAGTGTAGAAGGGGAGAGAGAGAACTCAGCCCATTTATGAACGTCATTAATTTCTAATAGGGTTTGTTACTTGGTGTGACGTCACAAAAGGGCGGAGGAAAAGAAATTCTAATGCAGGGCACAATTGCTTGTGAATTTTGCTCTCGTCATTTATGACGGGTTACCCCACTAGTTTTTAAATATTTTTGTAGACAGTATATTAAGCTTTGTTTGTGTATAACGCTGTACAAACAAGGACAAAAACGTTTAAGCACATCAGAATTTATTTAAATTTAAATGAACTGGTTTTTTTTTCTCATGGTCAACTAATTATGTTGTGTTCTCCTGATCCAAGAACCCAAACAATATTTAAGGTGCTTATAAAATAGTCCAATATTTTTAGTAGCAAAATTAAACTAAAACTTCGTTCTCATCATTTATGACTCGTTACCCCATTAGTTTGTAAATAATTTTTAAATAATGTTTGCATGATTTTTAAATACTTTTTAAATACTTTTTATTGTGAAGGTGTCAAAATAATTACAATTAAACACATTGGCTTGAGAAAAAAAAGCGTTGGGTTATGAATTACAGTATCTTCTTGTCAGTGTAGTTTTATTGGGGAGACAGTGGCGCTGTCTATCACTACACAGACAGATTATTCAAATAGCCATCTTAATAATGCATTTAATGCATTTAAATAATCGTGTTCTACAGAGCCCTCTGTGAAGGGCAAACAAACATTTTATCGAATTCAATTTATTCAGTTAATAATCTGAAAATATTGAGTTAATACTTAAATATAATTATGTGAACTATTGACAAAATATTGATTTAGTATTTCAATATTAAAATATTAATAATAAAGTCCATTTTTATTTGGTTCATGTCAACTGGATTCCACGTATAATTCTCCTCAACACATTTAATTTGAATTCATTTAACTCATGTGAGTACAAGGTTTAACAGAGCTCTGTAGAACATGTTTAATAATTATTAATATACTAGTGGGGTAACCCGTCATAAATGACGGGAGCATCTAGTTTCTTTTTGTGTGACTGTCCGGTTGTCATGAAGCAATTCGCCTTGACCACTTGTGCTTTTATAAGCACCTTAATATTGTTACAGGTATGTGAAGACAGGGAGATACAGTCATGTGCCCCGCCCCTTTATGACTGTCAGACCAAATATCAACCAATTGGAAATTGAAAAGAACGGGGCATGTGACGTCAGACCAAATAACAACCAATTCAAAATTGAAAAGAACGGGGCATGTGACATCATATGACATAACAAAATAATTAAAAGTTGCTGGCCCTCATAAAAAGGTGGGGAAAACGACTGTATTTTACTGTCTTCACTTGCCTGTCCTTACTATTGTTTGGATTCTTGGATCGGGAGAGTGCAACATAAAGCTGACCATGAGAAAAAAGGAGTTCATTTAAATTTCAATCTGATTAAGTTTTTGTCCTAAAACAATTTACCCTAAAGATACATTTGCCCTAAAGGGAGATATTGCCCTAAAGGGAGATATCGCCCTAAAGGGACGTTTGCCCTAAAGGGACGTTTGCCCTAAAGGGACGTTTGCCCTAAAGAGACGTTTGCCCTAATGGGAGATATTGCCCTAATGGGAGATATTGCCCTAATGGGAGATATTGCCCTAAAGGGAGATATTGCCCTAAAGGGAGATATTGCCCTAAAGGGAGATATTGCCCTAAAGGGAGATATTGCCCTAAAGGGAGATATTGCCCTAAAGGGAGATATTGCCCTAAAGGGAGATATTGCCCTAAAGGGAGATATTGCCCTAAAGGGAGATATTGCCCTAAAGGGACGTTTGCCCTAAAGGGATGTTTGCCCTAAAGGGACGTTTGCCCTAAAGGGACGTTTGCCCTAAAGGGACGTTTGCCCTAAAGGGACGTTTGCCCTAAAGAGAGATATTGCCCTAAAGAGAGATATTGCCCTAAAGAGAGATATTGCCCTAAAGAGAGATATTGCCCTAAAGAGAGATATTGCCCTAAAGAGAGATATTGCCCTAAAGAGAGATATTGCCCTAAAGAGAGATATTGCCCTAAAGAGAGATATTGCCCTAAAGAGAGATATTGCCCTAAAGAGAGATATTGCCCTAAAGAGAGATATTGCCCTAAAGAGATATTGCCCTAAAGAGAGATATTGCCCTAAAGAGAGATATTGCCCTAAAGGGAGATATTGCCCTAAAGGGAGATATTGCCCTAAAGGGAGATATTGCCCTAAAGGGAGATATTGCCCTAAAGGGAGATATTGCCCTAAAGGGAGATATTGCCCTAAAGGGAGATATTGCCCTAAAGGGACATTTGCCCTAAAGGGACATTTGCCCTAAAGGGACATTGCCCTAAAGGGACATTGCCCTAAAGGGACATTGCCCTAAAGGGACATTTGCCCTAAAGGGACATTTGCCCTAAAGGGACATTTGCCCTAAAGGGACATTTGCCCTAAAGGGACATTTGCCCTAAAAAAATTTGCCCTAAGGAGATGTTCCCCTAATGAGTAGTCTAAATATACAGTAATTGGTTTTAGGGCATATGTTCCTTGAGGGCAAATAGTTTTAGGGCAAATAGTTTTAGGGCAAATGGTTTTAGGGCAAGTGTTCTTTGAGGGCAAATAGTTTTAGGGCAAATGTTTTTAAGGGCAAGTGGTTTTAGGGCAAGTTGTTTTAGAGCAAATGTTCTATTAGGGTAAATAGTTTTAGGGTAAATGGTTTTAGGGCAAGTGTTCCTTGAGGGCAAATAGTTTTAAGGCAAATGGTTTTAGGGCAAGTGGTTTTAGGGCAAATGTTCTATTAGGGTAAATGGTTTTAAGGAAAATGTTCCATTAGGGTTAATTGTTTTTATGGCACAATTGCCTGTGATAAACTGTAGTTTAATTTTGCTACTATTATCCCCTCCCCTTTTTATATTTGAAATAGAAAATGTGTTTTTCATTTTCTCTGGTGTGGGCTTGCGCGTCGTTTTTTTTTTTTTTTTTACTGATTTCATTTCAATTTCAGTCACCCCCTCCCACTTTTCCTCCCTCCACGTTTCTCTCTCGCCCCCCCCCCCTTCTACACTTTCCATCCAACCTTTCCCCCTCTCCAATTTAATATCATGGGGTTCTTGGATGGGAAGGGTGCAACATATAGTTGACCTTGAGAAAAAAAAGCTGTTCATTTCTTCATTTATTTAAATTTATATAAATTCCGATGTGCTTCAATGGTTGTACAGCGTTATTTCAGACAGAAAGACAGACAGACAGATACACAGACCTGGGATATTATATATATAATAATTAGATGCTTTTATCTTTTATATGTTTACAATGATAAGGTGTATAACTTCAAAGTATATTTGAACTTTTTAAAAAAAAAAAAAAAAAAAAGTAATTACTAGAAAACCAAAACGTTTTTGAGGTTTATGTATGCAAATATTATTTTAAATATTGCAATTATAGTTTTTCATGAGTTATTTTTTTCTTCTTTGTGTTGGTGGTGTCTTTTCACATCTGTTGACATTGTATGTTTGTTTTTTTGATGTCATTCATATCATAAGACAGTAGTATTAAAAAGAGTTGCCATTATAAAGAGTTTGGAAAAGATGTGAGGATGGAGGGGGGGGGGATCGGTTAGGTGGTGGAAGATAAACATTTTCAGTTTCATTGCATTTCTAATTACATTGGAGTTTTTAATTAAAAAGTGGAGTTTGCATTCAGAGGAGACATTTCATTGATCAACATTTAAGATGTTCTTCTTCTTTGCTTTTGCCCTTTTTTGTTTCTCTATTTCCTTTACACTCTGATGAAATCAAGTTAACTTTCAAATCAAGGATGAAGTGAAAGAAAACACATACACAATTGGTATACTCGAAGGAACACACACTCATTGCTCGACTGGTTTCGTACGATGCATACAGAAAAACATGTTCCAGGAGTCGCCTACTCTCTTAATTTTTAAGTGTTTTTTCTATGTTAAAAACCTTAGACGGAGCATGAGCCATAGGAGTTTCTAAAAGACTGTGGATCCAAGATGATTCAGCAGTTTGTCTCAGGAATGTCATGTTTCGCAATGAGAGTTTTGCCCAAAGTCATGTGACAAGTACCGCTTGCAGTGTTTGGGGGAAAATACTTTTAAAAAATATTTTAAATAAAATATACAATAGTTTTGTGAAAATACTTTCAAAAAAGTATTTAAAATACTAAAATATTTACTTCATCTTATATGTCTTGAGAAGTAATAACTGTTGGAAGCATTTGTCACTAAATCTATTCCTTCTTGGAATAGCTGTCGAAGCTGCATTTGAGAACAACCTTTCAACAGGGGGAATATGCAACTTAAGTTGCATTCAACCGCATGAAGACAGCCTTTGATGCTTGGAAGCTGGTGCACAATATGCTTGGACGTCTAACGTTTGTTTTTCTTCAATGTAACTGAAGGCATGCCAACTTAACTTTGTCAAAGTTTTGCCAAAGTAAAAAAGAATAATCGTTTGAAAGTAACAATTTTTTTAAGTAGTATTTTCTAGTAATTAAAATACTATAAATAAAAAGTAATTTCAAAATACAAATACATAATTTAATGGATGTATTTCTAATACAAATACTAAATACAAAAGAAATATTTAAAATAGTATTTTAAATACATGATATTTAAAATATTCTGCATCACTGACTGCTTGTCATGTTGGTCCCAAGGTTTATTGCAGCCGCGCTCCGTCTATCCCTCCCTATTCATGGTCTAAGGTTGAAACCTTTTATGTAAAAAGATTCAGGATGAAAAGATGTCGAATTTGCACTCATCGTGTGGAACCGGCTGTAGTAAACACACACGCGCACACATTAGCAAATATACAGCCGCACACTCGAGATTGATGACTGCATCAAGTCGGGAATGACGCTGAAGACACAGAAAGGACTGATAATCTGTAATGACCAAAAACTTTAAATTAAGAGTAACTTTTAATTGTTTCTAATAGACACAGTATTTCCATAAAAAAACAGAGGAACAAATTATTGAAGTTACTAAGTTACTCTAGAAACTAATTATCAAATGTTTCTTCTATTTATTTCTCTAAATATATAAACAAAGTACATGATACCCAGGTACCCGAATGATAACTTTTGGGGGCCCTCTGCCAAGTAGAACCTGGGGTCCCTTAGAAGTTAGTTCCCCCAATGAATGATTACGAATCTTATATACATCAACTTCAAACACTGCATCCTGGTTATTGTCATTGACATTGTTTATGCTTAATAACTATTCTGGTATTTTTAATTATTTTTCGTTTTTAATTATTTTTAATTTTTCTGGATGTTCTATACCACAGAGTGTTCTTTGTGATATTTCTGCTGCATTATTCAGGCTAGAGACCTACATAACGCCCATGGGCCAGTGGGCTTGGGCTGGCATTTTTATGTTAAAGGCCCATGGGCCTGGTGGATTTCGTGTGCCTGGTGGGCTTCATGGGCATTATGGGCTTGGTGTGCATTATGGGCCTAATAGGCTTCGTGGGCCTCGTGGGCTTCATGGGCTGAGCCCAGTATAGTCTCATGGGCTGGGCTTCAAATTTTTACACAATGTAGGTCTCTAATTCAGGCTAACGGTACAGTCTGCAGATATGTAGTATTTCCAAAATCAGAGTTTGCATTAATTTGTAAGCACGGACTGTTGTACTCCACGTAATACTAGGCTACCTGAGCCCTTTTAGTTTGGGATAAATTTTACATAAAAATATTGAAATATTGAAGTATAATATTATCACAAGATAAATCTGACCAGTCACAGTGATTTATTTGAAGGCAGGCCAGGGCCCCTAAACCTCAGGAGCCCCTGTGCATGGCACAGGTGGCACATACCTTAGTATGGGCCTGATTATGCTATTTTCAATTTTTTTTGGCTATTTGGACACTGGATATGCTAGGACAGAGGCGGTCTTTATTTTTTTTTTACTATTTTTATACCAAGTGTGGGTATAAATATATTTTGGTATTAGGTACAACGCTGTACATTAAGGTGATTGAGCAACTGAAAAACAAATAAGTTGGTGGGTCGTGTAGTTCACACACGGATGCACAAAATAAACACACAAGAGAGAAAGAAACCGAATTAGAATAACTTGATTAGGCCTAATCAAGTCATTCTAATTCGGTTTCGGTCGCCCTCCTCCGGCCCCGCCCCTTCCAAATTCATTTTCAATGTACAAAATTTCTTTTTGAAATTTGAAATAATGTAAAATAACTTTTTTTTAGTAAGTTGAAGAATTATTTTGGTTATTAGCCAAAATTGGCCCTAGAAGTCCAAAAAAGCTTGGAAAAATACAAGAATTCAAGAGTTTTTAAAATTCCAAAAAAAAAAATGGGTCAAAAGTCAAGACTTTGGCTTTTTTCAAAAACGACCAAAAGTGGAAAAAAATTTAAATGCTCTAAAAGCCTTTAAAAATGCCTCAGGAGTGCTCAACGGGCCCCAGAAATCTCAAAAGCTTGTAAAAAGCACACGAATTCAAGAATTTTTAACATTCGAAAAAATGAGCTGAAACCAAGACTTTTTCTCTCCAAAAAAATGGCCAAAATGAGTAATCAACTGACCCCCAGAAGCCGGCACGCAGCGGTACTGGGAATCACCCCCCTCCCCCATGAAATTATCCTGCGGGCGCAACCCGCCTGGTATAATAAACATATAAGGAACTATTATCTAAAAAAAGGAAGGAAGAAGAAAAAAATATATGCTGTCACCATTTTAATGGATTTTATGTTTTCAGAAAGAACATATGAACTTGGGAGATTTTATTATATTTTTTATTACTAATGACTGCGTGTGTGTATGTGTTTGAAAAAAATGTTTAATATTCATATGGGTCCCATAATCAGTTCTCAGTGATCATGTATATAGATTGGAAGTTTTTAAAAAGAAATATGTTGAAATTTTTTCTTCGTCTTCCTTTTTCTCTCTTATGTAATTGGTTACACAAGGGAGCAAAGGGGGCAATTCTATAATGGGGGAGGAGGGTGGTCCCAGAACATTAGTGAGTAACCTTATGATGCATTTGGTTTTGTGAAACTTTTATAGTGTTCAAATGAAGTCAAAAAAAAAAAGTAATTATCATATTTATACTGATAAAAGTTATGTTGTTTTATAAGAAGCATACTCTCATCCTAATTCAACCTCTGAAGTTAACCCCACTTCAACTCCATAATAAACCCCAGTCCCCACTTAACCCATAAACCCATTAAAATCAATAATTAGACTACACTTACACAGAGAGAGAGAGAGAAAGAGAGAGCAAAAAAAGTTATGACTTGGTAATTAAGCTAAATGAAAGAATTATTTGAAGTTTATTAGGATGTTTTAAGTTTTTTTTATTGATAATTTAATAGAATAACCAGTTTTGTAGCAATTTGTGGTCGTAAAAGTACTTAAAAAGGAATTGTCCAAGAATGCTAAAACGTTGAAGTCTTAAAAGGGGTTACGAAATTCAGGAACATTTTATAAAAAGACTACAGAAATTCATCAATTACTCAAAAGACAAATTTTTGTAAAATAAAAAAAAAATTATTTTTTTATATAAAAACTAGAAAACCAAAATATCGAAAGTGCTTGCAAAATCTAGTATAGGTGTAAAAATGACCCACCAGATATATACGTCTTAAAATATTTAAGTCAGGTGAGTGGTTTGTAAAATTATTGAGCATATCATATACTCTGGCTGCATTAAGTTTCTCAAATCTCACAATCTTATTTCTGATAACCAACATGGTTTCCTGAGAGGGTGCTCTTGTGAGACTCATCTTATCCTGGTAGTGGATGACCTCCAGAAAAGTTTAGACAATGTTAAACAGGTTGACATGGTGTTTCTTGACTTTTGTAAGGCATTTCACACTGTTTCACATTCAAAACTTCTGGCAAAAGTTGCAGCATATGGGTTGGGGGCAGGTAACCAAATGGGTAACTTCATTTTAAAATGATAGGGAACAAAGGGTAGTTGTAAATTTGTCTCCCTCAGAGTGGTTGGCTGTTAACTCTGGTGTACCCCAGGGTAGTGTGCTGGGTCCTCTTTTGTTCCTGATATTTATTAATGACCTCAGCAGCACAGTTGGCAGCAACTGTAGACTATTTGCTGATGATACTCTTAATTTACAAAGAGGTTGATGGTATCCAAGACTGTGAAACATTAGCTCTAGACTTGAAGGCAATTGAGGGATGGTGTAATACATGGCAACTTCAGTTGAATGAGGGGAAGTGTGGTGTTTTGAGGCTAACTCAGGGTGGAAATCCAATTGTGTTCAATTATAGTATGAATGAGTGTCAAGTGTTATAAGTACTTGGGGGGGGGTTTCAATGACAGATGCCCTTTCTTGGAAAAAAAACATTAATGGTGTCACTGGGAAAGCTCTACAAATGCTTTGTTTTAGCCAAAGGACATATGGGCACCTGCTCTGCACAAGTTAAAACTATTGCCTATCAATTATTGGTTCGGCCTCATCTTGAGTATTGCTGCAGTGTATGGGATCCTCACTATGTCACACACTCATTCAGTTGAAATTTTTCAGCATAAGGCAGATAGGTTTGTTTGTGGTGGGCACAAAATTTACAGATAGTGTCACTGAGATGCTGTCAGTGCTACAATGGCATTGTTTGGCACATCGCAGGGTTGAGTTAAGTTTGAAATTGTTTGGAAAAATTACACGTGATCGTCCTAAACCGCAGTCCAGTGATATTTATAAAGCACGGACATATAAAGCATGAGCAGGGCTGACCACTCTAAGAAATCTAGGGAGATTTTTGCTAGGACAGATTCATATTATTGGTCTTTTTTTCCTAGACTTATAAGACAATGGAACTCTCTTCCTGAGGCAGTGGTGAATGGGGATAATTTTGTTTTGTGGGATTGACATTTGTATATTCATTTTGTTTTTTTATATATGTGCATGTATATGTGATTGACAAAGCTTAATGCTGCATGTGGGCTTTTATGTCCCTCTGCCGTAGGCCTATTTGGCTGCTAGCAGAGTACTAATTGTAATTGTCCTGAACACATTTCAGAAATGAAAAGATTAACAAGAAAATTAAACAAAAACATGTTTTTTTTGGTGATATTTGCTTTCCAAAAAAGGTCTAAAAAGTAAGAAAAAACAAAATGTAATCGTGTCTTGTGCCCTAAAAGAACATTTGCCCTAAAAATAAAATAAAATGAAGTATTTGAATAAAATAGTTAAATAATTTTAGTAGCAAAATTAAACTAGAATTGTGCTGCCTTCATTTATGACGGGTTACTCCAGTAGTTTTAAAATAAAGCTTTTATTGAATATCTTATTTTGTAAGTCATCCTAATGTAAATGTAAATTATATTATTTTGAACTTTTTCGATTTACTTTATATTAAAAACAACAAATTAAATATATCTGGTTCTGTTGTCGAAAGGAATTGATTTATAGATGTTTATATATTTGAACTAAAGAACTTTTTTTTCCAGGGGATTAGAATTTATTGTTGTCTATTTTTTTAAAAGTTATAAATTTTATTTATTTTTTGTTTCTTGACTCTGTGAGCAAAAAAAAAAACGAACAAATTCTACTTATGAACAACAATGTTTTGATACCCTGGTTCAAAAACAAATAAAGATAGGGTCAGAGATAAAATATAGGATCTTTAAATTAGTTTTTTTCAGACAATTTTGCAACTTACAAAACTCATTGTTTATTGTTTCTAATAGGAAGAGAGGACATTGAAACACCGAAACTTCACGAGCTTATCTCACAATGCACCATATTCAAACTTAGTTGATTAGGTATTAATATGTCAATACATAAGCTTTATTATAAAATGACATTCAAAGAATGTTCAGAAGAAAAATTATTCTGTCAAAATGGAAAATTGGTCATTCTGCGAATTCTCTAGTTAATTTGCGTTTTTCGACTTTGCAGCTCTGTCAGAAGGCCTTGCAATGTGGCAAACCGTGTTGTAATGTGGCAGCAAGGCAATATTTTCTACTGCGCATGTGCAGAACGCACTGATGGAAGTGTCACCTACTTTGGCAATTACCAAATTTTCAACACAATGCGTTGTGCAATATTAGAGAACGACTTTGATTAGTTGTTGCTTTACTTCATGATATGAACCTCTGGGAGGAGGAGTTCAAAAAATCTACTGCTTTGCTCAGCATTGCACATTTTAACACCGCGTTATGGGGCTAGACACTCCAGAGTTTCACGTGCCATGTGAGACGATCCATTTTGCGGTTCCAAAGTTGCTCAAATGGTTCTAGCAACCAAACGGCACTTCGAAACAGCATTAATTTAATTTAATCAGAAAAAATATCTATAAAACAAACCACAGTGAAGCCAACACATTGGTGCGCGCACCTGTTGATTTTTTTGTTTTTAAATTATTTTTTAGTTATTTTTATGGACATTTTAATGGTTGTTTTTCTTACTCAATGGAGTTTAACATTAAAGATTCGCGATTTTGAAATATTTTTTTTTGAAAAAAATAGAACCGCACTTACTAATTTTTTGTCATTCTATCACTCTATCAGCATATATTTAAGGTGCACATTGCACTTTGAAAACTTAACATTGGACAACTTTAAATATGAAAAATAACCATATTGCCACTGCGACTGTGCATTTTAAAAATTAACCTTTTTTCTTAAACATCGGGTCTATGGACTCAATAGAAAAATGATGCTAGCGCTCTTGGCGGAGATTTTTGAAGTAATTTTGCGATGTATCCTCTTAAAAACTCAAAGATGTTTTCAAAGAACCGAGAGGTGGCTAGCAGTTAATTGGCTTTTACATGAGTCAAGCAGATTAGCATAATTCAAAATTCTATAAAATAGAAACCTCTTCAATATTTATTGCAAAAAAGTGCTGTTAATGCCTGGCCTACGTCAATTATCGTTTAAAATTCAACTTAAAAGACATTAAGGTATCGAGAACCATGTGTTTGGACAGATGAAATTTCACTTAAGCTTGCGTCAATGGAAACCTGCAGCACGTGTACGCTGGAGTGTCTTGTGTTGATGTTGCAATGCGTGAAGTTCGCTTAACTTAAAATGAAGTAAAATATGGGCCGCTGTTGTTCTTCCATAGTTCGGATTGGAAGACCACACTCTCACTTCATTTGAACATGGATTACAATGGAGCTTAGACCATTACTCTTTGGAACTGGCAATTCGTAATGTGTTGAATGGCGACGGATGTTCTCGCAACGCCTGATGAAAACAGCAACAGAACCTTCTGGTGACTTTATTGTTGAAAGCCTGTAAGTGCTAATCGTCCCCTACTTTTCATACTGTACGGTATTGTAGTACAACCTTTTTCCACTAAGGTGGTGCTGCTGATGCTGCAGTCACCACAATATCCAAACACTAGATTTTCACAGTTGGCAGTCCCAGTGAGTTTAAGATTTAAATAAAAGATAAAACTAGTTTAGATTCCTCTTGGCACTTGGCACACATGCTTATCAATTCAGTAATGTAAAATTGAATTGGATTTGTATTTGCTTATGGCAAGTTCCTAATTAATATTTTGGCTTTCCCATAAGTATGGGTGTTTTTCTTCTTCTTCTTAAGCATTGCATATATGTTGAATAGGCCTATAGATGTGGAGCACTGCTCCACATTCTATAGTGTATTACACATTATACAAAATGCCTAATACGAAATGTTGAGGCATATTATCCACATTTTGCACTTTGGCTGGGAGAGTGGCACAACTTTTTGGGAAAATAAATGAGTTTAAAAGTTAAGTTGCCGTTTCCCAAAAAAACCGTTTAGAAAAAAAAAATGCAACTTTAAACTCATTTTTCTAAAAAAAAAAGTGGCTTTTTTGAGTTGTGCCACTCTTCACAGCCGAGGTGCGATTTGTTTGTTGACGCATACAGTATCAGCACTAACTATATGCATTTTGAAAATTGCCTAAGCTGACAAATTTGCATTTTTGCGATTTGACTAGTAAATGTGAAGAATGGCTCATTTCTCACTTTTAATTGTAACATATACATTGTAAGCTCTTAAGATAGAAGGAGTCAGAGAAAAAAAGAAAGCAACCTCTTTGTCTTTTCTTTCAAAGGTTGTTACTATTGAGATCATTAACATATTCATTAAGAAGTCTTCCGTTAAGTAGAGCGAATAATTAAAATAATATAGAAAATCGATATGTTTAAGGAGAAAAAGGTTGTGAGTCTTGTGTTGGCCTTAGGTTTCAATTTTTTTTTTATGAAAAATAATTTAGAAATTATACGAACAAGGAAGTGTTTTTTTAAGCTGTGTGTGTGTGTGTGTGTGGATACGATATTTACCCCGGTAGCTCTTTTAGCGGGGGCGTAATTTGGGGCCCGCAGACCCTGAAACTGCGAGGGCACAGGAGGTTTTGGGGCGCAATAAATGCACTTTTAATAAAACAAAAATAACTTTGTTTGGGTCTTTATAAGGCTATGGGCTATGCTAGATGATGGTTTTCACCTTTGAATCTTAGCCTCTAACCAGGTTCTGTAACTGAAAAAAATGCAATTTTTCGTTTACTTAAGAATTTCTATTTAAAAGAAAATTTTGGGGCCGGCGGCGACGCACTGAAGATTTTTTGCTCCCGGGGGGGGGAGGCCAAAAATCTAGCTACGCCACTGTCTTTTAGTTACTATTTTGTTTTTCAAATGAGTGTATAACTTTTTTTAAAAAAAAAAATTGTCTATAAAAATTGAATAAACAACTTTGAAAATCAGTATAGCATAATTTTTCTTAGTAAAACAAATATTTTTTTTCAAATTTTTTAATTTGATTAATAAGGCTCAAATTCAAGACGAAAACTTAGCGCTTGAACACAGATGAAACAATGACGAAAGTAGTATTCACCAACAACACTACTTCCCAAGTCAAGAATATTTTATATTGATGTCATGTTGGCTCGTGACCTTTGTTTTGGCTTTCTATGTCCTTTTATATGAGGAGAAAATGATAAAATCAATCACATCTGGAAATTATTTTATTATTGAATAGGTGTGTCTAGGAGGTGGAGCAATCACTCTACTGGTTTATTCAAACTAGGAAGTAGTGATGTGCGATAATCAAAAATAAACTATCGAAACCACTATCGATAGTATTTTACACGACCGATGGATATATTGTATTGATAGACGCTTCAATATCGATAGTACTATCGAACCCAGGGGTAATGTTGGTCATGGGTTCTATCCCCGTGCAGTATAAATTATTATTATATATATAATATCCCAGGTCTGTGTGTGTGTGTGTGTGCGTGCGTGCGTACGTACGTGCGTGCGTGCGTGCGTGCGTACGTACGTGCGTGCGTGCGTGCGTGTGTGTGTAATAACAAAACCATTGAAGCACGTCGGAATTTATATACATTTGAATAAATGAACCGTTTTTTTTTCTCAAGGTCAACTATATGTTGAACTCTTCCTTTGGAAAGTGTAGAAGGGGGAGAGAGAGAAAAGTGAGAGGGGGTTAGGGGAAGAGGTTGGAAAGTGTAGAAGGGGGAGAGAGAGAGAGAGAGAAGTGGGAGGGGTGACTGAAATTGAAATGAAAGGAGTAAAAAAAGAAAAAAAACGGAGCGCATGCGCACGCGCACAATTGCCTGTGAATTTTGCTCCCGTCATTTATGACGGGTTACCCCACTAGTTTTCAAATATATTTCAGAAGGTGGCAGTGGCCAAACAAACACAAATTATGAAGTTAAATAAAAGCGAATAATAATAAAAAAAAATAACATTTGCATAAGAAAATCTTAATGGAATTTGTCTGCTAATTGGCTAAGATTGAAACTTGCAGGACATTTGGTCCATTTGGTCACCAAAAGTATTGCTATAGATTTACGCAATTTACTAAAAAGGCTTGTGAGAGCACTCAACTTAATCATGTGTAAGTATTATAATGTGGTGTAAAAGGTGATGCTCCCTTTTAAGAGTGTATAGTTGGAACTCTACACGAAAAGAATCACATCATAATGTTAAATGTATCAAGACCATGTATTATTACCCACACTGGTCTTTATAAAGACTAGAATGTGGTTAGTCTATATTTCGCAAGACTTGAAACTTCAATACTGATGCTCGTAAGTTTATAACAAAGGGACATTGTTATGCAGTAAAGTGGTACTAAAGCTGCTCGCCCATTAGGTCGGTGACTCGGCGCGGTGGGGAGAAAAACCGGGGTCTCAAACAAAATGCACGTAAATGAATGGAGCGCCGTCCATTAGGGCGGAAGCGCGGCGGGGCACCACTTTGGAGAAATTTTGAAACTTCTTGAAGTCGGATTTTCGTCGCACTGTTCCTACGGTTGTTCCGACTGTTTCTACGGTTGTTCCGACTGTTTCTACGGTTGTTCCGACTGTTTCTACGGTTGTTCCGACTGTTTCTACGGTTGTTCCGACTGTTCCAACGGTTGTTCCGACTGTTCCGACCCGTTCATCAAAATAGAATCCCCCCTTCCCCAAATAAAACAATTTTTTTTCTAAACAGGTTTTTTTTTTGTGCTGGTTAATAAAACAGCTTTCATTTTACCCGTTGCATTTTTCCCATTAAAGTTTAGTCTAGCTTCATTGCTACTTTATTATGTAGATTGCATTTGAATTATTGAACTAATAAAGTGCACTAATTTGAGCCTATAGGAAAGAAAAAAACGAACAATCTTTAGTGATTGTTTTCTTTAGATTTTAGTTGTTTTTTCTCTTGTTCTATGTCCTGAACAAATAACATATAGAAAGTCTGTGTTTTAAGTAGGCCTACCCATCTGATAAATGTTACAGTACAGGCTTTTAAAATAGCTAATAATTTCTCTGGTGAATCATCATTAGCATAAAAGTTTTTTAGATTTCTTCTGCAATTTCTCATTGTGCTTTTGGTACAAAGATGTGCATAAAACGTTTTACTGAGTATTTTTAAGGCTATTATGTTACTGATTGAGATGTAAAAATTTGCTTTTACCAAAGTTTATAAAAGAAAACACAAAAGAAATTCAAAAATAATGTTAGACATTGTAATAAAGGAATGAGTTACATTTACAGGGTGTTCAAGAAAGATTTAACTGATTATAAATATTATTGACCTAGAAAGTATTGCATTTAGTCAATAATTATTGATACCAAATAATTTTAAAAAAAATGAGAAAAAAAACGACTTGATGTTTATCATTTTTTTGTTTCAAATTTGAATTTTTGCTGTTTTTTTTAAGCTTTTTGTGACTTTTAAAACAAGAGAGTCTTTCTGAACTCTCCCCATATTGAAGAGCAATAAATGAAAGCAAGGATTGGCAAGCGATAATTGTTTATTTCTGTACAACTCATCTTGTGATTTGTTGACTTCCACAAGCTTACTTTTTGTGACTTTGTACAAGCTTATCCAGTGCCAAAGAAAGTTGCAACCGACGCCATTTTTTTTTTTCTTCTGAAAAACTTTTCCATGACAAAATACAGGGCTTATCATAAGAATTTTTTTCTAAGTGCACATCGAATTTGAATGAGCCATATGTCCATTAAGCGCCTCTAGTCGCAGTAGGCTAAAAGATGGTCTCCTAAAAATCGCTGCACTGGTAAGTTTTTTGCTGTTTTCTCACAAATGTACACGCCCAATGTTCGTGAATTTTTTAAAAAATAAAGACCAAAAGTACGTAGTTTTACATCCTTGCATTAGTTTTTTTAATATTTCACATTGTTTTGTTGTTTTTGTTGTTTTGTTCTGAACGTTGCTGTTAAACCTAAACTTTTAACATGGAAGCCAATGGAGATTTCAATAAGGCGGTAGGTTCTTTTGGTTATTTCTTGTAAATTACTTGCACAATTATCGTGAAATTTTAAAGAAATAAAGAAAAAAAGTACGTAGTTTCACAATCAGGCATTGGTTTTTTAATGTTCCTCGTTGTTTGTTTGTTTTCAATGTTTTGTCTGAACACTACACTGAATAGTTGAAGTGAATTTTTTGAATAACACATGAAAAACAAACGAACAGGATAAATTTAATTAATTAAATTTTATTTTATTTTATTAATAAATTAATTATAAAACTACCTATGTATCTTTATTTCTTTAAAATTTTCACGATAATTGTGCAAGTAATTTACAAGAAATAAGCAAAAGAACTTACCGACTTATCGAAATCGCCATTGGCTTCCATGTTAAAAGTTTCGGTTTAATAGTAACGTTCAGAACAAACATAGAAAACAACAAAACAATGTGAAATATTAAAACAACTAATGCATGGACGTGAAACTACGTACTTTTGTCTTTTATTTTTCAAAAAATCACGAAAATTGGGCGAATAATTTTCGAGAAAATGGCAAAAAAAACTTACCTGTGCAGCGATTTTTCCATAGAGTTCTATGTTAAAGTTTCGTCTGCTAACTTCTTAGGGGCCCATCTTTTAGCCTACTGCCATTAGAGGCGCTTATTGGACATATGGATATTGGATACATGATTAATAGATTACAATTGCTAATCATAATTCAGTTATCTCACTTTTTGTTTTACTTCTCTTGATTTTTCACACCCTGTTTGAACTTAAATCATCCTAATTGACTTTCTGGATGTGTGACTGACGTAAAATCCAACATTATTTCAAAATGAGTACAAAAATTCTAATTAATAATTATTTAATTTTTTCTGGATGTTGTGCACACTTTTCATTGTCCAAGTTGCCACACTTTGAAATTGCAAAACCACAAGTTTAACAAGTAATGTGGTCTATTGTTCTAATTGCTTGAAATAAGTTGTTTCAATCCAATAATTTTACCTATGCATTTACAACAATTGATTTTTTTTTTGTTTTCTAAAAAGAAATTCGGACTGTTTTATCCTAAAAAAAAAAAAGAAAATCTTAAGCCGGGTTCACACGCTACGATTTATCGTATACGTTTTATCTGGTTGGACAAATCGTATCAAGTAAAACGGAGCGTGTAGACAGCACATCGTCACGTCTTATTGGATTGGAATGAAATCAAAGATTGATTGGATGGGAAGTCGAACAAGCCGGGCATCATTTTTTCCGCGAAGTCGAACGATATAATTTATCAGATGTACAATTAGAGTTGTAATCGTACATAGACATTCATGTATACTGAATGACGCCAAAAAGTTGAAACCGACGGAAATCGGATGAAACGACGGAGGTTAAAATGGAACGTGTGTCGACACACTATTTAACGTACGTTTTGCCGTACGTTTTATCTGATCGTTAAAACGTACGATAAGTCGTAGCGTGTAAACCCGGCTTTTATGTTAAATCTCAAAAAGTTTTTTTTTTATTTTTTTTGTAATTTTTAAAGAAAAAAATAAACATTCTTTTTAATTTAATTGTCAAAATTTATTTTGTAAATTTTGTACAAATTTGCATCGAATTGCGCTCGTAAAACGTGACCTTATTTTGATTTTGGGTTTGCACATGCACCAACAGTACCGTGGTATATAAGCGCAGGAAGGCACATAACGGGACATGTCAAAGCCTCACTACACGCGATAATCAAAGCAAACATAAACAAGAAGAATCTATGCATTGTTTTTGTTTCTTGTTTCCGTTCTCTTAGCTTTTGAAAAACACTCCATTTGTTGTCAGTCATCTGAAAATATCTTTCACTTGTTGACATGCTTCGAGTTATGTTTTGAACATTTTTTTGTAAATGCTGTTGTGGTGAGTCTGACGACCAGTAGTAGCGACCAGTGGAATTCATTGCGGTGCCATTGTATTTGGTCAGTTTATCCACTTCAGTGTTTTCATTGTGAATCTGACGGATTTTACCAGTAGTTTTTTTCTGTTAAAATAAAATTATTAATTTATGTATGTATACATGTATGTGGTAGAAATCTAAGCAGCCCAGAGTAATCTGCAGACGCGGCAGCCTGCTACTGCAATCTCTTCAGAGTATCTTGCAGCAAATCTCTCCCCTATTTTATCAAGAAAGTATTAGAAAGAAACAAAAGAAAGTTGGGAAGAGGGGGAGGGAGGGGAAAACACTTTTTTTCTTCTTCTTTTTTTAAAGTAAATTAGGTTAAGTTCGGCTCCGTTAAGTTAGGTAACCTAACCGAACCTACCCTAATTTACTTTCAAAGAGAAGAAAGTGTTTTCCGTCCTCCTCCTCATCTTTCTTTCGAAACAAAAGAAAGATGGGAGGAGGAGGGAAAACACTTTTTTCTAAAGCTGCTCGCCCACTAGGTCGGTGACGCGGCGGAAAAAAATAGAGGTCCGCCAACTATGAACGTGGCACGGCACGGTTTTTCCCCTCCCGTATCTCACAGTATCCATGGAGACGGTGATGAGTAGAGACGAGGAAGTATTTTTTGGCTGCTGTGGGGGAGGTAGAGGAGGAAGAGAAAATACACTTCACTTCTAACGCAACTTCTAATTGGTTGGTCATGTAGTCTGACGTCACATGCTCCGCCCTTTTCAACGTCCAACCACACAACAAACCAATTAGATGTTGCCAGTCGTCAAAAAGGGCGGAGCGAACTAATGTTCTTCCCGATTTCTAAATGCCTGTCACACAAACTATGGAGGGAAACTGATAAATTCTTCTCCGCACTCCCGTCCACTAGGACGGAAGCGCGGAGAAATTCCGACCTCAAGAAGTTTCAAAACTTGAGGTAGAGACAATTCCCTAATAATGACTGCATTGGCAGGGCAGAAAATGTATACTGTTTATACGACATAAGATGTGCATTTGTTATTATTGATACTTTCTATAAGTGATGAGAGGCATATCATTTCATAGAATATTAGCGAATTCATTCTTAAAACTGTTACCATCTCCAAAAATGTTGTGGTTGGCTTCCAAGACTGTGGTGAATGTACTTTGGAAGTTGCAGACGTTTTGCAATTAACGTGTGCCATTTTGTAGACAATGACCACGTAGGCTATGATGTTAAAAAGGAGCATAGTATTCATTTTCGTGTGGGTTTGCGTAGTGTCTCACCAAGCATGTAACATCCTTTCGTTTATATACCAAAGAAGATTTTATAAAGGTGTGTCCACCACCAAAAAAAAAAACAATACGTGACGCTGCGAAATGTATGCATTGCACGTGTAAGACTAAAGGTAAGTAGGGTAGAGTTTCCTGATGCTATTGTCAAATGGCCTTGCCATATATTATCTGCCACACCAATTCATTTTAAAAATACATGGTACAGAAGATGAAATAAAAATAAGTTACCCGTAGACAATTAATCGTTTTGTATTGAAGTCTATACATATACTGTATACCCGGAAATTTTTTTATTTTAACCTCACTTTCCTTAACTATATATGAGTTTCCCAATGGTTGACTGTGTGCTTGGAGATAATGGACATCACCGATGTCCTTGTAAACGAGACAACTCTTCCCTATACCAGCCTTGGCTTTATACTTAATCCTTAAAAAGCATTATTACCAAAAGACGAGTAATACGATTATGTAGGCTGTAGCCGACTTTGGCATGTTTGATTGCGGGGAAAACATCCAACAAACGTCTCACATGCTGTGTACACACCCTTTGCTGTGTACTCGTTAAAATTATTTGTAATATTCTAATCGTTTCTTGAGAAGTTTTAATACTTTTTCGGTCCAATTAAGGACTTAAAAATTTCTTATTGGCACAACATGGAATAAACACGAAACTGATTAAACGCCCAGCAGAATAAGTGCCAAATTGAACAAAAACACCATAAGCCAAA
The DNA here is from genome assembly GCA_036925085.1 of Brachycybe producta. NCBI lineage: Eukaryota > Metazoa > Arthropoda > Diplopoda > Playtdesmida > Andrognathidae > Brachycybe > Brachycybe producta. The sequence goes on from JAUPFP010000002.1 coordinate 4,327,613, forward strand.
AATTGGGCAGCTATTCAGTGTAGTAAATTTTCATTTTGGCGATGTTTCAGGTTAGCGCTTGTTCAATTTGGCACTTATGTTCTTCGACCTGGTGATGAAACTTCATTCTGAGTAGTTGGGTTGTTAATAGAAACAATATATGTTTTTTTTTTTTTAAATTTTTACGGTAATGAGCAGTTTTCAGTTTTGTGCAAATTCACTTCAATGGTTCAGCATATGGCAGCTAGGTTTGTTTGTGGCAGGCACAAATTTACAGATAGTGTCACTGAGATGCTGTCAGGGCTACAATGGCATAGTTTGGCACATTGCAGGGCTGAGTTAAGTTTGAAATTGTTTGGGAAAATTACACGTGGTGATTGTCCTAAACCACAGTTCAGTGATATTCATAAAGCACTATACATGGGCAGGGCTGACCATTCTAGAAAATTAGGGAGATTTTTGCTAGGACAGATTCATATTATTGGTCTTTTTTTTCCTTGAGTTATAAGACAATGGAACTCTTTTCCTGAGACAGTGGTGAATGGGGATAATTTTGTTTTGTGGGATTCACATGTGTATATTCATTTTGTTTTTTTATATACTGTATGTGCATCTATATGTGCTTGACAATGCTTAATACTGCATGTGGACTTTTATGTCCCTCTGCCATAGGCCTATTTGGCTGCTAAGTAAGCTGCTGTTAAGTAGCCGCTAATTGTAATTGTAATGAAAATTATCAGTCATTTGTCAAGTCTTGTTTCGAAAATTGAGGTAAAAGTATATGAGCTCGTACTGCGGATGTTCCGAACGTTTTGCAATTTACAAATGTGTCATTTGACAGGCTATGGCCACGTATGGTGTAAGTATAGTGATAGACAATTTCATGAAATTTATTCTGTTGAAATCCATGAAATAAAACAAGATAATTGCATCAGTTTACGTTAACTTTATATACTACCGTAATGTTGTATAAATAACAGGATGTGACTAATTTTAGAATAATTAGTCATAGTCTTTTAACATTAAAAAAAATTCCATTTATTAAAAAATGATTGAAAAAAATGAAACAAAATTCCAAAAACTTCGAACAAAAAAATTGAAACAAAAAATGACACAAATGGTAAAATTAAACATGTTTAAAATACTCATAGGAACCAATTACAACCACCATTTTTTTTCGTTTATGATTTCAGTACTTGGATACAAGTGTTTAAAATAAATTCAACAAGTTTTTTTTAATTATTTCAAACTCCACGTGCCCATATTAGGTGTGAAGTGTTGATTGCCATCTGTTCATTTGTGTAAAGCCCCCTTTACACCTACAATTTTACACTAGTTGATATAGCATCTCAATATATTGATATAGTATCTCACTATATGGACTTAGTATCTCGCTATATGGACTTAGTATCTCGCTATATGGACTTAGTATCTCGCTATATGGACTTAGTATCTCGCTATATGGACTTAGTATCTCGCTATATGGACTTAGTATCTCGCTATATGGACTTAGTATCTCGCTATATGGACTTAGTATCTCGCTATATGGACTTAGTATCTCGCTATATGGACTTAGTATCTCAATATATTGACTTAGATTAGGTTAGGTTTGGTTTGGTTAGGTAACTATATCTAACCTAACATCACCTAACCTAACCATACTAAGTCAATATATTGAGATAGTATATCAATATATTGAGATACGAAGTTAATATATTTAGATACTAAGTTAATATATTTAGATACTAAATCAAAATATTGAGATACTAAATCAAAATATTGAGATACTAAGTCAAAATATTGAGATACTAAGTCAAAATATTGAGATGCTAAGTCAAAATATTGAGATGCTAAGTCAAAATATTGAGATGCTAAGTCAAAATATTGAGATGCTAAGTCAAAATATTGAGATGCTAAGTCAAAATATTGAGATGCTAAGTCAAAATATTGAGATGCTAAGTCAAAATATTGTGATGCTAAGTCAAAATATTGTGATGCTAAGTCAAAATATTGTGATGCTAAGTCAAAATATTGAAATACTAAGTCAAAATATTGAGATACTAAGTCAAAATATTGAGATACTAAGTCAAAATATTGAGATACTAAGTCAAAATATTGAAATACTAAGTAAAAATATTGAGATACTAAGTCAATATATTTAGTCAGCATCTCAATATATTGACTTAGTATCTCAGTATATTGACTTAGGTTAGGTAAGGTTTGGTAACTATAGGCCTACCTAACCTAACCAAACCTAAGTCAAAAAACGCCAAATTAATTTTATTTTTATTTCGAGAGTTTCCATTAGTGATCAATAGATGGTGCTGCTAATGCACGCGCATGCTTAGACCTGTGCGCCGCCGGTCGAAACCGCCGCCGCCGGTGTTTTTGAAGCTAAAAACGCAGCCGCTCGCCGCTTGTACTTTTTTTAAAAACCCGCCGCCACTCGTCGCCGGTGTATGACTGGCGGCCGCCGAATTCAAATTTGTTTTGGTTGGTTTTGTTTCAAAAACTGCCATAGGAATGAAATCATACCATATTCGATATTTATCGATTTCAATTTATATCGATAATTACCACATTCAATATATCGATAAATCGATATATTTGTTCGATATGTTCAATTCCAGACGCCGGTAGTCGTCGCCGCCGCTGCTCGTATTTACCCTCGCCCGCCGCCGCCGATCAATATGCTATGGCGCACAGGTCTACGCATGCTCACTGCAAATACCGCTGTGCTAATGCTAGTCAATTTTACTTAGATGTTTGTGTCAATTAAATGATGAATGTTTTCGTGAATGATTTCTTACATAAAATGTATAAATTAATTTGTAAGTATCAATCGCTGGTTATACACAAGTAAAAGTATTTGAACACTAGTGGGGTAACCCGTCATAAATGACGGGAGCAAAAATTCACAGGCAATTGTGAGCATGCGCGTCGTTTTTTCCTTTTTTTACTCCTTTCATTTCAATTTCAGTCACCCCTCCCACTTTTCTCTCTCTCTTCCCCTTCTACACTTTCCAAACTTTTCTCCTAACCCCCTCCCACTTTTCTCTCTCTTATCCCTTTTACACTTTCCAAAGGAAGAGTTCAACATATAGTTGACCTTGAAAAAAAAACGGTTCATTTATTCAAATTTATATAAATTCCAACGTGCTTCAATGGTTTTTGGTACTCCACACACACACACACACACACGCACACGCACGCATATTCACATTTTCACGCATATTCACATTTATTTCAACATTTAAATTCTACAATAAAAATAAAACAGTTCCAGGCATTTTTCTCTATGTTTAGAGATTAATGCATTATTTTTTTGGAAGATATACTTGAGGAAGTATCCCCAATTGACTGGTGGAAAAATTATTAAAGAGATACATACATATAAATAGTAATAGTAATCTATTTAGGAGCCTCAGAGGTAAACTGTGTTAAGTCACCAAACCTAAATTTTACAGTGGAGTTGTTTGAAAGTTTTTCTCTTCATTGATGGAATAGGACTTAACATGGTATACCACCATCTAGCGGCTGATGTCTAAAACCGTCGACTTAACACTGTTTACTGTTGGTAGAACTTGACAAGCTGTTTAAAAAAAAAATTTTTTTACATCTTATGAAGATGTAAAATCGTGATTTTTAACCTGTTCACAATATTTGTTGTGAACCTACTTCGCAGCGGTTTAAAAATTACAACTCATAGGCAGCATTAATGCAGAAGACTGTCTCGATGTAGGAGCTGTAACCTCGGTTAGAACGTCACAAAAGTATCTGTCTTTCAAACGACGTCATAACCGACATTGTCTATATCAATGTCGAATACTTAATGGTCACACACCCTGAACTTTTGCCAAGACAAAATACAAATTTTACAAGTAATGTGGTCTATTACTAATTACTTGAAGTAAGTTGTTCAATTTCAGTCATTGATTAAATTTGGCAGATTCAGATTTTCGTTTTACGTGATGAAAAGAAATTCGGGCTGTTGTATTGTAAACAAGGGATTCAAGGAACCCTATAGACCTCCATTGCTTTAATATATGCTTTCATATATCAAATAACCAACTTTTTTCATTGTGCGCATGTGTACGCACATGTACACACTTGTGTGCATGTGTACGCACATGTACACACGTGTGCGCATGTGTACGCACATGTACACACTTGTGCGCATGTGTACGCACATGTACACACGTGTGCGCATGTGTACGCACATGTACACACGTGTGCGCATGTGTACGCACATGTACACACGTGTGCGCATGTGTATGCACATGTACACACGTGTGCGCATGTGTACGCACATGTACACACGTGTGCGCATGTGTACGCACATGTACACACGTGTGCGCATGTGTACGCACATGTACACACGTGTGCGCATGTGTACGCACATGTACACACGTGTGCGCATGTGTACGCACATGTACACACGTGTGCGCATGTGTACGCACATGTACACACGTGTGCGCATGTGTACGCACATGTACACACGTGTGCGCATGTGTACGCACATGTACACACGTGTGCGCATGTGTACGCACATGTACACACGTGTGCGCATGTGTACGCACATGTACACACGTGTGCGCATGTGTACGCACATGTACACACGTGTGCGCATGTGTACGCACATGTACACACGTGTGCGCATGTGTACGCACATGTACACACGTGTGCGCATGTGTACGCACATGTACACACGTGTGCGCATGTGTACGCACATGTACACACGTGTGCGCATGTGTACGCACATGTACACACGTGTGCGCATGTGTACGCACATGTACACACGTGTGCGCATGTGTACGCACATGTACACACGTGTGCGCATATGTATATAGATAATCACACATGTATGTACTCATGTACATGACATAGTTACATGTGATGCGCATGCGTCATTCATTTGTAATAATACGGGTTTAAAATGAAAATACGTCACATGTATTCTAATATACAAAAATAATAACAGAACATAGAAAGGAACACCCCTCCTAAATAATAGAAAAGTCCCCCCTTTCGAATGCTACAACTGGAAAGAGGAAGAATCGAGATTTTTTTTTAAAAAAATTACGATTTTGAAAAATCGAAATTTTATATATCGAATCGCTCTAAAATTCCAATTTTTTTCCAGTTTCATCGTCAGAATGTTTACATCATTTTAGGTCTGATGACATTTTATTGTAGGTGGCCCCGTTTTCGAGTTGTTCGACCCACTAAAAATTATGACCAAAAACTCAAAATTTGTTTCTAAAAAAATCATAAAAAAATAACCCCTGGGTAAAATTTTCTAATTTTTTGTCAGGAGCTTCATATTGACCCACGGAATCAAATAAAAAATACTGCATGTCTTTATCTCATTCCGTTCTTGAGTTGTTCGAGGAACTAAATCGGTTCCGGACACACACACACACACACACATACATACACACACAGACATCCTTTTTTTCCCCTTTTCTTGCATGATCCTATATACCTCCATTGCTCTTTAGAGCAATGGAGGTCAAAAAGGAAAATCTTAATTCTTATAATGAATTCATACCAACAAATTGAAGAATTTTATTTACTATAATTTTTGAAGAAAAAAAAAATTGACATGAAACATTCTTTTCATTCTATTTTAAAAGTTTCTGCAAATTTGCATTGATTTACATCTCTCGCTTCAGGTACTTACATCTTGTAAAAGTGTGAATTATGCTTGCAGGAAGGCACATTAAAGGGGTTGTGCAAAACTCAATACAAAAAATAAGCATGGCATAAAAAGGTTTTAACTTATCAAGCTGGTGACGAAAACTAAAGGATTTGCCAGTCAGTCCCCAAAATCTTTCACTAGGTGACATACTTGTAGTTATGTTTTCAAGATTTTTCTGAAAAAGCGGTTGTGACGACCAGTAGTAGTGACCAGTAGATTTCATTCTGATGCCATTGTATTTGGTCTGTTTGTCCACTTCAGTGTTTTCGTTGTGAATCAGATGGATTTTACCATGAGTCTCTTCTATTAGAATAAAATTATTAATATATAGTGAGATTGACCTCTTATTTTAAACCATTTTTATTCACTGTTGTTACTGTACCTGATGAGTTTTCCACTGTGTTGTTATTCAGAAGGGGTTGAAATGTAGAATTTTTTTCAGGTGTTTTGGAATGCCTTCGTATGTTTCAGTCGTGGTGGAAATTAACTGTGAAATGTAATTTATTCATTTAGCATACAATTGCAATTCATTTCCAATTAGTAAATACAATCATCTAATCACATTGTCCTGCCATAATTGAAAAGTACTAATGACGCCAATCACTCTCAGGTGACTAAATCACAATTTAATCACTTGAGTTAAAATTTAAATTATTGATTAAATCATGTTTTAACTTTTCATTTTTGATGGTTTTCAACTCAAAGATAAGAAAACAAAAGTAGGATTTGAAATTATTTATTTTATTTTATCTGAAAGCAAACTAGAAAAAAGAAGAAAAATATGTACTCATCCCTACGTTTGACTAATGAAACAGAATACAATTGACTGTGCTATGAATAACTGTTTTATCTCAACATGTTCATTTTATTCAAGATTTTACTTCTTTTAATTTTATTTAAATTAACCACCTGCATAATTTACCAGTTTCATTTTACTACTTCTTTGAATATCTTGTATTAGCAGGCCTACCACTTTGTTAAATTACAAAAACTAAAAACTTAAATTTGTGATCTAACAAAAAAAGTATAATTTAATAAAGAAAATCGTGATTTCTTAAAAAAAAATTACAATTTTATAAAACAAATCTCAATTTAATAAAAAAAATTACAACTTAATAAAAAATGTCACGATTTAATAAAAAAAAACATTTTTTCCAACCCTGTTTGCAATAATTTCCAGCCTATTGCTGTTTGTATTAGTAGTAGTAGTAGTAGTAGTAGTAGTAGTAGTAGTAGTAGTAGCTGCTATATAATAGTTTGCGCCACACAAAAAATAGGCACGACAACTGGATTTTACGAAGATAACTGCACATGCGCATTTCATATGGGGCAGCCCACTTCCTGTTAAACATTTTTTTTGCCTCCATCTTGGTTTCACCAGTTAAAAACGCGAAAAAACGAAACCAACTCCAAAAACTTATTTCAAACTTCCAATTGTTGGAAAAATGGATGGAAATAACGATTTATTCAATATTTTTCATGAATTTCACCCTTGAACACATGGATAACACCCACTTAGAAATGTGATCCCATATACTACATTGCTCACGTCCCTTTTAATGTAACAATTCTATCTTACTTTTTATTGTAGGCTCCATTTTTGGTTTGGCAAGGTGTGGGTGGGTATTTCCGGTTTAAAATATATATTGTTGTGTGTGGAAGTTGTGAGCGCAACCTAAAGGCTACAACTACAATTTTTCAACACAGAAAACAACAATCTACAATTAGTAGTAGTTGTAGATAGTAGTAGTTGTACCATGGCGCAAACTCTAATAATTTAGTAATAAATAATAAGAAATACTTACCAATGATGAGATATGGTCCAGGAAAATAAGGCAGGAGATGAGGATTTGCAAAATTATTATGGCGTTCATATTTAACATGCTTGTGTACCTGTACCTGTACACAGTGTACCTGTTTAACCTAGTGTATTACTGTATGATTCAAAATTTTTCTTTTATATACAGGTTTATTTTGAATGAAAAGCTAACTAAATCACATTTTGAGCAGATTTTTTTTTCATTCAGAATAACACGTGTTTTACATGTGTCTGAGGAGGGAAAGCGCAGTCAAATCCAATGTTTCTCATTGATAATATGCCTACGAAACGATTCACATTGACATGTAATGTACACTTTTCATTTTTGTTTGGACACTTCCGGTGGACACTCCCAACGTTATTCGAAAATGAAAACCAGAAATTGGACAAGTCTGAAACTTATTCCATTCTTTTGTAGTCTCAGTGGGCCATTTTGGTTTTCTGAAACCTCCAGTTCCAGAAATACAGCTATTTTAAATTGCATTAAGGTTTCCCAGGGGTTAGCTTGGATTGTAAAGTAAGTCTGAAACTTTTTTTATTGGTCTTCAATTTTCATTTTTGTCCCAACAACTTTGGTTCCGAAAGTACGGTCGTTTTAAATACTATTAAGATATACCCCAAGGTTATTCACATAGGCGTAAATTGGGATTCAAAACTGGGGTGGCAAGAGTTTCAAGCAATTTTCGAAAGGATTGAACTGTTAGGGCACATAAAATGCTTCAAGCTGGCCCACGTGAACAAAAACAAATAAATTGGTGACACATATGTGAACTTGTAAACTGTATTTATTGCAAGTTAAACTTCTGAAAAAAATTAGAAATAATTAGAAGAAATAATTCATGTTTTTTGGGGTGGTGGCCACCACCCCGCGCGCCCCCACCCCTATTTTACACCTATGGTTATCTTAGAATAGAATTATCTTATGACGTTCATTGAGAGTACAATCATAAAAAACATATGTATTAAACGTTTACCTTTATTAATACAAACATGTAGTCAGTTCTCATGCAAATTATAATTTTATTTCATGTTCTTCCAAGGTTTTGCATTGATAACCTTAGAAACAGTTCATGTTAACGTGTAATGAATTATTGAAAAGTTATTATTGCGTTCATGTTTAACATACATGTACTTTCTGTTGCACGTAGTAACTGTTTAACCTTGTGTATTTCTTTACAATTGAAAATTTTCCTTTTATATACAGGTTTTATTTTCAATGAAAAGCTAACTAAATGATGCTTTGCAGCATATTTTCTTTTTCATTACCTTTATTTTTAGAGGGAAAGTGCAGTCAGTTCTCAGGAAAATTCTAATTTTATTTCATGTACATCCAAAGCCTGGCATTGGTAATATGCCTATGAAACATTCACATTGACATGTAATGTACACATTCGTCTTTGTAATCGGCACGTTTCTTTATAAAGATGAATAAAAATGTTACAATAAGAAACCACGCTGTCTTTATGTTCCGAAACTAATAACTTCTCTACAGAGGCCGGAGACACCATAAGGTAAAGAGCACATACAGATCCTGGTGCAGCTACAACATCTTCTACTGCCAGTAAATATCAAGAGGAGGAGATGTACATCAGCGTCAATGGAGAATAGGATGGCCACCATACTTCTGCACAGATTTCACCCCATGCAGAAGGATGATCGCAATCCATCACCATCCAACTCTTTCTGTAGCTCGAATCTTCTCTGTGCGGGCACCACACGATGCAGATAAGTAACGAGTTACAAGAAACAACATCTACAAGTTGGTCAAAAAATAGTCGACGTCAAAAGCTCACATTATGGACCCCAGACCTGGGACCTACGTCATAATCTTGAGAGGAATTTGCTACATCCACTGCAGGGATTTCCAAAATACGATGATGACAACATTCTCCTCTACATCGAAGAATTTGAAGACATCGCTACAGCACACGACTGGATTTCCCTGCAGCGATACAGACACTTCGCATGGCTCTTGAGGAAGCGTGCAATAAAATGGCTTGCACACTTCCGCTCTGCTTACGATGACAAAGAAATTACGTGGATGGCCATGAAGGAGGGAATTATTGCTGAATTTCTCCTGCCGGACCAAAAGGTCCAAATGAGTCGTGAATTGGTGGAGAGGCGGCAGCAAGATCATGAAACTGTCAGGGTCTATGCTGAAAAATACACCAAAAAATACAACATGGTTTCATCCACATGATGATGAATCATTGTTGATAGCGACTTTATGAAAAAGTTTGCTACCAACATTGAGAAAACATTTGTATGGGACACTGAAAGACCATTTTCATGAGTTCGTTTGCTTCAGCACACAGACTGAAGGAGAACTGGTGGATGAGAAAGAATTGGTTTACAAGACATCGGCTGTGACTACAACCAAAGTGAACGTAAGCCAGCCGAATCAAGGAAGTCAACCAAAGCAGCAGTCAACTGAGGAATTCAAGCGGACAAGACAAGATGTCAAACCCGCCTGAAAGGGCTGACACTCAACTGGAACCAATACAGACAAATCAACATCAGCACAAGGAGAAATCAACACCAGGGCCTGTTCACCTGTTACCGATGTGGGGAGGCGGGCCACATTGTACATGAATGCCAAAATTCCGGAAAATTAATTACTGAACCAAAGGGCATTCCAACGGCAACATCAACCACTGTAAGCAGAATTGACAAACCATTGGCAACGACGGTGACGGCAACGAAATTTTCGAATACAGTTGAGGTTGATGAAATTCATACCTTGCCGAATGTTATGAAAATGGTGCCTGTGCACATAAGTGGCATCATGCACTATTTTCATTTGGAGAATTGAACGGAAGAGGCTTTAAACTGCTAAGGGCACCACTCATTCCCAAAGTAGTGATGCCGAAGTAGTTGTGATGGAAAAAGATGTCAACTTGGAGAATCTTCAAGGGGTTCAGGCTGCTGACCAACAAGAGGAAGTTTCTGAGCAGCCAAGGGTTATGTGCATCAAGGTCCAATAGGGAGTAAACAAGGTGGAGTCCAAAGGTCTGTCATTGGGAATGACAGCTAGAGATGTTCGAAAAATCCACAGCCCTGTGCCAAGATCGACATACGGCGGAAGCAATGCTACTAAAAAGTTGGTACACAGCGGAACAAGAATCAACAAGGCTGACATCTGGAGGTGTTGCTGTTAGAATCCGAAGTTGTACCATCCAAGGGGAAGGTCAACTAAAGAAACCTCTGCAAATTGGGGATGCCAAGATGAATTTCAAGGTTAAACCCATGGTGAAAAAAATGCAGGTTGAAGCAAAATTTGGAGTAACTTCGCCTGTGAAGGGCAACTGTGAGTGAAGGGTTTTTAGACCATTTCTGTGAAAGGTCAGCAAACAATGCCACTGCAAAGTGAGCTTATCATGGCATCCAAGATGGATGTCATGCCAAAGCTTGGTGAGGTGCAGATGATGGCAAAATTTGGAGTACCCATCTATGTGAAAAATGGAGATCAGGTGGTGGCAAAATTTGGAGTAGCTGCTCCTATAGAAATTAAAGAGCAGGTAGGTGGTGGCAAAATTTGGAGTACCAATCCCTGTGAAAAATGGGGATTAGGTGGTGGTGAATTTTGGAGTAAGCACCCCTATGAAAATTGGGAAGTAGTTGACAGTGAAAATTGGAGTAACCACACCTGTGAAAAATGAGTTTCAAGAAGAAACCATGAATCTTCAAAGGGGAGGAACAATCTCAGTCAAAATTGACCGAAACAATCCTCATGAAGATTGGAGAAAAGACCTCACTGAAATCACTATTGACAAACAATCCAGTGAAATTTCAGAAGAAACTTCAGTGAGAGAGAGAAAAGGGATAAAACACATGGGATGGCTAAAAATCTCTCTAAGAAAGAGACATCGACAGCCCCCATGTGCAAACATGTGTAGGACCTGAAATGAAGGTTAATAGGCATTCAGGAGTGGGGAAAGAGAAATCCAGCATTAAAATCATCTTAAAAGATGCAATAACATTTTATTTGGATATAGAAATGGCAAAAATTCGAATTTGCCGCTATATGGAGCGCCGCCTGGTGGGAGCAAAAGATGAGAAAGAATTTTCTAAAGAGAAAACTCCTCCCACTTTTGGCCAGAATTTGAAAGTGAGAGCCCCACAGGATCACGTGAGCAGTCAGCTGTCATTTTTATGGGCTCCACTTTGGTATTCAATCCCTGAACTACCGTATGACGCTGAATTGTGCTTACCTCACGCCCACTCCGGAGTTGCATTGATCCTGATGGCTGTTGCGCTTCATACCAGGCCATCAGTCACTCCCATCTTGCAGCAGTTATGTTTTGTAGGATGTCTTCAAGTGGATCCTCTTCAAGTGGGTTTGTATTGTCATCTTTTTTTGGCATCTTGAACTTCGACTTGGGCCTGCCTTTTCTTCCTTTTCCAGCTGGTGTAGCTCCGACATCTCTAGTATTTTCTACTTCATCGTCAGTGAGGTACCCTGCACCTCCACCATTTTGTAATGTTCCCATTTTCTTGTGGCCTTGTGATGCCAGAGAGATCTCTGGTAGCCATTTGAAACTATCAATTGAACATTGATGTACAAGTCTTTCGGTCGATTGGCACCTGTGTTGTATACTTCCACACCAGGGACACAAGGGTCAGTATCTCAAGAGTCCATAGGTAGAAAATAGCGCTGTTGAATCAGCTTACACGTGGCTGCTGGAGACTTCCTCTTCTATCGGTTGAATCATTGGCTGAGCGGCGGCTGTAACATCAAGTCCCACTCCCAGAAATAACAGAGTCCACACATAGAAGTTATATTTCAAAAGATACTTTATTTCAAAAGACAGTGACATGCTGTGGATTGAGAGTATCAGAGATGTGTCTAGATCTTTGGTTGTAACCAGTCTGACTCTCAATCCACACGGTCCTGTTTATATATGTTTAACAACAATAGAAACATGTGATTGATGAACAAAGGTGCCAGGTGTGTCCAAGTCTCTTGGACACAACCAGGACCTTCATTTAATTACATTAATTACAGAAACGAAAACATCTACAAGATGTAATAATTATAACAATTGAGAAGGATCTTCATTGATCCTTCCAATAAAGCTATCAAAAGATTCTCACGTCCAAGAGTTCTGCATCGTTGGTTCTTCTAGGATATGTCCTATTAAAACCAACATTACACCCTCTTGGCTATTATTCTCATCTTGGTGGGCAGGGAGGTATCGTCTTGATGGCCTCCCAGCAACCCCCAAGCATGAGGTGAGAACCTCCGTTAAAACATTCTTTATTTTACAGAGTGTGTACAAATGATTAACCTTTAATTCGTTACAACACGATCAGCCAGCTTTTAACAGGCGAAAGCCCCAACGTTCTTGTGAGAGGAACTTGTAAGGAAATGAACGGGACTAATTTGTTCTCTTCCTCCAAACCAGAATATTATTAGTGGCCTAGCCAACCACTTTCTGATTGCTCGAAAGAGCGCTACGATACTTTTTGACAATTCTATTCACCCCTTGAACGTGTTTCGTTACAATAGTAACCAATTACAACCACCATTTTTTTTTTCGTTTATGATTTCAGTACTTGAAAACAAGTTTTTAAAATAAATTTAACATTTTTTTTAATTATTTCAAGTTATATGTGTCCATATTAGGTGTGACGTGTTGATTGCCATTTGTTCATTTGTGTAAAGCTCCCTTTACACCTACAATTTTTACTAACATATTTGTGTCAATTAAATGATGAATGTTTTCGTGAATGAGATTTGGTACATAAAATGTATAAATTAATTTATAAGTATCAATCGCTGGTTATACACAAGTAAAAGTATTCTAACATTTTTACGTGTAGTGTGACAGTTTATAGTATATATTGTGACCTTCTAGACAAGAGAATTTGGGAGAGGTGTGCTAAATATGTTGTAGAGCACATCGTATATTGCTTTATAAATTACATGTGAATGATGGTGATCCTGAGAAAGTGCTCTAGTACATGTGCAGAACGTTAAGAAAAATAGAACACTTTCTACATTAATGCAACCTTGAACAAATAATTTAACATTCACGTCGTTGTACACATGCATTCTCGCATTTTTAAATTCATTTATAAATTTATTTAAGACAATTATAGGTGTAAAAGGAGCTTTAGATCTTTTTTTGGTTTGGCTCCATTCACATACCTTCCAGTGTCATCTAGTAACGAGAATAACAATTGAATGCAGGCATTGAATGCATTGTTTTTCAATTATTATTTTTTCATTACTATTTTGAAACAAACCATGGTTACATTTCGAAACAATGGAGTTAACTCAACAGCATTGACACAGTGTGATTAACTGCATTATTTAATGGTTAAATACGTCACTTCCTGTGTTCAAACTGATTTAGCTAACAAACAATATGGCTGGTAGGCCTGAGCATAGCCTCCTATAATACAGGCCGACCCACTTACAAAATAATTTAAAATAAAATGGCCACTGTTACTATATTTTTTTCCACTTGGTGGTGCTAGCTATAAATGATAGAAAGTACCATAGCCTATAATCAGAATATTATATATTGTAGCCACGTCTATAGATTTCTGTGCATTAGTTTTGTATTCTATTTTAGCTTTTTAATACTTTTTAGAAAAAAAGTTTTAATAATTATATGGTTTATGCATACAAATACACACACATCTATAAAAAAAAACCATTAGAAAGAAAAATATTAAGATTGTAATTTTATTTTTATTCACAATGTTTTTATTAAAAAACAAAATCCTATTTAAATAAAAATAAGTTTAACTTTTGTAAATGGTCTAAAAGTGATTTACATTGTAATTTTATTGCTGAAGTGATCATATTGAAATTGTAACTGTTTTCAATATTTTTAAGAAACTAATAAATATTATATAAACCAATATAATTATTACTTGTTATGTTCATTTTGTATTTCATTTAGCATTTACCATTCTTGTTTTCAGATGTTACAACTAAATTACAGAAATTTGTATGCAATAATCAATTGTAACAGCCATATCACTTTAAGCTGATATCGTCTGCTCATCATTGAACAGCGACAAGGTGGCGTCACTGTTCAATGATGAGCAGACGAAATATGCATAACGGTGGCCATTTTATGTTCAGTAGAGTGAATAGGAAGCTGGTCGGCCTGTATTATGGGAGGTTATGGCCTGGGAGAGCACTCTGTTTTTATTTGAATGAGGAAGGAAATTTTCACAAAGTGCACAGCTGTTTAACAGGAAGTGAAATCAAACAGGAAGTGACAATCATTTGCCAACAGTTTTTTTCCCCGTAATTTAATAAAAGAATTGAAAAAAGAATATGTTAATTTTAAAATTGTTTTTTGCAGTGAATAAAAGAGGAACAGACTAATTGTAGGTCACTACATGACCTACACTTCAGAACTGTAGGTCACTCAGTGACTTACACTTTAGAGCTTTTTTATCAGTGATTAGGTTGGGTAACATTAAATTAAGCTTGTTGCAGGGGGTCTGGCTGGTTAATTGCTAGGGGTTAACTGTGTCATTGTTTGGGCCGCAGTTAACTGCACATCTAACCATAAGGGGACAGTCCATGAATGGCCCCAATGTTCTCGTTAGCGTTTGTCTTGTCTTTTCTAGTCCGCAGTTCAATCAGCCAGCCATTGACTGGCGAGGAATTCTGCAACTTGCATGGTCGTCCTGTAGGGAGTTCACCGGAGGGCATCCTGGGGTTGTGACAATTCTTTAAATTTTACCAAATTAATTTGCAACACTGATTTTTGTTTTTGTTTTTGTTTTAAGCGATCAAATTTATTTTTGAACTGGAAAATCTTAATGTTATAATGAACTAATAATACCAACTGAAGCTAGGTATTTTATATTTTTTTTTCTATAATTTTGCAGAAAAAAATTACTTCAAATTACTTTTTATTTCATTGTAAAACAATTTATTTTGTAAACTTTTTACTGTGTTTCCTCAAGTCTATTTTTACTAGCTTTTAACCCACAAAGAAGTCCAGGGATGCACATGACGGGACATGTCAACATCTCAATACACACGATCAAATGACCATAGAGATAAATGAAGAATCTACCCCCACTTGTTGTTGCGGCTTTTAGTTTTTTAACCTGGTGTATAGCACTGAAATTGTCGCCAGTCAGTCCCCAAAATCTTTCACTTGGTGACATGCTTCTAGTTTATGTT
This sequence comes from Brachycybe producta, assembly GCA_036925085.1. Classification (NCBI taxonomy): domain Eukaryota; kingdom Metazoa; phylum Arthropoda; class Diplopoda; order Playtdesmida; family Andrognathidae; genus Brachycybe; species Brachycybe producta. Next base: position 4,343,273 of record JAUPFP010000002.1, read on the forward strand.
TTCAAGATTTTTCTGAAAATGCTGTTGTGATGTCCAGTAGTAGTGACCTGTAGATTTCATTACAATGCCATTATATTTGGTCTGTTTGTCCACTTCAGTGTTTTCGTTGTGAATCAGATGGGTTTTACCAGGAGTCTCTTCTAGTAGAATAAAATTATTAATATATACTGTTGATGTTTTATTTAAAACAATTTTTATATCACTCTTACTGAAGGGCCTACCTGATAAGTTTTTTATTTTGCTGTTATTCAGATGGAGTTGAAATGTCGGATTTTCTCGTAAGTGTTTTTGAAGCACGTCGTGTGTTTTGGTATTGTTGAAAATTGACTGTGAATTGCAATTGTTTTTCATTTAGCTTTGAGACAGTTTGTTTGCAACGTTAAAGAGACCATTACCTCCAGAAATTTCTTGTCAAAATATTGTCAAGAATTATTCAACCATTACCTAAACTGATTTTTAAAATTTAAAATAAGTCATTAATATAATTTAAAGAAGTTAAAAATCAGTTGACTTTATATAAATGAACTTTATCAAATAGAGGCGCCATCAAACAACGGGCGTTGGCAACAAAACCCCATCAAAGAATACTTCTCTACTCGAATTTTGATCGTGTTGTCACCACCTCAAATTACTTTCATTTCAAAGTACTATGGATTTAATATTTGAATTATTCCACATGGAAGGTTGTATTGAGTTGAATATGAATATTGAATACCTATATTTCATTAAGGAATTCTGGGAATGTGAGGTGACAACCTTTGCCACAAAAATGGGGGGGGGGGACTTTCGTTTTTGTAAATTTAAAATGGCGTCGTTTGGTGACTCAGGAAAAGTCACTTCAATTTTTAAGTTTTTTATGGTCTTTTAATGTCTTATTTTAAATTTTAAAAATCGTTTTTTGGCAATCGTTGTGTAAGTCTTGACAATATTTTGAAAATATATTTCTGGAGGTAATGGTCTCTTTAACAAAGTATTAGCAGAGATGCACCGTCATTGCTTGAGCCATACTATGATGGTACTAACGCCACCCACTCCCCCAGTTGTATTCCGTACCATCTATCTATTCCCACCCCGTTCATCTCACATTACACCAACAAAGCAATGTTGAACGTCATAAAACCATAATGAGAATTATGTTGTCAGACAAGCATTGAAGACATAATTGATACTGTACATAACTGGCTTTATAGTCAAGAATGTTAGTGTCTTTCACTTACTAAGTTGTGCCAAGTTGTGTTGTCCAAAGTATTCTTGGTGTTCTCTAACAGACCAGTTGAGTGGTATATGGTGTTGTTACTCAGATCTTTAATCTCATTGCTGACTCCATTGTTTTGCTGGTGGATCAGATGAAGTTTGTCATTTTGAATTCCTGCTTTTAAAATAAAATAACATAATAACAGGAATACCTATTAATTGATTTTAATGTAAGTATAGATTTACTCGTACTTTACCAGAGGTGGTGTTCATTTCTTGTCATCAATTGTCGAGTTTGGCTTCCAAAACTGTGGTGAATGTACTTCGGAAGTACGAAACATTTTGCAATGTACGTGTGCCATTTGATAGACAATGACCACGTAGGCTGTAATGTTGAAAAGCAGCATAGTATTCATTTTCGTGTGGGGGTTTTGGTGTCTTACCAAGCTTGTATAACATCCTTTCTTTTATATACCCAAGTAGTTTTTACAAAAAGGTCTGGAAGAAGAAGGAAAAAAACAATTTATCCGCATACAGTTAATCATGTCGTATTGAATTATATGCACCTGTATATCCTGAAAATCACTTTCCTCACTTTCCTTAACACCACGAGGTTCCCAATGGTTGTGAATCTGTGCACGTGGGTAGTGGACGTCCCCGATTTCTTTGTAAAGGAGACAACTTTTCCTTCCACCAACCTGGGTTTACTACTTCCTTAAAAAGCGTTAGCAAAATACAAGAAATACTATATTGGCCGTAGTTGGGTATCTTTGATGCGGGGAAAACATCCAAGAAACGTTTCACATTACCCTTTACTGTATACTCAATAAAATTTGTAAGATTCTTAGCCTTTTTTTTTTTAACAAGTTTTAATACTTTTTCGTCCACCTATTATAAGGACCGAAATAGTAGAGCTAATGAAAGTGAGGCACAGTATTAGATTGTTGCATTAGATCGTTTTGGCATTTGACCTGTTTCTAAAAAGTTTCTCATTGTTACAACATGGAATAAACCCACGAAACGCCGATTAAACGCCAAACTGAGTAAGTACCAAATTGAACAAACACCAAGCTTGAATAAAAGCCAACCAATTTGGGCTATTATTTAGTTTAGCATATGTTTGTTTTGGCGCTTATTCAGGATGGCGTTCGTTCAATTTAGCACTTATTAAGTTGCCTATTCGTCCTAGTTGAATCGCTAATCGAAACGTAATTTTTTATTTTATGGTAATATGAGATTTCAAACTTCAGTTTCCAACGTCAGTTTAATGAAAATTATCAGTCATTTGTTAAGAGCCTACAGTGAAAAAAAAACTTACAAAAATCTTCGCATGTAGGCGCTTCTGTAGCTGTGACGTCAACATGTGGCAAAAAAATCAATTTTGATACACTTTTGTCCGCCATTTTCTCTCTTATCGATGGATAAAAGTGGCTATATTTTAATAACGGCTCTTTTTTTGATAAATATGCACTACTGAAAAAAGGAAGAGCAACTTTTGATCTACAATGGTGAGTAATTTGAGTCGTATACAATTAGTGGTCAAATTTTAGGGTATCATGAAACTTATGGTTAGTGGGAAATTTAGATCCTATAAAATGTATAAACGGAGGAGCGTTTGTCGCCTATGGGATTTAACATGAGCTAAAAAAATACGAGATTTTAAAATGAAGTTAAAAATAGAAAAACTAATTATAAACTTGTACCAACGTATCACTAGATGAGCAATAATGTTATGTACATATTGCAATTTGAATTTTGAAAATCACAATTTTTGTTGCAGAAAACAAAACATTTGTGTGAACCATGTATTTTTAAATAGGAATTTAACATGGGCTAAAAATACGAGATTTTAAGCGAAATTAAAAATAGAAAAACTAATTATAAATGTGTACCAACGTATCACTAGATGAGCAATATTGTTATGTACATATTGCAATTTGAATTTTGAAAATAACAATTTTCGTTGCAGAAAACAAAACATTTGCCTGAACCATGTATTTTTAAAATAGGAATTTCTCTTTCTCATTGGTTTCAATGGCTTAGCTGTGGGGCGCCACTAAAATGCGAAAAGTGGAACTATAATTGTCATCTGCTAATATTCAAAATGGCGTCACACATATAGGCTCTTAAGGTATTGTTTTGAAAAGTGTGGTAAAATTACTTCGGATTTTCCAAACAATTTGCAATTTACCTGTACCATTTATGTAGGCTATGGTCATGTATGTGGTGAGTTTAACAAAGTAGCATGCATAGTATACCCCACGTGGCAATTCAATACGTAATTTGCAATCTTTTACCATGCTTAATCTATAAACATATTTGGATTGCAAGAAGATGCGTATTTTTTATATTCGTCTGCAATTTTTCATATTATGGATTTTATTTTTTGCATTATTTCAATTTGATATTTTGTCACTAGCATTATATCTTTCTTTACTACTCGTTTGCTGAATGTTTTGGCCACGGGTTAGGGCTTTGTACCGTGGCCAAGAGGTGCCAGCAATATATACAAACACATGACAACACCCAAATACCTCATGACAACACCCTATACCCCATGTAAACTGATGCAATTAATTATCTTGTTTTAATGCATGGATTTCAATGAATTTTAAAACTTTTCAATGTATTTCACAACTTTTCATTAATTTCATAAAATATTTGAAGAAAATAAATTTCATGAAATTGCCCTTCACTACTAGTTCGGCAGTTTCAAAGATTAAATAATTTAGTGGCTGAATTTCGCCATTTTTTTTTGTTTGCGCATGCCTAGGCGTAATAACATTTAAAATAACGGCGGATATGGCAAACAAAATTAGCAGCCTCACTTTTTTGCTAGTAACATCTTGGAAATAAAATGCATCGACTATCTCGTGTCTTTGAGGCATAAAATAATCGTGTTACTTCTAGTTTTAGAAGGAAATCCTTGGTAACATTTCTAACACTTGAGTGGCAACACTGTGAGTTTCCTGATGCGAGTCGGAGTGTCACATGGCCTTACCATTATCTGCCACATGTAAACCTGGAAATTTTTTTTATTAACCTCTCTTTTCGTTAACTCTATGAGTTTCACCATATGTTTGGATGTGTGCACGGATACAGTTGACGTCATCAATCTCCTTGTAAAGGGAACAAAAATAGCTTATAACCAAGGTTGGTAGAAGGAAGTTTTGGATGTTGTCGTGAACTTCTGGAAGTTGCCGTGGAGTATTGGGGGTTGTCGTGGGGGTTTGGGTGTTGTCATGTGGTTGTATATAGGGATTGCACCTCTCGGCCACCGTACTTTACACACTTTCTAGCATACTTCGCAGCGGTTTAAAAATTACAACTCATAGGCAGCATTAATGCAGAAGACTGTCTCGATGTAGGCGCTGTAACCTCGGTTAGAACGTCACAAAAGTATCTGTCTTTCAAACGACGTCATAACCGACATTGTCTATATCAATGTCGAATACTTAATGGTCACGAGCCCTGAACATTTGCCAAGACAAAATACAAATTTTACAAGTAATGTGGTCTATTACTAATTACTTGAAGTAAGTTGTTCAATTTCAGTAATTGATTAAATTTGGCAGATTCAGATTTTTGTTTTACGTGATGAAAAGAAATTCGGGCTGTTGTATTGTAAAAAAGGAAAATCTTAATTCTTATAATGAATTCATACCAACAAATTGAAGAATTTTATTTTCTATAATTATTGAAGAAGAAAAAAATTGACATGAAACATTCTTTTCATTCTATTTTAAAAGTTTATTTCGTAAACTTTCTACAAATTGAGAAAAATACTGCATTTCTATTGGCCCTCTTACATCGTTAAAACTATGAATGGGCCATTCGAATCCCGCGAATCTTGAAAAATATTCGCTATTCGAAAACGCTAATCTCAGCGCTTTTTTCGTCTTCTTTCGAATCCTAACCTTAAAAAAATGTTAAAAGCTTTGGTAAAATTAGTTTTAACTCCAATTGACGTCCAATAGAAGCGTTAATATTATTTCATTTATTTGTATCTTCTTAATGAATAATATAGGATTCTTATATGAAGGATTCGAGATTCGAGGGAGTCGAGAACCTTTTAGGTTTCGGATTCGAGATCATTTAGGATTCGTCTCACCTGTAGTTAAAACCATTAACATTTTCGAAAAAAAAGTTTTTGTAAAAATATTTCTAACCGCTTATAAATTTAAAAATTAACTTACTTTGATAATTTATAGTAATCCGTTTAAACGTTCACAAAAGAAGAAAATGGGGAAACTAGTCACAACTTGACTTGCACCACTTTGGTAGATATATTTTTATCCATTGGTGTCATAACCGAGTTTGACTGTTTACCAATGTGAAATACTTAATGAGCATGCTAAAATTGCTAGGGCAGATTATAAGTTTACAAGTCATGTGATCTATTACTAATTAATTACTTGAAATAAGTTGTTTAAATTCAGTAATTTTGTTATATTTGACCAACTTTGACTGTGAGTTAATACCAACAATTTGAAGGAATTTTTTTTTAGTATTTTTCTAGAATGTTTGAAGAAGAAAAAATTGACATGAAACATTCTTTTTATTCCATTGTAAAAGTTTATTTCATAAACTTTCTGCAGCAAATTTGCATCGATTTACATCTCTGGCTCCAAGTGCTTACATTTAGTAAAAGCGTGAATAATACTTGCAGGAATGCACATAAAGACACATGATAAACATTCAACACATAAAATAAGCATGGCATATAAAGGTTTGAAATTCTGAAACTGGTGACGAAAACTAAAGTATTTGCCAGTCAGTCCCCAAAATCTTTCACTTGGTGACATGCTTGTAGTTATGTTTTCAAGATTTTTCTGAAAAAGCAGTTGTGACGACCAGTAGTAGTAGTGACCAGTAGAATTCCTTGCGATGCCATTGTATTTGGTCTGTTTGTCCTCTTCAGTGTTTTCGTTGTGAATCAGAAGGATTTTACCAGGAGTCTCTACTGTTACAATAAAATTATTAATATATAGTAAGATTGACCTCTTATTTTAAGCAATTTTTATTCACTGTTGTTACTGTACCTGATGAGTTTTTTACTGTGTTGTTATTCAGAAGGGATTGAAATGTAGAATTTTCTTTCAGGTGTTTTAGAATGCCTTCGTATGTTTCAGTCGTGGTGGAGATTGACTGTGAAATGTAATTTGTTCATTTGGCATACAATTGCAATACATTTACAATTAGTAAACACAATCAGCCAATCACATTGTCCTGCCATAATTGTGTAAGTACTAATGACACCAATCACTCTCAGGTGTCTAAATCACGATTTAATCACTTGAGTTAAAATTTAAATTATTGATTAAATCATGTTTTAACTTTTCATTTTTGATGGTTTTCAACACAAAGATAAGAAAACAAAAGTAGGATTTGAACTTATTTATTTTATTTTATGGGGAAGCAAACTATAAGAAAGAAGAAAAATATTTACTCATCCCTACTTTTGACTAATGAAACAGAATACAATTGACTGTGCTATGAATAACTTTTATCTCAACATGTTCATTTTATTCAAGATTTTACTTCTTTTAATTTTATTTAAATTAAACACCTGCATAATTTACCAGTTTCATTTTACTACTTCTTTGAATATCTTGTATTAGCAGGCCTACCATTTTGTTAAATTACAAAAACTAAAAACTTAAAAAAGTATAATTTAATAAAGAAAATCGTGATTTCATAAAAAAAAATTACAATTTTATAAAACAAATCTCAATTTAATAAAAAAATCACAATTTAATAAAAAAATTTCACGATTTATTAAAAAAACCATCATTTTTTCCAACCCTGTTTGCAATAATTTTCTGCTTACTTTCATAGTATTGCTGTTTGTAGTAGTAGTAGCTGCTAGATTATAATTAATAGGAAATACTTACCAATGATGAGATATGGTTCAGAAAAATAAGGCAGGAGATGAGGATTAGCAAAATTACTATGGCATTCATGTTTAACATGCGTGTAGGTTCAGTTGCACAGTGTACGTGTTTAACCTAGTGTATTACTGTGCGATTCAAAATTTTCCTTTTTTATATAGGTTTTATTTTGAATGAAAAGCTAACTAAACCACATTTTTCAGCAGATGTTTTTTTCATTCAGCATATCATGTATTTAACACATGTGTTTTACCTTTATTGTTTACCTTTCATGTAAATCCATTGTCTCGCATTGATAATATGCCTACGAAACGATTCACATTGACATGTAATGTACAGTTTTCATTTTTGTTAGGACACTTCCGGTTCTAGAAACCCGGTTCATTTGAAATATTATTAAGGTCTACCCCAACGTGTTATTCGAAAATGAAAACCTGAAATTGGACAAGTCTGAAACTTATTCCATTGTCTTGTAGTCTCAGTGGGCAATTTTTGTTTTCTAAAACCTCCAGTTCCGGAAATATAGCTATTTTAAATTGCATTAAGGTTTACCCAGAGGTTAGCTTGGATTGTAAAGTAAGTCTGAAACTTGTTTTATTGGACTTCAATTTTCATTTTTGTCCCAACAACTCTGGTTCTGAAAGTACGGTCATTTGAAATACTATTAAGATATACCCCAAGGTTATCCTCATAGGCGTAAATTGGGATTGAAAAGTGGGGTGGCAAGAGTTTCAAGCAATTTTCGAAAGGATTTAATTGTTAGGGCACTGAAAATGCTTCAAGCTGGCCAGCGTGAACAAAAACAAATAAATTGGGGACACATATGTGAACTTGTAAACTGTGTTTATTGCAAGTTAAACTTCTGAAAAAATTAGAAATAATTAAAAGAAATGATTCATGTTTTTTGGGGTGACTGCCTCTAACAACGCGCCCCCTATTTCAGCTTATGATTAGCCTAGAATGGAACTGTCTTTTGGCGTTCACTGAGAGTCAGTCATAAAAAACATCTGTATTACGTGTTTGCCTTTATTGTTAATATGAACATGTAGTCAGTTCTGATGCAAATTGTAATTTTATTTCATGTTCTTCCAAGGTTTTGCATTGATAACCTTGGAAACAGTTTATATTGACGTGTAATGAATGTATGAGCTAGTTTTTGAAAAATTATTATTGCGTTCATGTTTAACATACATGTAGGTTCTGTTGCACGTTGTAACTGTTTAACCTTGTGTATTTCTTTACAATTGAAAATTTTCCTTTTATATACAGGTTTTATTTTCAATGAAAAGCTAACTAACATTCAGATTGACATGTAATGTACAGTTTTCGTAATACTTCCGGTTAGAATTAGAATTACAGTCATTTGAAATACCATTAAAATCTACCCCAAGGTTATTTGAAAATGAAAACCAGAAATTGGACAAGTCTGAAACGTATTCCATTCATTGTCTTGTAGTCTCAGTGGGCAATTTTTGTTTTCTTAAACCTCCAGTTCTGGAAATACAGCTATTTTAAATTGCATTAAGGTTCTTGACGTCTTTCTCCTGTTATGGAAGCAATAGGCTTACATAACATTTTTTTATGAATGACACTATATTTTTCTTTTTCTCTCCCCTAAAAAACAAAACTTTTGTGAGACATGAAATGACCCACTTAAAAACTACCCCTCACTATTTTTTGTGTTTATTTTTTACATGTATTTACTTTTTTCAGTTATTTCTTCTTTCTCAATTTTCAAACAAAAAAATAGTTTTAAAATCTTATTCAGTTATTGCAATGGTTTAGGGGTGTAATTTTTTATATATACACTTAAGGTGGAAGATGATTTTTTGTTTTTGTTTTTTTTTTTCTACTTCTTATACACCATCTTATGTAACGCCCCGCCGGACCATTACAATACCCCGGTAAATTCAACCCCAAAACGGACGTAAAACTTACCGCTTACGAGCTCCTTACGGGGACGGGACCGTACCCGTAGCCATCTCTCACACGGTGTTCCTGGGGACGTGTCGGCTCCCTGGAGCCACCCTCGACGGACACGGACGAAAACCACGCCGCTATGCCGAGAATATCGCGGTAGAACGACGGTTCTACCATGAGCCGACACCAGCACCGGCTGAAACATGACAGTAAAGATGGTGGCGTTGACCCCGACCGGAAAACCCACCCTCCGCGGTACTCCCCAAAGAAAGACACGGACACAGCAAGTGATGATTTAAAACAGTGTTAAATTAACACTTACGATGAATAAGATGATAAAATAGTGGCAGTAATATTTACACATTGGCTGGAACCCTTGTCCAGCCAACACCCATAAATATATACAACAAAGGCCTAATGGCCAAAGGCACAAAAGATGAATCGATGCTGCCAGTGGAGGTCCTCTTGACCTCCACCCACAGGTCTAGTCTCATTCAAGCCCTACAACACAGGAAACCTCCAGGCAACTCCACCTGGAGGGGACAGAGGTCACATCTGACCTCTCACCCATAGACTTCATGGTGAGAGGTCTGCTGGCACCAAAATGGTGTCCGACCTAACAGCCTACTGTAGCTGTCAGGCAGACCACCATAGGGAAATTCGTCTGCTCATACAAAATTTAAAAATTGAGCAGACCAGGTTGCCACATTATATAATCAACAGGGGGGTAAAATGACAATTTTTTCTTGTCTCTATAGCCAGACAGTTTTTTATAGTTTAAACTAACTGTGTAATATATGTACTGGAGATTAAAAACACTGCTAGCTATAGCTTAGGGTTATCTTTTTTTTTTAACTGTTTTTTGTATATGTCCACTATTTTTTATATATATATTCTAGGTATAATTTTTTATATTATTAGGAAAATTATTATGAAACTAACCAATAACATGGGTTCATGAGGTAGAGTCCAGCCCCTCTAAAACTGAATAAAAAGAGCTTGAATTTGAGCCAAAGAGACAGAAAGCCTCTGAGCTTCCTTTGAATTACCCCACTTCATTTGTCTACCTCATCAACCAGCAACTTAAAACAAGGATTATCCATCATTCTGCTGGGCACTGTGTTGTTTCCCTACAAACTTTGAGCTGGTTCCCACTTGGGTTTTCCACACAAAGTTACTGTTGGGTCTTCATAGTTGAAACCAAAAGAATTGGCTGGGAACCTTGTATTAAGTTCATCATGTTCCAGTGTTTGTTGTATATATGTTTTTATTTTGTATTGGGTTGTGTTTTTTATTTTTCTTGGTTTTGGTAATGGGTTACTATATTTTAACAAATTTTTAATGTCAATGGGTTTTTTCTTGTATTAAGATCTAAATGGGATTGAGGGAAGAATAATAATAATAAAATGTTATTTAAAAAAATTCTGAATTGTTCTTTTATTTTAAAATCTTAAATGACTTAAGCGAACCTCATAAATTACTAAATTGCTTTCCTTTAAAACTTAAAAGGAAATAGAAGCAACATTCCTATGTTGACTTCGAACGATCTAGAAGAATAGTTGACATACGAGAAAACGACACTATTCTAATAAAAACACTTCACCCTTGGCAAAAATTCAAAGGATGTATTGTTACTTATTAAATCATCGATGTTGTCAAAATGTTCACGGGTCCATTGTTTGTAAAAAGTTGTGAACAAGGTTGAGAAACCGAATGGACGAGGAACATAGCAGAGCACTGTGCTTTAAAGTCTTTGGCCTGTGTACACCTACAAGGTGCAATCAGGTTAAAGCGGCCACACTCCGATGAATCTCCCCATGGCCCCACAAGGGTAGCTGACAGGGCTTTACCATGGGGACCTGGGATTCGGGAATGCCCAGCATAGCAGGTCGGCCAGCTAAGTGAGATGAACAGGAGACAAAAAGCGACTTTATAAAATACTGACTTTTGTTTTGTCCATCCATCTGAAATTAATTATTTTATTAGGCACATTACATGATCCTCTCATCGTACCGATTTTTTGTTGCAACTTTGTGGTTTTGTCACCATTCATACATTTATTTATGCCGATGGACAACACATGGCTGTTTTGATACATTTACAGTAAAGCTGAAGTTTGCAAACACAAAAACGTGGTACACGAAACAAAGCCTTATGGTAGGAGCCCACCAAGGATACTGTTCTGGAGGCCCACTTTAGGATGTGGGGGCTATAGTAATACCCTCTGTATTTCCAAAGCAGGTTTGTAAATAAGGAGAGGTGGGACGGCAAGGACTCATTCACCTTTAGGCTAGCATTTACGGGGGATCATGAAATGCCGGTTGTTACATATTTGATAGCTGATGTTTTTTACCATTAGGCTTCTTGTCTTGTACAATGTACATGGTCTCTATAGCCAGCTAGACAATAAAACAAAATTATTTTCAGGATTAACGCTGACTATTCTTAAACACTGAATGTTCTTTCAGAAATGAAGAATTACGAGATTTCAATTAAAAGTTTTGATATTATGAAAATGATTCTTTCACCTTCACCTTCTAATTTAGTTTCTGATACACTTCTGTAACACCCTGTAAATCATGATCCCGCCAAAACCATATCCCGGGGGTAAACAACTCTCAACCGTCCCTCCCTCCCCTCTGACTCACCTTTCTGACTCATATCCGAGCGGCGGATTGATACAAATAGGACCATGGTCACTTGGACCTGGTTACACCTCGCAGGTGTATACAGGTCCAAGGTATAAAAGGACCGTGCTCCTCTTTGTCTTTAGTTCTTGTCCTTTGCCTGTATTCCGTGATAAATTCCGAATCATGGGCCTGAGGACGCACCGTTAGTATTTTACATATTCATCCTTGTATTCTGTGTTTCTTACAAGTGATGAATAAAAGTGTTATAACAAGAAGCAGCATTGTCTTTCTGTAATGTAACCAACTTCTCTTCAGAGGCCGGAGATTCCACAGGGCAAGAGTTATACGATTCTCAGCAGCTACAAGATCTTCTCTTATCGGGATACCGAAAGGAGATGTATATCAGCATCAACCGGAAGAGAGAGAGATGGCCGCCACTCTCCTGCATAGATTTCACCCCCATGCAGAGGAGTGACCACAATCTGTCTCCATCTAACTCTCTCTGCAACTCGAATCTTTTTCGTGCGGGCACCGTACTGTTCAGAGAAGAGTCGAGGTACAGAAAATGTCATCTAAAAGTTGGTAATAAATATTGGTTGATGTCAAAAGCTCACACTTCGATCTTTTTTTTTCTTTTTTGTTGTTATTGAAAAAAGTTGCCATGAAAAATCTAAATTGTTGACAGCTGTCAATGTAGTCCGCCACTCCGACTCATACGCAGCATTAATGCAAAAGTGTAACGACCCGACTTGGTCGCTACAATACCTACGGCAAATTCGAACCAACTTACCGTCGCTTGACCTCCTTGGGACGGGTCGAAGCGCTGGCCAGCCTTCCTCTTGTACCCGTCCGTGCCACGGGTAGCGCCGGTCGGAGGTCATGTCCCTCGCCGCACGTCGTCGGACGAAAGACCGCCGAACAAGACGAGGTAGATCCCCGATGGATCCTACCGTGGCACCGCGCGCGAAGAACCGGCCGACATGCCGGAAAACATGACAGACAGGATGGTGATGGTGACGCTGAAACTCCCCACCGGAACCCCCACCCTCCACGCGGTAACTTCCCCAGTATTATAATAAAGACACGGACACCAGTGGTTAAGAGTGAAAATAATAAAGAGATTTATTCACCAAGAATAAATAAGCAAAAACACTCACTATAAGTGAAGACAATAAATGATGATTCTCCTGGCTAATTCAGCCAGGAGAGGAGGTTATTAACCTCTCCAACAAACAAAGGTAAACGATGAATGGTGGCCATCTTGGCCACCTGCTGATTTGATGAGAGCACTAACAACACATGCATCAGCATGAAGGGTATCACTTCCACTGTCCAGTATACAATGGCCGCCGCCATTATATACACCCCCAGGCTGCTCCACCTGGGGGAGGACAGGGACCCTTGCTGGCCATTTTGTCGTCTGCTTGGCAATTAATTTACAAGTGCCTAGCAGACGACATGGGATTTTAGTTCTACTCCAAAAGGAGCAGAACTGGGTCGTCACAATCCTCTCAACTTCCCTGATCCGCCCCGGGATCAGGTCGGCTGAGCCAGCAAGGATTGCACCCATGACCCCCACTCAGTTTCAGACTGATTTCTTCGGTGGTGGATTCATCGGAGCCACCATCCACTCCGACATCCACCGACGTATCCACCACGAACACATCCGGGTGTTTCTCCACCCGAGACCGACATCGAAATCAGTCCCCCTGAGTCTTAACACCTCCTGCTGTCGAAACGCTTCGACGGCAAGTGTCAAGTTGCGGACTCTGCCGAAGAGTCCGACTTGTCAGAAGGTCTACGAGGGCGGCCGCGGGATCGGACACGCTACCTCGTAGAGGGTGGGTGACAAATTCTCCCACCATTCCTTCCAAGTCGCAGCCAAGGAGACGCTGGACGTATGGGGCCGTGAGCTGGGCTATACGTACGAGCCCAGCTCCTGTCCCCACCACGTCTAGAACAGCAAAGCATCTCCTTACCGGGTTGACGACCAGCAACACCGGATAGTCCGTACTGCCAAATGCCAGCACATAGCGCATGGCAAATGACGGCAACGACAGCGTCCACGGAACTGGGAGTGGCTCCCCCAGACGATAGTATCCGTGGTATTGGTACCCCTCCATTCCCGGCTGGTCCTGCCACAGACCAAGCCGGTTATTCAGAAAGACCTCTCCTTCTGAATACGGAGGCTCCGCACCAAAGCGTCGACCCTCGCCCTCGGGCTCAGGAGACTTGGCTTTTTCTTCCGGTCCTAGGGCCGCAAAGACCCCATCATCGGGACCCGGAGAGAAGGGTGTCCTTCCTACGGAAGGCACGGGACCACGTTTGGCGGGAACGTCATTTTTCCCCGCCGGGCTGCCCCCACCACTAGGTAACGGTGAGCTGACCCGGTGGAGAGTTCCCACCGACCGGACTAACAAGTTCGGTACCCGCCACCACCTTCGGGGAGGATGACGGTATACCGAGAACAACGTCTCGCATTGACCGATCATCCATCCGCGCCGTCCTGCTATGACGGGTATGGTGCGGTTGGCTCCCAGCCGACACGGTCGCACCGTGTCGGGACTCCTCCTCCTCGGTCCCGATACTTCCACCACCACCAGTCCCCTGGGACCCACGGGTGGAAGCTTTCGGACCTCCCTTCTCATGATGGGCCTTCTTGCCCTTCTTCTTCTTTTTCTTTTTCTTCTTTTCATGAGAAGAAGGTTCACCGTGCTGTGAGCTGGACGCACCGAAGCTCACAGACTTACCGGGCCGGTCAGTCTTAGGAGGGTGGTTAGCCCCCTTTGATTGACCGGACTTACTAGCCGCAGACGTTCTAGCCGAAGCTGTACTAGCCTTTGAACTAGCTCCCGTAGCCGAACTGACGGTCGAGGATGCTCGTGTCGCCACGAAGCGTCCCTTTCCATCCCGGGGAAGATTTCTCTTCTCCGGGGCAAGGGTCGGCTGACCCTTGCCACCAACAGGTTTAACTGCCGCACCTTGGTGAGGTGCCTTGGCAGCTTGTATCGCCCCCCTTTGGGCGATACGCTGTTGGCCAGCGGCCGTGGTGGCACTCGGAATAGCAGTGGCACCAACTCCGACGGGAGGTTCCCCTGTACTGAGCGGATTCCTGGCATCAGCGTCCCGCAGGGGCGGAAACTGAGACTCCTGGAGCTCAAACTCCCGACGGCGTGCAGCCTTCTTGTCCCGCAGGACAAGGGCAGCACATCTGGCCGCTTGTGCCTGGTGGTACCGCAAGCGGTCCTCCTGGCTCCACTTTCCTTTGGGAAAGCCGGCCGGACCTCCACGAGAGGCTTAGCCTTCTTTCCCACCGGATTACTGGCCAAAGGTGGGGTGAAGGGGCGGGGACGTTTCTGTCCCTGACCACCACCACCACTGGCGTGAGCGCTCTTCCTCGGAGCGGGAGGAGAAGGCTGATTGGCCTTCTTTTCCGCTCTTCGGTCCCTCTTGGGAGTTGCAGACTGCCAGCTTGAACAGCCAGCCTCCGCTTCGGTTGGTCCCGAAACCGGAGGCTGACCAACAGGCCAGGCAGCACCAGTAGCTCCCTCAGGATGAGCTGGCGACACAGGGAGAAGACCCACTGCCGGCGTAAACTTCGCCAGGGCAGCCTTCGTCCGCTCCAACTGTGCCTCCCTCTTCGCCAGGGCTTTCATCCTGGCGGTGTACCGAGCAGCTCCGGACTTCTTTTTGGATTTAGAACCGTCCTTACGAAGTAGCGTTTCCCATCCGACGCCAGGAAACCACCTGACGCCGTTTGGTACTGCGCGGCTTCATCCTGCCTTTCCAGACAGGCCGCTTCCGCCTCCCCAACAGGGTCGACCGGAATTGGACTGCCCTTCCGGGCTGGAGTACCCTCCTGGGGACCGGCTCACCAACCGCCGGGATCTCCATGGCTCCCAACCTAATGGTCGCCCTCGGAGAACCCACGGTGGGAGGCGGTGTCAACCGTCCCCAAACAGACCCATAGTATAGAGGGGTCCGAGGGGACGGCTGGGTCACCACAGCATCATCAGCTAATAGCAGACCCAAAGGTCCGCCGTCGGCCAAGTCAGCTATGGCCCGACCCAAAGAGTCCGGGGAGCAAGCGGCATCCGACTCCAACAGCTCTGCATCCCCCGGATGCAAAGAGCTGAGGGAGGAGGAACCACTGCCACCCCCGCCAGTTTCTTCCTTCTCCGCCGTGGCTACCTGAAAAAGATCAAAAAACATGGTAAGTATTTGACCTATTACGGTAGGAAACATTTTCCACGAACCAAAACCGCGAAAAAATGTTTTCCGGCCGGGCAGGCACCGTGGTACACGGCCAAAGCCGTCCCCAACGGTAATTGCACGGTTGGAACCGGCCAAAAACATTTTTGGTCGGTCCAAATTCCGTAATTTTACGTTCGGTAACTTGGGGGGTGATTTCCACGGTAAATCACCGTAGGAAATCCCGTTTCCACCGTGCATATCCCGTGACCCACGGTAAAATTCGTCCTTCACGGGAATCGCACGGTCGGAATCGGCCAGACAAGTGTTTGTACCATCCACACCTGGCACCGACAATTCAGGTCGTTTGGGGCGTGGTTTACACGGACAACTACCGTGCAAAACCACTTTCCGTCCGTTAGAACACTGTGGATCACGGTCGAAACCATTCTGCACGGTGGTTTCACGGACAGAACCGTGCAAAAACACCTTTTCACCGTCCAAACTCCGTAGAACTTGATCTCCACCAAGTCCCACGGTGTTCTGACGGTAAAACACCGTGTTATGCACGGCCCCATCGGCGGTAGCATCACTGTCAAAATTGTTACGGTGATGCCTCCACCAAAACCACGTGTTCAAGCGGTCAATGACCGCTTGACACACCCAAAAGCAATACAAAAATACTGCCAAAGGGCAGGAAAAGGAAATTCCCCTTTGGGGACTTACTGTTTTTCTTGTAGCATCCAATTGGCCTGAGTCTTTGCCGTTCTTTGGGTGAAAACTTTGTTTTTTCCTAAAAATAGCGGCAAACGTCCGTCTTTTTCTCAATTTACAGACAAGATGGCGTTTAGCCGCTAATTTCACCGGAGAGACGGCTAACAGCGGCGGCTTGGCGGCTACAACATCATTAGCCGCCTCCATTGCTGTTACCATAGAGATTCTACCGTCGTTAATAGGAGCAGATATACGGCCTGAATCTCTATGGAAAGACTCAGGAGAGAGATCTTTAGGAGAAATTACTACTGCAGACTCCTCTTTGAGTTTGCAGTTGGGAATTGTGGATTTCTCCACCCAGCTCCCCCTGGACAACCGCCATCTGTCCGTGACAGACAGGCGGTGCCCAGTCCAGAGGTCACTGCGCTCCCAATCCTTATTTCCCCAATTCAGGTCCTCATCCCACAACAGAGAATGACCTGCTCTCTCCCACCAGGACAGGGACTTCCAAAGTCCCTGCACCACCCTGGTGCTTATTGGAGCTCCAGAGGAAGCTTGCATAACCTCAAAGGCCCTGGGTTTCCTCGGACGGAGGTAATACCGGGGCCGAGGTGCTTCCTCTGCCTCAGAGTCAGTTGACTCCACCACCAAGCTAGGCTGGCCAGAAGGTCCTGGAGAGACATTATCCCTCCTCTCACTTCCAGCTGACCCAGACTCAGCATCACTGGACCCTTCAGAGTTCGATGAGGTTTCAGAGCCACCTAGGCCATCTTCCTCATGAACCCCACATGTGGGAACGTACGGCTTCAAGTTATCCACATGAAACCGGTCCCGCACCTTCCGACCATACCCATCTACGAATTCTATCTCGTAGACCAGGTCGGAAACCTGCCGGAACACCGTACCCAGTTCAGCCTTGTAAGCGAAATTCCACTTCTTGGCTTGACCGAGCTTCCCAGCCATGTCCCTTATCCAGACCTTATTACCAGGCTGGTATCGGGGTGGCTCCACCCGGCCGGCGTCATACCGACTCTTCTGTCTTCTTTGAGCGGCCGCCAAATTTTGACGAGCACGCTCTCCACGGCTTGCTGGTCGGGCAAGTCGCTGACCGGACCGTTAGGGAGGAGATTGTCAATCCCCAACCTAGGCTCACGACCAAACAACAATTGGTACGGAGACACTTCCGTGCTCTCCTGCACCGCAGTGTTGTAGGCCCACACGGCGGGCCGCAATTTCTCCCACCAATCACGTTGGTCCTTGAGGGGATCAAGGTAACGCTTGATGGTTTCCATCACGGTCTTGTTCGTACGCTCCGTAAGCCCATTAGCTTGCGGATGGTATGCCGTCGTGAAGTGCTGCGCTATATTATAGCGCTCCCGGAACTTTCGCAAAATCTTGCTACAGAACTGGGATCCACGATCCGAGATGAGAGTAGTCGGTGTGCCGTACACCGACAAGATCTCATCTTTCAGAAACTTGACAACACACTTGCCTTCACACCCGAAGAGGTAGAAGTAGACGTAGCAGAGCCCTTGGGCTTTGCCACAGCACCAGAGACCTTAGCCGTAGCCTGTGTCCCTGGCACCGTCAAGGTACGGGCAGGTAACGCTCCCGCCGTAAGCATGTCCGCCTCAACCAACATTGCCTCGGTGGTAAAGTCCCTGACCGTCTCAGCTTTCGATCCCCAGAGAGGTCTGAGAATCTCCGGCTGCAGTTTCTTCTTATACCGGAGGAGTCGACAAGACTCATCCTCACCAGGAGAAACTCGTTCTGCTAGCTCAAAGCGCCAGTAGAACGCCTGGAGTGATTCCGCAGGCCCTTGCTTCATGGCCTCGAAACGGTCGAAACAGGCCTGAGCCTGATTCTTCGTCCCAAAGCGGTGAAGCATAGCCTGCCTCAACTCCGGCCAGGTCAGGTTCGGCTTGAACTCCACCAAACAGGCGTAATGTTCCTCAGCCGGACCATCGAGCAGGTACGTAAAGAAACTGCACCTGGCCTCATCCGTCCAGCGCTGAGCCGAGCTTTGGCTTCGAACTGCCGGAGAAAAGGCGTAATGTCCTCTCGTCCATCATACCGTATGAACGAGTGAACTGGGTTAAAGAACCCAAACGCCTGGATCTCCGACGGGACAGCCGGTGCAGGTGTCCACGGCGCGGTACTTACCCGCCGTGGTGCCCTGCTCCGGTTCCCCGAAGTCTCAGCATCCTCGGGTTCCACCAAGTGGACCCGTGGTCGCTGAACGGGCGGAGGAACTCCCCGACCGCCTCCCGTAGGAGCTGTCCGAGTTCCTCCACCTGGAGGCACCCGCCTGGCCGGAGCCGGCGGCACCTCCCTACCTGCACCTTCCCGGTGCACGGGCGACGGTGTGAACCGAGGTTGCGACTGATGGAGCCACCCGATCCCTGGTGAAAGATGACCCTGCCATCGCAGTTCATCAGTCCCCCTGGCAACCTCACGGAGCTCCTCCTCAGTCATCGATGCCAACCATGATGTCGTGTTCACTGAGGGTGGCCCCGGGGTCCCTACCACCTCTCCCGCTAAGGGATTACCCCCGTCCAACCGGACAGGAGGCGGTGGAGGTTAACAGGCCGGCCATAGGCCGTACGCCTGTCCCAGTTGGGGTCGGTGACCCTCCATCACCACCGTCTCCCGGTGCTCCACCGGAGGCAGTGTCCCGACGGTGCGTCCGCACCGTCACAAAGCCTCCAGCATGAGGTTGGTCCGTAGAGACAATTTCTACGACACCTTCCTCCATGGAGTCACCGGGTACGTTCCCGCCAACAGCACCCTCAACAGGGTGCCGCCCCTCCGGCCGCCTACCACGGCCGAAGGTGCGGGAACGCAACTCCAACTCTTCCAACAAACTGCTTCCCCGACCAGACATCGGGAAAACAGGGTCTTGGCCGATTTCGTCCGTGCGAACACGGGCAAAACTGGCCACCACTTGTCGGAAGAAACCCTACCGTAAAATACGGTGAATTTACGGACCAAAGTCCGCAAAACACCGACAATTAACGGTAGAACCGTAAACTACCGCAGTTTCACGGACAAAAGTCCGTGTCCCACGGTTAGCTTTACGGTGGAGTTCCTTCTTACCATTTTCGACCGGTGATGTACGGACAACCGTCCGTTATTCACCGTCTATTCGCGGTAAAAAGCTCTTTCACCGTCCTAGAACGGAGATACACGGACAACGGTCCGTAATCTCCCGTCCACCAACGGTGAAACTGTCTTCTTACCGTGTTCGAACGGTGATTCACGGACGAAAGTCCGTAATCCACCGTCTACTTACGGTAAAACTTGACCGTAACCCGGTTTTACCACGGTATCACGGACAAAAGTCCGTGTCCCACGGTATAACACCGGTAAACCTGGCCGTAGACGGGTTTCCGCCGTAGTTCCACGGACAAAAGTCCGTGCCCTATGGCGTACTGCCTGTCTACAGGACAAGCTACGGTAAAGTGACCTTTTCACCGGGTTCTACCGGTCCTGCACGGTAAATCACCGTGCTACCGGTATACTGACGGTGAAAATGACCGTTATCCCGCGTTCGGACGGTCCTGCACGGTCAACCACCGTGCCCACCGTCCTACTTACGGATAACCTAGGGCTTTCCCCGGTGACCACCGCGGTATCACGGACAACCGTCCGTGTCCCACGGTCCTTCACCGGACTACTACGCCCTAAGCCGCGATCGGCCGTAGTTCCGTGGACAAATGTCCATGCCCTACCGGCACCACACGACTCCGGTCTTACCGACCGCACAAGAGGCTGGTGGTAGCGCTACCCGGCGCCTCCACCAATTGTAACGACCCGACTTGGTCGCTACAATACCTACGGCAAATTCGAACCAACTTACCGTCGCTTGACCTCCTTGGGACGGGTCGAAGCGCTGGCCAGCCCTCCTCTTGTACCCGTCCGTGCCACGGGTAGCGCCGGTCGGAGGTCACGTCCCTCGCCGCACGTCGTCGGACGAAAGACCGCCGAACAAGACGAGGTAGATCCACGGTAGATCCCCGATGGATCCTACCGTGGCACCGCGCGCGAAGAACCGGCCGACATGCCGGAAAACATGACGGACAGGATGGTGATTGTGACGGTGAAACTCCCCACCGGAACCCCCACCCTCCACGCGGTAACTTTCCCAGTATTATAATAAAGACACGGACACCAGTGGTTAAGAGTGAAAATAATAAAGAGATTTATTCACCAAGAATAAATAAGCAAAAACACTCACTATAAGTGAAGACAATAAATGATGATTCTCCTGGCTAATTCAGCCAGGAGAGGAGGTTATTAACCTCTCCAACAAACAAAGGTAAACGATGAATGGTGGCCATCTTGGCCACCTGCTGATTTGATGAGAGCACTAACAACACATGCATCAGCATGAAGGGTATCACTTCCACTGTCCAGTATACAATGGCCGCCGCCATTATATACACCCCCAGGCTGCTCCACCTGGGGGAGGACAGGGACCCTTGCTGGCCATTTTGTCGTCTGCTTGGCAATTAATTTACAAGTGCCTAGCAGACGACATGGGATTTTAGTTCTACTCCAAAAGGAGCAGAACTGGGTCGTCACAAAAGCCTGTCTCGATCTAGGAGTTGCAACCTCGGTTACAACATCACTCGGTTAGGACGTCGCAAAAGTTTGTTTCAAATGACGTTATAACCAAGTTTGACTGTATATCAATGTCGAATACTTAATGGTCATGTCAGTGCAGATTTCCTACAGTTCTTAGTCTTAGTTACTAAATACAAATTTGAAATTACACTAGTTTAACAAGTAATGTGGTCTATTAGTGATTATTTGAAATAAGTTGTTTAAATTCAATAATTCATTAAGTTTTGCCAATTAATTTACAAGGATTTTTGTTTTCGTTTTATGCGATAAAAAGAAATTTGTACAGCTTCATTGTAAAAAGGAAAACAACAAATTGAATGTTTTTTGTTTTTTTGTAGAATATATATTTTAAGCTTTGTATGACAAACTTTTAAGCACTTCGTAATTTATTTAAATTTAAATGAACCGGTTTTTTATCATGGTCAACTTTATGTTGCACTCTCCCGATTCAAGAACCCAAACAATAGTAAGGTGCTTATGAAGTATTTAAATAAAATGAAGTATTTGAATAAAATAGTTAAAATAATTTCAGTAGCAAAATCAAACTAGAATTTTGCTCCTGTCATTTAAGATGAACCAGAACACTAGTTTTTCAGTCATTTTTGATGAAAAATAAACTGACTTCAAACATTCGTTTTATTCCATTGTCAATATACAAATTTGCATCGAATTAAGCTCATAAAACGTGACATCACTTTGATTTCGGTGTACATGCACCTATAGTAAGGTGGTATATAATTGCAGGAATGCACATAATGGGAGATGTCAAAATTTCAGCACACAGGATAATCCCAGCAGAAGTAGCCAATAAAAATCTAACTATTTTTTTTGTTTGTGCTTTCCGTTTATGTAATTGCTCAATAAAACTGAGTTTGTCACCGGTCATCTGATAAAATCTTTCACTTGCTGACATGCTTTTAGTTATGTTTTCAAGATTTTTTTGAAAAAGCTTTTGTGACAACCAGTAGTAGTAGTGACCAGTAGAATTCCTTCCGATGCCATGGTATTTGGTCTGTTTGTCCACTTCAGTGTTTTCATTGTGAATCAAATGGATTTTACCAGGAGTCTCTTCTGTTAGAATAAAATTATTAATATACAGTATATTGAGATTGAGCTTTTATTTTAAACAATTTTCATTAACTGTTGTCACTGTACCTGATGAGTTTTCCACTGTGTTGTTATTCACAAGAGGTTGAAATGCAGAATTTTTTTCAAGGCGTTTCGGAATGTCCACGTATGTTTCAGTCATGGTGGAAATTGACTGTGAAATGTAATTTATTCATTTAGCACACAATTACAATTCATTTACAATTAGTCAACCAAGGCCAAGTACTTAATGGTCATACTGAAATTAGCTAGGCTAGATGACATACTTTTGTGTTTGAGTAGGGTAATTAGATAAGAATTTAATTGCAGTTACAAATTATGCAAGTTTAATATATATCTAGTATTATATCTATTTCTAATTGCTTGAAAAAGATAGTTTTACAGTATTCTAATTCTTTGAATTTGACAAATTACTTTCCAACTACAATTTAAAAAAATTAGCAAATTTATTGTAAAAAGGAAAAAATCCATGAGCTCATTCCATTGTCAAACTACACACCTTTGGACTTTGATCTCCTCAGAATTTCATTAAATTTGGTGCAAATGTTTGTGCACTTAATATACATCTTGATGTAAATTTACAGCTTCCTAACCTGCGTGGTTCAAAAGGTGGTTTTATTTTGGATCGAGATCAAAAATTTGGCCCGGGTCACCATACTAAAATGCTTATAACTCTGGTTCTATAATAGTTGCAAACTTTATATTTTCTTTTATGGGAAGGTCTTTGAACAGGTTTTAATTTGATATGCTTTTAAGCTAATCGGTAATCAGCCCCCTAAATCTCTCAAAAGGCATAATTTTAAGTTTGGAGTGATTGCTGTCATTCAGAGTGATTGGTGTCATTTAGAGTGATTGGGATTATGAAAGGGTTAATCAGTGTCACCATGAAGTCCATAATGAAAAGTACTAACGACACCAATCACTCTCAAGTGACTAAATCACGATTTAATCACTGAGTTAAAATTTAAATTATTGATTAAATCATGTTTTAACTTTTCATTTTTAATGGTTTTCAACTCAAGGATAAGAAAACAAAAGTAGGATTTGAAATTATTTATTTTATTTTATGGGAAAGCAAACTAGTCAATTAGTGAGTATTTTCATGTTTTTTTATGAAAGGTGCGCAGCCCTACTTTTGAGTAAATGAAACAGAAAACTGTTGACTGTATAAGGAATAACTGTTTTATCTGAACGTTTTCATTTCATTCAAGATTTTACTTATTTCAATTTTATTTAAATTAAATACATGCATAATTTACCAGTTTCATTTTACGACTTCTTCGTATATCTTGTATTAATAGGCCTACCATTTTGTTAAATTGTGATCAATAAAAAAGTATCATTTAATAAAGACAATCGTTATTTCATAAAAAAAATTACAATTTTATAAAACAAATCTTAATTTAATAAAAAAAATCACAATTTAATAAAAAAAAATCACAATTTAATAAAAAAAAATCACAATTTAATAAAAAAAAATCACAATTTAATAAAAAAAATCACAATTTAATAAAATAATCACAATTTAATAAAAAAAATCACAATTTAATAAAAAAATAATCACAATTTAATAAAAAAAAATCACAATTTAATAAAAAAAATCACAATTTAATAAAATAATCACAATTTAATAAAATAATCACAATTTAATAAAAAAAAATCACAATTTAATAAAAAAATAATCACAATTTAATAAAAAAAAATCACGATTTAATAAAAAACCATCATTTTTTCCAACCCTGTTAGCAATAATTTTCAGCTTTTATAGTATTGCTGTTTGTAGCAGTAGTAGCTACTAGGTAATAATTAATAAGGAATACTTACCAATGATGAGATACGGTTCAGAAAAAAAAGGCAGGAGACAAGGATTAGCAAAATTATTATGGCGTCCATGTTTATCATTTAAATGTAGGTTCAGTTGCACGGTGTAACTGTTTAACCTGTTGTATTACTTTACAATTAAAATTTTTCTTTTATATACAGGTGTTATTTTCAATGAAAAGCTAGCTAAACCACACTAAACCACTATTTTCTCAGAACCGCTATTTTTTCATTCAGAATAACACGTATTTAACATGTGTTCGCCTTTATTTTCAAAGGGAACATGCAGTCAGCAGTTATCAAATAAATTGTAATTTTATTTCGTGTATATCCAATGTCTCACATTGATAATATGCCTACGAAACAGTTCACATGGGCATGCAATGGGCAGTTTTCGTTTTTTGTTTTGTATACTTCCGGTTCTAGAATTACAGTCATTTGAAATACCATTAAAATCTATCTCAAGGTTTTCTGAAAATGGAAACCATAAATCGGATAAGTCTGAAACATATCCTATTGGATTGTATTCTTTATGTACTTCAATGGACAGTTTTCATTTTTGTTCAGACACCTCTGTTTCTGCCATTTCTGTCATTTGAAATACCATTAAGTTATACCCCAAGGTTACACCAATAATGAAAACCAAACATGGTATAAGTCTGAAAATTGTTTCATAGGATTTTACTCTACAGTAAATGAACTTCAATGGACAGTTATTTTTATTCTGGCACCTATGTTTTTGTAATTACAGCTATTTCGAATTCTATTAAGGAATACAACAAGATTATCCTAGAATGTAAACTGGAAATGAAACAAGTTTGCTACTTGTTATAAGCCCCTGTTACACTAGCAACTTTTAATGTAATTCAACTTGCAATGCAACTTGTGATGTGACTTGCAACTAGAACTTTGTAATAAACTTCTACATCACACTATGCAACCTAGTTCTAATCATTTTTTAAAAACTTCTTTGAAAAATAAGATGGTGTCTAAATGCAAGTAGGCCTGTTGACTATCTAATTAGGATAATTTTATGTGATACAGTATTCGAAATCTTTTTTTTTTTTACTTTTGTGGAACAAAACATTTATTTTGTTTTTTTAACTGTTTCAAACTATGTCTATAATGAAGTGTGTGACATTTATTTTAAATATGAATATCCCACTGAATTATGTTGAAGATGGTCTTTGAAGAGCAGCATTCTTTTTCTGTTTATCGTGGTAAGCAACATCATGAATATTCCACAGGTAAGTATTTTCTTTATAAAGTTCAATTAACTAACTTTCAGTGTTTTGTGACCACATTGTGGACGCCATTATGATCAGCCCCTAACAGGAAGTTTATAAACCGGAAATTCATTCAAAGTTCTGATGTCATTTCCAACAAACAGCCTGATTGGTTGTTTGTCAGAAAGTTTGACTTGAAAGTCTCTCACAGTTGAACATGTGCAACTCAATGAGACTGAGTCACACTCTAGTTAAAAGGAAAGTTTTATCAGGTTGCATGTCATATCACACTATTAACAAGGAAGTTGCATGTCACATTGCAAGTTTTATTGCATTAAAAGTTGCTAGTGTAATAGGGGCTTCACATTTTACTTCAATTTTCATTTTTATTCCGACAACTTTGAAATACTATTAAGGTATACCCCAAGGTTATCCTAGAATGGAACTGTCTTTTGAAGTTCATTGGGAGTACAATTTCATGTTCTTTCAAGGTTTTGCATTGATACTATGCCTTTGAAACAGTTCACATTGACATGTAATGAATGTTCGACCCTGTTGTTAATCAAAATGGGCGAGTTACTTTGTTATTTTAGTTTCTGTTTCTGACAAAATAAGCTTTGAAAATTTCAACTGGGGAAAATAATAGTTACTATGCTAGTAGTATTGTAACACCCAGTAACTCCCGATCCCGCCAAAACCATAGCCTGGGAGGTAAACAACTCCTGCTTGTCCCTCCCTCCTCTCTGACTCGTACTTCTGAGTCATATCGAAGTGGCAGATTGATACACTTGGGACCAAGGTCGCTTGGACCTGGTTACACCTCGTAGTTGTACACAAGTCCAAGGTATAAAAAGACCGTTTTCCTCTTTGTTCATCGCCCTTCTTTTTGCTCAACTTTGTTTGTATTACGTAGATTCTTATCCGTACCACATCATGGGCATGAGGACGTCATAAAAGGGCGGAGGAAAAAAATTCTAATGCTGGGCACAATTGCCTGTGAATTTGGCTCCCGTCTTTTGTGACGGGTTAAACCACTAGTAAGTGAATAAAATCATAACATGTATTCTCTATTCATATTCAACTCAATACAACCTTCCAATCAACTCGAGAGAGCCATGTGGGAAGGTGGAATAATTCAAATATTAAATCCATAGCACTTTAAAATGAATAGGAAATACAGGTTTTGAATTAGGGAGTTAAAAGTAAGGTGAGGTGACAGCATCACAATTCGAGTAGAGGAGTATACTTGGGGGTGGTTTGTTGCTTATGTCTGTTGTTTGGTGGCGCATCTATCAGATAAAGTCCATTTATGTGAAGTCAACTTATTTTTATTTTTTTAAATGATATTATTGACTTTATTTTTATTTTTTTAAATGATATTAATGACTATTTTTATTTTTTTAAATGATATTAATGACTTTATTTTTAATTTTAAAAATTCTTTTGGCAATCATTGGGTAAGTCTTGACAATATTTTGCCAAGAAATGTCTGGAGGTAATGGTCGCTTTAAGGTTTCTAATATATATGAAAACTAGAGAAAAGTTCAGGGAAAAAACGAAAAAGTCATAAAAAACGTAAAACGATCACACCACGTTAAAGAAAAAATGAAGAAGAATCACAGGCTGGGGTTTTCTTTATATATTAGTATAAATCTATTTGACCCAAATTGGGCATCTAAACACTGAAGTTTATAGTGTTAGACGCCATGTATGCACATTGCACACCCAACTGCTTCAAAATCTTACCTCCGTCGACATGCATTCACTATACGAGCATCTGTATAACAAGGAATACTTTATATCGACTGTGATCTGACATTACCTCCTATCTGCATAGGGACTAACTTTTCAGGAGAAGCCAAAAACTGTTTTAATACCTTTTTTACGGCACTTCTTTGTCAACATAAGGACTAGGTCTTTTGAATCCAAAATACTAAAAAAATTAAACATTAAAAAACCAAAAATGAAGCTTACCTTGATGATTGTCAGTCACCCCCGTGAGAGTCAAGCCGAACTGAGGAAGATAGAAGGTTATGTCAGCACGCTCCAAGCGAATTTACAATAGAAGATATTTTCTCCCGCAATATTTATACTTAAAGGAATTTTTTTGACAATAGAGGTTTCTTCCATTCGATCCAGCGTAAAAAATCCTATTAGTAGTAACCTTAACTCAATTTCGACCAAAATGTCAGATAGGAGGTATTGTCAGATCGCAGTGGATATTCTCTATATGTCATTGCATGTAGCCCAGTATACGGCTCTTAAAGAGACCATTACTTCCAGAAATTCCTTGTCAAAATATTGTCAAGAATTATTCAGTGATTACCAAAACGATTTTTAAATTTTAAAATAAGTGGATAAATATAATTTAAAAAAATTAAAAATCAGTTGACTTCATCTAAATGAACTTTATCAGATAGATGCGCCACCAAACAACAGACATTGGCAACAAAACCCTCCCTCAAGGTCTACTCTCCTCTACTCGAATTCTGATGTGTTGCGATCACCTCACTCATTACTTTCATTTCAAAGTACTATGAATTTATTATTTCAATTATTCCACATGGAAGGTTGTATTGAGTTGAGTCCCACATGTTGCTGGGCTAAATTATATCAGATCTAGCAAATTCGACGACACGGTTATTGCAAACAACTATACAGTCAACTCGGCTAAGATGTCAAGATGGCACCAATTTAAAAATTATTCCTGTATAAAGAATTCTTATACGCCACCTCTTTTTATTCCATTGTAAAAGTTTTATTTCGTAAATATTCAAATTCCATGGAGTTCTTCTTTATGCAACAGGTATTTACATTTA
The DNA here is from genome assembly GCA_036925085.1 of Brachycybe producta. Lineage (NCBI taxonomy): Eukaryota > Metazoa > Arthropoda > Diplopoda > Playtdesmida > Andrognathidae > Brachycybe > Brachycybe producta. The sequence goes on from JAUPFP010000002.1 coordinate 4,371,412, forward strand.
GTAAAAATGTGGATTATACTTGCAGGAAGGCACATAATAGGACATGTCCAAATCTCAGTACAAAGAATAAACATACCATAGTAAGCATTAGTTTTGGCAAACTCGTGACGAAAACTGAATTTGTGACTAGTCAGTCCCCAAAATCTTTCACTTGGTGACATGCTTGTAGTTATGTTTTCAAGATTTTTCTGAAAAAGTGGTTGTGACAACCAGTAGTAGTAGTGACCAGTAGAATTCCTTGCAATGCCATGGTATTTGGTCTGTTTGTCTACTTCAGTGTTTTCGTTGTAAATCAGATGGATTTTACCATGAGTCTCTTCTATTAGAATAAAATTATTAATATATAATGAGGGCTTTTTATAAACAATTTTCATTCACTGTTGTCACTGTACCGGATGAGTTTTTCAATGTGTTGTTATTATTCAGAACAGGTTGAAATGTGGAATTTTCTTCAAGGTGTTTCGGAAGATCCTCGTATGTTTCAGTCATGGTGGAAATTGACTGTGAAATGTAATTTATTCATTTGGCAAACGATTACAATTAATTTACAATTAGTAAACACGATCATCCATTCACATTTTTAAAATTAATTTAAAAAGTATTCTGTAAAATTATGCGATTTTTTTTTCCAGAATCATTTAAAATGCAACTTGAAAATCTTTTCTAAACAAAAGACATTATAAACACAATAGGAATAGGTGTGATTCAAATTAAATTTAGCATTGCCGTATCATCTGCCGTGCATCTGACTGGGTAGGATGACCCATATTGAGGAGCGGAGAATTTGTAAAAAAAACTGAAAAAATTAGCATGTGTATAATGAAACACGCGTGTAAATGTTAAAATTTACATTGAAGTCTTTGGCATTTTAATATATTAGTACCATTTTGTTAAATTACGAAAACTAAAAACTTAAATTTGTGATCTAATAAAAAATTGTATAATTTAATTAGGGATGGGCCATTCGAAACCTCGAATCCCGCGAATCTTAAAAAGTATTCGAGATTCGAAAACTCGAATCTTCGCACTTTTTTCGTATTTCGAATCTTTCGAATCCTAACCTAAAAAAAAAACTATTGAAAACTTAGGTAAAATTAGCTTTAACTCCATTGACGTTCAATAGAAACATGTTCACTAACAGAAAGCGGCTATTGTTGCAATTTCGGTGTTGTACCCGGATCAACAATATCACCTTGTGGTGACCCTGAGTGCCACAGTTTTTATTATTAATTATTTAATATTTAATATTCTTTCATTTATTTGTATCTTCTTAATGAATAATATAGGATTCTTATATGAAGGATTCGAGATTCGGGTGATTTTTCGGTTGATTCGAAGGTATTCGAGAACGTTCCTTTTAGGATTCGGATTCGGATTTGAGGAAATTTTGGATACGTCCCACTTCTAAATTTAATAATAAAAATCGCAATTTAATAAAAAAAATTACGATTTAATAATAAAAAAAAATCATCATTTCTGATTTTTCTAAACCTAGTTGCAATGCATTAAACGCATTAATTTTCTGCTTACTTTCATAGTTTTGCTTTTTGTGTAGCATTAGTATCTACTAGATAATTAGAAAACACTTACCAAAGATGAGATACAGTTCAGAAAAATAAGGCAGTAGACAAAGATTTGAAAATTTATTATGGCGTTCATGTTTAACATAGGTTCAGTCGCACGTTGTAACTGTTTAACCTAGTCTATTACTGTACAAACCAAAATTTTCCATTTCTAGAGATGTTATATTTATTTTCAGCACGGGGAGCAGTGTGATTGGTTTATTTCTTCTATTGCGGAAATAGAGGGCACGTTCTGGAAATATGCTGGTAGGAAAGACTCAGTGAAATTTGGAGAGGTCTTCATGGGCCAGATAAAATTAGGGCGGGGCACGGATGCAGCTCGCGGGCCTTATGTTACACCTGTATGCTTGAGACTCTAAAGTATACATGTGCAATGTACGGCATGTTCTAAAGTTTAGAGCATTTAAATATTTTTAGATTTTTGATCATTATTTAAAAAAAAAAAGTCAAGTCTGTAGACTTGGTTTTTGACCCATTTTTTTCAATTTTTCAAAAATCTTTAATCTTTGTGATTTTCCAGGTTTTTTGCGACTTCGGGGGCCAGTTGAGCACTTCTGAGACATTTTTTAGAGCTTTTAGAGCATTTAAAAAATTTTCGATTTTTGACCTATTTTTTTAATTTTCAAAATTCTTGAATCCTTGTGATTTTCCAAGCCTTTTGGGACTTCTGATGCCAGTTGAGTACTTCTGAGACATTTTTAGAGCTTTTAGAGCATTTATAATTTTTTCGATTTTTGGCCTTTTTTTAAAAAAGTGTTTAGCGTTTTGGTTTTTGATCCATTTTTTTCGAATTTTCAAAATTGTTGAATTCTTGTGACTTTCCAAGCTTTTTGAGACTTCTAGGGCCTGTTGTGCCAGGTTGGCGCCATCTATTGTGCATTTACACAAGTATTTTTATATGGAGCCCTCGTAAATAATGAAATATTCTATTAAAAGAAAATTATAATTTTTTTTCCACCTTGTTTCTAACTTTCGTTGTCATCAAACGAGATCATTTAAAAAAAGTGTGTACTTTATGAATTTATGACAAAATTATATTTCTGGAATATTAAGATGTGAATGAAACAGAACTATATTCACCTATACATATATATTCTCCGTATTATAACATTTGTGCTATCCACCCACCATCACCCTTTTACCCCCAGGTGTTTCATCTCGAATGATGACGAGTGGATGGAGGTGGAGTCTAATGCCTAGTTCTCACAACCTTCTTGTAGCTCGGGCTAAAATAGCCTTGGCTAAACGACTGTGTTCACATGTGAGCAGCTAGATATGGGCTTCGTGAGCTGCCTAAAGGTGGCGCTCACTACAGCATATTTATTTCATTTTTACAAATTTGGCACTGGCCATTATGTGTGGACATTGTGCATGTATATAGCCTGCATAATGTATAGATAATTGGAGGGAAAATGGCTGATATTGTCCATACTAACAAAACTGAATTGCATGAGTCTTCATTGAACACACTAAATGCAACATATTTTAATTGTAGGTAGGTTGATGATTTAGAGTTTATGGAAATAAGTAATTATTAAATAAAGATCAATTGATAATTTTAAATTGTTTTAATAAATTAACAAATAGACTGAAACATCTAACAATGGAAATAAAAAATGAATGACGCTACTTTCTATTCAGATTTATGACCACCAGGTGGCGTACGATCAAGTTAACTTTGTCTTGCATTCACACTAAATAATTTGTAGGCTACATATGGGGGTAACCAAGGCTACCTAACCAAAGCTAACATTTGACATTGACCACCATCTAGTGTGTGTTCTCACAACCCTTATACCTAGGCTAAGTCCTTAGCCTGAGCTACATAAAGGTTGTGAGAACTAGGCATTATAAAGCGTCAGTTAACTAGTCTGTTATTTTATGATGCAACATTTTGCATTTATTGGCCTACGGAGCCCTATAAAGGACATGCGAGATTTTTTTTTTTAAATCTCCACATTTCCACTTTTTCCAGAATCTCGACATTTCGACTTTAATCTCGAAATTTGACTTTTAATCTCTTATTCGACCATGTTAATTATGCCATGTTGTGTGCACCATACTCTATTAATGAAATTATTACAAGCGCCCTCTTGTAGCAGCAATAATTTAATTATTAGAGTATGGTGTGCACAACATGGCATAATTAACATGACCTAATAAGAGATTAAATGTCGAAATTTCGAGGTTTTGGAAAAAGTCGAATTGTGGATATTAAAGTCGAAATTTCGAGGTTTTGGAAAAAGTCGAAATTTCGAGATTAAAGTCGAAATTTTGAGATTTAAAAAAAAAATCTCGCCTGTCTTTTACAGGGCTCCGTAATTGGCAGATGCTATTTTCAACAAAAAGCGAATTAAAAAGAAAGTTTTGCAGCATGTAGCATACCTATTTAACATGTTTGCCTTTGTTACTGGGAACGTGTCAGAAGTTTTCATGGAAATTGTAATTTTATTTCATGTACATCCAAGGTCTCACATCGATATTATGTCTACAAAACCGATTAAACAATTCACATTGAACGTGTAATAAATATAGCTCCCCCTCCCCCTCCCCCCCCCCAATTATGAGCTAGTTTTCAATCAAATTGGGCGAATTTCTTTGGAACTGGAACTTTCGCCACTGTCTTGTAGTCTCAATGGACAATTTTTTTTCTGAAAATATAGCATATTTCCATTTGCATTAAGGTGTGTACCCAGAAGTTATTCGAGAATGGAAACTTGAAATTGGATAAGTCTGAAACTTGTTCCATAGGATTAAACTTTTTTTGGACTTTAATGGACAGTTTTGGGGTTTTTTTTAACACTATTTCAGTTCCGGAAATATATTTATTTGAAATATCATTAACGTACACCCAAGGTTTTCCTAGAAGGGAACTGTCTATTGAAGTAAATTAAGGGTAGAATCATACATATATACGTATTCAACATGTGCGTGTAGTCTCGTCTCATGAAAATTGTAATTTTATTTCAGTGTTCTTCCAAAGTCTCGCATTCATATTTTATGCCTTGGAAACAGTTCACGTTGACATGTAATGAATGGACGTGTGGGCGAGGTTCTTTGTTATTTTAGTTCCTGTTTCGGAGGAAACGAAATGTTCAACAAACAAATGTTTCAAACAAATGTTTCAATGTTCTTTCAAGAACATGAAATTGTACTCCCAATGAACTTCAAAAGACAGTTCCATTCTAAGATAACCTTGGGGTTTGGGGTTTTGCATTGATAATATGCCTTGGAAACAGTTCACATTGACATGTAATGAATGTTCGACCCTGTTATTAATCAAAATGGGCGAGTTACTTTGTTATTTTAGTTTCTGTTTCTGACAAAATAAGCTTTGAAAATTTCAACTAGGGGAAAAAAATAGTTACTATGCTAGTAGTGTAATAATAGTATATATTAGGCTAATAGTTACGAGGCTAAATCATTTCCATTAGTTAGACAACTATAATTAATATAATTACTATTAGGAGAAAGGAATACTATATGGAAGGACGAATGTGGCCCACCTATATGCTCGTATTGGTCTGCTTTGGTCAACTGAAGTGAGAAAACCCCAATCAACTTGACATAGTCGTTTGCCCCGCCCCTTTTATGAGGACCGGTAACATCTAATTGGTTTGTTATGTGGTCTGACGTCACATGCCCCGTCCTTTTCAATTTCCTATTGGTTGATATTTGGTCTGATGCTCATAAAAGGGCGGGGTTGTATGTTCCTGTCTTTACTTGCCTGTTCATTTTACTAAACCACAAATAGCCATTTTTTTTATTTATATTTACATTGAAACTTATTTTTATCAATTCCGAGATAATGCCAATACTTTTAATTTTTTTTTTTTTCAAAAACACTCATAACTTGTACACACACGAGTGAAATGAATTCAAATTAAATGTGTTTAGGTGAATTATACGGAATCCTGTTAAGGACATGAACCAAATAAAAATTGACTTTATTATTAATATTTTAAACTGAAATTACTAAATCAATATTTTAACGTCAATAGTTTATATAATTATATTTAAGTATTAACTCAATATTTTCAATTTATTAACTGACTAAATTGAATTCAACATTGCCCTTCACAGAGAGCTCTGTAGAACACGTTTCTTATTTAAATGCATTTAAATTACCAGGTGTGTACTAGGTATAACTCAAAAATAAGAACTTTTTCTATGAAACATTTCGTGGCAAAACTGAGTTTGTCCAACAGATGGTGCAGACTGTCCTTAGTGATTCAGTTACAGTGTGATTCAGTGAACATACGAAAAAATGGACGACATTTAAACAAGTTGACTTCCTTCTGCTTCAAACTGCAGACGATTCTTCACATACTTTTGGCGTTTTTTTATTTGTATAACATGGAGTTGCTTTATCTTTATAAGTTTAGCTTGCCTCTTAATTACACAGGCAATTAGAAAACGGGATGAACAGAAGTTGGCTCCGCCCTGTTTATGACGACCGGCAACTTCTAATTGGTTTGTTGTGTGGTTCGACGTTGAAAAGGGCGCAGCATGTAACGTCAGACTACACAACCAATTAGAAGTTGCGTTCGTCATAAAAAGGGCGGAACCAACTTCTGTTCATCCCGTTTTCTAATTGCCTGTCTTAATTACTGTCTATAAATGTAATTTAAATAAAAACCTTTTTTTTTCTCTTATTAATTTTGATGATTGTCTGATTAAAGACTTGAGAGCCATTTTTTAAGCTTGAAAGCTTTTTTTTTTATATACAGTTGGTAACTTTTGGTATATAGTGTGATGACCACTCTTCATAGTACAAGTATGAGAGTTACAACTCACTTCTTAATGCAATTACTCCAAATATGATTGTGGCTTTCATGAAAATACCATTCATTCTTGTTGCCCAAATATCATATGCTTTTTTTTTATTATTATTCTTTAGAGATAACAAAGGAGAAAGAAAAAAAAATGGTGTTTTCTCGATTAAGCCCTCATTTGAGACCCTAGTCACAAACAGAAAACTTGATTGCAATGTCCATTTCTGGACTCTCATTTATATCAAAGACATTTTCTTTTGTGTGAAGATAGATTCTATGAACTTATTTGTTAGCTTCTTTCTATGTTTGTCTCTTCCATTGTTCCACTGTGTGGGAGATTCCAAGTTTCATTAAAATTTCTTGTGTGATCATGTTTTTTTTTTTTGGCTTTTGTTTTTTTGCTTTTGACACTTCATTTAAGCAAGTGTGCTCTTATGAACATTGTTGTGACAATTTCATAAATCGAGCTCATCTTGAGATACTAGATACTCATTACTTTTGCATTCTTTTTCTTCATGAGTTGATTCTAGTTTTTTTTTTTTTCCTGTCCATGTTTCTTGTATGCAGGGAGAATATTAAGGCTTTAAGTTACACTTTCAAAAGAATCAATGGGGTGCATTCAGTTCCAAGCGATTTTTGTTGCTCATTTATTGTTCAAAGCAACTTGCAATTGATCCTTGTGGATTGACCCTTGCCAGTGCCTTGTCGACTTTCAAAAACGCTCGAAGTGTTTTTTTTTGTGGAACACATAAGAGACTTTCGAAGCGCCACGGACGTCAATGTAACAATTTATGGGCTACTATAACTATAGGGACGCTGACGTCGTTAACACTATTACCATTTGCGAAAAAATAGTTTTTTAAAAATATTTCTAAAGTCTTAATTAAAATATAAACGGTATGTCATGAATAAGAAAACAAAATTAAATTACTTTGATAATTAATCTGTTGTATTCCTATGAAACGCACACAAGAGGAGTAAATACCCGACTCAGTACCTCCTACAACAGCACTTCTCTGCCAGATCTATTTTTCCGTTGGGTCGCCCGCGACATAAAAAGAGATAACGACCCAACGGAAAAAGTTTGCAAGTCTTGTAGATGGTTCGGGTATTTTCGCCTCTTGTGATCGTTTTACACGAATTTCAACAAGTTATGAAGGTAGGTTAATTTAATTTCTTATTCATTTTATAAATTGTTAGAAATATTTTTAAAAACATTTTTTTCGCAAACGATAATTGTTTTAACGAAGTCAGCGCCCCAATAACAGCCCACATATATTATGACTTTACAAATTTGTATAAATGTTGGGAATTTTAAGTATCCACGACATGACATGTATATGTTACTGTCAATCTGCGGAATCAGTCAATCTGCAGATTGTCTAGGGAATCTGCAAAATAACCAACCTGCTAGTGAATTCAGCAAAATTTCAATACATTTGTAAGTGTTGAATTTGGCGGATTCACTAGCAGGTTGATTGTTTTGCAGGTTGCCTAGGCGATCTGTAGATTGACTGATTCCGCAGATTGACAGTAACATGTATAACATGTATTTCTAAGTATGTGCATTAGAAATATTCAGGTTTCTATAAATTTAGAATGCTATAGCATCCTGTGTCCGTTTATGATGTTAATTACACAAGACGAAATAAAATACATTTGCTTCATATTTGCTGTTATGTGTAGGAAGTGTGGACAAGGCAGCAAATAAAATCAGATTTACGACCAATGATGATGGTCTAAATTACTTTGAGCATGAACATCTATCTCTTTTGTGCGTTGGTCAAACACAAATTTTTATGTAGGCTATATTCTTAATGTTTAGACCTTTTATACAGGGTGGTTTCAGAAGATGATAATAATTTGCAATTTTGAAGTAATAAATTTGTGCCAAGATAGAGGCCAAACAGCAGGTAGCCTTAGCAAAGCATAAGAAATATGCGGACATGTATGCCAAGTTAGGTACCAGAGCAGGAGAAATGGCAGTATATAGAATAGCTAGGGCTCGGGAGAATAAAGGCAGAGATATTGAAAAGGTGGTGAGTGTTAAGGATAATGGGGGCAAAGTATTGTGGGGTAGGGAGCCAGTACGGAACAGGTGGGGGGAATATTTTAGTAAGCTTATGAATGAGGGGGTAGAGCAGGAGCCTTTCACTGGAAGAAATAATGATAGAGAAGAAGTGGAGCAGGTTAGGGCTGAGGAAATTGTTCAGGCATTGCGAAAAATGAAGCTAGGGAAGGCTTTAGGGCCAGATGGGATACCAGTAGAGGTGTGGAAGGTCTTGGGGAATGTTGCCATTTCCTGGCTCACAAAGTTATTCAATAGATTGGCTATGGGGGATCGAATGCCAGGTGCATGGCGGGACAGCTGGTTAGTGCCTATTTTCAAAGGGAAGGGTGATGTTCAGGAATGTGGGAACTATAGAGGTATTAAATTGATGAGTCATACGATGAAGCTTTGGGAGAGAGTAATTGAAGCTCGACTATGGGGTAAAACTGCAATTGGGGGAAGTCAGTTTGGGTTTATGCCAGGAAAATCCACAATGCACCCTATTTTTGCCGTAAGGCAAGTTATTGAGAAGTTTCGGGCTGCCAAGAAAGAGTTACACATGGTATTTATAGATCTAGAGAAAGCCTATGACAGAGTACCACGGACGTTATTGTGGGAGGTCTTACAGAAGAAGGGGGTGGGTGAGAGTTATATAGATATGGTGAGGGACATGTATAGGTATGCATGGACAAGCGTTAAGACTGCCTGGGGGTTCTCTGACAGTTTTCGTGTTAGGATTGGTGTGCACCAGGGCTCAGCACTTAGTCCATATCTATTTATTTTGGTCCTGGATGAGTTACTGGCATGGGTGAGGCAGGAGGTCCCCTGGTGTATGCTGTTTGCAGATGACATAGTCTTAGTTGGGGAATCCAAATTGGAACTCGAGATAAGGTTAGAGGAGACTAGGAATGCCTTGGAATCAAAGGGGTTGAAAATAAGTAGGTCAAAAACGGAGTACATGAAATTTCAGTGGGATGGGAAAGAACAGTTGAATGAGGGGATTAGACTTGGGGACAGTTTAATGCAGCAGGTGCATGACTTCAAATATTTAGGATCTGTGATGCAAGATGATGGGAGCTTAGACTTAGACATCACAAACCGGATAAAAGCAGGTTGGCATAGGTGGAGGCAGGCTAGTGGGGTTTTATGTGACAGGAAGTTACCTATAAAATTGAAGGGAAAGTTTTATAGAACAGTAGTCAGACCAGCTATGTTGTATGGGTCAGAATGTTGGGCAATCAAGAAGGTGCATGAGGATAGAATGCAGGTAGCTGAGATGAGAATGCTAAGGTTTATGAGTGGCGTGACCAGAAGGGATAGGATCAGAAATGATTTTATTAGGGGTAGTGTAGGGGTAACAAATATAGTAGAAAAGATGCAGGAAAATAGGCTGCGGTGGTTTGGGCATGTCCTCAGGAGTGGAGAAGGTGGGCTGCTGAGACAGGCAATGAACTTAGACCTGGGAATAAAACGGGGTAGAGGAAGACCCAAGCAAACCTGGGATGTGGTAGTAAAACGGGATATGGTGGCATGTGGGGTCACTGGGGGCTTGGTGCAAAATCGGAACGAGTGGAGAGTTAGAACCAGCAAGGCCGACCCTGCTGCTTGCGGGATAAGGTACAGGAAATGATGATGATGATGATGATGTTTTTTTTTTCTTTCTATAAATAAATGTACTTGCATTTAAATTTGAATATCTTACGCATTATCTGAGTGCTAAGCCCGCTCACTTCTGCAACAGATATGTGTCCGTAAATTAGACGGAAAATGTAGCACATTAAGGTGTCGTGGTACTTGCAAACTTGTGAAAAACAACAACAGATGGCGGTTAAATAGCTTCCTGTAAGTCTATGACACTGAAATAAAATTTACATAGCAGATGAAGCTTTAATTTAAATATGGATTTGGCCACTGATTTCAGCATTTTTATTTAATTAAACATAATTAAAGACTAATCATGGATCCTTAAAGGACATGTCAGAACTATATTCACATGAATCGCACAAAATCTCCACAATATATACAATAAATCTATTAATTGTTTCAACAAAGTAGGTTAATATCGAATGGTGTGGTTTAGTACAGAATTAATTTTAAAATACATTTAACAAAAACGAAACATTTCTACTTATTTGTTTATTCTTGGTGTTATCTGTCAACAGTGCCTGAATCTGTGTAGTCACTATGTAGGCACCAGATTTGAATTACAATGGAAAGACTTAACATGAAACTTTTTTAAAAATGTTTTCGAATAATAATATATACAAAACAATAGTAAAATTAAACACTGAATTTAAATTTAAACATTTTTTTCTATTAAAAAAAACGTAAAAATGACAAAAATAGTTCAATTATTTCCATCGTCTTTTTACTTTGACTTTCTGCTTTCACTTGTCCTACCTAAATTATACCTTGATGTCCCTACATGTATGGAGTTTGCTATGCTTGGTTTTTTTTCTCACAAGTTTGCCAGTACTACTACCTCTTAAAGAGACCATTACCTCCAGAAATTTCTTGTCAAAATATTGTCAAAATTATTCAACGATTACCAAAACAATTTTTAAAATTTAAAATAAGTGATTAATATCATTTAAAAAATTAAAAATCAGTTGACTTCATAAAAATGAATTTTATCAGATGTGCCACCAAACAACAGACATTAGCAACAAAACTGCCCAAAGTATGCTATTATACTCAAATTTTTATGTGTTGTCACCTCACATTACTTTAATTTCAAAGCACTATGGATTTAATATTATATATATATTAAGCCAGGTCTGTGTATGTATGTGTGTGTGTGTGGAGTAACACTGTACAAAACCTTTGAAGCACATCGGAATTTATATAAATTTAAATAAATAAAGAAATGAACAGCTTTTTTTTTTCTCAAGGTCAACAATATGTTGCACCCTTCCCATCCAAGAACCCCATTATTTTAAATTGGAGAGGGGAAAAGGTTGGAAAGTGTAGAAGGGGGAGAGAAATGTGGAGGGTTGAAAAAAAGTGGGAGGGGGTGGCTGAAATTGAAATGAAAGGAGTAAAAAAGGAACAAACGACGCGCATGAGCACACCAGAGAAAATGAAAAGCTCATTTTCTCTTTCAAATATAAAAAGGGGAGGGGATAATCGTAGGAAAATTAAACTAGAATTTATCACAGGCAATTGTGCCCAGCATTAGAATTTCTTTTGCTCAGCTGTTTTATGACCGTCATCAATTTCTAATTGGTTTGTTACTTGGTCTGACGTCATAAAAGGGCGGAGGAAAAGAAATTCTAAGGCAGGACACAATTGCCTGTGAATTTGGCTCCCGTCATTTATGACGGGTTAGCCCACTAGTTTAAATTAATTCACATGGATACATGTATTTCATTAAGGAATTCTGGAAATGTGAGGTGACAACCTTTGCCACAAAAATGGGGGGGGAGAGACTTTCTTTTTTGGAAATTTAAAATGGCGTAATTTAATGACTTGTTTTAAATTTTAAAAATCGTTTTGGCAATCGCTGGCATAGTCTTGACAATATTTTTGAAAATATATTTCTTTAGGTAATGGTCTCTATATTTACAGTACATCGCAGCTAGTTTTATTTTTATCTGGTAAACTTTTATTTTTTGAAAATCTGTCTTCTGTTGTTTTTGTATATCAGTTACATATATTTTGGGTGCAGCATGTAATTTGCAAAGACCTCTCTGAAAACTGTTCAATGAACACATTTAATAATAAATGGAGAAGCAAGGGATTTGAAGTAGTCTCTTCTTCCCTACTGAGTAATTACAGCATAACCTGCTTATTTTTGCTATAGCTATATAGTATATACCAATAGACCTATATCCCATGCTGTAAAAATGGACCATCATTCAATTCTCCCCATCTTTCTACTGACAGATGGAGAGGTTGGACAGTGGTTGTGGTCATTTTTTGGATGTTTTTCTCCCACTTCCGTTACATACATTGCAAGCAAGAATAGTCTATTACATAACACATCCTTATAGATTTCTCCTCCCAACATTTCTGCTCTCTCACACATATTACACCCTTTATTATTAACAATACACAAGTATTTTTATATTGCTCTCTAGTACGTTTGGCCTACTGTATAGCAATTTATAATGATTAGCTTTAATTAATTAATTGTTCATCAGTTATAACCCACTTTTGCTTTATAATGATGGGTTAGAATTTGTTTTTAACTTGTCTCGTTAACGAGAAAATTAGTTACAACAACTGTTGATCATAATCTTAGGCAAAAGTTTGGATGATGCTATCAAGTGATGATTTGCATGTGCAAAGTACATGTGGTGACATCTAGATTGATGATCTTCAAATGAGGCAATCACAGAGTGCAGGTCACCCTGTAAAGTGACAATCACTGACTGCAATTCAGCCTGTAAAGTGACAATCACTGACTGCAATTCAGCCTGTAAAGTGGCAATCACTGACTGCAATTCAGCCTGTAAAGTGGCAATCACTGACTGCAGTTCACCCTTTAAGGTGGCAATCACTGACTGCAGTTCAGCCTGTAAAGTGGCAATCACTGACTGCAGTTCACCCTGTAAAGTGGCAATTCCTGATTGCACGCCCCCCCCCCCCTTCCTCGTATAAAAGGGCTATAACTTATTAAAGGGGCCAGAAATATTAGTAATCTGTCCTAATCACTGATTACTCGCACATTGCCTCTAGTTGCATTTAAAGACTTGATTGATTATGTGAATTTTAAATAGCTTATCTTTCGAGGATAATTAAAAATAAGTCACTTAATGCCTGCTTCATACCTGAAGCTAACATAATATATGCATATCTTTTACCTTACAAGCCCAATTCACACCAAAAGCTATGATGAATAATAGCTATGTAGAGTACAAAAAATATATATGTAACTGTTTTTGGTGTGGATGGGGCTTGACATTGTTGTGTGTTAGCAAATAAACAATTTGAAGAGTTGCTACTGCTGAAGAGGTCATTTAAGGTAATGCGTTTTTTTTTTGGTTGGTGTGAAGATGAGTTGTGATTGAAACATATAGAGGGGTCTACTGCATTTTGGCGCCTATGCCAAATTCAATTTAGTTGCATTCCACTTGAGGTTTAACTAACAATGTAATGTGTAAGTCATGAGATTTAAACCCCCAAGTGTAAATATCTGCCAACAATACAATATTGATTCTTTCAGTTCCATTTGTTCTTTCTTTCGTCTCAATTACAAGCACTTGGTATACGTGAAGTATGTTGTGAGTTTTGAGAGTCTGAACTAAACTGACTAAGGTGCTAAACTGAAGACGTTTTGGATCGCTTAACCGCTTAAATGAATGTTTAGTGATTTGCTTTTTTTTTTTGTATTTAAAGAGACCATTACCTCTAATAATTTTTTGTCAAAATATTGTCAAGAATTATTCAATGATTACCAAAAAGATTTTTAAAATTTAACGTGATTAATATAAATGAACTTTATCAGATAGATGCGCCACCAAACAACGGGCATTGGCAACAAAACCTCCTCAAAGTATACTCCTCTATTCGAATTCTGATGTGTTGCGATCACCAGCTCTGCTTTCATTTTAAAGTACTATGGATTTAATATTTGAATTATTCCACATGGAAGGTGGAAGGTTGTATTGAGTTGAATAGGGAATACATGTATTTGATTAAGGAATTCTCGAAGTGTGAGGTGACAACCTTTGCCACAAAAATGGGGGGAGAGACTTTCGTTTTTGAAAATTTAAAATGGCGTCGTTTGGTGAATCAAGTTTTTTTTTATGGTTTTAATGACTTATTTTAAAATTTAAAAATCATTTTGGTAATCTGTGGGTAAGTCTTGACAATATTTTGAAAAGATATTTCTGGAGGTAATGGTCTTTTTAAAAGTACTTAGCCCTTCTGTTATGTTTGCCAGGCTTAAATTTATTCTCCATTATTTATAATTTGACTTAGCACTGGTTCATTTTAGTTTAGAACTAGATTCAGTTATTTTTTTTAATCAAATATTCAGAAGTTTTCTTGCTATTAAGTAGTTTTATTTGGCTTTTCTTTAATTTAAGTAGGTTGAACAGATGTTTTGAGCCCATAAACATCAATCAAACTTGTTTCTGGAACAACATTACTATAAACTTCAAATTGCTTACAAAACTAGAATATGCTATTTTTTTTTTTCATTTTTACATTTTATAGTAGTTTGAAAATCACCTGTTTTCTGGGTTTTTTTTTCTATTAACATTTTATGAAAAAAATGCAATGTGATGAGTTGGTGAGATGGTGAAATAGGCCTCAGAGCTGGCAACTTATTACAATTACACAATTATAAAAAAAAATACTCTGCAAGCAGTCAGTTGGCCTATAGCAGAGGGATCTTAAAATCCAAGTGCTGCAAGATGCATTTCAAATATAATAAAAAATATAAATGCAGTCATGACAATTTAAAAACAATTCATTAATGACATCATAAATAGCCTGTTTTGGAAGTGCATTTCATTGGCTTGGCAAAAATCTCTCTAATTTTTGTGATCACAACGTAAAAATGTTGTTAAAACTAGCACTCTAAAAGTAACATATGGACATTAAATCAATTCATTAAGATTCACACAAATATTGAAATATTCTTAAGAGTCTCAATTTTCACAAAAGTAACACAAAATCATAATTTTAATTTGATCTGATATCTCACATTCTTCACTTGTAACTTTTTTTCAGTCATTCCTGAACAGATCAGATCTGACTACAGCAATGATTCCTAACCAGGGTTCTGTGAGCCCGTTTCTGGGGTTCCTCGAGAATCTGCAAAAGCTTACGAAAAAATAGTAAATATAAATAGTCAATAAATACTCTTGTAGTATTTTATTCAAAAGTATGAGTTAATTATTATTTACTACTGCTTTACATGTCTATTTTGTAATTTACCCCTGTCGAACTTCATACACATGTGTCTGAAAGAAAATTACAATCAAGCTTTCCTAAATTGTTTCCAAAAGATAGAGAAGAAAAAAAAATGAATCAACTCAAAAGAAACGACAAAAAATAATTGATGATAGTGAAGTGAAAGTTTAAAGTTGTGTTGGGGGAGAGAGGGCGAGATTTCGACTGCCTAGGAGCCTTCCACAGGGTTTAATTTGGCACTGAAGCCATGTAGAATATAATGTCCTTCTTTCAGCACTTGGATCTTTAGGTCCCTCTACCATAGGCCACAACCGGCTGATTGCAGAGTATTTTTTTTTTTGTAATTGTAATTGAAGGAACCAAGGCAGTTTTTTTTTATAGCAGTCAGTTCTGAAATTAATTGAGAGAGAAGAAAAAATGACAATAATTATTTGATCACAATTTTCACAACTTAAAATTTTCTAAAAATTCTCACAAATTTTGTCAGAGCTCTGAATTCGTAATCATGTTACGCGTCGTGGTTTACGTTACGAAAAATAAAAATGCATAAGTTTGTACCCATTATTTCTAACAACAAATTTAATACAGTAGGGCCTACTGTGTGAGCACTAAAAAGAAAAACAAACAAACAAACAGAAAATTTGGAAACCATTGTGTGTATTGCAATATGTCTATGAAGTGCATAACTAATTATTAAATAGCTCTATATATTTAGTATGTACTAAAAAGAATAATATTATTTTTACAAATAAAAGCAACGCTAGCAAAGTACTAAGCTTCATTGCTTTTATTTGTAAAATAATATTATCCTATTATCGATAAATAACATCAAAGGAAACTCTCTCAAAGTGTATTTTCTTGTTTGCTAAAATGGTAAAACTATAAGACTGCGTGCGCTTTTGGGCTGCACATGTTTTTCTTATCAGACTAATTAATTTTCTTCTTTCATCTCTCTTTACATTTGGTAAAGATACGTTTGTAAGATTGCGTTTGGTGAGATTTTTCTGTTGTGTGTACTTGAACAATATATATATATATATATATATATATATATATATATATATATATATATATATATATATATATATATATATATATATATATATATATATATATATATATAATACGCACGTACCGTGTGGCGCACGTAAAACGTCTCAATACAATGAGCATCCACACAAAACTTCCACTGTTTTTATTAAATTTTTATTTTATTAAATTTTATTAAATTAAAATGCAAAATACAAATTTTTTACTTTTATTTAAAATACAAAATACAAAATTACTTTAAAAAAAAATTGTTAAAATACTAAAAAATTTACTTCATCTTATCTGCCATTGAGGAATAGTAACTGTTGGAAGCATTTGTCACTTAATCTATTCTTTCTTGGAATTGCTGTCAAAGCTAGCTAGCTGCATTTGAGAACAAACAACCTTTCAACAGCGGGAATTGCAACTTAAGTTGCATTCAACTTCTTGAAGGCAGCCTTTGATGCTTGGAAACTGGTGCAATAAGCTTTGGATGTCTACCATTCCGTTTTTCTTCAATGTAACCGAAGGCAAGCCAACTTTTAACTTTGTCAAAGTTTTGCCAAAGTAAACAAAATAATCTTTTGAAAGTAACAATTTTTTTAAATAGTATTTTCTAGTAATTAAAATACTAAAATACTATAAAAAGGAATTTCAAAATACAAATACATTATTTAATGAATGTATTTCAAATGCAAATTCTAAATACAAAAGAAGTATTTAAAATAGTATTTTTACTGCATGTATTTGAAATACTCTCCAACATTGGTAGTCAGTTAATAATCAAACAAATTTTTCTACACAAAAAATACAAACATTTGTTTTATCAATTAATACTAAGTAATTCATTTTTTTTTTAATAAATTTGTTTTCCGGAAATCTTTGTCTCAAGAAGAATTTTTTATTCCGGTAGTGTTTTTTTTTTTGTTATAATCACTTTTTTTTTGCTGCACATTTATTTTTTCTTAAACTTTTAAAAGTATTGAAAAACATCTTCTGTACGTGATTTGGAATTAACACAAATTTCTTCTTTAAACAATATACAGAGTAACATCATTAATAACAATAGAAATTGACAGTGACGACAAAGTCAAGAAACAACTTTTTCAAACGTAATTTTCCATATTTAGTCAATTCAATTCAACTCAGTACACCTGCCATCAGCTTTAAACCGTGTGGCATGGGAGGGGGGGGAGGGTATTGCTCCCGATCACAAATGATTGTCATTCAGGTAAAACAAGACATCATTGTTAAATTGAAATCGTTCTAACAAAGAACTATCAACTGGAAGAGAAATTCCATAGTCTAATAACATTTGGGGGGAAAAAAGACCAAAAAATATACATCAGTTCTAGGCATTAACTCTTTTAAAGGCTTTGAATTCCCGTGTCCTCCCTTACGAGGATGTATACTCAAGAACTCATTAAGTAGGGCAATATTATCATCTGCCAGTAAACGTCCGAAAAGGGCAAGGCTTTGGTCATTTCTTCGGCCTGCTAATGATTCCCATTTTAGTTCCTAAAATAAAGCATAGAAGATACACTGTCAGTATAAATGTATCTTCCTTTCACGAATCTTGCAGCCCATCGCTGTACCATTTCTATTTCGTGCTTTAGAGTTACTTCTAAATAGGCTCCAAATTGGGGAACACTATTCTAATATAGGTCTGACTAAGGTAAAATAACAGACCTCTTTTACATTTTCTTTACAATATTTAAGTGTGCGTTGGAGAAAACACAACCTGTGGTTAGCTTTACTGACTGCATGGGCATTATGGGCAATAAATGTTCAATAACGTTTATTTATAATTTTTGACCAACATGCTTCAATTATTGTACTGAATTTGTACAAATGCATTGTGTTAATTATGTTGTTTACGACTGGCTAAAAATATCAAATATGTTGTTAGCTATTGTAGTTATCGAGATAAGCAATCTTTTTAAACTAAGGGGCGTTTTAATTGCGCCAGTTGCTATTTAGAGTCTATACTGAGTATACTCTCTCTCTCTCATATTTCTCTCTCTCTCTCATATTTCTCTCTCTCTCATTTTGTAATATTTATTGACCCAAAAAAAGCACTGGTAAACTTGATAACAATTAGCCTAGAAAAAGTTTCAACAATGAATTGGGGGAGTTCAAATATAGCCTAAAAGAAAATTGGCCAAATCGTTTCTGAAATATTCTTTCTAGTGAATTATTTATTGTTTTGAGTACATGAGTGTTGGGTCCCCCTATAGCTATGTTAGAAGCAAAGCTGCAGACAATGAAAGAGAGACAGAGAGAGATAAAGAAAGTTGCATTAAATTATGTCAGCTATAGAAATTGCTTTTTCTCTCTTTTCTTCATGATCGATCCTCTTATTTTGTGTGTGTATGTGTTTATAGCTGTTATAAGTAAATAAAGAAATAATTGCAATGTTGATTAGCCTTAGTAGAGCCACGGTATCCATTCTATGGGCTTGTGAGCCTTTTTTTGTTGTTGTTATTGTTAGCAGGCTGAAAATATGGCTGCCTTGCCTTCCATGAAATTACAGGGTGGTCTTTAGTGTACTGACCAAACACAACAATGGCTGGCTGATTTGTGTAAACATTTGGGTTGAGGGCTAACTTTATTGCAGTGCTGACATTGCAATCAAATTATACCATAGGATTATTTTGAGACATTTACTAAAGAGGCAAATCAGGATGATTCCTGATTGTTTTCCATGCTTTGTGGTTGTTTGCTCAGCTAAACCAGGTGTCTCGATTTGATCATAAGAATGAAGTCAGGTGGGGCTGGTTTTCTATTAAATACAACCAGAAACCTTCACTTGCAATATGGAATTTAATGATAGGCTTGAAGCCTCCACACTGTGAGCTGTGTGTTTTGTGTCAAGTATAGCTTTGAAACTTAACAGCTTGTGAATTTTTATGCAGAAAGAAGGGAGCATGTGTGCTGTAAACAAACACTTAACTTCAACCTGTTTTGTCAGATATTTGATCTGTGCTGTGTGCTGTGTGCTGTTTTTGTACTGAAATTACTTATTGAACGAATAGGAGCCCCTCGGTGTATTATAACTTACTACACTTTCTTTTTTGACAATTGAGTCTATTTTTAAATGAAATGACAGACTTTTGCAGCTCGAGCTAATGTAAAAGGGTTTATTTTGGCTCATTTATGGAGAAAAAAAGTCTTTCAAAAACCTCGAGGAATTTCTTCTATAGAAGAAATACTCGAAGTTCTTCAACCACTTTTTTACATAAATGGGCCAATACATTACAAGTGGAGTTTTAATCTTGAGATAACATCTTGAGACAAAATGAAAACTCTTCACGTTCTCCTCTTGCATTTTATTCATTTATATATTTCCTTTTATTTTATCTTGCTCAAAGTTAAAATAAACATCGTTCAAACTGTATCATCTGTAAGCAATGAATTATTATTAACTTTTTTTTTTAATATTATAACAGGCTGTTTATATGCATATTATCATTAAACATACAGTATAATATGCAAAAATGCAATTTTCTGAGAATTTGATGTGTTCTTTCATTGGTACATTGTTATTGCTGGTAGCGCTACTTAAGAGGCTATATCACAAAATTACTTCGAAAAATCTCCATAAAGAGCGCTAGCAAAGTTTTTCTATTGAGCCTATAGACCCAATGTTAAAGAAAAAATGTTGGTTTTTAAAATAAACAGTCGCGGCGGGCAATATGTTTATTTTTCATATTTAAAGTTGTTCAATTATAAAGTTTTCAAAGTGCAATGTACACCTTAAATATATGCTGATCTAGTGATAGAATGACAAAAAACTGGTAAGTGCGGTTACATTTTAAAAACGTATTTCAAAATTGCGAATTTCTAACTCATATTAAACTCTATTTAGTACGTGCTCGTAAGCAAAAAAAAAAATCCATTAAAATTCTCGTAAAAATACCTACAAATAATTTTAAAAACCCACAATTAAACCACAGTGAAGCCAACACATTGGCGCACGTGCTGATTTTTTTTCCGTTTTTTTAAAATTATTTTTACTTATTTTTACGAGCATTTTAATGGGTGTTTTGTTTTTTCCTATTTGGGCGTACTCAATGGAGTTTAACGTAATAATTAGAAATTCGCGATTCTGAAATAGTTTTTAAAAATAGAACCGCACTTACCAATTTTTTGTCAACATATTACTAGATCAGCATATATTTAAGGTGCGCATTGCACTTTGAACCATCAAAATTGGACAACTTTAAATATGAAAAATAAACATATTGCCTGGCGACTGTGTATTTTAAAAATTTAACATTTTTTCTTTAACATTGGGTCTATGGAGGCTCAATAGAAAAACGATGCTAGCGCGCTTTGCAGAGATTTTTCTAAATAATTTTTGTGATGTAGCCTCTTAATGAGAATGTGGCTGCCTACTACTAAAAATCAGACTGCTCTATAGTGTCGAGTGTGGGTTTCTGGTGGTGTTATAAGGTCGATATTCTAAAGGGACAGTTTGACCACCTTGTATATTTTTTTTGAAACACTTAATGTGGTGATCTTTCTCTTGAAAAGGGTGCCTAGGTCACCAATCTCATTTTTCTCCTCCCGCCACCACCTCTCTGCTTTGGTCAACCATTCACCACAATGACACCCTTAACGCCAATATCCAAGAGCTTGAGAGTTGAACAAGTGAGCCCAACCAAGCGAAAACAAATGATTATGAGCCCCCAGTCTTGCTCTTATTATAGTACATTGGTTCAATTCGGTTTTAGTGCTGAGAAAATTGGTCAAATGCACTTTTACACAGTTTGTTTGCACAATGGCTCTGAATGCATTTTGTTGTTTTTGGCATTGGGACTGGAGAGTAGAACTTTTCAAAATGCACAACACAGTCATAAAGTGGCTCTTATGGCTTGAGGTCACATCTGATGTTTATCGATATTTTTGGGGGGGTTTCAATGTTACACCGTTATACAGGGTGGTAGCAAAGTTTTTTTTTTTTTTTTGCATTTTGCGTTTTGACCCAACATTATCGAGAATGCCAAACGCATGAACAATCGGTAGGCCTACTGAAGTTGTTTGTGGTTGCACAACTTGCACGTTAAGATGGGTTTACATTAAGCATCAAAGTGTAGCAATATATGCTGTAAAATGTGGTATACAACAATAAACGACACAGTCATCTCTGCCCAGCAGTAGAATTTTGTTGGCCCCGCCCTTTTATGAGCATCAGACCAAATATGAAACAATTAGAAATTGAAATGGGCGGGGCGTACGACATCAGACCAAGTATCAAACCAATTAGAAATGGATGGTGCCAACACAATTTTACTACCACATTTTTATGGCAGTGTTGTAGAAAGTAGAACTATGTTCTACAAGTTTGTTGTTGTACAGAAAATGTAGCCAATGAGAAGTCACAAGCCATATTGCACTTCAAGGTTACAACAAAAGGTTGCATATTAATGATCACTGGCCAGAATAAATTGTGCCCGCAACTTTGCTGTAACAGTGTATCACAGTGTAAACACCCATGTTTTACACAGCACATCATACAACAACAGATCTTGTACAACGCAGTACTACATTTAAGTTGTCTAATGTCAGCCCGCCTTTGCACTTGTGTTTGCTGCCAATAATGGCAGGAAAACTTGCAAAAATTATGTGATGTTTAGTTAAACTTGAGTTTTAGAAAAAGTTATGATTTGTCCATAGAGCAATGCTTTTGCACCTCGTGCATTGATTCCATTTGTGACTTAATTAACGATGATTCAATTAAAGATACATTTTTTTCAGGAAAATACATCCCTAATGCTGGTAGAAGATTTAAAACTTTTTATTTTTAAAGCGGAAATTTCACCTCAAGTCAATTAGCCACTCTACCTTAAAAATTGCTATTTTATAACTAGTTTTCCACTATGGCGCACCGCCCAAACCGCCGTGTGGAACATTCCACCTGGGACTCCGCCCATATCAACGTGAGGCCGCGACTCTGCCACTTGTTGAAGACACCATAAACACACATTTCACAATACAAATGAACACGCGTTGTTGTTTACAATGAGGTTTGCCTGCAAAGTTCAAACGAAGACACCTGAGTGGTGCCTGAACGTGAGCGTATTTCTCCCTTGGTTCCTTGCTTTTACCCCCGCACATACAAAGGCGATAGGAAAAAGTTCTCTCGGGTCTTTTCGAGACTTCTGGCATGTAAATTCCGCAAGCCAGCTTTGCGCGTCGCGGTGTTCCGCCTTATGGCAGACATTGCACAATTTGACTTCATACGATGCATACTCGCGAAAAGGTCTTCTAGGCGACGCGGTGTTGCGTGCCATAGTGGGCGACTAGCTTCAGTCGTTACTTATGAATCAGGGGACATTATAATAGTAAAATTGAATGGGCCCGGCCTTCACGAGCACCATCATCATTTCAAGAGCAAATAATATTGTATTGCAAAAAAGTAGGCATTCTCAAATGCATCTCTATTTTGCAAGAAACTGTACCTTTTTCTGAATAGTAGTTATTTGCAGTTTTTCATATCGTTTCCGGTAGCGCTACCTAGGCCTACGTTCAAAAACAGAACCTTTTTGAATGTACCTAGAAGTTAACTCTAGCATATCTGGGTATTTCTGTTGTGTAAGCTGGAGATGTTAAGGGAACTTTCTGACCACACTGTATTTTTCATTCAAGAAGCTGATCTAAGTTTTTCCTTTCCCCCTCCCCCCCCCCTCACACATTGTTTACTTTGATAGAAACAGTTTGAACCTTACAATGTCAATGCATTTTAAAGTGTTATTGTTGCTGTAATGGGACAATTTAGGTGTTTGAGAGTTTTTAGAAGGGTTTTTCACAAGTAGCCAAAAATTTGCTAACACATGACAGACAACTGGGGACCAGTTTGGTAACTCAAGACTGTTTCTTCATGATTTGAAGGAGAAAAGAAAAATAGCATAATTGTTATGTATACAAATGTGCTTGTTTCTGCCATTTTCTGCTCGGATAAGAGGCCATTGAATGTCTCATATAAGGAGACAGTGGTCTAAACGTGACATTATGTAGGACCTGCAGACAAAATTGCTAGCAAATGTGAAGAAAGTTGGGTGACGGTGTACATTGATTGTTACTAGGACTCGGATTTTTATGCAAAATCAAGCAAATGCTTGTAAATCTGTGGCCCAAGAACCAATTGTGAAGTAACAATCTTGTTTAGTTTAATCAATAATTAAGAGGCTAGATACATCGTTTAGTTCAAAATTTCTCCGAATGTAGGCGCTGCGATCGTTGTTGATTGAAAAACGGTTTTTTAACGTTTTTTCTCCCGGTTCGAAGTCACATAATAATTAATAGAAAAATAATTTCGCGTGCTAACCTTATAAAAAGAAAACATTGTGAAGCCAGTAGATTAATGCACGTAATAATTATTTTGTTATTGTTCTGAGTTGTTTTTAATGGGAGTTCTTCAAATGTTTGGGTGACGTTTTTTTGCTCCTATGGGACTTAACATGGAGTTAAAAAAACGTAAGATTTTAAATGTTATTTAAAAATAGAAAGCCCTTTTAAAATTTAGAAAAAGGAATAATCCTGAAGGCAATAAACACATGTAAGTACGTGCTAATTTTTCTGATTGCTCTAAATCATTTTTAATCAGAGTTCTCTTAACTTTTGTTGGACGGTGTTTTAGTCCTATGGGACTTAACATGGAGTTTAAAAACGTACGATTTTGAACGTTATTTAAAAATAGAAGGACCTTTTCAAAAATTATATAAATCGAGCACGTGAAGAACAATACTTTTTATTGCATTTTGCGCTTTACTGTATTTGAATGGAGCGATTGTGAGGCGATTTCTTTCAGTTTTAGTAACACTATATAAGAACACTCATTTGTCTCGTTGTCGTCTGCTCAAAACAACAAGATGGACGTGGATCTAGGCTCTTAAGGTTTTTTTAATAAATAAAAAAAACATTGGTTAGAGGTTAGAACTCTAGTTCAGTGGTCTCCAAACTTTTTTGGTCGTGCACCTTTACTTACTAAAAAAAACGGAGGATGCACTCCCGGAATAAATAACCGGATGGAGCACGCCTCCTCAGAATGAATAACCGGACGGAGCACGCATCCCCGGAATAAATAACTGGTTACTTGACAGCCACCATTCTGTTGTTGGACGCACTCTCTGGTGTAGACAATATTCTAACATTGAATAAATTATCAATTGATGGCAAATCTTGCACGCTGCCATAGTCCATCTCGCACACTCCACTTTGAAGACCACTGATAGATGACAACTGGGCCCTATTCCACAAAACTACTAGAGTAAATTTTATATTAGTGACATTTACAAGTAAATTCTCTTGTAATTGTTCAGTCCCTACATTTTGTGGAATAGGGCGCTGATAGTAACCAAGACTTTTAGCCTCTAACTAGCCATTTTAAATAGAAAAAGAAAAGCAGAAGCTCAAAGCTCGCATAAAAACCCGCATTTAAAGTTTAGTAGTCATTAAGAATGTGGCTCTTAGAAATTACTGTTGGGCCACCTCAAGATAGTCTCGATGAAGGACAAGAAAATGTTTTAGTTATATTAGCTGGAGGTTAATGAGCCATTTGAAAATAAATTGCGATGTCAAAAAAAGATGGGGGGAAAATACAAATGATAAACTCATACATGAGTAAAAAAAATAAGCTTCAAAGTGACTCAGGTGTAATTAGTTCATTTTCTTCCATTGCATTTGAATGTCAATAAAACTTCATAACATAAGGGGGGGTTAAGATATTATAATTTTGCAATGCAAAAATGTACATCTGTGTTTATATGTTGCTTGCTGCCAAAGTGGAAAATCAATCATTTTGCATATTTACTTGTTAATGTGCAGAATTATTCATTCGATGTTAATTCTGCTTAGTTGGTAATGTGCAAAATGCCTATAAAATGAAGTCAAATCTGCAAAAATGTCTTTTATATGAAGACAGTTTGTAAAAATGCTTATAACATGAGACCATCTGCAAAATGTTGTTATAGTTTATAGTTTGTTTATGTATGCATTTTGTACTTTTCAGAGTAAATTGTTTAGAATGTCTGATTTTTCACTAGGACTGTATTGAAATGTGTAAATTACATTTTAAATGTTGAGGATGTTAATGTGCACTAGAAATGCATCTGGTGCTAATTATTGTTTGTATTGAGCTACTTGATCAATACCTTTTATAAAAATTTGAGTTTCTTGCCATTTTTCCATTTTATAAAAGTGAATAATATATGACTCAGACAAACTAAAAAAACGTTTTGATACAAAAAAATCTCGATTTTTTTT
The DNA here is from genome assembly GCA_036925085.1 of Brachycybe producta. Lineage (NCBI taxonomy): Eukaryota > Metazoa > Arthropoda > Diplopoda > Playtdesmida > Andrognathidae > Brachycybe > Brachycybe producta. The sequence goes on from JAUPFP010000002.1 coordinate 4,396,980, forward strand.
TTACAATTTAAATCATTTTTGAAAAGTATTTTAAGCGTTAATATCAGAATTTCTAAACAGTTCACCTTAAAAGGCTGACATTTTGTGTAAAAATTGTTTATATGACTTGTTAGTACTTTTTTTCAAACATTTTTTTAAACAATTTCGTTAAAAATGTTTTAAAAAATTAATCTAAAATTTTGAAATAAAATGGCTGATTTTCCACTTTGACAGTTGCGCATTTATTGCATTTCTTTAATTACAAAAAAAAAATCAATTTCTTCATGGTGTGAATCAAGTCAAATGACGTTTGAATATTAACAACCATAATCACTTTATGGGATTTCTACATGCTTGCATCCTGAGGCATTGTGTTTTCTGTTGACTTTTGTGTTTATTTAATAAAGAGGTTGTAGGGCGTTCTTCTTTCAATTAACTAAATATCAAAGGTTGACAAATTTGAAATTGTTTTCAAATAAGATCATTAGGTTTAACAATCATCTTCTCTCTTCAAGCCCTTAATAACATATACTAAAAGGTTTTACCTATCTAGGAAATAAATTATGCACTATTTCTGCTTGAAAATAATTTTAATGTTTAATTTTTAATAAGATGGCTTTTAAAATCATTTCATTTTTAAATAACAAAAAACGAAGCTATTTTGATTTTCTTTTTGTTTTGTTTTTGACCTCCATTGCTCTAAAGAGCAATGGAGGTATATAGGATCATGCAAGAAAAGGGGAAAAAAAGGATGTCTGACTGTCTGTGTGTGTGTATGTGTGTGTGTGTGTCCGGAACCGATTTAGTTCCTCGAACAACTCAAGAACGGAATGAGATAAAGACATGCAGTATTTTTTATTTGATTCCGTGGGTCAATATGAAGCTCCTGACAAAAAATTAGAAAATTTTACCCTGGGGTTATTTTTTTATGAATTTTTTAGAAACAAATTTTGAGTTTTTGGTCATAATTTTTAGTGGGTCGAACAACTCGAAAACGGGGCCACCTACAATAAAATGTCATCAGACTTAAAATGATGTAAACATTCTGACGATGAAACTGGAAAAAAATTGGAATTTTAGAGCGATTCGATATATAAAATTTCGATTTTTTAAAAACGTAATTTTTTTTTCAAAAAATCGAGATTCTTCCTCTTTCCAGTTGTAGCATTCGAAAGGGGGGACTTTTCTATTATTTAGGAGGGGTGTTCCTTTTTATGTTCTGTTATTATTTTTGTATATTAGAATACATGTGACGTATTTTCATTTTAAACCCATATTATTACAAATGAATGACGCATGCGCATCACATGTAACTATGTCATGTACATGAGTACATACATGTGTGATTATCTATATACATATGCGCACCAGTGTGTACATGTGCGTACACATGCGCACACGTGTGTACATGTGCGTACACATGCGCACACGTGTGTACATGTGCGTACACATGCGCACACGTGTGTACATGTGCGTACACATGCGCACACGTGTGTACATGTGCGTACACATGCGCACAATGAAAAAAAGTTGGTTATTTGATATATGAAAGCATATATTAAAGCAATGGAGGTCTATAGGGTTCCTTGAATCCCTTGTTTAATGAAAGGTCGGTGACGCGACTTGGCGCGGAGAGAAACGCCCCCCCCCCCCCGAACAAAATGCAAGTAAATGAATGGAGCCCCAATGCCCATCCATTAGGGCGGAAGCGCGACGCGGCAAAAAAAGTCTGGGACTTCTTGAAGTCGGAGTTTCGATACTCTTCTTTCACGCTTCACTTCTTCTTTATACCTTGTACACACCTGAGTTAAATGAATTCAAATTAAATGTGTTTAGGTGAATTATACGGAATCCTGTTAAGGACATGAACCAAATAAAAAATCGAATTTATTATTATTTTAAATTGGAAATACTAAATCAATATTTTTTGTGTATAGTTTCTAAATTATATATATATATCCCTGTGTAATGATGTGCAGACAAAGACAAAAACGCGTAAGCACATCGGAATTTATATAAATTTAAATGAACCGCTTTTTTTTTTCTCAAAGTCAACATTATGTTGCGCTCTCCCCATCCAAGAACCCCATGATATTCAATTTTAGAGGGGAGGGGAAAATGTTGGAAAGGGTAGGGGAGAGAGAAAAACGTGAAGGGGGAAAAAAAGGGAAGGTGGAAACTGAAATTGAAATGAAAGGAGTAAAAAAAAAGAAACAAACGACGCGCATGCGCACACCAGAGAAAATGAAAATCTCATTTTCTCTTTCAATTATAAAAAGGGGAGGGTATAATAGTAGCAAATTAAACTAGAATTTATCACGGGCAATTGTGCCTAGCATTAGAATTTCTTTTGCTCTGCCCTGTTATGAACATCATCAATTTCTAATTGGTTTGTTACTTGGTCTGATGTCACATGCTCCGCCCTTTTCAATTTCTAATTTGTTTGTTACTTGGTGTGACGTCATAAAAAGGCGGAGGAAAAGAAATTCTAATGCTGGGCACAATTGCCTGTGAATTTGGCTCCCGTCATTTATGACGGGTTACCCCACTAGTATTTAATTATTAACTCAATATTTTAAGATTAATTAACTGAATAAATTGAATTCGACATATTGTTTGTTTGCCCTTCACAGAGGGGCTCTGTAGAACACGTTTATTATTTAATTGCATTTAAATTATCAGGTGTGTGTACTAGGTATTAGCTACCGTTGCAATATTTAAAAGGAAAGGTGACCTTTACTGTATCACGTGACTTATTTATTCGTCAAAGAACATGATGCAATGAGGCATTCCTTACTGGCTGCTAACTAACTATTCAGTGTTTCAAATGAAAATTGGCCATTTTTTTTTTTGGCAAAAATGAGACAAACAGAAGAAAATTGAAAATTCTAACACAGTCTACCAAGAAGCTCATCTAAAAATATAAATAAACAAATTAGTTTTCCTAATAATTGTGTGTAGTTTTAGAAAACATTCGTTTACCGAGGGAAGTTAGAAAGAAATAGTCTTCTTACTAAAATAATTCAACGGAATGGTTTTAATTCAATTTGAATATATACAGTAAGTAGTTTTTTTTTGGGGGGGGGGGGGGGGGGTGGCTAGTTTTACTAGTTAAGCCCAACATTTTTTTTTTTTGCTAGCATCGTTTTTCTATTGGGCCCGTAGACCCGATGTTAAAGAGAAAATTTTCATTTTTTGTTAAATTCAGTGTCGTTTGTTTTTGGTTCAGAAATTGTTTTGCAGTTGTCCAATTTTAATGCTTCAAAGTGCAATGTTCACTTTTAAATTTATATTTACCTATATAGTGATAGATTTTCATTAAATTTGAAAGTTTACTTATATTTTTTTAAAAAAATATTTCAAAATCGCGAATTTCTAACTTTTATGGTAAACTCCATTGAGTACATCCAAATAAGCAAAAAACATCCATTAAAAATGCTTATAAAAATACGTAAAAATAATTTTAAAAAACCAGAGGGAAAAAAATCAGCACGTGCGTCAATGTGTTGGCATCACTGTGGTTTAATTGTGGTTTTTTTAAATTATTTTTTTAGGTATTTTTACCAACAAATGAGAGCTTTTAAAGTTTGCTTTAAAATATTTACTAGGTGTCAAAAATGGTATCCTTATGGCCTTGTTTCCACTGGGTCGAAAATTTCAACTTTTTGACAATTCAACTGGTGAAAAATGGAAGACACGTGTGCCCCCGCCCATTCACTATCACAGGCAAGGGGCCACGTGGGTTCCATTTTTCACCAGTTGAATTGTCAAAAAGTTGAAATTTTCGACCCAGTGGAAATGAGGCCATAAGATTCGATTGAAAACAGTTTCTTTCATGAGTTGTTGCTATGCGATTTTTTTTTTTCGCATTTGCTATAAACTCAAATAGAATCTTTAAATCTGTTTTTTTAATTAAATCAGTAATTGATATTATGTTGTGTAGGCCTACTTCTAATTTATTTTCATTTCTTTCTCGCTCATTTCTATGTGTATGTCTGTGTTTCCGTCTTGTTTTAAAAGGAAATTAAGTTGAATTGGATATTAAAAACCCAACATAAGAAAAAATAACTCCCCGACCACCACCCAGTGGCGTAGCTATTAGTTTGTGCCGCCCCGGGCGGTCCTTGAGTTTGTCGCACCTGCCTCACGAAAAACACAACACGATACACATCAATGGCGCGAACAGGCAATTAGAAATCGGGACATACAGAAGTTGGCTCTGGCCTTTTTATGACGAACGCAACTTCTAATTGGTTGGTTATGTAGTCTGACGTCACATGCTCCGCCCTTTTCAACGTCGAACCACACAAGAAACCAGTTAGAAGTTGCCGGTCGTTAGAAAAATGGCGGAGCCAACTTCTGTATGTCCCGAGTTCTAATTGCCTATGTGGCGCAACCAGGATTCTGGTCTGGGTGGGGCCAATCGAAATTATCGATATCCAGGGACTGAAATGGTTTATATAATTTTATATAAATTATGAAATTATTAAATCAGTACCCAGACTTAAAAACATTATGCTGGATTGCATATTACATTCCGCGAGCGTAGCGAGCGACACAAATTTCATAATTTCTTCGTGGGTCATCTTATGAAGCTCCTTCTACTATCCCGACAGAAAAAAAAAACTTTTCGTTGGTGCGGTGGCCCTTAAAAAAAGTTCCGCCCGGAGCGGATCGCCCCCCTAGCTACGCTAGTACCACCACCACCACCACCACCACCACCACCTTTCAAATATGTGTGCAAAGCTTAGCAAAATATTTTATTCTTTCTAAATATATCTATGTACAATTTCTCAATAAATAACATTGGTCCGAGTTGACCAATTTTTTTTTTATATATAAATGTTTTGTGGAAGAGGAAATTGATTTTTTTCTTTCCTAGCACCTTTTTGGTAGTATCATTGTTATTGGACCTGTTCCAATGCAGTGAAATACTGCTGAAACTACTCTAGAAATTTTTTTAACGCCACATTCTTACCCAACCCACTACCATAAAAAAACGGTTAAATTAAATGGGGGTAAATGGTAGAATGTGTTTGAGGCAAATAGTGAGAGTGTCTATAGAGCTATATATATTGTGGTGAAAATGTGAGGAGGATAGGGCTTAATTGAATGTGAAGGAGGAGGAGGAGGACGTGTGTGAATAGAGACAATTATCAAATTGGACCTTTGCAATGAAACATTACATGCAAATGTATTGTTTCAGTATTGGTCCAAATTGCTAAAAGTATCGAGACTTTCAGAACTCGTAGTAATTGCGGGTCAAGATGACCTGAACATAGAAATTTATAGGAAACAAAACTTCAGAATCACGCAGCTTTATCGTTAAGAGCCTAGATACACCTCAATCTTGTTGTTTTGAGCGGACGACGACGAGACAAATGAGTGCTACTTTATAAGGTGTTACTAAACTTGCAAGAAATCGCCTCACAATCGCTCAAATGAAGATACAGTAAAGTTCAAAATGCAATAGAAAGTATTGTTCTTTAAGGAGCTCGCTTTATATAAATTTTGAAAAGGTCCTTCTATTATATATTTTATTATTATATATATAATATCCCAGGTCTGTGTATCTGTCTGTCTGTCTTTCTGTCTGAAATAACGCTGTACAACCATTGAAGCACATCGGAATTTATATAAATTTAAATAAATGAAGAAATGAACAGCTTTTTTTTTTTCAAGGTCAACTATATGTTGCACCCTTCCCATCCAAGAACCCCATGATATTAAATTGGAGAGGGGGAAAGGTTGGATGGAAAGTGTAGAAGGGGGGGGTGGCGAGAGAGAAACATGGAGGGAGGAAAAGTGGGAGGGGGTGACTGAAATTGAAATGAAATTGCATGCGCACACCAGAGAAAATGAAAAACACATTTTCTATTTCAAATATAAAAAGGGGAGGGGATAATAGTAGCAAAATTAAACTAGTTTATCACAGGCAATTGTGCCATAAAAACAATTAACCCTAATGGAACATTTTCCTTAAAACCATTTACCGTAATAGAACATTTGCCCTAAAACCATTTGCCCTAAACCTATTTGCCCTCAAGGAACACTTGCCCTAAAACCATTTACCCTAAAACTATTTACCCTAATAGCACATTTGCTCTAAAACAACTTGCCCTAAAACCACTTGCCCTTAAAAACATTTGCCCTAAAACTATTTGCCCTCAAAGAACACTTGCCCTAAAACCATTTGCCCTAAAACTATTTGCCCTCAAGGAACATATGCCCTAAAACCAATTACTGTATATTTAGACTACTCATTAGGGGAACATCTCTTTAGGGCAAATGTTTTTTAAGGCAAATGTCCCTTTAGGGCAAATGGCTCTTTAGGGCAAATGGCTCTTTAGGGCAAATGGCCCTTTAGGGCAAATGTCTTTTTAGGGCAAATGTCTTTTTAGGGCAAATGTCTTTTTAGGGCAAATGTCTTTTTAGGGCAAATGTCTTTTTAGGGCAAATGTCTTTTTAGGGCAAATGTCTTTTTAGGGCAAATGTCCCTTGAGGGCAAATGTCCCTTGAGGGCAAATGTCTTTTGAGGGCAAATGTCTTTTGAGGGCAATATCTCCCTTTAGGGCAATATCTCCCTTTAGGGTAAATTGTTTTAGGACAAAAACTTAATCAGATTGAAATTTAAATGAACTGCTTTTTTCTCATGGTCAACTTTATGTTGCACTCTCCCGATCCAAGAATCCAAACAATAGTATGGACAGGCAAGTAAAGACAGTAAAATACAGTCGTTTTCCCCGCCTTTTTATGAGGGCCAGCAACTTTTAATTATTTTGTTATGTCGTCTGATGTCACATGCCCCGTTCTTTTCAATTTTGAATTGGTTGTTATTTGGTCTGACGTCACATGCCCCGTTCTTTTCAATTTCCAATTGGTTGATATTTGGTCTGACAGTCATAAAGGGGCGGGGCACACGACTGTATCTCCCTGTCTTCACATACCTGTAACAATATTAAGGTGCTTATAAAAACACAAGTGGTCATGGCGAATTAGTTCATGACAACCGGACAGTCACACAAAAAGAAACTAGATGCTCCCGTCATTTATGACGGGTTACCCCACTAGTATATATATATAATATCCAAGGTCTGTGTGTGTGTATGTGTATGTGTGTGTGTGTGTGTGTGTGTGTGTGTGGACTAACAAAACCTTTGAAGCATCTCGGAATTTATATAAATTTGAATAAATGAAACGTTTTTTTTCTTCTCAAGGTCAGCTATATGTTGAACTCTTCCTTTGGAAAGTGTAGAAGGGGGAGAGAGAGAGAGAGAGAGAAAAGTGGGAGGGGGTGAGGGGAAAAGTTTGGAAAGTGTAGAAGGGGAGAGAGAGAGAGAGAAAAGTGGGAGGGGGTGAGGGGAAAAGTTTGGAAAGTGTAGAAGGGGGAGAGAGAGAGAGAAAAGTGGGAGGGGGTGACTGAAATTGAAATGAAAGGAGTAAAAAAAGGAAAAAACGACCCGCATGCACACAATTGCCTGTGAATTTTTCTCCCGTCATTTATGACAGGTTACCCCACTAGTATATATATATATTAAGCCAGGTCTGTGTGTGTGTGTGTGTGTTTAACGCTATACAAACCTTGAAGCACGTCGGAATTTATATAAATTTAAATGATTAAATGAACCGCGAATCAATCAAGTGTAATATATATAATATATATATATATATATATATATATATATATATATATATATATATATATATATATATATATATATATATATATATATATATATATATATATAAGGGACCGATAACGAGAATATATATTTCTTGTTATCCGTTTTCGAGTTAAGATGGTTTTCACTGTAGTTATTTTAGATTTTTACGGTGATGGCAGCTGTTATACAATTTTAATTGTTCTAAATATTACAGTATACATCAGTATTTTTATTGAGTTTATTTTTGTGAACTGCTGTCTGCCTTTAAACGATAATACGTTTGACGTTATGGGCGTGCATTTTTTTTATGAGCTCGTGATGCTAATTTTGAAAACATCCTGTAGGTTTTAAGCTTATACCGTATATACATGTTGTGAACATACTGAAAAACAACATAATGCTCTAATTGCTAGTGTTTGCTATTTATTTCACATTCCATCGATTTCTCTTTCATGTGGCAAAATGGGAGGTTTTTCTAACATTAATTACAACTGACTTGAAATGTAAATATTGATCCATACTGTCCTTTTTCTTACAACTTAAATCTTCCCCCCCCCCCCCCCCCCCTTTAAACAATTTTTTATATATATTTATCAGAGGCCTCTCTCAATTAGTTTTTTTAACGTTTCCTTTTAGCAATTTCTTTTGTTTGTTTCTTGTAATGTGTAATCTGTACAAAAAAAAATAGGATTGAGATTAAGAAATTGTGGTTTTCCTGTCATCTCTTAATTAGTTGAGAACTTAAAAAGAAAAAACTAGGGGATATATTTAAAAGTTTCAGTATTAGCAGAATGATGATGACTGAGGCCACACCACCCAAACAGTTGTAAAACAAAATTAGTTTTATTTAGTCGCGTTGAGGGGGGGGGGGGGGGGGGGGGGGGGAAACCTAGCTATTCACAGAAATGCTGCTAGATTTCCTCAGATTTCTAGAGGTGTGAGTGATCTGTGTCACTTTGATCACAGACAACTAGAAAACGGGATGAACAGAAGTTTTCTCCGCCCTTTTTATGACGAACCGCAATTTCTAATTGGTTTTGTTGTGTGGTTCGACGTTGAATAGGGCGGAGCATGTGACGTCAGACTACATAACCAACCAATTAGAAGCTGCGTTCGTCATAAAAAGGGCGGAGCCAACTTCTGCTGATCCCGTTTTCTAATTTGCCTGTCTTTGATCTCCGAGTTTTGAGCAGTGCCAGAATTTCAGGGGGGTGGCTAAGTCGTTCACCACACGAGGGCGCCAAGCAGGTTGGAGCGCCAAAGTCACGTCTAAAGGCTATTAGAGAAATAGGAGCTAGAACTGATGCATATTTGTGGTTTTTCTTTACAAATGTATTTAGACTATGGAATGAATGCTCATCCACCACATAGTTTTGTTTTAGAACGAGTTCAATTTGCCGATGATGTCTATGCCCCTTCTCAGTGACAACCATTTGTGACTGGGAATTGTTCTCTCCCCCACCCCCCCCCCCCCCCCCCCCCCCCCCCCCCCCCACCCCCCACCCCCCCCCCCCGTCACATGGCTCTCGAGCTGATTGCAGGTGTACTTGAATTGAATTGAATATTATGTTTATTGGGTCGAAACATTTTCACCTTGTGAACGAGAACAATTCGAGAACGAGATAAAATTAAGAGAGATGTGGATTTTTTTTTGTTAGATAGAGTGGGATAATATCATGAAACAGAAAGTAAATGAAGAAAACTGACCGATTAGTTATTTATTAATTTTTTTAGTAGAAAATGTCGAACTTTTTAACACACTTTTTATGACTCGAACAACTCGGTGCGTCTTACATAAAATTCACATCACAGTTAGAATGACATAGGCCCTACACATTCCAACAATTACTACGTTTACATGCGTCAATTACGCCACATAACTTTTAGCGACTTAATTATAAAGCGCTAAATCTTAATGTGTATACATGTATAAGATTAGCGACTTAATTTATTGTGCCTACAGGTGGCGCTGTTAGCAAAAGAAAGCGTTTAATTTATTAGAATCGATTCCAAACGATATGTATATCGATATATCAGTGTGAAAATGGCGGCTACCATTGAAATACAATGCATGTGTGTAATGGTAATGATAATTGTTTTCTATGAGGAAGAAGGCGGTCTTTAGGCCATGAGGACAAAAGCGGCATCCTCATTGGTTGGCTAAATTAACTGCTCGCTTTCGGTGTTTGTTATTTTTCAGGTCGCTTTTTTTTAAAAAAACCACTTGTATTTACCGGTAAATATTTTAAGCGCTTTTTCCATTTAACTACATATTTCAAGTGTTTAATATACGAGGATATACTACATAATCATTAAGTCGTTAAAAGTTATGTAGCTTAATTGCTGCATGTAAACGTAGTAAATGACACTTGTTCAATTTCGAAATTTTTGAGTGTTTGATCTCTGATATTTTGATTTTAGACGCGCCCTGTAAAGTATAACGATTGAATTAAAACTGGTTATTGCCTTTGCCTCAGCATGAAGGTAGCTTTGAAATTGTTCATCTCTTCAAAGCAAAGAACCAATCAGGAAACGGATTCACAAATGAAGCCAACAAGTCAGATCTTTCTTTCAGAATAGGAATGGTTCTATTGTTTTGTATATCCGTTTTACAGTATATGGTGGGACGAATCCTAAATTTTCTCGAATCTGAATCCTAAAAGGTTCACGAATTCCTCGAATCCTTCATATAAGAATCCAATATTATTCATTAAGAAGATACAAATGAATGAAATAACATTAATTGTTAAATAATTATTAATAAAAAAACAAGTGTGGCACTCAGGGGGTCTCCACAAGGTTGATATTGGCGATCCGGGTACAACACCGAAATTGCAACAATCAGTCCTGATTCAAATGTCCCATCCCTACTCAGGGGCGTAGCTAGGGAACCGCTAGACACGCAACTGCGGGGGGGGGGGGGGGGCGCAGGATATTTGGGGGCGCAAAAAACGAAATGAAAGTCGGTGTATTTTCAAAAATAATTGAATAAATTAAGCGAGTGATTCCCCATTCCTAGCTTAATTTATTCAGTTATTTTCGAAAATAAATCGACTTTCATTTCGTTTAATGTGCATAGAAATTTTTAGGGGGTGCTATTTTGATGAACGGCGGAACGGTCAGAACAACGGTACAAACAGTCGGAAAATAGTAGGAACAGCCCGAAGGTTTGGTTTAGTAAAATTAAGTTGTTGCAGGGGGTCTGGGGGTGCAGACCCCGACTTTTTTTTAAGAATTATTAAATGAAATTAGTCCATTGTTCCGACTGTTCCCTAATTTGTTCAATGGGAGGAACGGTCGGAACAATGGACAAATTTGATGTAATAACTCTAAAAAAAAAATTGGGGGGAGCTCCCCCCCCCCCCCCCCAAGCCTCCTGCAACAAGCTTCATTTTACTAAACCTAACCTTCCGACTGTTACTACTGATTCGAAGTTCATCAAAATAGCACCCTCCTCCCAGTATGAGGCTAAGTGGAGGGGGACTTAAAGGGAGCGCAATGTTTTAAGCAGCCCGCTGGGGTGCAAAGTTTTACGTGGCGGGGGGCACAACCAAGCCTAGCTACGCCACTGTCCCTAGTATCCTATTAAAGGAGGTCCAAGACAAAAGAATATCAATTGTTTCAGATTCGAAGTCCGCATTGGAGGTGGTCTCCATGGGCGATAAAAATATACTAATGTTTACAATGCCAACAGGAAGGTTAGAGAAATAATCAGGAGAGTAGGCTTAGTGTCCTTGATGTGGATAAAAGCCTATGCGGGGCATCGTTGGAATGAGGAAGTGGACCAGCAGGCAAAACAGGCTACTCAACACATGACAATAGTACAAGGGAAAACACCCTTAGCTTGGATTAACCAACAAATGAATCTTTTGGAAACTTTGTATTGGCAACAGGACTGGGATAACTCTGAGAAGGGAAGGGAAACGTATAGGTGGTTACTCAAGGTCGACCCCAGGTGGCAACTCAGGGGGAAACAATGATGAGATTTGCCTCTGTGGAAGGGGAGGAGGACTCCATCGACCACTTATGTCGCAGTCACACTAGGCTGGTTTACAAGCTGCTGGTTGCTGCTGGCTGGTTGTAGCCAGCTAGCAGCATAGTCTGAACTGCTACCAGCAGCTGCTTTCACCAGCGGGCTAGTGATTTTAACAGCGGCTGGTGAAGTTGGACATGTCCAACTTTAGCAGCTACCAGCTGGTCATGTGACTCCCTTCCTGCTGCTGCCATCTAGTGTGAACTTTTTGTTGCTAGTAGTGGCACTAGTGGTAGTTGAAACTCCACTGCTTGGGTTGGTTGTTGTTAGAGTTCGTGTTTTTGCAAGACGGTGATTGGATGACTTGCACTGCTAATACCAGCAGTGACTGGACAAGTGTGAACCCAAAGCAGCTGCTGCTTGCTGTTGCTGTTAATAGCCAGCAGCAACCAGCGGCTTGTAAACCAGCCTAGTGTGACTGCCGCTTTACTGTGGAGGTGTGAGTCTGTCCAAATAACAGAAGCAAGAGAGAGACTCCAGTGTGCAGTTACAGAGCAAAACATAACATGGCCCTGTGAACTGCATAAACTCATGAGCGAGAACTTACTTAGAGCCTTTAAAGGGTTTTGTAATGAGATCCTTAGTCCTTGAGAGTAACTAGTACTTAACAAGTGTACTAAAGGAAAAACTTTGAAATATAATGTGGGTTTTCTTAGCTTAAGCTTTTTCCCACAAACAGGGTCTGCTTATAGGGGTCCGCAAATGGGCGGGTCCAGGATGTTTCGCTGTTTGGAACTCTGGTGTGGCAAGCGAGAAACTGGGTGAAAGTGGGGCCCTTATACCCTTAGGGGTGGGCGGGGCGTAGCAGTACCATTCCTGTCCCTAGTATAATGGTTATAAAAAATATCGTGAAGCTTGCAAAACATGTGTTTGTGTGAACAAGCTAAGCTTTGTGTAGCTAACTTTTAGGAGCTTCAAAGCTTGCAAATCTTAGCAAAGTTTGAAGTAAAAATCTAAACTTCCAGTTTTATGATGGGAATACCTTTAACCCTGTTAGGGTAGGTTTATACTCCAAACTTTGCTAAGATTTGGCAAGCTTTGAAGCTTCTATAAATTAGCTCTCCAAAGCTTAGCTTGTTCATAAAAAAACACTTGGTCTTGCAAGCTTCACTGCATTTTCTAACCTTTATACCCACCCAATAAAACAGATATACGAAATAATAGAACCCTTTGACTTTGACCTTTCGTGTGACTTGTTCACCCCATTTGTGTATCCGTTTCATGATTTGTGCTTTGAGTTCCTAAGCTTTGAAAAGTTGAACAATTTCAAAGCTAGCTTCATGCTCTGGTGAAGACAAAAACCTGCTTTGCCACTTAGCAAGGTGTAGTATAAACCAAGCCTTAAAGTATGCCGAATAACTGTTCTTTTTGCATAGCAGAATTTTCTTCCACGTATACATAATGCAGAGTCAAGCACATAATTTTTTTTAAAGAAAGCCCTGGATATATTTACTCAAGGAAAAATGTCTTCAGGGACATGAAGTTTGTTTAAGGACTAATTAACTTTATAGGCTTATGAGAGGTTAAGTTGACTAAACAAACTTTATTATATGCTTTAAAAGTATTATGACAACCCTGCCAGTTCAGTTGTTACATTTATGTTGCTATTTGCATTGATTTTTATTTGGAAAATTGTTGTTTTGTTATTGAAGAAACAGGATTCTCGAACTGCAATGAAGGAACTTGTTTACCAAAAAAATGATTTCAAACAGCAAAATTGTTTTTAAAGATAAACTAGTGGGGTAACCCGTCATAAATGACGGGAGCAAAATTCTAGTTTAATTTTGCTACTAAAATTATTTAACTATTTTATTCAATTACTTCATTTTATTTAAATACTTCATTTTATTTAAATACTTCATTTTATTTAAATACTTCAGTTTATTCAAATACGTCATAAGCACCTTACTATTTTTGGGGTTCTTGGATCGGGAGAGTGCAACATAAAAGACGACCATGAGAAATAAACCTGTTCATTGAAATTTAAATAAAGTCCGACGTGCTCAAACGTTTTTGTCCTTGTTTGTACAGCGCATTTGCTCGAATTTACTATAGACGACTAGATGAAAAACCATGAAATTCACATGTATCGCGCGCTTTTCAAATGAGAAACAGCTTGCTTGATATTGCATAAAAATCCGAGCCCCTATATATGATTAATTTAGTTTTTTTTTTTTTATAAATTTGTATAGTGCTAAGAACTTATATGAAATCATATTAGAATAATAATTGCAATTATAAGCTTACAATTTAAAAATTATAATGTCTAAATTTGAATAGTTTTTTTTTTGAAAATTATATATATAATATCCCAGGTCTGTGTATGTATGTGTGTGTGTGTGTGTGTGTGGAGTAACAAAAACCATTGAAGCACGTCGGAATTTATATAAATTTAAATAAATGAACCGCTTTTTTTTTCTCAAGGTCAACTATATGTTGAACTCTTCCTTTGGAAAGTGTAGAAGGGGGGGGGAGAGAGAGAGAGAGAGAGAGAGAGAGAGAGAGAAAAGTGGGAGGGGGTGAGGGGAAAAGTTTGGAAAGTGTAGAAGGGGAGAGAGAGAGAGAAAAGTGGGAGGGGTGACTGAAATTGAAATGAAAGGAGTAAAAAAAAGGAAAAAAACGACGCGCATGCGCACAATTGCCTGTGAATTTTGCTCCCGTCATTTATGACGGGTTACCCCACTAGTTTCAAAATAATTTTCAAATAAAGCGTTGACCAACTGATTGAATTATTTTTAAATTTATTTTTTGTTTTTTCAAGAAATTAAATATGATTTTGATCTTCTTGTTTAAAAAAAAAGATTATTTAAGGAGACCGTATTACCTCCAGAAATATATTTTCAAAATATTGTCAAGACTTACCCGAAGATTGCCAAAGCGATTTTTAAAATTTACAATAAAGTCATTAAAACCATAAAACCATTTCCCCGAGTGTCACCAAACGACGTCATTTTAAATTTCCATAAACGAAAGTCTCCCTCCCCCCCCATTTTTGTGGCAAAGGTTGTCACCTCACATGTCCAGAATTCCCTAATGAAATATATAGGTATTCTCAATTCATACTCCACTCAATGCAACCTTCCGTGTGGAATAATTCAAATATTAAGTCCATAGTACTTTAAAATGAAAGTAATGTGTGAGGTGTCCATCGCAACACATCAGAATTCGAGTTGAGGAGTAGACTTTAGGGGGGGGGGGGGGGTTGTTGCCAATGTCTGTTGTTTGGTGGCGCATCTATCTGATAAAAGTTCATTTATCTGAAGTCAACTGATTTGTAATTTTTTTTTTTAAATTATATTAATCACTTATTTTAAATTTTAAAAATCAGTTTTGGTAATGGTTGAATAATTCTTGACAATAATTAATTGGACAATAAATTTCTGGAGGTAATGGTGTCTCTTTAAATCAAAATAACTCAGGTTTCATTAAGATTTTCCAAGGCACCATTTTTACATTTTAATATTGCTATTACAATTGTATTTACCTTTTTTTTTTTTCTAGGATGGTCGAAAACTCTTCATGGGAGCTGTTGGTAGTTGGTATTGGCAGGGTAAGTCAAAGAACACACGCACAAAAAAACAAAAGAAAAATGACTTTTCTTTTGTTCATTTTTATTTTATTTCGTTTTGTCATTATGATTCATGTTTGATGTATTGTTTCTATAATGAGTGTTGTACTGCTCAGGGTTTGACTTTTTTTACTTCCAATATTTCTACTCGATTTTTCACTTTTTGTTAAATTTTTTTTTTTTTTTTTTGATAAAATTGCACTTTTTTCTCTTCACATTGTTTTGCGACATTGATGGATTTGCCCCCCTGTTCTTCTAAATTAGGTTTCACAAGTTATTTTTTTTTCTGTTGTTTTAATGTATTTGTTGTATTGTCCCATTTAGCTTTGATATATACATTATAAATAGCCAATATCTACTCAATGACTTAAGAAACTAGCTTTAAGAGCTTTATTGTTCAACTTTTTATTTTTACCAAGATCAAGACATCTGTTTTGTTCGTTTTTTAAAGGGAAATTAGCAGCCTCTTAAGAGGCAAATAATCAATTTGTAATTTTTTTATATACTTTTTTTAGACAAGAAATTAGTGTTAACAGCTTAATAGTATTTAAGTGCACAATTTTTTTTTTTTTAATGTATGTTAGTTTTTGGATACACACATTAAGAATGCGAAGTAGATCATTTATTTTGTTCCTGTAGCGTTAGATGGCGCCACTATCCCTCCCATAGAAATACTCTGGCACTATTCAACTCTTGACTAGACATGCTCTCTTCACTTTTATGTTCTGGATAAGTTTGTCATGTGATGACAGTAGGTTGTTTTGGACGCTTTTAGAGCTAAAAAGGTTGCATTCTATTTCAACTAATTGGCACATGTCTAGCTGGCCACTTGTGGAGGTTGCAGGCGCCATCTACCTTGCATTTACCACAAGTATTTTTTTTTCTTCTATGAAGCCCTCTTAAGTGTTTTTAATTTTGTTATCTTGGGATTGTCCCCTAAACATTATGAAAATAGTGAGAAAAATTAAAATTGCAAATTATTTGCTAATAGTTATTTATGTTTTATTTTTTATGATTATTATAATAATGCAATTACCCCTTTTTTGTAGATTCTTGTTTAAATCTGAAAAAAATATTCCACATTTTTTATTGAAATTGTGGAAAAATCAGTAAAAAAAATTATACAATAAAATAAATATAGTTGGCTTGAAATTATAATACAAAATATACATAGTTGGTTGATTACAAAGCCATAAGGACTGAGCTATCAATGAAGAAAAGCAACAGTCACAATAAACTTCGAAAAGAAGTCATGAAAGACTATATCAAGATAGTCATATTTGCACAACACCATCTGGAGAGGCTACTCTGACGATCTACTTGGCAGTGGTGAAACATGTATGGGTAGCCTCTCCAAATGGTGTTGTGCAAATATGACTATCTTGATATAGTCTTTCATGACTTCTTTTCGAAGTTTATTATGACTGTTGCTTTTCTTCATTGATAGCTCAGTCCTTATTGGCTTTGTAATCAACCAACTATTTATATTTTGTAAAAATTATAATTTTCGCAATTTTTTTTAATTTAGTAGCATTTTTATTTACTAAAATAGATGTATGCCCAATGTGAGCTTTTGACATCGACCATTTTATTTTACCAACCTTTAGATGACATTTTCTGTACCTCGTTTCTTCTCTGCATCGCGCGGTGCCCACGCGGAGAAGTACCCAGCTGCAGAGAGAGTTGGATGGAGACGGATTGTGGTCACCCTTCTGCATGGGGGTGAAATCTATGCAGCAGAGTGGCGACCATCCCTCTCTCTTCCGGTCGATGCTGATATACATCTTCCCCTTTCGGTACACCGACAGGAGAAGATGTTGTAGCTGCTTAGGAATCATATACCTCCTGCCTAATGTAGTCTCCGACCTCTGAAGAGAAGTTGATTAGTATGATTACATATACATAAAGACCACGCTGTTTTTTATTATAACGCTTTTATTCATCACTCGTATAGAAACACAGAATACAAGGATGAATATTTGATACTAACGGTGTGTCCTCATGCCCATATTGTGGTACGGATAAAATCTACGTAATACAAAGGCAGGGACAAGAACTAACTACAAAGAGGAGCACGACCCTTTTATACCTTGGACCTGTGTTGTGTGTACACCTGCGAGGTGTAACCAGGTCCAAGTTACCATGGTCCTATGTGTATCAATCCGCCACTTGAGTATGAGTCAGATAGATGAGTTATAGGAGAGGGAGGGACAGGAATAAATCTACGCCCCACCCACCCAACAGGGTATAAGGGCTTAGAGGGAGGGACGGTTGAGAGTTGTTTACCCCCCCCCCCCCCCGGCTATGGTTTTGGCGGGATCACGAATTACAGGGTGTTACACTGTCATAAGATGTGGATTTGGGAATTGGGGGAACCTTTAATAATAGGGGATGTTGCCAGTCTTAAGACGTAACAGATGTATACCACCATCTGGAAGTGAAAGGTTATAATATTTATCACAACGTCAGAGCGGTTAGCACCGTTGCAAAAGCCGTTTAGAGGCGTAAAGATATTAATCGTTACCACTGACACAATGTCAAAGCCTTAGTGCCATTGCAAAAGCCGTCTAGCGGTTTAAAGGTATAACGGTTACCACTGACACAACGTCATAGGGTTTTATGTCAGAGTGTTCCAGAGACAGGCATGTAAAGACAGGGAGATACAGTCGTTTGCCCCGGCGCCCCGCCCTTTTACTAGCATCAGACCAAATATCAACCAATTGGAACCACATAAACCAATATATTCAAGTATTTAAAGGGCTTTTTGCAGTCATGCCTACACTGATGTTTTTGTTATGTATAATTAATTCTTTTGGTTTTTTTGGGAATTAATACTTTGTAGTTTTTTGTATTATTTTCATTGGTTAAAATAAGGTCCTGCTCTTAATTCTGATATTAAAGTAAACACTTCTCAGTTATCTTGACATGGCATGGTTCTAATGACATTTTTTGTCTGTCTTTTTTTTTAAAATTCTAGATAGCATTTGTTGTTTCTTATCTTGAATCTTGTATGAACAGTGAAACACTATGCATCACTTAGGTTACTTATGTTGTTTATCCTATAATGTCTGTTGTTGTATATTTAAGCAACAAAGTCAGGTGTAAATGAATAAATCGATTGATCTTGACAGACACATTTGTTATAAATCACTTATAAATTACAATGCATTTGTGTCTGTTAAAGTAATTAGCATTTGCTTTGACGCATTAATGGATTCTTGTTGCTAAAGCAGGTTTTTTAAGCAGTGATTTACTCAAGAAGTATCTTGTACTTTTTAAAATTTAACTTTGTAACGTCGTAAGTGCAGAGAAAATTCAATGCAAAAGTATTCAACTTTTTTTTTAGAAGCAAGTTTTAAAGAAGAAACTTAAAAAGGTCATTTCAAACTGGAAAAACTTGAGAAATTGAATTGAATGCAATTTCATGATGGAAGAATTCGGAATCTGGAAGAATTTGAAATTTTCATGACAATTTTCACTTGACTTAAACAAAAATCTATTCCCAAAATTCTTGATAAATCTTTTGAAGGGGTGTGGGACATTTGTCCTAAAAACATTTGCCCTAAAAACATTTGCCCTAAAGGGACATTTGCTATTTACATCATTTGGAGTTTTTTGCGCGCTGGTGCGCAGAACCAATTTAACATACTCCACCGAAAGACACTAAACCGTATGAAAAGAGAACAAAAAAGTGGCTTTAGGGCAAGTGTCCTTTAGGGCAAATTGTTTTATAGTAAATGTTTCTTTAGGGCAAACGTCTTTTTAGGGCAAATGGCTTTAGGGCAAGTGTCTAAGAACTAAGAAATAAATCCAATTTATCTTAAAGCTGAAAGATGATTCTAAAGAACCGAGATGTGGCTAGCAAAATGAACCTTTTGGAAGTCAATGCTCTTTTACATGGGTAAAGCAAATTAGCATAATTCAAATTTGTATAAAATAAAAAACGCCTTTGAATATTGTAAAAAATTGCCGTTAACACCTGGCCACAACATTCAAGAAGAAGAAGAAAATACAATGTTAAAAGCGGCCAAGGTGGCTAGAAATCGAGACCATGTTTTTGGAAACATCAAATTTCGCTTATCATTTCGTCTGTGGAGTCATGCAGCACGTGCAAACTTGAGTTGTCAAGGCTCTTAAAGGCTACTGCAGACGACAGAGTCGGTGACGGACCAAACTGTAGTAAGGTAGGAGCATACGACTGACAATCTGGGGCCGACAAAATGCAAGCACACCTGACAGTTGGTTTGGTTGCTCGATGCGTGCCATTATGCACGCGCAACGTCTAGAAGCCATGACATTGTAAAAATTATAAACTGCCTGACTAATTAGAGCGCGTCCATGGCCGTGTACAGGATCTCCATCCCACCGAAGACAATTGGTCGGTGGAAAGAATGGAATATGTCCCCGTCTATTTAGTCGGCCGTGTGCGTTTGCCTTGCAATCGCCTTTGGGGCGAGTGCAGATGACAGACAGTCGGTGATGGACTAGATTGTAGTAAGGTCAGTGCGCACGACCGACAGTCTGCCGACAAAACACAGTGCACATGACAGTTTGTCGGTGGTTGTACTTCTGCGTGGATGCCTCCATCAAGCGCGGGCACCATCCAGAAACTATGTAAAACTGTAAACCTCTCGACTAATTAGTAGTTCTTGTGTTAGTTTCAACGGCCGTGTACAGGTTATTCGTCCCACAGCCAACAATTTGGTCGGTGGGAAAACTTAACAGAGGACCATAAAAACCCATAAATTCAAAAAAGGAAAAATTGTCAAGAAATGAAAATCTTTCAAAAGTATACTTCCAAGAGTATGGGCCCTTCCTCCCTGTCTATTTCGTTGGCCATGTGCGTTTGCCTTGGGCAGGCTGACATGGGCAGGGCGGACCACTGTAAGAAAATAAAGGAGATTTTTGCTAGGACAGATTCATATTAATATTATTAGTCTTTTTCTTTTCCTAGAGTTATAAGGCAATGGAACTCTCTTCCTGAGGCAGTGGTGAATGGGGATAATTTTGTTTTGTGGGATTGACATTTGTATATTCATTTTGTTTTTTTATATATGTGCATGTATATGTGCTTGACAATGCTTAATGCTGCATATGGACTTTTATGTCCCTCTGCCATAGGCCTATTTGGCTGCTAGCAAAGTACTAATTGTAATGTAATATTGTAATGTAAAGTTTCATTTAAATTTCATAAGGCGAGTCCACTTTTAAACCACTAAGATAGGGTTTTAGACGATTTTGTCTCCAGGTAAATCATGACAAGTGTGTGACCACCAACTTGTTTTGCACAAAATTTGCATTGCAAATCATCATTAAAAATGAATATACCGCTGTAGTTTCACACCAAATTATTACTCATTTACAGTGTATAGAATGACAGGAGTAACCAAGATGATAAAGTGTTTTTTTAGTCGCAAGAAACACAAAGTAAATGGTTTCTGTTTTATATTGAGATTAATGAATCTAAAGGATGTTCTAACAGTATAAGTTTAAAAAGTAACTAATTGAGTAATTAATTGATATAAACAGTACACCGCAACTTGTGCGTCCCATGTTGTTCTGCTGCACTTTATTGTGTGTAGATCTAAATGCTTATTATGTATTGAGTTAGATTATCTGAGACCCACAAAGACATAAGGCCACTCTTGCGCTTGAGAGCATGTAATTGTCCATTTTGGGATAGTCCTGACAAGGCAGTTTTATGTCGCCACATATAATTTGCCAAATATTTGTATGTGTGGTCCTGACTGTGCAACAACGCAAGGCTTCTTTGTTGCCAGATCCCATTATTTAAGATTATCATTTAATTGGTGGCAACAACTTGACTGCAAACGAAGGAAATGTGTCATTGTCTGTTCTAGTCTCCATCACACTGACAAACATGTTGCGAGTGCCCTATCAATGGCGAAATGTCCTACCGAGTTGTTTTCTCGATGGACCGCTTAGTTTGTGGGCAGTTTTTTCTTTTAGAGGACCGATTTTATGATTAAGTAGTCACATCCTAAGGTTCTTTCTGAACCGATATCAATCCACTGTTGGATGAAGGTCTCTTCAATGATTTTCTCTGAAGTTGCCTGTCTTTTACGGTTCTCATCCATGTTTGCCCGGCCGTCTGCACGGTTTCGTTTTTTCCACCTTGTCCTTTGTCTCTCCGTTTTTTCCACCTTGTCCTTTGTCTCTCCGTTTTTCCCACCTTGTTCTTTGTCTCTCCGTTTTTCCATCGTAGGGCCTTCATGCGATTAATTTCCGTGTCCATATGGTGTCCCGACATTTCGCAATGTGGCCTGTTCATTAGCATTTCGCTTGTTTAGCATGTTCTACCGCATCAATGACTAGTCTGAGAGTGTATCCAACAATTTGTCCTATCTCCTAGGATTAGTGGGATAAAACTACCTACACCGTGAGTCAGGAAATCTGGCACCCTTTTTAAACATTTAATAACTCGGTCAAAAATCATCCGATTATTATGAAATTTGGCACAACTGTAGATGAAATGTTAACTAACATTTTGCCTATTTCAATTTGTGTTCAAAATGTCCACCGCCAGCTGCAACACACGCGTTTAGTCGTTCTGCTTATTGGTAGGTCGAGCAACAGTGAAAACTTTTTCATCTGTGAAAAATATGAAGCTCACTTTGTGTTCTGGGAAACGACGCAAAAGTTGTTTGCAACGTGAAAGACGAGAGACTTTGTTACTTTCAGTTAATTCCGTTGCCCGATGTTTTTTGAAACATTTTAAGTTGAGTTCCTTTTTGATTGTTCTGGACACAGAACTTTGCGAAACACCTGTCAGACGAGCAATTCCACGTTGGGAGCGATGTGTTTGTGGTTGTTCTTCCTGACTCAAAATGAGCTCATTAACGGCATTGATGTTATTGTCAATGAGCGCAGTCCGGTTTCCCCCGCTGCCTTTCTGACGCAGAACACTGCCGGTTTCATTTATCTTTTGAAGAAGGTGGTTCAGTCCGCGTAAACTCCGTCCTTTGTTTGGAAATTCTTTTTTTGTTTTCATGAAGAAATTTGATGGCAATTTTGTCTTCTTCAGTGAACGGCATTTTCATGCTAGCGGACAAACCAATTTATAATCGCGCCGCTGTGCTACAGCGCCCTCTGCAGACCAAAAAAACTCTGTGGTGAGAAATTAAAGGCGCGCTTATTTAAATTCTAAAAGAAGGCATTCTCATCTACATTTGTGCCAAATTTCATAATAATCGGATGATTTTTGACCGAGTTATTAAATGTTTAAAAAGGGTGCCAGTTTCATGACTCACGGTGTATATTCACGGTTGGGTCGGTACTGAATGTGGTTTTTCACAGACTAGTTTCGTTCTTCTTTTTTTAGCTATTGGCCTATTATTATTTCATTTGTCAGCCTGTCACCATGTTGATTATTGTAAGCTGTAAAAGTGATTGCTTATGCTTTCACTCCCAGATCAAACCGATTTTACTGGACGGGCTAAATAGCTGTATGATGATACTGACTCATCAATATCATAATAATAAGTGTGGCTATTAAAGAATTTTCAGGCCGATACAGAGTGGACTCTATATCGGCCTGAAAATCTTTTATTTTGCGCGCTTTTTAAGGTAAAAATACGTCTGTAACATATGCTATACAGACAAATAGCCAAAAATGTTGGAAAATCAGAAGAATTCATACCGATGCTGAGTGGACTCTGTATCGGCCTGAAAATCCTTTAATTTCCGTGCTTTTTATGGTGAAAACATCTGTATGCTATACAGATGAATAGCCATAAAAATGTTGGAAAATGAGAAAAATTCTCCTGAAAATTCGTTAATTGGGACACTTTCTACGATGATACTAATTAGTCAGTATTATCATACAGACGTTTAGCCCGTCCCCAATTTTATCTCTTTTGCCCATTCTGAACTTTTCATTAGTCCAGATCTCTTAACTGGGCTAATTGACTTGTTTGCAGATCTGGGATGGATAAATGATGAATTTCACTCGCCAGTTCCGATTCCTTTAGTGAATTGGGGAAAGGGGGGGGGGTGCCTTGATATAAATGTGGTATCTTTGGATACTTCTTGTAAGATTTGTGTCGTTTATGTTATGCTTTTGTGTTTGAGTGCATCGCCTACTTTAAGAAAAAACACAATTAAAGCTCTAAGTTTACTTTTTTTTATTTAAAGAATTCTTTCCTCGTCTTTAGTCTTTAAATCTAATTAACACACATTCTGATACAAGTCATCAGCATGACTTAAGAAATCTTGTGTATGCACTTTACAATTAACTGGCACATATGGTTGGGATGGAATTTAGTGTCTCGTTTAATGACTTGATTAACTTGCTGAAGTTCTTTCAGGAGTTCTTGACGCAAAAATCTGACAGACATCTCAAAAAAGTCGGGACTCGAGAAACAGTGGAATTCCCCTGTTGCAATCCGAAAACTTTTAATGTTTTTATCAAGATTTTGGTGCAAATGTGTTGTCTAATATATTATGAAAGAAGGAAAGTAATGTAAGATTGTATTGCTATAAATATTTACTGCTAGAGAGGAAGAAAGCATTTACTTAAAGGCGAGGGGGGGGGGGGGTTAATACACACAATATGCAACAATTTGATGTGTAACATCATCAACCTCGTCAATAATTCTGTTATTTAAGTGAAATTGATCACAAATGATGGTGAAAAATGTTATGCTAATAAATAATTTAGAAATGTACAAATTGTTTTTTTAAAAAAAATTGTGCGTTTTATGCAATTATAAAAGAAAAATTCAACATATGCTAGAAAATTATTTATTTTGTGTAAAATAGGCAAGAAAGTTATTTATTTTGTACAAAATATGCAAGAAAATTATTTATTTTATGACGGGGATCGAACACCTTCTAGCTACAGAAGTTAGAAAGTTATTTTTTAAAAAAGCCGCTTGTGCGCCAAGGTTTTTGGTTTTTCTTTCAAAAATACATTGCAGTGACATCCCAGCCACCTTCGACTTCATTTTGCAGTCGAAAAGTGTTTAAAAAGTCGTGTGTGTGGGGATGTGTCAAGGTCCTTAGACCCGTGCACACAGACCACATTTGGTGGTCAATTTCGACTGCAACATGATGTCGAGTTGTCGCCACAGGCAATTAGAAATTGGGACAAACGGAAGTTGGCTCCGCCCTTGTTATGACGACTGGCAACTTCTAATTGGTTTGTTGTGTGGTTTGACGTTGAAAAGGGCGGAACATGTGACGTCAGACTACATAACCAACCAATTAGAAATTGCGTTCTTAATAAAAAGGGCGGAGCCAACTTCTGTTCATCCCGTTTTCTAATTGCCTTTGTTGTCGCCTGTGTGCTAAGGTCTGGTTTCTTTCCATAGCAATACATTGCAAACACGGCTCACTCACCCACCAGTGGTCGTTCTTAACTTCAAAATCACAGGCAAGAGTGCTCAGCAGTAAAATGTTTACTGCTGGACGCACACTTGCCTGTTCAAAATCTGCTTGTGTTGCCAAGGGAAGAAGAGGGTTTTGACTTTTGGAACCCATTTTTATACCTTGTACACACATGAGTTAAATGAATTCAAATTAAGTGTGTTTAGGTGAATTATACGGAATCCAGTTAAGGACACGGACCAAATAAAAATTGACTTTATTATTAATATTTTAAATTGAAATACTAAATCAATATTTTGTCAATAGTTTATATAATTATATTTAAGTATTAAATCAATATTTTCAGACTATTAACTGAATAAATTGAATTCGACATATTTGTTTGTTTGCCCTTCACAGAGGGCGCTGTAGAACACGTTTAATGCATTTAAATTATCAGGTGTGTGTA
This sequence comes from Brachycybe producta, assembly GCA_036925085.1. Taxonomy (NCBI): domain Eukaryota; kingdom Metazoa; phylum Arthropoda; class Diplopoda; order Playtdesmida; family Andrognathidae; genus Brachycybe; species Brachycybe producta. The sequence goes on from JAUPFP010000002.1 coordinate 4,422,020, forward strand.
CTGGGTATTAGACTTTATTTTGTAGTCGAATGTAGTCACAAAGTGGGCTATGTGTCAAGTGACTTGGAATTAAGACGAAAATTCAAGAGTAGGCTAAGTGTATCAATACATGTTGATAGAAAGTGACACAATAGTTATTTTACAAATTTTATTGATTAAAAATTCTATAAATTTCACTTTTCTCTCAAAATATTAGATGCAGAAGAAGAAAAAAACAAGAAATTAGATCATTTTCAAATTACCTCAAAAAGTTATTTTTAAAAAAAAAAATATCATAAAAATACTTCTACCACACTTAACAAACTTTAAGTATTTCTATTGAATTATTGGGGGGGGGGGTCTGTATTTAAATTTATCTGCTTCAAGCGTAAATGTTGAACCTTTTTTTTTCTTAATAAGAAATCCTCTGACAGTTGACAATAAAATGTTGATTATAACAAGCTTAATAAACCTTAAAAAAAGTGTTTTCATGTGAAACACAATTATTTATAACTTAGTTAAATGTGGGCTGCACTGCACTGCACAGCTTATGAGTGGATTCTTTTTTTTCTTTCTTCTTCTTCTTCTTCTTCTTCTTCTTCAGAAACCCTACACTTCGCAATTTGAATTTTGGAAGACTAAAAAAAAAATTGAACTTTTGTTTATTGTTATTAGACACCAAAAAATGAGTTTCCTCTTCTTTCTATCCATAATTAATTAAATAATGTTACTATAAAGTAATATTACTATGCTTTTTCCGCATTTTTTTCTTTCTCTTCTCTATCTTATATATGTGTGATTATATCAAGATAAAAATGCACTTAATTATGATGATGATGATGATGATGCTGCTGCTCTGCTGCTTCAAAAAAATATTTTTCCGAGCTTTTTATGTATCTTGTTTCATTTTCTAAATTTTCATCTCGGAAGTTTCCTTGTCGAGTCTTTAATATTAACTAATAAAGTACACAAATTTTATATTTCTTGAAGAATTCTTTCTACCTCACCACTATGCAAACATCATCATCATCTTATGAAAAATTTATTCATCAAGTTCAATAATTTATTCTAGTTTCTAATTTTGAATTTCTTGGTCGGTCGGTCGAACAGTTAAGGAAAGCCCAGTTCACATTACAACAAAATCTCAGACTCCCAAACTGTCGAGAATGAGGAGGATAGAATTTTTCGAATATAAAAATGAAACAACTTTTATAAAAAAAAAGGTCTAAAAAGTAAGATAAAACAAGATGTAATCGTGTCTTGCGTTGTTGGTTTAGTGGTTAGTGTCTCAGACTCACAACACATGGTAAGTGTTGGTCAATGGTCATGAGTTCGATCCCTATGCAGTGAGAATTGATTTTCAAATATTTCGGAAGGTGGCAGTGGACAAACAAACAAACCAAATATGAAGTTAAATAAAAGCGAGTAAAAAACTACAGGTGGGACAAATCCAAAATTTTCTCGTATCCAAATCCTAAAAGATTCTCGAATCTCCCGAATTTCTCGAATCCTTCATATAAGAGAAACCTATATTATTCATTAAGAGCCTATATGTGTGTCGCCATTTTGAATATTAGCAGATGACAATTATAGTTCCACTTTTCGCCGTTTAGTGGCGCCCCACAGCTAAGCTATTGAAACCAATGAGAAAGAGAAATTCCTATTTTAAAAATACATGGTTCAGGCAAATGTTTTGTTTTCTGCAACGAAAATTGTTATTTTCAAAATTCAAACTGCAATATGTACATAACAATATTGCTCATCTAGTGATACATTGGTACAAATTTATAATTAGTTTTTCTATTTTTAATTTCATTTTAAAATCTCGTATTTTTTTAGCTCATGTTAAATCTCATAGGCGACAAACTCTCCTCCGTTTATACATTTTATAGGATCTAAATTTCCCACTAACCATAAGTTTCATGAAACATGATAAAATTTGACCACTAATTGCATACGACTCAAATTACTCACCATTGTCGATCAAAAGTTGCTCTTCCTTTTTTCAGTAGTGCATATTTACCCCAAAAAGAGTCGTTATTAAAATATACCCACTTTTATCCATCGATAAGAGAGAAAATGGCGGACAAAAGTGTATCAAAATTGATTTTTTTTGCCACATGTTCACGTCACAGCTACAGAAGCACCTACATGCGAAGATTTTTGTAAGTTTTTTTTTCACTGTTGGCTCTTAAGAAGAAACAAATAAATGAAATAATTTTAAATATTAAATTAGTAATAATAATAATAATAATATTTATTGCTTGTTTGTTGGCATGTCCTCAGGAGTGGAGAAGATGGGCTGCTGAGACAGGCAATGAACTTAGACCTGGGAATAAAACGGGGTAGAGGAAGACCCAAGCAAACCTGGGATGTGGTAGTAAAACGGGATATGGTGGCATGTGGGGTCACTGGGGGCTTGGTGCAAAACCGGAACGAGTGGAGACTTTGAACCAGCAAGGCCGACCCTGCTGCTTGCGGGATAAGGTACAGGAAATGATGATGATGATGATGCTTGTTTGTTGCTGTTATGACAGATGTTTCAACTATCATGAAACAATAGAGCAACACAGCTATGTTGCTCTAAAGTTGCTGAATTGTTGCTACGTGTAGCATCGGCTTAAGAGTAATTGTAATTTTCAGAAGTTTTTTTTTTTTTCAGAGTTGTTTTTATCGAGCTCTAGGAAGGCCTTAAAGGCCTTGCTAGAGCTCAATGAAACACTCAGAAATGATAGTTTTTGGAAGTTTTTTTCTTCCGAAAACTGCTGTTTCACAGTGGAAAATCAGGGTAATCTGAAATAATGTTTTTAACATTATTTCAGAGTACTCTGAAAAAAAAAGCTCTGAAATACAATAGAATGAATCTAGGGAAATGCAACACTACAATGGTGAGGGTGACCATGTGTTAGACAGCAGCACAGGAATTTACACAATTAACTTTTGTTTTCAGAGTTTTCATTATGCTGCAATATAGACTACAAATTATTTTCTGAGTTCCATTTCGTGAAATTTATGTTTTTGGAATATTTTTTTCAAGAGTTCTTTTCATTGAGTTCTTGCAAAGCCTTAAGACAGTCATTTGGAAAACGGGATGAACACAAGTTGGCTCCGCCCTTTTTATGACGACCGGCAACTTCTAATTGGTTTGTTGTGCGGTTCGACGTTGAAAAGGGCAGAGCATGTGACGTCAGACTACATAACCAACCAATTAGAAGTTGCGTTCGTCATAAAAAGGGCGGAGCCAACTAGTGTTCGTCCCGATTTCTAAATGCCTGTGGCCGGAGGGGGGAGGGGATTTTTTTGGGGGGTTTCAAAATGGCTTAGTTTTTCTTTGCATACTTTGTGTATGCTTTAGTATATATAACTGATTAGATTTCTATGTACCGCGTTATAAGGTAAGAAAAATAAAAGAAGTTGGCAACAGCACCAAGACTTAAGTATAGAATTCTGGTATACAATGATAAACATTGTTCATGTAATAGGTCTATAGTGTTGAATTTGTATTTTTTTCACTTCGCTTTTTTTTTTTTTTTTTTTTTTTTTTTTTGCAAATTGAAAAGACTTGTTTCCACTTCTTTGTTCATTCAAAATAGAATTTCGCATATGGTGTTTTTTTCTTCTTCTTCTTCTTCTCTTTCTGTAAGTGCACTTGAGTATCAGCTTTTTTTTTTTTTTTCGTATGTATTTTTTCTCAACGTTTTGAGTGTGAAGCGTTTCGTTCAAGAGAAGAGAATCTTTCTCTCTTTCTGATTTAATGATATTCATGCTACATTACCTTTTGTTGTAATAGACACGAAAAGTGAAGTTTTTTTTTTTTTTTGAAGTGCAAACACACACACACTGCAACTTTCTACAATAATATGTCTGTAGATATTTTTTTTTGTACAGGGTGTCGTCATAGTTAACTTAAATAATTTAAATTTCACTTTGTGGTCTAGTAAATGAATGAATAATTAATAGGGGAAAAAAAGAGGCTTTTTAATGGGGGCCTTTAGAATTTTGTAAAAAAAAAGTGCTTTTAATTGCATTTACATAGAAATTTGTAGAGATAAATATAATGGTAACTAATTAATTTTGTATGAGGTACTCTTAAGTGGTTCTGAGGTAATGAACTCTCTCGATATAACATGAAATAGAAATGACCAGAATGCTTTTCTGGTTAAAATAATTTCTCTTAAAATAATGTTTTAATAGTACATTTAATTTGAGCTACTACAGTATGAATTTGCTATCGTGATTAGGTTAAAAACAACAAGTGGGTTACGTCGAATTAAGCTTGTTGCAGGGTGTCTGAGGAGCGCTGTTACAACACAACAAATTTATTGTTGGACATAGATGTATGTGTGTGTGTGTGTACTGTCATATAAACTTTTGATAATGACTCATGCAACCAAACTATTGCATAAGTGTGGATTGCCTGTGTGCCCCCCCCATATGTGTGCACATCATGAAACTTTGGTTGGAAACTTTTTGCAAATCGTTTCCAAATGGTTTGTGGTAGTGATGTTCCGATAGCGATATGAATATGAATACTATCGCGATAGTCAACTACTTGATAGTCAAACTATCGAGTGGTTTAGAAATCGATAGTTCTATCGATAGTTTTACGAACTATCGATAGTTTTTAAAAAAAAATCAACACACTGTCTCTGACTCTCACATAAACAATAATGTATCTGAAATAGTGGATGCTCGATGGCGCCATAATTATTTCAATTTGTCGTTTGTACATATGCACTGTGTGCACATTGTGCACGTTGTGAACCATGTACACCGTGAGCAATGTGCACAATGTGCATATTGTTCACTTGAACGTGTACCTTGTGCACATTGTGCACTTTGTGCAATGTAACGTGCGTACCTTGCGCACCGTGTGCACTCTTAAACTACATTGTATAATTTTGTATTGTAACATTAGTGAGTAATGGTGTAATGGCTTGTAATATAAATGGAGTTAAAAAACGTAAGATTTTAAATGTTATTGAAAAATAGAAAGCCCTTTTAAAATTTAGAAAAAGGAATAATCCTGAAGGCAATAAACACGTGTAAGTACGTGCTAATTTTTCTGATTGCTCTAAATCATTTTTAATAAGAGGTCTCTTAACTTTTGTTGGACGGTGTTTTAGTCCTATGGGACTTAACATGGAGTTAAAAAAAACGTACGATTTTAAACGTTATTAAAAATAGAAGGACCTTTTCAAATTTTATAAAAAGGAAACATCGTGAAGCCAATACATGAATGTATGTGCTAATTATTTTGTTGTTATTCTAAATCGTTTTTAACGAGAGTTTTTCAAATGTTTGTGGGACGGTTTTGGGTCAATGGGATTTAACATGGAGTTAAAAAACGAACGACTTTGAACCTTGTTTAAAAATAGAAGGACCTTTTCAAAAATTATATAAATCGAGCACGTGAAGAACAATACTTTTTATTGCATTATGCACTTTAATGTATTTTAATTGAGCGATTGTGAAGCGATTTCTTTCAGTTTTAGTAACACCATATAAGAACACTCATTTGTCTCGTTGTCGTCTGCTCAAAACAACAAGATGGATATGGATCGCGGCTCTTAATTTGCAACCTTGAAAAAGTTGAAAACTATCGATAGTACTATCGATAGTGAAGTGACTATCGATACTATCTATCGGTCCTGTAAAATACTATCGATAGTGCTATCGATAGTTTATTTTTGACTATCGCACATCACTAGTCTGTGGACAAAATTTGTAAAATGTTTGACAAAGCGAGCCATAAAAATCCATTGCACGTAGAATAGTGGCTCAAGCATTTTGTTTTATATTAAAATATAATTGTTATGGGCGCCCATTGGCGTGGGCAAATACTGAAACATACGGTATCTAATGTATGTCAGTAAACATATTTTGGAATCACTTTAAAAATCACTTTTTAATTACAAATAAATTTGTACAATTATTTCTGAAATTAAAAATTTTCCAAGAGGAGAAATTTTCATTTTTTTACAATTTTTACTTTTTTGAATTTATGGGTTTTTACAGTCCTCGGAAGTCTGTTGGGCCCTCCTGAGCAGATTTCAGTGCTTCACAGGGCATCTGAAAGACTCATTTCTTGCCATTTTTTGAAAATATTCATGAACTACACTATAGTCTTGGAATATTTATATAAATTCGAAAATTCATTGCATGTGAACCAGAAGAGCGGGAATGGAACTGTTGGAATCTCAAAATTCTGCGAGATGTCCGGAATGCAGGGATGTCTTCAATTCCAGTGTACATTGCACGCTTCAAAAGGTACGCCGTTCAGAGTGGACGTAGTTGAAGTGTAAATATGGTTCTTCATGAACTTTTAACCTTGAGAATTTATTGCAAGTGATTTATGGGTTTTATGGTCCCTGGTAGTTTGTTGGGCCCTCCTGAGTTCATTTCAGTGCTTTTGAGGTCGTCTGGAAGACACATTTCTTGTCATTGAAAGAAACACCAAAAGATCACGAGCGCGGATATCTAATATGACAACTGAACTGACAGATTGATCTGATTTTCTTTGCCGGTCGTATGACAGACTCACTTTCTAGTTTTTTTAATAAGTCAAATAATTTTTTTTAATTAAATCAAATGATTTTTTAAATAAATCAGGTGATTTTTTTTTAAATAAACCAGGTGATTTTTTTAAATAGAACAGGTTATTTTTTAAAATAAATCAAAAGATTTTTTTTTAAATCAAATGATTTTTTTTAAATAAATCAAAAGATTTTTTAGAAATCAAATGACTTTCTTAACTAAATCAGGTGATTTTTTTAAATAAATCAAAAATTTTTTTAGAAATCAAATGACTTTTTTTTAAATAAATCAATTGACTTTTTTTTAAATAAATCAATTGACTTTTTTTTTAAATAAATCAAATGAGTTTTTTTTTTAAATAAATTAAATGGATCAAATGATTTTTTAAAAAAATTAACATTTATTTAAACGTTTAAATTATACGATAAAAATAAACAGTTCCCGTTATTTTTGTCTATGTTTCTAAAATACATGGCCCATGATAGCTTTTTCATTAATGCATTGTTTTTGAAGATATGCTAAATAACGTATCCCCAATCGACTGGTGGAAATCATTAAAGGGACGCTTACAGTATGTACAATAAAAAGTAATAGTAATCTGTTTGCTTTCTGTTTCAGCCTAAACGGTGGGTCTTGAACACAATTATTTGGGAACTGAAACGGCTCCAAAGCTAGTGTTTATGTTTAGAATGTTTTAGTAAGTGCTTGGAACTTTTATTATTTTCAAATTTGAATGTTTATTAACATTTTTTTCTTATTTTGCAATTATTTACTAACAACTTAACAAGTAACAATGTTATTATTACTCATTTTTTTTTCAAGATTTTTTGCATAAAAAATTTCAATATTTCATATTTATAAATGAAAAAAATAAAAAAATCTGATTTAAATCTAATAAATCGATTTATTTGATTAAAAAAAATTAAAAAAAATCAGCCACCTTGTATTTAAATATACTATTTTATGGCTTGTTTCACTCACCATGATTTATTATTTTAAAATAATCAGTAATTTTTAAACAGATTTTGCGTTTACCAGAATTTATAATTAAATGGGGGAACTGGAAGAAATTTTGAAGTAATTTCTTTTTGCTCGCTACGCTTTCCGAATATGAAATGTATAATTGCAAAGCTTCAATAATATTCTGTGTTGCCACAACCTGGAAAAATAAGACCAAGTTACCCTGAAAAACATGAAAAAATACTCAGTGAAAGCAAAAATCAATGTTTGTGGTTTATCCTGTTAAACATGCATTTAGCTAACTTGTTTTTAAACAGCTAGCTTCAACTAGCATCGAAACTGAAATGGCGCATTCACACTAGGCTGGTTTATCAGCTGCTGGTTGTAGCCAGCTAGCAGCATAGCGTGAACCGCTACCAGCAGCTGCTTTCTGCAGCACGCTAGTGATTTTAACAGTGGCTGGTGAAGTTGAACATGTCCACCTTTAGCAGCTACCAGCTGGTCATGTGACTCTTCCTGCTGCTACCAGTGTGTAACTTCACTGCTTGGGTTGGATGTTGTTAGAGGTTTGTGTTTTTGCACGACGGTGATTGGATGACTTGTGCTGCTAATACCAGCAGTGACTGAAGAAGTGTGAACCCAAAGCAGCCGCCGCAGCTTGCTGTTGCTGCTAATAGCCAGCAGCAACCAGCAGCTTTTAAACCAGCCTAGTGTGAATGCGCCTATATAATTATGTGTATACCACCAGCAAGTGAATTTTCTGGTTCTGTATTTAGCTTTGTGATACACCCTGTATATTGGTGCATTGATTTTTTTTTTTAAAAAAATCTTGCTATTTTGCTACATTGATGGTCGATGTTGCAACTTACAAACATACATTTATGTTACATAGAAGAGTTTCCCCCATTGAAGTATTCAATATAATAGCAGTTTGTATGTTGTATATATGTTTTATATGACCAAAAAAAGATAGGAGAAGACATCATGAATGTAAACGTTTTATAGTTATATAAAACACCTAGATTTTTGTAGTGATGGGTCCATATGTGTGTTTGTGATAGACTCTTAAATGATGCTTCTAGAAAGACGAAGGGGGGAAAAATACACGTTGTAATGAATTTCTCATTGGTGCATATGCTTGTGTGTATGTGTTGCCAAACTATAGTAAGCACACTGCAGTTGACAATAAAATGAAATGAAATTTGAAATTTTTTAAACTGTTTTTGTCATATTGTAATCAGTTTTGCTGATGTGTTTTTTTTTTGTGGTAACTTTTGTCTTTATTTAGCATTTTTTCTAACCAGAGGTACACTTTCTAAAAAGTTACAAGGTGTCTATTAATTAATCATAATTTAAGCCTCTAGGTTATGGGGAAGTTGGTTAATATAGGACAAATACAAGTCCACGCAAACGGACAACCCTCATCATGTCAACTTAAATAAAAGCTTGTAAAAAGAATTAAATTTCATCGTAATTCTGCTGCTGGAAATGCTGAATAACGAATTTTATTATTACAATTGAAAATATTGAGAAACAATAGAAGATATTGAGTAACAGTTGAAGATATTGAGTAACAGTTGAAGATATTGAGTAACAGTTGAAGATATTGAGTAACAGTTGAAGATATTGAGTAACAGTTGAAGATATTGAGTAACAGTTGAAGATATTGAGTAACAGTTGAAGATATTGAGTAACAGTTGAAGATATTGAGTAACAATTGAAGATATTGAGTAACAGTTGAAGATATTGAGTAACAATTGAAGCTATTGAGAAACAATTGAAGATATTGAGAAACAATTGAAGATATTGAGAAACAATTGAAGATATTGAGAAACAATTGAAGATATTGAGAAACAATTGAAGATATTGAGAAACAATTGACGATATTGAGTAACAATTGAAGATATTGAGTAACAATTGAAGATATTGAGTAAGAATTGAAGATATTGAGTAACAATTGAAATTATTGAGAAACAATTGATAATATTGAGAAACAATTGAATATTTTGATTTTTTTTTTTATAAATAACGAGATTTTTAGCAAACTGTGGTATTTTTGTCAAAATAGTAGCCAAATAAATAAAAAATATATATATAATTTTTATATATATTTTCCCATTTATTTTTTGTTGAAAAATGTCATACGACTGTAGGCACCATTTTTCAAATAAACAAACAAAAAAAAAAAAGAAACCTTTAAAAGTAATATGCAATATCGATTAATATGTTATATAGCATATGCTAGAGGCTAGAGAAGAAGAAAAAAAGATTCAACAGCGAAAAAGATTTTTTTATACAATTTTCACATTTATAATGTGAAAAAAGAAGAAGAAAAAAGAAATTGCTTCCAAATAGCTTCTTCATATCTTTTCATTCTTATAAGTGTGTTCTTAGTGGCTTTTTTTTTCCTTCTTCTTACTTTCAAAGATTGAGGTTTTTGGCATTAACTAATGGTTCTCAAAAAAAAGTTAAGGTTTCTCTTATATAAAAGTAGATCTTTCTCATTGTGGTTCAGAATCAGAAATGGATATACACTGTATATCAAGTGGCGCATGTAAAAAGTCTACTTGTTTAAAGATGAAACAAGAAAATTAAACAAAAACTCGCTTTTATAAAAAAAAGGTCTAAGGTCTTAAAGGTCTTAGTGTCTCAGCCCATGGTAATGTTGGTCATGGGCTCAATCCCTGTGCTGTGTGAATTATATTTTCAAATATTTCAGAAGGTAGCGGTGGACAAACAAATGAATTATGTATTTAAATAAAAGCGAGTAAAAATGAATATATAATCTGTTCTTGTCTTGTTGGTGTAGTGGTTAGTGTCTCAGCTCATGGTAATGTTGGTCATGGGTTCAATTCCTTGCAAGTGTGAATTATTTTTCAAATATTTCAGAAGGTGGTGGACAGACAAACAAACAAACAAATTATGAAGTTAAATAAAAGCGAGTAAAAAAGCTCAAAAACTAAAAAAGCAAGAGATTTGATCAGTCTTAACGTGCCTGACCAGGGCCGGCCCTAGAGCATGCGAGGCCTGAGGCAGCAAGCGATGAGTGGTGCGGGGAAAAACGCCCAAGGCAGAGCAAGCGATGAGCGAGGCGGCAAGCAATGAGCTTTACGGGGGAAAAGGCCCTAGGCAGAGCAAGCAATGAGCGTGGCCGGGAAAATGTTTTGGCCCAAGGCAGAGCAACCATTCAGCAGTGTATGGCTTCTGAAAGTGCGGGGCCCAAAGCCTTTGTCTCTCTCGCCTTGCCCTAACGCCGGACTTGCATCTGACGTCTATACAGTTCCACGTCCACCGTCTGTCGCTGTGTCGTGCTGACTTTATTTTGTGCTCTGGTTAACTATTAAGTGGTAACATACAGCCTGCCTATTATGGAATGGTAATATGATGACGGGAGGCAAGTTGTTCATGTAGATAAGTAGCACCCAGAGAGCCACGGCACACTGGTACTAGTGTGCACTTGGTGTGCTGCATAATTTTTGTTGATTTATTGGTTATACGCTCGTATATTGAGTGTTAAGGTGGCTTTATCGATAAAAAAAATACCGGTATATAAAAATTGAAATTGTTTTCAAAACTAGAATGGTAAAAGATATCATCATGAAAAAACTTTTTAACATTATCACCAAATGTTCTAGTTTCTAAAACACTTCTTCGTAATATTTCTTTGGACAAAACTCTGAAAAAATATAGAACATAATGGCCACACAGGCGCTCCATCTGGGAAGACAAAAACAAAATAAATATTTGTAAATAGGGCTGTGGAGTCGTTACATAATTGTTCGAATCGGACTCCTGTAATTTGAATTTTGTAATTCGACTCCGATTGAGTCCGACAAACAAAAATAAAAAAATTGAAACTAAATCATCAACATATGTGTTTATTCAAAAATAATTTCTACATTGTAATCGAATTTAATTTTAATTGAATTGGGTTCTTAAAAATAGCATGGCTTCAATTATGTCCGATTTCATCGATGCTCTCAAATCAGATTTTAGAATTCGGAGAGAACAGAAAATAATCTTTCAGCAGATACCCGAGTCAGTGGTGGTAAAGCTCTAGCGGTTAGTGCGGCATTTTGCATAATCTCAGGGTATGTCAATATTGCATCTTTAAGACTTAAGATCTTTAATTTTGATGTTCATTCAATCATTTTTCTTTTGGAGTGGTTTACTTTATACCGACTCCTACAAAAATGAACGACTCCACCGACTCCGACTTCGCATTTCGTGCTTTAAGAGCCTAGATATAGCGTTTATTTCGTTTATTTTTATTTCGTTGTTGATTGAAAAACGGGTTTTTAACGTTTTTTCTCCCGGTTCGAAGTCACATAATAATTAATAGAAAAATAATTTCGCGTGTTAATCTTATAAAAAGAAAACATGGTGAAGCCAATAGATTAATGCACGTGCTAATTTTTGTGTGATTCTTTTAAGTCGTTTTCGAATGTTTGGGTGACGATTTTTTTGCTCCTATGGGACTTAACATGGAGTTCAAAAAACGTACGATTTTAAACGTTATTAAAAAATAGAAGGACCTTTTCAAAATTTATAAAAAGGAAACATCGTGAATCCAATACATGAATATATGTGCTAATTATTTTGTTATTGTTCTAGATCGTTTTTAACGAGAGTTTTTCAAATGTTTGTGGGACGGTTTGGGTGCCAATGGGGTTTAACATGGGGTTAAAAACACGAACGACTTTGAACCTTGTTTAAAAATAGAAGGACCTTTTCAAAAATTATATAAATCGAGCACGTGAAGAACAATACTTTTCATTGCATTTTGCACTTTACTGTATTTTAATTGAGTGATTGTGAGGCGATTCCTTGCAGTTTTAGTAACACCATATAAGAACACTCATTTGTCTCGCTGTCGTCTGCTCAAAACAACAAGATGGACGTGCATCTAGGCTCTTAAGTTACTTCTAAATGGGCTCCGAAATTGGGGAACAATATTCTAATATATAGGTCTGACTAAGGTAAAATAACAGACCTCTTTTACATTTTCTTTACAATGTTTAAGGGTGCATTCATTATGTAACAATTATTGCTTTTTTATACTAATAAACTTTAATAAATTGTTATCAAAATTCTGTTGCTTTTAGAATTTTTAAAATAATCTAGTTTTTAAGTGATGGACGTTTTACTTGCCCCTTTAGAAATTTAGTATAAATTTCAGTTACATTTAAGAAAGGAAAAAAAATCAAGGTGCCAGTGATGTCTGTGTAGCAATCAATCGATATTATTTCTATTTGAAGTATATAAACCCCATCATTTTTTTTTAAAAAAGAAAGGAAAGGTTATATATTGTACAGTAGAATATGTATACTGTATAGGGAGGTGTATATTAGTATGTGAGTGACATCCATTTGGTGTAATTGTCCATTACGCGAAATGTATGCGCATTTCACGAAATGCACATAGATTGGGCCTGATGCAAAAACGCGAAATGGACATGCATTTCGCGTAATGGACAAAATGCATCAATTGAATCTGGCGACATATAATAGTATATTTTTTAAAACGAGAACAAATCGAGATTCGCTCTAGTTTCTATCTATAAATGCGCCTATATAGTAAAGTCTACATTGAAACCTTGAAGCCTGTCATTCACATATGTGTGTGATTTCACTTCCAGGCATATATGCTGTTATATTCCCCATGTGATTTTATTTACAAATATAAAGTAACAGTAGAGATCCCCCTTCCTCAGCTAGAATGATCTCAAGTTTCACTATTAACAAATATCTAATAGGTTCACAAAATATATTTACTTAATTATATATAAACTAGTGGGGTAACCCGTCATAAATGACGGGAGCAAAATTCACAGGCAATTGTGCCCAGCTTTAGAATTTCTTTTCCTCCGCCATTTTATGACGTCAGACCAAGTAACATACCAATTAGAAATTGATGACGTTGATAAAAGGGCGGAGCAAAAGAAATTCTAATGCTGGGCACAATTGCCTGTTATAAACTGTAGTTTAATTTTGCTACTATTATCCCCTCCCCTTTTTATATTTGAAAGAGAAAATGAATTTTTAATTTTCTCTGGTGTGCGCATGCGCGTCATTTGTTCCTTTTTTACTCCTTTCATTTCAATTTCAGTCAGCCCCTCCTCTTTTTTTTTCTCCCTCCACGTTTCTCTCTCCCCCTCTATACTTTCCAACCTTTTCCCCTCCACGTTTCTCCCTCTCCCCTCTACACTTTCCAACCTTTTCCCCTCCACGTTTCTCCCTCTCCCCTCTACACTTTCCAACCTTTTCCCCTCCACATTTCTCTCTGCCCCTCTACACTTTCCAACCTTTTTCCCCTCTCCAGTTTAATATCATGGGGTTCTTGGATGGGAAGGGTGCAACATATAGTTGACCTTGAGAAAAAAGCGGTTCATTTTAAATTTATATAAATTTCGATGCACTTCAAGGTTTTTGTCCTTGTTTGTACAGCATTAATCACACACACACACACATACCTGGCTTAATATATATACAGTATAATAATATTATATTATTTCCATTTGAAATCGGATTTTTTTTATTTTGATTTTGATTCAGTGTATTCAAAACTATATAAAATATATTGATTTTTATAATGGTAAATTTTAGGGATGGGCCATTCGAATCTTCGAATCCTCCTCGAATCCCGCGAATCTTGAAAAAAATATTTGAGATTAGAAAACTCGAATCTTCGCGCTTTTTTTCGTCTTTCGAATCTTTCGAACCCTAACCTTTAAAAAAATGTTAAAAACGTTGGTAAAATTAGTTTGAACTCCAATTGACGTCCAATAGAAGCGTTCACTGACAAAAAAACCGGCGATTGTTGCGATTTTGGTGTTGTACCCGGATCACCAATATCACCTTGTGGCGACCTTTTTGAGTGCCACACTGTTGTTTTTTTATTATTAATAATTTAATATTTAATATTATTTCATTTATTTGTATCTTCTTAATAAATAATATAGGAATCTCTTATATGAAGGATTCGATTGATTCGGAAGATTCGAGGGATTTGAGAACCTTTTAGGATTCGGATTCGGATTCGAGAAAATTTAGGATTCGTCCAACCTCTAATTTTTAACAAACCTGCATACAAAATAATTCCAAAATTTCTAATATCCAGGTTTTAATGTAAAACCTTGTACACACGAGTTAAATGAATTCAAATTAAATGTGTTTAGGTGAATTATACGGAATCCAGTTAAGGACATAAGAACCAAATAAAAATTGACTTTATTAATATTATATATACTAGTGGGGTAACCCGTCATAAATGACGCGAGCAAAATTCACAGGCAATCGTGCGCATGCGCGTCATTTTTTCCTTTTTTTACTCCTTTCATTTCAATTTCAGTCACATCCTCCCACTTTTCTCTCTCTCTCTCCCCTTCTACACTTTCCAACCTTTTTCCCTCACCCCCTCCCACTTTTTTTTCTCTCTCTCTCTTCGCCTTCTACACTTTCCAAGGGAAGAGTTCAACATATAGTTGACCTTGAGAAAAAAAAAACGGTTCATTTATTCAAATTTATATAAATTCCGACGTGCTTCAATGGTTTTGTTACTCCACACACTCACACACACACACACAGAGATCTGGAATATTATATATATATATATATACATATATATAATATTTTGCCAGGTCTGTGTCTGTGTGTCTTTCTACATGTATATATCTTTCTCTCTTTCTGGGATAATGCTGTACAACCATTGAAGCACATCGGAATTTATATAAATTTGAATAAATGAACTGGTTTTTTTTCTCAAGGTCAACTATATGTTGCACCCTTCCCATCCAAGAACCCCATGATATTAAATTGGAGAGGCGAAAAGGTTGAAAAGTGTAGAGGGGGGGAGAGAAAAGTGGGAGGGGGTGACGAAAATTGAAATGAAAGGAGTAAAAAAAGGAAAAAACGACGCGCATGCACACAATTGCCTGTTAATTTTGCTCCCGTCATTTATGACGGTTTACCCCACCTAGTTTTAAATTAAAATACTAAATCAATATTTTGTCAATAGTATATATAATTATATTTAAGAATTAACTCAGTATTTACAGATTATTAACTGAATAAATTGAATTCAACATATTGTTTGTTTGCCCTTCACAGAGGGGCGCTGTAGAACACGTTTATTATTTAAATACATTTAAATTATTATCAGGTGGGTACTAGGTATAACTGTAGTTAGACAATTGAATGTATTTGAAAATAACTACATTTGGTAGCAAAGTCTCAAATATAGCAACCCTCACGCAGGCCTGATTATGCACTCATAGACGTACAGGTCGAATTATATAGATCTTCTACTCAGCCTTTATATAATGTATTTTTGGTGCAGTCTCTTCAAAGTCCAATAATAATTATGTCTATGATTGCATGTGCTGGTCTGGGCGTATTTGATGGCAAAAGGTTTGTTGTGCAGCAGACATTAAAATATTGTACAGCAAAGAATAAAAGTGGTTTGTTATTTTAATTTTTTTTTGCAGACCTCAGCTATTAAAGCATTGTTTTAATTTATACTAATGAGTCTGTGTAATATATGAGTCTTAATCATTTCCTTGACAGCAAAAACTTTCATTTTTTGAGTCTCTGTAAATGAAGTTTTGTTGTCAAGATCATGTTGCAGACTCGTGTGTCATGCGGAGTAAGTGGGAAAAAAAACAAAACAATTCTTTTAGATAGAATATAGATTTTAAAAAATGTGGAATCATATTAAATGGAAAAAAAAGTACAGTGTATTAGTTCCTACAGGATTTATTAAATAACTAGCAACATTCTAGTTTAATTGCTAAAATTGTTTAACTATTTTATTCAAATACTTCTTTTTATTCAAATACTTCATTATAAATGACATTTTGTGTGAATGTCCGGTTGTCGTGAAGTAATTTGCCTTGACCGCTTGCATTTTTTATAAGCACCTTAATATTGTTTCGGTTCTTGGATCGGGAGAGCGCAACATAAAGTTGACCATGAGAAAAAAACCGGTTTATTTAAATTTAAATAAATGAAGACAAAGACAGACAAAGCTTAATACATATAAAAAGGTAAATACATGTTGTCTGGACAAATCTGTTGAGGGTGCTGGCCGTATTACCTCAAAAAAAAAATCTGCCACAGGCCACAAGTGTAAGTTTGTGGGTGATACTTTATTAAAAGATAATTAATTTAACCAAAAACAATTAACCTATTATTTTTTCATGGGGGGGAGTGACCATGGTGAGTGACAAAGGCTTTAATTTGAAAATGACTGCATTTGGGTAAACCACAGTGGAGAGGCGAGTCAAGAGACAAGCTGGGATAAAAAGTTACGAAGTTTCAGGATATGCTAGATGTATAGCAACACTGCAGATGTAGATAGTGAGGAGGCGAGTCTAGGCTACTGCGACGTCGCAGCAGCACGGATGCCCCATCTAACATCTAGTATCGCAGACCGTAATTGCGGCGACGCAATGGTGCCGCACTTTCAAAAAAACGCCATGTGTGCATCGGGCCTAATTGTTAATAAGGGATGCGACTGTTTCTACAGAAAATTTAACTTCTTTCAGGATAATTTTTTTTGTCTTGCTTGGATTAAAAAAAAATCTGGGCAGAAACTTTCTTAAGTGATCAATAAAAAATTGTCTAAAAAGCAACATGCT
The DNA here is from genome assembly GCA_036925085.1 of Brachycybe producta. Taxonomy (NCBI): domain Eukaryota; kingdom Metazoa; phylum Arthropoda; class Diplopoda; order Playtdesmida; family Andrognathidae; genus Brachycybe; species Brachycybe producta. Next base: position 4,439,133 of record JAUPFP010000002.1, read on the forward strand.
TATTAGCAAGTACTGAATTTAACCAAACAGGAAGTACGTGACACTAAATTTAAACCACAGTTAAATGTTTCTGAATGGAAGAAAGAATACGTCAACTTTAGTTATCCTAACTGCAGTTAACTTTTTATATTGGAATATAATAGTGTTCTGCAACTTTCTTTTCATTGCAGATCTCTCTCTACCACTTTCTTCTTTAATTTCTTCTAAACACTTTGAAAGTTAACCTGTGTGACAGTCATTCAAAGCTGAGAAAAATGTGGTGGAACATTAACTTAATGGGGTTGCTTTATTTCCATGTATTAGTGTTAATGATACGTTTGATCTTTCTATCTCAACCCTCTCATTTTTTCGTTTTCTTCAGAACTTTTCATCTCATTTGAAAAATGCTGTGTCTCGGCTTAGATCTTAATGCAAATTCTTACATACAGTAGACATATAATATACAAGCCCTTTGTGTGTGTGTATGTATTATGGGTATGTGTGGGGAGGGGGGAGGGGGGAGTACCATAAGTAACTCTCGACTGTGAGATTAGCTATTTAATGACCTATGATTGTCACATTCTCTTTAGGATTGAGTTTTCTTTGAAAAGATGTGACTAATAATAATACTTTAGTTGCTGAATGGTTCTTTCTTTAGAAACTTGACTTATTTAAAAAAAAAATGAAATAATAAAATATTCATAGAGTCGATGTTCAATTTCTATATTCCACCTTTTATCTTCTTGTAAGGTTTTTTAGACGTTGGTAATTTTTGAATAAAATGTATATGATGGTTTCTTTTCTCAGCCACACGAATTATTACAGCGTTTGAACAAAAGAATTTAGAAATCATGACCATTTTTTTTTTAATTTAAATTACATTTTAATTCAAATCGAATTTTTATTTAAGATGGTTTATGAACAGCTGATTTTCGAACTCTTGTGTAACAGTGTAGAACCTCTGTTACGGGACTCAGATCTAGATTCTCTTAGCTTGCAGAGATGGATACCGCCATGGGCTGAGAGTATATGATTCAGACTTCATTCCAAATGGTGCCAGAAGGGGGAGGGTGGGGGGGGGGGGAAAGTCGTTCCCTGTGGTATTTCTGATGAACACATTTGTGAAGAAGAGAATGTTAAATGAACAGGCGAGACGAATGCAGGTTGTGATTCATTTATTTAATGCATACAATCATTAGGATACATCAAATAGAGAAGAGTTACAAGTGTGACGTTGCTTAACCACCAGGCCACTGAATGAGTTATTTCATGTTTCGATATCAGAGAATGGATCCCGAATTGATGAAGACAAGGACTTTTATACCTAGGGCCTGTGTGCACCTAGACAGGCACATCCATGCCCAATTGACCGTACCTTGATGTGTATCCATCCACCGATACCGGAATCAGGATTTGATTTACTCGTTGGGATCTTAGATGGTCACAAAAGGGGCGAAAATGCGACACTTGGGGTACGAGGGACCCCAAGGCTATGACTTTAAAGGAAAGGCGAAATACAGGGTGTTACACTTGATTATTCTGTTTTTCAAAGAAGCACAATTAAGAGAAACTAGAAATTGTTTTAGAAACTAGAAGGGTTGCTGTTGATTAAAAGTTCGTCTGTTTGAAAAGGTTGACGTGACAGTCTTGGCGACCTTTCGACTTCATTTTGTCGTCAACAAGTCTTTCAAAAGTTGCCTGTGTCGTCAAGGCTCTAAGTCGTGTATGACAACAGTCAAGATAATGTGTTGAGGGGCGGTCTTAGGTAATATTGCTTTCCCTGCGAGAGGCCAAAATTTGGCTCCCCCTAAATATTGCTTATTTTTGCAATAATTCCTTTTGGTAGTTGTTATTTTTTATGGATTTTCTCAATAGGCGCGCTGAAACGTCACATTATTACAAAAACAGAAAGCCTCGAATAGAGGGAATGCGTCGTCCACAGAGTAGGCCTATAGAATAACCTACAGCTGACTTACCCTCTCCACGAGAAACCTCCACAGCACACTCCTAGAACGTTCTGCCCACCCATCCACACTGTCCAATTATTCCATTCCCCATTGCACTAACAAAGGACAGCACCCTTGCTCTTCACTGAACTGGTCTTGTGCATATGATCTAGCTAGCTTACATTCTTAAAATGACATCCTCGAACTGAAACAGTAGGTGAGCCTTTGCTTAATAAAAACATATAGGCGCCAACTTGGCTTGGCGCCCTGTGCGGAGGAACCGCCCGCACTGCCCTAAATCTGGCGTTGCTGTGAGAACCTTCAGGCTCCACTCCTGGTGGTGCCCTTCTGTCAATTTTGGGTGTTCGATTACGCTACAATAAACTTTAAGACTACACTATGAGACTTTTTATGCCGACAGACTAGGAAAATAGGTCGAAGCGAAAGACCAAAACGACAGACTTCTGACATAGACTGTGTCTGCAACTACACTATGAGTCAAACGGGTCTATGAGATGCCGTTTTTTTGGCAGACTGTGTCTCATAGTGTATACAGCCTAGTTGCCAGATGCATTGTTTTCCCACTGGTGGAAAAGCACCATCATTATTAGGGATCTTCCAGACAAACGTTGGACACGGGAGCGAGTGCAGGAACGGTAGTGTGAAGGTTGTGGGACATTCATCATTTGGCGGGAAATGGGGACAAACACACCAACGCTGCCTCAACGCCGTGTCCCGCCGGCGGTGGGGCGGCAGTGAGGCAGCATTACTTCACTGAAATTTTTTCTTAATCTTGGCGATACTCTCCTGTGCGATCCCGTATCGGTCTGGGCAAGCAACCAGATCTTATGTACCGCGTTCCCACGACTTTTCCATTACCGCTCCCGTGTCGATCTGGGAGATCCCTAACGAATTGATTGTGAGTGCGAGTGCGAGAGTGCGAGTGCGAGAGTGCCAGTGTGAGAGTGTGCGATGACGCTATTTGTCTGTTTTTTCTTCGACACATTCACTTGGAGCACAGCAGACTCTTCCGTAGACATCCGATGCACAGTAGTCGACACCTAAACAAGAAAATTTGTCGTCGTCATCTAGTAAACAGTCAGAATAACTCGCTAAACGGCAACGGTACGGTTCAATTATTTCTGTAAAAAATAAATTAGAAATTCATGTTGGTGATATTTTTTGTTTTTCGAATGTAGTTTTGCAAACTTACGATATTCTACTCTTAAAGAATCTGGTGTCTGTATGTGTTTGTTTTTCGTTTGCTGCCAGTGCGGATCCTTCAGAAAATATTTACTACTTTCGGAAGGATTGCAGGAGGCCTGTTTCTTTTTGGCTTTTTCAAATGATGGATTTATCCATAAACAACATTCTATTCCATGAGCATTGCGAACGCAGACTTCTCCATCTGGGCATGTGTTTCCGTCTGAGTCGCATGATTTTGCTTGTGGTTCGCACGTATATGGCATACCACCATTTGGTTCATCTAAATAATGATTTAAAAAAAAATGTTTGTTTTTTGTTAGACATGTCGCATTGGTATTCTGCCTCAGAATCCGCTCCGCCAATAATATTGACAGCTCCGGTTCCGCTCCGCGCTCCGGTTCAAATTAATTTTGAATCGAATTTATTAAATAAAATTTAACATTAACATAAATAGTGCCACCGTGACAACTAGGCTTGCCACCTGTGGAGGACAGTCCTCCATGTGGAATAAATGTCCTCCGGCCTCCACGAAGGCAACAATGTCCTCCACAAAGAAGGACGTTTGGCCCTTGTGGAGGACATTTTTGCCTTCGTGGAGGGAGGAGGACATTTCTTCCACATGGGGACATTTCTTCCACAAAAGAGGACAAGGTGGCAAGCCTAGTGACAACTCACACAAATGACTTAACAGTGTAACTATTAAATAAATTGGTAAACTAAACTGTAATGTGTTTCTGACCTGCAAGCTAATTTTAGTAATTTTGGCTAAAAAAATTTGGTTAAAAAATAACTGAAGCAGTTGGGCAGTCAAAAGTGTTAGTGCTCCAACTTTGGGCAAATGCATGCTGCTCCACTGTGCTCCGGGCTATGCTCCAAAGATATGTTTATAGTTGCTATTTAATGATTTTCTTCTGTATACTTTTTAATTCTACATGTATCAAGGAGGAAGTGATTGCCAAATTTTGACTAAGTGCAGCATACATTTTGTGCATACAGCACACATAAGTGCAGCATTGTGGCCCATTTCTAGAGTGTTTTCATTTCAGAAGGTTCTGAAATAATGTTAAAAGCAATTTATCAGAACCTTTTGCAAATTACACCTTGTTTTAGAAGAAAAATTCCGTTCTGAAAAATTCCATTCCGTTCTAAAAGATCATTTCAAAAAGGTTTTGTTGAGCTCTAGGAAGGCCTTTAAGGTGGCTGAATAGATATTTAAATTTATTTTTTCATTCTCCCAGATGGCGTGCCTGCGTGGCTATTATCGTTCTATAGGAGGTCTCTCCCTTCACTCGTTGTTTGGATAAATTGTCTGTTTTTTAAGCAAAAGTTTTTTTTTTCCAGGAGAGCTAGGACACATTACAAAAAAAGTGTCTTAATTTGGCGCCTATTTAGTTTGGCGTTTGTTCAGTTTGGCGCTTATTCAGCGCCACTGATTTATGAGCGCGAGCTCTCAGCATTTCAATAATTCAACCAGCATTCTTGAGTTGACACGACTATAATTACTTGCCATTTTCGGAACTGCTTTGTTGGTTAGAAAGTTCGCTGTACTTCGAATTACTGCGAGAATCACTTTGTTGTTTTTGCGAAGGAATTTCGGTTTCCGCAGGTTTTCCGGTAAGACTGCTCTTTGAGTTCCGGCGTAAAATGCCATATTTTCGTTTTGATGATGCGGGCTTAGATTCTGAGTCTGATTCACCACTGTCCATTGAGTTTTGTCGAGAGCGTTTCTTGTTTTGTTTTGGTGCTGTTTCAGGGTAATTTACGTTGTTTGTAGGAAACCAATTTGGCCAGCCGTTTGAGGTAATTGGTGAAAATCTTTCAGTTTCTTGATTGTCGTTATTCGTTGCAGTACGAATTTCAGTTTCTGGCGACTGACAACGACACTCGATCGTTACATAAAGCACCAGCAGAAATATTATTTCCATCATTGTTACAATTTCCATTGCTGTTAGGAAGACAAAGAAAAAAGTTATTATGTTACTTAGTAAAACAGCATTTTATGAAACTTCATGGTTTTTTTTTTATAAACGGACGTTGTCGTTTGCGGGCCGGGGGGAGGGGTGACGCAGAGGTTTGGAGGCGCAGTTTGTATTGGCGCGAGTTTTTCCTTTTTGATTTATAAGTTTTAAATTTTTAAAAATGTTCAAGTTTCCCAATTAATAATTAATAATTGACGGGAGCAAAATTCACAGGCAACTGTGCGCATGCGCGTCGTTTTTTCCTTTTTTTACTCTTTTCATTTCAATTTCAGTCACCCCTTCCCACTTTTCTCTCTCTCTCCCCTTCTACACTTTCCAACCTTTTCCCCTCACCCCCTCCCACTTTTCTCTCTCTCCCCCCTCCCCCTCTACACTTTCGAAAGGAAGTGTTCAACATATAGTTGACCTTGAGAAAAAAACCGGTTCATTTATTCAAATTTATATAAATTCCGACGTGCTTCAATGGTTTTTGTTACTCCACACACACACACACACACACACATACACAGACCTGGGATATTATATATATAATTTTATATTAGTTATTAACGCAACTGGAAAAATGCACTTTCAGTATAAAAAAAGTTCAGTTGAGTCTTCATAAAGTTAATGCTAATTTCACCTCTAAATTCTAGCCTCTAACCAACCTGAAAAACGCATTTTTTTTTTAGTTTATTTAAGAATTTCTAATTTAAAAATCAATTTTGGGCGCACTCAAGAGCGGCACCAAAAATCTAGATATGCCACTGACATCTTAATAAATATAATGCTGATATTGGACAAAATCTTGCCTCCTTTTATATAATTATATGTAGGGCTCGGATTTTAATGCAATATCAAAGGAAATGTTTCCCAATCTGTGACTCAAGTGCCAATTATGAAGTTATCATCATTAGAGCAACTTGCAATTATGCTTTTTCTAATCAAAAAAGGCTGGTTAGAGGCAAAATGTCTGGTTACTATTAGTTGTCACCGAAAGTTCTAGCCTCCAACCAGTCTTTTTGATTAGAAAAAAAAAAATAACTTTTGCAGTTGTTCTAATGAGTGGCTTGATTACTTCACAGTTGGCACTTGAGCCACAAATTGAGAAAGATTTGCTTTTAATATTGCATAAAAATCCGAGCTCTAATTATATGCATTCACTATGGGTATAACTAGGAATACTCATTTTTTTATACTGCAGTAGTCCTTGCATATAATCTAGTATACAAGTCATTGTTATAGTCCCATTGTTTTTGTGCAAGTTGCACGACGGGTTTACTAGTACACTTTAATAGAGGTTACGTATGTTCATTTTCAAGGTTTATCTGAAATGTAGGCCTACTTTAAGTTTGCAGTGTGCTATTATTCCCTCAAAAGCTGGTGCTATAGTCACATGATCGCTGCTCAATGCCACGTAACTCTGAAGTGCCTACAAGCTAATGGTGGGCACTTTAAACAACAGGCAATTAGAAAACGGGATGAACTGAAGTTGGCTCCGCCCTTTTTATGACGAACGGCAACTTCTAATTTTTTTGTTGTGTGGTTTGACGTTGAAAAGGAGGGGGAGCATGTGACGTCAGACTACATAACCAACCAATTAGAAGTTGCGTTCGTCATAAAAAAAGGCGAAGCCAACTTCTGTTCATCCCGTTTTCTAAAATTGCCTGTTTTTGTACACGTGTGCTAACTAGTGCCACAGCCATCTTTTTTTTTCTGTATATGAAATTTGAATTACCAATTAATTATTTAAACAGCAGATATTGTTACGTTTAATTACGTTTATGCAATAAATTTCCAATATCGTCGATTAAGAAGTGATACAACTTAAGTGACATTTTTGGTTCTTTTGGGGGTGTTTTGTCATAAAAAAAAATCAGAAAAAAATAGTGTAATTTAGCGAAAATTTCAGGGAAAAAAAAATTATTTGCCATGTCACGTACTCAAAAAAAAAAACGTCCAAATAATTTTATTAGCAAAAAAAAAATTGTGTAACACAACCTTAAATTTGCATTAAAACGTTTTTTTGTTCCTCTTGTATAAAATTTATATTTTGTTAGTTACGTGGTATCAATTCTTAACTGACGACATAATTTTGCATAAATTAATAAGTGTGACATAAAACATAATTTTTTTTATTCTAAAAAAAGCGATGCACCACTAAGCACATATTTGAATCCTAAATTTTCACGAATCTGAATCCTAAAAGATACTCGAATCCCTCGAATCCTTTATATAAAAGAATCCTATATTATTTTCATTAAGAAGATACAAATAAATGAAATAATATTAAATATTAAATTATTAATAATTAAGAACAGTGTGTGGCATTCAGGGTCGCGACAAGGTCTTATTGTTGATCCGGTTTGCAACAATCGCCGGTTTTTTTTTTGCCAGTGAACGCTTCTATTGGACGTTAATTCTATTTCGTTAGTTCTATTGGAGTTAAAAACTAATTTCACCTAAGTTTTTAACAGTTTTTTTTAGGTTAGGATTCGAATGATTCGAAAGAAGAAAAAAGCGGCGAAGATTCGAGTTTTCGAATCTCAAATATTTTTCAAGATTCGTGGGATTCGAATGGCCCATTCCTACTTTAAAGTAAAACAAGGCTGGCTTTGTTTTCATTGAAACAAAACGAGTTTTTTTTTAAAGTTTTTACTAAAAATTTAAAGCACTATCTAATGTATATCGCCCATAATTTCTGGCCCAAATATAATTCATTTTTCAACTTGAAAATAATTCTTATATATTACCTGCTTTTTTGCTGGTTTGTTTAAACCTAGAAAACTCAACGAAGAAGAAAAAAGTTGAACCTTTAAGGTTACTTTTTAAAAGTAACTTTTTTTTTACAAGTTTTTGAAGCAGAAAGCGTGAGAGAAACGTTATGGTAACAGTTGACAATATTTTACACCTGTTGAATTTGAAAATGAGAACATATGTTGTTCATGTAAAAACCACATTGAAAATCTCTCTCCATGGAGATAAGGAGGGGGGGGGGGCAGTCTTGATGCTCAAATTCAAAAACGGCATTTGGACACGTTAACTTCAATTTGAACCGTCTGAACAGAATTAAAACTATGAAGAACCCTGTTATTTTGATTACTCTTAACGAGGGTTTTTTTGGTCTATTATGTAATACCCATCAGAGAATTCAAGTGTCCAATTTCATTATTGAACTTTGGCCTTAATTTTGATATCGCAGTTTTTTTTTTTGATTTTTTATTAACAGTTGTTAATCGAACTCTAATTAATCTGAGTTTCAAGAGCAACATTAGGGAATTTTTTTTGGGAATTTTAGAGAATGGAATGGGAGCTAAATTGATCAATAGTAGGCCCTATTCTATGTTGATTTATTTCAAAATAAACGTTTCATATGGACAATAATAATAATAATAATAATTTTAATAATTATTATTATATATATATAATATCCCAGGTGTGTGTGTGTGTGTGTGTGTGTGTGTGTGTGTGTGTGTGTGCGTGCGTGCGTGTGCTTCTGGGCGTTATTTCTCCAGAACAGATAGAGATATTTGAATGCGGTTTTTTGCATTATATACGTTGGTATGCACCAATGAACATACTACAAAATCAAATCAGTTCATACAGTAGTTTATTAATTATGATTAATTTTCGACGAAACGTTCTGGGCGATATAACTTGGGAACAGGGCCACCTAGAATAATCAACTAACTTCTAAATGAATCTACACTCTGCAAGGATGCTACGTATTTATTTTCATAATTTTAAATTAACTGGAACTTTTTAATCATTTAATATAAATAATAAAATGAATTTAAATCTATTTTTCTTCTCCTATAGAAGAAAAGTAGATATAAATTCATTTTATGTTGTGGGTCACATCAGATATTTACTTAACACACTATTGTCATATTCTAACCCTCAATCTAAAACAAAAAGACCCCCGGTTTGCCCTCTCTTCCAGTACAATACATGTCATGTGTTATGATTCTCATAGCTTAACATTGTACCAGTACAGTTAAAAATATAAATTAAATATATTTATGCATATGCTTCTTAATATTCTAGTTTTGTAACAAATTGAACAATAATGTTAATGAATTAAAACTAGAATAGCAAATTGAGTTAAATAAAAAGTAAAAGAAAAAATTAATAAAAAAAGGAAAAAAACGACGCGCATGTGCACAATTGCCTGTGAATTTTGCTCCCGTCATTTATGACGGGTTACCCCACTAGTATATATATATATTAAGCCCCGTCTATCCTTCTTTCCGTCTGTAGCGCTTTACAAACAAGGACAAAAACCTTGAAGCACGTCGGAATTTATATAAATTTAAATGAATAAATGAACCGCTTTTTTCTCAAGGTCAACTATATGTTGCACTCTCCCAATCCCAAAACCCCATGATATTAAATTGGAGGGCGGGAAAAGGTTGGAAAGTGTAGAGGGGAGAGAGAGAGAAACGTGGAGGGGAAAAAACGGGGAGGGGGTGACTGAAATTGAAATGAAAGGAGTAAAAAAGGAACAAACGACGCGCATGCGCACACCAAAGAAAATGAAAAACTCATTTTCTCTTTCAAATATAAAAAGGGGAGGGGATAATACATGTAGTAGCAAAACTAAACTAGAATTTATCACGGGCAACTGTGCCCAGCATTAGAATTTCTTTTCCTCCGCCCTTTTATGAACGTCATCAATTTCTAATTGGTTTGTTACTTGGTCTGACGTCATAAAAGGGCGGAGGAAAAAAAATTCTAATGCTGGGCACAATTGCCTGTGAATTTTGCTCCCGTCATTTATGATAGGTTACCCCACTAGTTTTATATATATTAAGTTTTGTCTGTCTGTGTATAACGCTGTACAAACAAGGACAAAAACGTTTAAGCACGTCGGAAATTAATTAAATTTAAATGAACCGGTTTTTTCTCATGATCAACTTTATGTTGCGCTCTCCCGATCCAAGAATCCAAACAATAGTAACGTGCTTACGAAGTATTTGAATAAAATGAAATATTTGAATAAAATGGTTAAATAAACTAGAATTTTGCTCCCGTCATCTATGAAGGGTTACAACACTAGTATTTACTATAATGCAGAACTTCAGATTTCAACAATGAAATTTTTCGCATTAAATACAGAGTTAAGGTTCTCTTCCTGAGAAGGTCGCGGGAATGTGGGATGCTAAGATAATATTAGACACACGAAAAGATAATGCTGCTTCTTGTTAAAAACACTTTATTCTTCTTAGTAAGAGAAGAAGCACTGAAATACAAAAATGAATTGTATTATTTTTACAGCAATGTAAGTCGGACGGTCCACGGGCCCATTGCTGTGTTACGGAATTTATCTATGTAAAACAGTGCATGAACAAATTTGAGAAAACGAATGTGCGATTAACAAAGGAAAACTCGGTGCTTTTATGGGCTTGGACCGGTGTACACCGTGAGGTGGAAGCCAGTCCAAGGGACCACGTCTCAAGAGCACTCAAACAAGTTCATACTCAGGGGGAGGGAGGGACAGCAGGGGGGGGGGGTTCACGATATACTGGGTGTTACACAAGTGAGAATTTAAAAAGTTTTCGTCGAGCCTCTAAAAGTTAACATTTTACACAGTTGTAAATCGTGTAGGGAATGCATAGAAGACACTCAGTCGTAAGTATGATTCCCGTATAAAAAGTGCGTACAATCCCTTTAAAATATTTGTGATCGATATGAAATGCATCGTATACTTTATGCGCTTGGTGTTCGGAGCTAAAACTCTTTCCAGTTTTTAAAAAGAATCTTTCAGTTGCGACACTTGGGTAACCGATCTCGTTCTTCTTTGAAATGTTTGTTTCGAAATAAATGAAGTAACCAGATGGGAATGTCTGGTTCATGTTCTTCGTTTGTTGTACATCTTTTGGGAGTTGTGGGTAGACGTTTGTGACTTTCGATTCTGTTGAAAGAAATTTTATATTAGTATTTTTGATCATAAAGATCCTTAGGAAGAATAATGACACATGATGAAAAACCAGAAGAATTGGGAAAAAAATCAGAATATTTCTATGGTCCTTTTGCACTGAATGATACAGTATAATATGTCTTTTCTGTTAGATTCCTTGAGATTTTTCTTATGCATGTGATCAGGGCCGGACTGGCTAGTGGTTGGCCCCACCGGCTATGAAATTGTGTTATTTCATAGCCGGTGGGGCCAACCACTAGCCAGTCCGGCCCTGATCATATGCATAAGAAAAATCTCAAGGAATCTAACAGAAGAGACAGAGGCACCATTTTTTTAATTTATTTATTTTTGGCCCCCATTTTCTTTTGGCCCCCCCATTGACCGGCGATCGCCGGTCAGCCGGCCGGGCCAGTCCGGGCCTGCATGTGATTCTACTCTTAGGAAATTCATTTTAAATAATTCAGATCAGTATATTCTTGAATTGACGTGGCTATAGAAAATGACTTGCCATGTTCTGAACTGCATTGTTTCTTAGAAGGTTCGCTTTGCTTCGAATTAGAGCGAGAATGACTTTGTTGTTCTTGCGAGGCAATTTCGGTTTCCGCAGGTTTTTCTTTAAGATTGTTCATTGAGTTTTGTCGAGAGGGTTTCTTGTTTTGTTTTGATGTTGTTTCAGGGTAATTTATTTTGTTTGTAGAAAGCAAATTTGGCCAGCCGTTTGAGATAATTGGAGGAACATTATTAGCTTTTCGTAAAAGTTTTTCAGTTTTTTGATTGTCGTTATTCGTTGCAGTACGAATTTCAGTTTCTGGCGACTGGCAACGACACTCGATTGTTACATAAAGCAGCACCAACAGAAATATTATTTCCAATATTTACATCATTGTTGCAATTTTCAATTACTGTTAGGAAGACAAAAAAAAGTTGTTAGTAGTAAAACTGCTTTTTTATGTAATTTCAATTTTTTTTTTTTTCTAAACTGACATTATTGTTTGCATACTAAAGTAATTTGTAATTAATTAAAAGCCTAGGTAATCAAGAGTTTGACGTGCTGCGTATGAGTCACACGGTCAATTTTGCGGTTTTCCGAAGTTGATCAGTGGCGTAGCTATGACTTGGTTGCGCCTCCCCCCCCGCCGCGTAAAACTTTGCGCCCCCCGGGGCTGCTTAAAACGTTGCGCTCCCTTTAATTAGCCTTATACTAGGGGGTGTTATTTTGATGAATGGCGGATCAGTAGTAACCGTTGGAAGGTTAGGTTTATTAAAATGAAGCTGGTTGCAGGGGGCTTGGGGGGCAGGAGCCCCCTTTTCTTTTTTTTTTGTCTATTTTTCTGACCGTTCCTCCCATTGAACAAATTAGGGAACAGTTGGGAACAATGGACTAATTTGATTTAATAATTCTTAAAAAAAAAACGTCGGGGTCTGCGTCTCCCCCAGACCCCCCTGCAACAACTTAATTTTACTAAACCAAACTTTCAGACTGTTCCTACTATTTTTCCGACTGTTCGTACTTTCGTTCGAACCGTTCCGCCGTTCATCAAAATAGCACCCCCTAAAAAAAATTTCTATGCACAATAAACGAAATGATAGTCGATTTATTCAATTACTTTTGAAAATACATCGACTTTCATTTCGTTTTTTGCGCCACCAAACCTCTTGCGCCCCCCCCCCCTCCTCTGGCGGTTCCCTAGCTACGCCCCTGAAGTTGATTAAATGGCTGGAGCAACTAAACGGCAATTCGAAACGTCCTGAATTTACCTTAATACCTGTACCTGTAGAACATATTAAGGAATATACCCAATTTTTCTTAAAAGCTAAAAGATGAGGTGTCTAGCACCTTACTCTTACTTTAACAGTAAGAAACTGTGCAAAATTCGACAGCAATATTTAACTTTTTTTGCATGGAATCTTGTGATCCCCTTACTGTTTCTGCCAGTTAAAAAAAAAACTTTAGTCTTGTTTAAATGAAGCTTTTATCTTGGACGCCGCACTAGGCGCCACAATACTTAGAATTGACACTTGAGTCTTATGTCTAGGGTCAACAGTTTCATGCCCTAAAAATCAAAGAAATATGCATGCAAATATGCCGTCAAAACTCCTAAAGTATGCCCACAAAATATGCACTATTGGATATCATTTGCACAATAATTTTTTTTGGGATTGAAATACACAACAAAAAACATTCTCAATTTTTCAAATTTAAAATTATGCAGATTGTTATTTAGTAGAGCTTTATACACAGGCGTTTAGGAATCGGGACGAACACAAGTTGGCTCCGTTCTTTTTATGACGACCGGAACTTCTAATTGGTTTGTTGTGTGGTTCGATGTTGAAATTGGGTGGAGACATCAGACGTCAGACTACATAACAACCAATTAGAAGTTGCGTTCGTCATAAAAGGGCGGAGCCAACTTGTGTTTGTCACGATTTCTAAATGCCTGTGCTTTATACTTCGAGAAAGTACGTTCTACATCACAAGATGTGACTGGTACCGCTTAGAACGAGCAATTTATCAGAAATAGACAAACTGATATCTTCATTAAGATTTTCACCATTCAAAAGTGCACAAATCTTCTGGAGCTCTTAATAGCCTTTATTTTTCTCTAATACAGTTGACAATTTCTTTGTTGCTTCTTTGGAAGTATTCCCAGTAGCACATTTTAAATTGTCTTGCAGTTCTTGAATGACTGAAAATTTGTCCAGTTTCTTGAACTAAAATAGAAAAATCCTAATTTTTCTAGAAAAAAAAAGTGTTAAATATGCCTTTAACATGTAAAATTCACAAAATATGCATGCAAAATACAAATACCCTTAAATATGCAATTATATGCAAAATCAAACTAGTGTTATTCGACTTCGTATCACATGAATTGTGCTTAAATCTGACACAGCATGAAATATAAAGCAGCAAAAAGAATATGCATTTTTATAAAACAGTTGACCCTACTTATGTCTATTGAGCCTTACCAAATATAATGAAGTTGTCGAGGCTTTGCAATATTTTACGAAATTACGAGTAAATAAGTTAGAAATGATGAAGATAATGGTTGGAAAATTACTTTTCATTTTTTTTTCCCCTTGTGATATGGATTATTCTTGCCTGGACTAATGTAAATGTGTATATGGGGGCTATTAAACAACCCAACACCTTTTTTTGACCTGGAATTAAGTTTCAATAGGACAGATGGTTTGTATGACATGTTGACGTCATTTGCTTAGCAATACAGCATGTTCAGTGTTGGGAAAAAAATTTCAAATAAAATACAAAATGGTTTCATGAAAATGTATTTAAATTAAAATACTTAAAATACTTTCAAAACAGTATTTAAAATACTTCATCTTAGAATTTGCCTTGACAATTAGTAACTGTTGAAATCTTTTGTCACTTAATTCCATTCAAAATTGCATATGTCATATTTCGCTTGATTCACTGGCATCAGTGAATCAAGCAAAATATGCCATAAAAATGTCTCAGATGCCTGCAATTTTGGATGAAATAGATTAAGTGACAAAATTCAATAGCATAAAACTAATACCTTGTACACACGTAAGTTAAATGAATTAAAATTAAATGTGTTTAAGTGAATTATACGGAATCCAGTTAAGGACACGAACCAAATAAAAACTGACTTTATTATTAATATTTTAAATTGGAAATACTAAATCAATATTTTGTTAATAGTTTATATAATTATATTTAAGTATTAACTCAATATTTTCAGATTATTAACTGAATAAATTGAATTCGACATATTGTTTGTTTGTCCTTCGCAGAGGGCTCTGTAGAACACGTTTATTATTTAAATGCATTTAAATTATCAGTTGTGTACTAGATATAATAAACTATCAATGTTTAAATGCAATCAAAGACAAAATAATTAATTATTCCATTGATGATTAGAATAACTGTATCTCAACAATTCATCACAAAACAAGTGACAAATATGCCCACTTAATTGTTCATTTGAATCATTACCATTCAGACTAAAATTAAAATGGGCGAGTTTTTATGTGCGCTGTGTTTTTGTTCTTTTTGTGCTGTGTTTGCTTTGGCACAGGATCACGTTACTAGCATGTCCCTGTCACAACTCGAATGGAAGTCGTTTTCGTGTTTTATTTTTGTTTTGCACTGTACATTTCAAAGAAGTTGGTCTCTTACGCTTACAAGGTGCGAAAAAAATGTACCTGTGAGGCTGTATTATTTTGTGCCAATCCTTTTTAGCTGAAAAGAGATGGCTTCTCTCTTTAAGTCCAAGATCCCACTATCTCGATGTTTATTTCTTTTTGTCATTGTCACTGCTACCAACATTTTGTAAAACACTCTTTATTTGTTACCAAGGTGGTATTCCAAGTTATTATAAGTATTTATAAGTTGCATATATGATAACATCTATAGGGACATAAAAAATTTCAAAAAATGGCAAAAAATGAAAGTCTTCTAGATGCCCTGAAAAGCACTGAAATGAACTCGGGAGGGCCCAACAGACTTCCGAGGACCATAAAAACCCATAAATTCAAAAAAGTAAAAATTGTCAAAAAATTAAATTCTTCCAAAAGTCCATGAATATTTTCAAAAAAACGGCAATAAATGAAAGTCATCTAGATGCCCTGAAAAGAACTCGGGAGGGCCCCAACAAACTTCCGAGGACCATAAAAACCCATAAATTCAAAAATGTATAAATTGTCAAAAAATGAAAGTCTTCTAGATGCCCTGAAAAGCACTGAAATGAACTCTGGAGGGCCCCAACAGACTTCCAAGGACCATAAAAACTCATAAATTCAAAAAAGTAAAAATTGTCAAAAAATGGAAAGTCTTCTAAATGCCCTGAAAAGCACTGAAGTGAACACAGGAGGGCCAAACAGACTTCCGAGGAACATAAAAACGCATAAAGAGAACATCATTGCATTGCCTCTGCACTGTGTGCACCAATCCTAATATTATTTTATTATTTTTGCATGTATTTTTGCGTGATATTTTTTTAATTCTTTCATAAAAATGCAACAAACGTTTGAGAATAAAAAAAAAATTGATTATTGCGCTGAACAATAAGTAATTTTGAGTCTTTATCTTCTTCTGCTGCTTCTCTGTATGACAAGATGTCTAAACGTTTTTATAATGCTTGACACCTGAAACTTTTTTTTTATTCTTTCTGAAATAAACCTTTTCTTATATTCCACCTTAAAAAATGCTTTTAAAATAACAACTTGAACGTGACTATACTTATTGATGTGAAGAAATGAAATAAAACTTTCAGCTTTTATTACAAGAATGATGTTCTTTTCTTGAGTTTTGCTCATTGAATGCAGATGGTCACTTCAAATGTTAAAAAAAAAAACACACACACAAGGAAAGCCATATAGGAGGCTATATTTTACAGTGTGTATCGAAATGATGATGATGATATGTTATTTTTGAGAAATTTTAAAGTGTTAACACATATTTTGAAGTTTCAGAAGTAAAATCTTAAACATTTAGTAGAAATGTTGAATAGTAGGCGACTGTAATAAAAAGTTTCGTTTATGATGTCATTTAAAAGATATTTTTTAAAGCAGGAAATAATAAATGATCTGAATTTTACAATAATTAAAAATAAATATAAAATTTAGAGCATTTATTATTTTCTTAGGAGAAAAACTTGTTTTGTGTGAAAAAAATATATTAAAACTATTTTAAAATTTATCAGCTTATCCCTAGTACACACCTGATAATTTTAAATGCATTTAAATAATGTGTTCTACAGTGCCCTCTGTGAAGGGCAAACAAACAATATGTCGAATTCAATTTATTCAGGTTAATAATTTGAAAATATTGAGTTAATACTTAAATATACATGTAATTATATAAACTATTGACAAACTATTGATTTAGGATTTCAATTATATATATATATATTAAGCCCCGTCTATCGGTGTTTCCTTATTTCTTTCTGTCTTTGAGTAACGCTGTACAAACAATTAAGAACAAAAACCTTGAAGCACGTCGGAATTTATATAAATTTGAATAAATGAACCGCTTTTTTTCTCAAGGTCAACTATATGATGCACACTTCCCATCCAAGAACCCCATGATATTAAATTGAAGAGGGGAAAAGGTTGGAAAGTGTAGAAGGGGGAGAGAGAGAGAGAGACGTGGAGGGGAGAAAGGGGGAAACTGAAATTGAAATGAAAGGAGTAAAAAAAAGAACAAACGACGCGCATGCGCACATCAGAGAAAATGAAAAGCTCATTTTCTTTTTCAAATATAAAAAGGGGAGGGGATAATAGTAGCAAAATTAAACTAGAATTTATCACGGGCAATTGTGCCCAGCATTAGAATTTTTGATCCGCCCTTTTATGAACGTCATCAATTTCTAATTGTTTTGTTACTTGGTCTGACGTCATAAAAGGGCGGAGGAAAAAAATTCTAATGCTGGGCATTATGGCCTGTGAATTTGGCTCCCGTCATTTATGATGGGTTACCCCACTAGTTTTTAAATATTAATAATAAAGTCAATTTTTATTTGGTTCATGTCCTTTACTGGATTCCGTATAATTTACCTAAACACATTTAATTTGAATTCATTTAACTCATGTGTGTACAAGGTATTACAGACATCTTTTGCAGTTGGACTAGAATTCTAGTTTTCAATCGGCCTTCAAAGTTGTTTTTTTTAAAGTGAACGTAAACGGTTTTTAGAAGCAACTTAAGCAAAAACGTTTGTTAAAAGCTAGAATAGTAAATTAACGTGCTAAGAATATTTATTTTCATGACAATATCATTAAAATAAATTATTTTAAATAATAAAAAAAAAATGTTCAAATTAATTCTGGTTTTGTGTTAACGTTTTTCTTTATTAGCAAATTTGTTTACTATTCTAGTTTTAACTGTCTTTTGATATTTTTTGCGTAAAGTTGCTTTTAATAATACTTCTATTTTGTAAACCATACAGTTTTGTAGTTCTTACTGGTAAAAAAAAGTAGTTTAGCTAATCGGCCTACTTTTCTAGTTTCCAACAAACTTTCTATTTTTTTTTTGTTACTTTTTTTTTAAAAAAATGTTCACATCCACTTTGTACATTTTTATGTAAACTTTACTAGTATAAATTCGTAACCTGATTGTTGTGGCTATGATCTTTTGTGGCACTTTGTATACAGGGCCTAAAGATAAAACCATTACAAAAGAATAGGAAGGATTTTGATAGAGGATAGGGAGTTGTTGGAGTATGTGAGTTGAGTAATGGATTACATGGAAAGTTTACCTTACTGTGTAGGCTACAATATATATATACATATACACAAAGGTGGTTTAAGACCTATTTATAAAACGTACTCGGATGCTGGGGGTTTTTTTTTTCTTCTTCTTCTTCTTCTTCTTTTGGGTTTTTTTTTTTAAAAAAGGGAAACAGTGGCATTGCGACAAAACATAAATTTTATGTTTGCAGTATACAAGTTGAAGTGTACAGTATGTATGTGATCTAAAATCTAAAACATCTTGAATTCAATGAATCATGAGTGTGTGTGTGTGTGACCTAGGTAGAATGATAATATCTTCAAGATGAAGATGACTCTTTTAAGTGTAATATGGTGGATTTAGTGGCGCGCGCTCAAGATAACAATTTTTTTATCTAAGGGCTTTGTTTCCATTGGAGCGACAATTTGAACTTTTTTTTTTAATTTCTACTCGTGAGAAATTGAACAAACGTGTGGCCCCTTTGCCTGTGATAGTGAATGGGAGGGGGGCCACGTTTCTTCTATTTTTCACCGGTTGAAATTTTCAAAAAGTTCAAAGTTTTCACTCCAGTGTAAACAAGGCCTTAAGATGAAAGGTAGTGTCATGGTGGCCATAGTTGGCTATGGTTATATTTGGCACCACATATCATCTTCAGCTACAAGATTTTCATCTTCAGTGCGCCACTGAATCCACCTTTAAGCATGTGTGCCATTGTGACAAGATGATACATCTTGTCACAATGGCGCGCATGCTTTAAGGTGGCCTAGCATACATAACTTGAAGCATTTTTAAAATGTTCTTTAACACAATTTCAGGTGTGTATGTGTGTGTGGCCAACAGCATCACAAGCCTGCAAATTGTCGAACAGAAAACTTGTATGACAGGTGGACAATCAGATCAGATTAGCTCATCTGCAAAGATTGAGTTTTAAACACTGTGTGACTTTGGTTTACAACTTGCACAAACTGTTTTAAACTGAGGACATCCTCGGTTTAAAACAGTTTGTGCAAGTTGTAAACCTAAGTCACACAAAAGTTTTCTCTGGATCGCAAATTTCAAATATATTTTTCATGATCTCAATAATATATATATATATATATATATATATATATATATATATATATACCTTCTAATTTTTCAGAATTTTAACCAGAAATTGAAGCAATTTGTGACTCCTCTCTAATTTAAATGTGAACTCATCACAGAAAAAAGTCATAAGCTAAAGACAGTTATACTTTGAATATGTCACTCCTTGTATGCTATTATTTTATGACTGTCATTTTATGTTGTATATTAGTCAGTGGCAGTATAATGACAATAATTGTCATGATAAAATTTTGTAATTTGCTTTTGTGACTCTTAAAAGGTTATATGAGGCAATTTTAGGCATAATGTGCTATATATACCTTTGGACTTCTGAAACAGCCACAATAGGTTTTGAATACCAGTCAGTCTACTTATTTATTGAAAACAGTCGCAATTATAATAACTTTTTATCACGTTTCAAACGACAATAAACTGTACGACTGTAGTTAATAAGGGACATTCGAGGTTGAGAACTGGCAAAGACATTCCCATTGCATTCTTGTTATTGGGAAAAAATTTTTTTTGGATACATTCACTCGGGTACAAGCTGAGTGAGCCCTTGGCTTCTGAAAGTTTAATTATAAATAATAATACTAATTATTATTAATATTACTAGTGCTGTAACCTGTCATAAGTGACGGGAGCAAAATTCACAGGCAATTGTGCGCATGTGCGTCGTCGTTTTTTCCTTTTTTTTACTCCTTTCATTTCAATTTCAGTCACCCCCCTCCCACTTTTCTCTCTCTCTCCCCCTTCTACACTTTCCAAACTTTTCCCCTCACCCCCTCCCACTTTTCTCTCTCCCCCCCCTCTACACTTTTCAAAGGAAGAGTTCAACATATAGTTGACCTTGAGAAAGAAAAACCCGTTCATTTATTGAAATTTATATAAATTCCGATGTGCTTCAATGGTTTTGTACAGTTGTTACTCCACACACACACACACACACACATACATACACAGACCTGGGATATTATATATATAACTAGTGGGGTAACCCGTCATAAATGATGGGAGCAAAATTCACACGCAATTGTGCGCATGCGTGTCGTTTTTTTTCTTTTTTTACTCCTTTCATTTCAATTTCAGTCACCCCCTCCCACTTTTCTCTCTCTCTCTCCCCTTCTACACCTTCCAACCTTTTCCCCTCACCCCTCCCACTTTTCTCTCTCTCCCCTTCTACACTTTCCAACCTTTTACCCTCACCCCTCCCACTTTTCTCTCTCCCCTTCTACACTTTCCAACCTTTTCCCCTCACCCCTCCCACTTTTCTCTCTTTCTCTCCCCCCTTCTACACTTTCCAAAGGAAGAGTTCAACATATAGTTGACCTTGAGAAAAAAAAACTTTTCATTTATTCAAATTTATATAAATTCCGACGTGCTTCAATGGTTTTGTACAGTGTTACTACACACACACACACGTACATACACAGACCTGGGATATTATATATATAATTATTATTATTTATTGTCACACAGGTGAAAAATGAAACATCACAACTTACATGGAACAAACACATCATTTCTATACAATCTTATGAAAAAAAAAATTAATAAAACAATCAATAAAAAAACAGTCATTCTGAGGACAATCAGATAGTTTTAGGCAATGAATCCTTTTCTTTAAAATACAAAAAGATTCAGAATTGACAATGTTAAAAGGAACAGCATTCCACAAGGGAATAACATGATTCAGGAAATACAATTTTCTTCTATTTACCTTTTGACTCCCAGTACATGAAGGCAAAAATTTTATACATGATAAAAATTCATCTGAACAATAAGAAATTCGGAAAATCATTTTTTAAAGGAAGTAAACATAAAGATGCATAAATTCGGCGTTCTCGCAATGATTGAAGATTTAATCTTATACGTTCATGATAGGATAAATCTCTTAAGACCAGGCAAGTTGATCGCAAAACACTTTTGGGCACGTTCAATTAGTTCAGAATCAAGCAATACATAGGTGCCTAAACTGGAGAACCATACTCCAAACTTGGCCAAACATTTTTATATTTTTATATATATTAAGCTTTGTCTGTCTGTGTATAACGCTGTACAAACAAGGACAAAAACGTTTAAGCACGTCGGAATTTATTTAAATTTAAATGAACCGGTTTTTTTTTTTTTCTCAGTTGCGCTCTCCCAATCCAAGAACCCAAACAATAAATAGTAAGATGCTTATGAAGTATGTGAATAAAATAGTTAGCTAATTTTAGTAGCAAAATTAAACTAGAATTTTGCTACAGTCATTTATGACGGGTTACCCCTAGAGTATATAATAAATGCTCTAACCAAAATATTTTCGGAACTGTTCGTAAATATCTTTTGTGGGGGGCTCTTGTGGCGGAGTGGACTGCCCTTTACTTTGCCCCCGCCTCGTTTCAGTCATAACATGAATTTGCAAGCAGACTAATGCAGCCTGCAGCCAAAAACCAATAACAAAAAGTTGTTTTTGTGTAGACATTGGTTAATTCTGTCTACTGTAATCGGTCAGCGCGAGACATTTGAAAATAAATCACACAGAAACACTATGAATAGAAATTTGTTTTTTTTTATATTTATTGTGATTTCTTTTATGTCAAAGTGTATTAGTTTTGGGAGAACTTTTTCTCTTTTCTTGACCATGATCTACCACTTTGTTTTATGCATTGCTTGTCGTAAATTTTTATATGCATTTTATCTTCTTTTTTTTTTGTCCCATGGTTGAAACTTGAAATGGATTCTTAGCCGGTGCAAAAATATACAGAGTGTGTCGCAAACATTTACAGGGGATCTCTCATAGAGAGAGAAAGAGACACTTAGGATAATCTCTTGAGAAAGAGAAAATATTTCTTGACTGTCTCTGTATTACATTATGGGACCCTTTGTAACATTGTAAAAGTGATGAATATATATATATATATATATATATATTCATCACTTTTACAATGTTACAAAGGGTCCCATATATATATATATATATATATATATATATATATATATATATATATATATATATATATATATATATATATATATATATATATATATATATATATATATATATATATATATATATATATATATATATATATATATATATATATATTACATTTTTGTTAGATATAAACTAGTACTTCAATCTAGTTTCACTACAAATCACCATTTTTTTTGGAGAGCTTTTGAATTTTAGAAAGGGACTTATGGTGATGTTATTTTTATTGGGTTGGTCTCAGGTTATGAATTCATGAGCATATGCGCACCGCATTTGTCATCTGTTAAGTTTAATGATCTTGTTTCACTATTTTTTTTTGTGTATGCTTGTGTGAAGAGCATTGTATTTTGTTTTTCTGTGTGAGATAGATAGATGGATGTTTGTGATAGTTGATCTGACACACACATAATTTAAAAAGTATATTGGATGGTGCAGCTAAAACGTCCGTTTTGAGAATTTAAAATAACTTCAGATTTTGTAAAGTTTAGTTATGTTTTGATGTTGAAAGAAAATTTTTTCTAAATAAATATAAAATTGAAAAATGTGGCAATATTTTCGTAAGAACTTTGACAGTTACTCTGTCATTTATTTTATAAAGCTGTTGAAATTGAAACTTCAAATTGTCAAATCTAAATTTTTTAGAGTTGAAATAAAATTAGGAAGAGAAATATAGATCTATGTGTAAAACTGAGAGGTTTCCATAAGAAAGTTAAAATTGAAACATGGCAGTCAAAATTAAAAAGCGAAAATTAAGCTTTCATATAAATTTGAAATCGAAACTTGCAATTAAAGTCAATTTTTAATTTGAAAAATAAAATAAAAAAAATAAATTTAGATTTATAAATTAGAATAATAGTTTTATTAAAAGAAAGTGACTTCAATTTAATGCAAATTTTATAGATTTGTTTAAATTAAAATAGTTAAAATTAAATAACAAAGAGTTAGGTTTTACTAGAAAAAAAATTAAATATAACTAAATATAAATATTAAACTAAAAATACATGTTGAAATTTAAACATTTATTTGAAAGGTATAAAATGTAAATATGTATTAATTAAGCTGACATTTTTTTCTAAGAATTATATTTAAATTGTTACTTATGGCGTGAGTTATAAACGTGTGTCGCTTGTAAGAAGTTTTGAGTTATTCATCTTTAAAAAGCAGGCGTTTTATTTGCGCCAATCAGTATATAGGAGAAAGTGCATTAAAGGTGCTATCTTTTCCATTCTTCTTTTTATAGA
This sequence comes from Brachycybe producta, assembly GCA_036925085.1. Classification (NCBI taxonomy): domain Eukaryota; kingdom Metazoa; phylum Arthropoda; class Diplopoda; order Playtdesmida; family Andrognathidae; genus Brachycybe; species Brachycybe producta. The sequence goes on from JAUPFP010000002.1 coordinate 4,462,656, forward strand.
GTTACTACTGCGGGTTTTTTTTTCCTCAAAACATTACGCGTACTTTTACAGATGCAAAATTAAATTTCTTCAAATATATATAAAAAAAAAAGGATGCTTGAGAATTTATATACGTAATGTAATGTGTATTCTGCCATTCTAAATTCAAATGGGGAAAGAACAACAACAAAAAACTAAAGCTGAAATCCGCAAGCCAAGCGTAAAAGTTGAAGCCTTCAGAATTCAGTACGATGTTGTTTTTACTAAATTGTGTTTAATATTATAATTGATAATTTAATAGATTTGCATAAATCGAAATTCTAATTTTTTAATAAAAGGAGATATTTTAATATTTTTATTTAAAAAAAAACGTTTCTGAGTTTGCATTAATTTTAATAAAAGAGGCTAAAAAGTTACATTAGTTGTCTAATGAAAATTATTAATTATGCAATTTTTTTAAAATAATTTCAGTTCATTTAAATAATAAAAAAATGCAATAAATTCAAATTAATAATAATAATAATTAATAATAATAATAATAATAATAATAAGACAATTATTATAAGCACCCACATATTTTTTATCTTTGGACCGCTGACGGGGAATCCTCTGACGTTGTGTCAATGGTAAAACTGTTATAACCTTTCATTGCTAGATGGTGGTATACATCTGTTATATAATATCTAAACAGGGATTTATTTAAAAGGTCAACGTCCTAGGATGGGCAACATCTCCTATTCATATAGGTGTTCTCCCTTTTTCAAGAATCCCGTCTTATGACGGGATATAAACTATTATATAAACTATTGACGTTAAAATATTGATTTAGTATTTTAATTTAAAATATTAACAATAAAGTCAATTTTTATTTGGTTCCATGTCCTTAACTGGATTCCGCGTATAATTTACCTAAACACATTTAATTTGAATTCATTTAACTCATGTGTGTTTGTGTGTGTACAAGGTATTAGAGGGGTTCATGTTTAACCTTTAGGCGTTGTTTTCATTGGGTTGAAAATTTGAACTTTTTGAAAATTTCAACTGGTGAAAAATAGAATACACGTGACCCCCGCCCATTCACCATCATAGGTAAAGGGTTACGTGTGTTCTATTTTTCACCAGTTGAAATTCTCAAAAAGCTCAAATTTTCATCCCAATGGAAACAAGTGCATATTTTTTTTTCTTGAATGTGGGCCTGGTTAGTATACAAGTATGTCTATTGACCAGTTGGTTGTTTGACTGGGTTATTGACTCTTGAGGAAAGTAGTTTATTGTTGCTGGTAATAAACACTTGAACTATATTATAATAGTCTGGTGAACAATTTTATAGACTTTTTCTTTCAACATAAGTATTTTATAAATCAACCCATTTCCTTCAGTAAACACTAGATTTTAGGTAATGGTTGTTTTTGCTGAAAATTCAAACTGAAAACCAATAGTATATATTCTCGTATACATGTATATAGAAAGCCATGATGTAATATATATTATAAAAAATGGAGAGAAAAAAAAGGTGTTTATTGTGGCTGTGGGATTATTATTTTGCACGTTGTGTCTTACTCGTTCATTAAACAATGTGGCCAATAAAAATGTTCATGTATTTTGTGCATCTTTTGTTTAAAACACGTAATTTTGAAGAAGAGAAAAAAATCTTTAAAAATGAACATTTTTATCAAATTTTACTTAAAGTTTTAACTTTTTTAAAAGTTTATTTTGAGATTTAATTTTGCTTAGATTTAAACGTAATCGCCAAAATTCTTGTTATTTTCAATGCATTTCATGTGAAACTGAATTTTGATTGGATCAGTTTTTAAATTATGTGGTCAATTTCTTTCAATTGACTCGAATCAAAATTTGTTTATCTCTTATTTTGACCAAGTATTTTAGTAACACAGTGTATAGAGTGACTTTTATTTGATTTGAACAGTTTTTAATTTAAGATCTTGTATTTAAAAAGATATCTTATGATATTTTATTAACAAACTAGTGGGGTAACCCGTCATAAATGACGGGAGCAAAATTCACAGGCAATTGTGCCCAGCATTAGAAAATCCTTCGCCCTTTTATGACGTCAGACCAAGTAACAAACCAATTAGAAATTGATGACGTTCATAAAAGGGCGGAGCAAAAGAAATTCTAATGCTGGGCACAATTGCCTGTGATAAACTGTAGTTTAATTTTGCTACTATTATCCCCTCTCCTTTTTTATATTTGAAAGAGAAAATGAGTTTTTCATTTTCTCTGGTGTGCGCATGCGCGTCGTTTGTTCCTTTTTTAATCCTTTCATTTCAATTTCAGTCACCCCTCCCACTTTTTCTTTCTCCATGTTTCTCTCCCCCTTCTACACTTTCCAACCTTTTCCCCTCTCCAATTTAATATCATGGGGTTCTTGGATGGGAAGGGTGCAACATATAGTTGACCTTGAGAAAAAAGCAGTTCATTTATTCAAATTTATATTAATTCAAATTTATATTAATTCCGACGTGTTTCAAGGTTTGTACAGCGTTATCACAGACTGATAGACACCCACACACACACAGACCTACAGACCTTAATATATATATATATATATATATATATATATATATATATATATATATATATTTATGATGGTAACCCGTCATAAATGACAGGAGCAAAATTCATAGGCAATTGTGCGCATGCGCGTCGTTTGTTCCTTTTTTTTACTTCTTTCATTTCAATTTCAGTCACCCCCTTCCACTTGTTTCCCCCTCCACGTTTCTCTCTCTCTCTCTCTCCCCCCCCCCTGTACACTTTCCAACCTTTTCTCCTCTCCAATTTAATATCATGGGGTTCTTGGATGGGAAGGATGCAACATGTAGTTGACCTTGAGAAAAAAAAAGCTGTTCATTTATTCAAATTTATATAAATTTTGATGTTACTCCACACACACACAGACCTGGGATATTATATATATAATTATTTTTAAATTTAAATTATTCGGCATTTCAGAAGCAACACTAAGGCCTTGTTTCCATTTGGGTGAAAATTTTAATTTTTTGAAAATTTCAACTGGTGAAAAATAGAAGAAACGTGGCCCCATTCACTATCATATGCAAAAGCCACGTTGGTTCAATCTTTCACGGGTTGAAATCTTCAAGAAGTTCAAATTGTTATCCCAGTGGAAACAAGGGGTGAAAGTTTGAACTTTTTGAAAATGTCAACTGATGAAAAATAGAAGACACGTGTCCCGGCCTATTAACTATTATAGACGGAGGCCACGTTTGTTTTATTTTTCACCAGATGAAATCTTCCAAAAAAGTTGAAATTTTCTCCCTTTTTGATATCACTTTTGTATATACAAATTTTTTTTTAAAAAAAATACCATCTCCTTAAAATTGAGTTATTTTCAAAGTGACATAAAAAGTTTATTTAAAAAAAAAATATCAACGTGAAAGTACCTTGACATGATTTTGTTACTCTTCTAGTTTCTAAATCACTTTCAAGTTTCTCTTTAATTTTGCTCTTGGAAAAACAGAATAACTAGATTTCAAAGGGCGTTTTACACTTTAAAACAAACTTAATTGAGTTATTTTTTTTTTGCTGTTTAAATGTTTTAAGTAGAAAATTTAAAGATATTTAAAAAAATACTTCATGAAAAAAAATTCTGAAGTTTTTATTTTGGAAAAAGAAAATCATTTTTTCTCAATTTTGTTTAGGTTGCATTGTTATTAAAAAGCAAGAAAAAAGGGTATGTTGAGGGGGAAGATAAGAAATTTTCGAAGTAATGTGAGATAAATCAAAGATCTCTTTTCTAATCAAATTGCTGCCTTTTTTTTTTTTGCTTGCTTGCTTTTAATATCTGTCACTTCCAAATCTCACCAATTTTCAAAAGAGAGAGACAAAAAATATGAAAGGAACACCAATAAAATGAAAATGCCTGCGAAAATCATCTAAATAACATTCATGGCTCTGAAAGTTTTTTTTTTAATATTTCGCATGTTAATGGTGTCTAAGCAATGAATCATGAAAGTTAATGAAGGATTCCAAATGATGAAACTCCTCCTCCTCCTCATCCTCATCCTTATTCTCATAATGTCAGATTTTCCTCTCTTTATATGAAAAGGTGATAGTAGGTCTTAATATAAGAGCGTATATTCAAAAATTATGGGGGGGGGAGGGGAATGCCAGCATCTTTTTCACTGCAAATAAAAAGAAAGGGGGGGGGGGGGGAGGAGTTCTAATGGCATATTCTTTTTATAGAGAAAAAAATCTAAGCTAATGCTTCTTTATTAATGGTCAGAGTTCAAATATGGAATTAAGTTATATTATACATGGTGTAAAAAGCCAGACATTAAATTGTGGAGGGGGAGACAGATACACGGTTACTTAAAGCTGGGGTCACACTACTCAACAAATTGATGCAAGTGTTTGTGCAACAGTACACGAAATTGTTTGCAACACACATTTCTCTTTTGTTGAAAATGGTAAAGGGGGGGGGCAGAGTTTTCTTTTTTTATTAGCCTGGAATCATACACATGTGATTATTCATTGTGCAACAGTTGCACAACAGTTTGATCAGCCAATGGCTAAACCGCGCTCACGTATGCAACTAAACCATCAAATGATTAGTATGTAAGCACACATGCAACTAATCACTGTTTAGTTGCAGGTGTGTTTACATCCTCCTTGTGGGCGCCACTGATTAGTAATCAGTGGCGCCTGCAAGATAATTTCATAGAGGGGGAGGAAATTTGAATAAATGAAGAAATGAACAGCTTTTTTTCTTTCAAGGTCAACTACAGTATATGTTGCACACTCCCCATCCAAGAACCCCATGATATTAAATTAAGAGAGGAAAGTAGTGTATAGGGGGAGAGAGAGAGAAAGAGAGAGAAAGAGAATGAGAGAGAGAGAAAAAGAGAAAGAGAGAAGGAGAAAGAGAGAGAGAGGGAGAGAGAGAAGGAGAAAGAGAGACAGAGAAAGAGAGAAGGAGAAAGAGAGAGACAGAGAAAGAGAGAGAAAGTGAAAGAGAGAGAGAAAGAAAGAGAGAAAGAGAGAGAGAGAAAGAAAGAGAGAAAGAGAGAGAGAGAAAAAGAGAGAGAGAGAAACGTGGAGGGGGAAAAGTGGGAGGGGTGACTGAAATTGAAATGAAAGAAGTAAAAAAAGGAAAAAACGATGCGCATGCACGCTCCCGTTAACGGGAGCAAAATTCACAGGCAATTGTGCGCATGTGCGTCGTTTGTTCCTTTTTTACTCCTTTCATTTCAATTTCAGTCACCCCCTCCCACTTTTTCCCCCTCCACATTTCTCTCTCTCCCCCTCTACACTTTCCAACCTTTTCCCCTCTCCAATTTAATATCATGGGGTTCTTGGATGAGAAGGGTGCAACATATAGTTGACCTTGAGAAAAAAAAGCCGTTCATTTCTTTATTTAAATTTATATAAAGTCCAACATGCTTCAAGGTTTTTGTACAGTGTTACTCCACACACACACAGGGACCTGGGATATTTTATATATATATATACTAATTATGCCAGGTCTGTGTGGGTACCTATCTATCTGTCTCTGAAGTAACGCTGTACAACCTTTGAAGCACGTCGGAATTTATATAAATTTGAATAAATGAACGGACAGTAAATTGGAGAGGGGAAAAGGTTGGAAAGTGTAGAAGGGGGAGAGAGAAACGTGGCAGGGGAAAGGTTGGAAAGTGTAGATGGGGAGAGAAACGTGGAAGGGGAAAAGGTTGGAAAGTGTAGAGGGGAGAGAGAGAAACGTGGAGGGAGGAAATAAGGGGGAGGGGGTGACTGAAATTGAAATGAAAGGAGTAAAAAAGGAACAAACGACGCACATGCGCACAATTGCCTGTTAATTTTGCTCCCGTCATTTATGACGGGTTACCCCACTAGTTATTTTATATCTATTAACGCTGTACAACGCTGTACAAACAAAGACAAAAACGTTTAGGCACGTTGGAATTTATTTAAATTTAAATGAACCAGTTTTTTTTTCATGATCATAGTTAAATAGTTTTAGTAGCCAAATTAAACTAGATTTTTGCTCCCGTCATTTATGACGGGTTACCTCCACTATAGTACTGTATAACAGTGTATATTTATGTCAATTTTAGTTTCTGTTTTATTAAAAGGCGTTAACAGTGATTGCTTTTTCTCAGGGGTAAAAAATTTAATTTATTGAAAAACCACCCACCCTGCTTGTTTTCAATATGTTAATTAGTTAATTAGGAATTTTTTTAAAAATGTACTCGAATTATATATAAAAAATGGGTTTTTTTTATTTTTTTTTTTAAATCTGAATTTTTTTTTTTTCCAACTTTGTAACTTTTTTTTTAGTGTCAGCAAGAAAGAGAAATACCGAGAAGAAGAAAGAAACAAACAAAAAGCAATACAATAAAACAGACATCAGAAGGAGGAAATGAAATAGAGCAGAAATATTGTTTGTTCAATAAGAAAGTTTATTGAACACTGTGTCACCAGTTGCACTGATTTCTTATTGATCGATAAAGAAATATCTATAATTCACTATCTCTATGTTTGTATGTGTGTGTATATTAAGAGAGGAAATAGATGGAAGGGTTTCTAGGAAATGGAAGTTAAAATAAAAAAACATCCTCCACATATTTTTTTTTTTTTTTCGTTATGATTTTCTAAATCTGAATTGTGGTCTCGGTGGAGCCTTTGGATGTTTTTTATGGTATATATGGATCTTCCTTTCGTTATGGCCAGTGGGTTTTTCTCTTGGTATATTGACACCAAGTGACCTTTACCAGATGTGGTCGTCTTCCCTTTTTTTATTATTATTCCTCTCGGCGTCTGATTTTAATAAAGAAATTGAAGGTTTATGGATAACAAGAAGAAGAAGAAAAAAAAAGTGAGAAAGTTTTTGGCAGTGACAACAAAAATCCGAAATACAACACTTTTTTAAAGAAAAAAATATTTGTAATAATTCTCTTTTCGCTGATGTTGTAATAGAAGAAATTCACGTAATATATTTATGATAAAATATGACTGAGGTTGTGTGGAGAGAAAACTTATTTTATATTTTAGATATATTAAGCTTTTTTAGGGCAAATGGTTTATGGCAAACATCCTTTTAAGGCAAATATCTCTTTAGGGCGAATGATTTTGGGGCAAATGTCCTTTTAGGGCAAATGGTTTTAAGGCAAATGTCCTTTTAGGGCAAATGGTTTTAGGACACAGCTTTGTCTGTCTGTGTATAACGCTGAACAAACAATGACAAAAAACGTTTCAGCATGTGGGATTTTATTTAAATTTAAATGAACCGGTTTTTTTTTCTTTTCTTCTCACGGTCAGCTTTATGTTACGCTCTCCCGATCCAAGAACCCAAACAATAGTAAGGTGCTTATGAAGTATTTGAATAAAATAGTTTAATACTTTTAGTAGCAAAATTAAACTAGAATTTTGCTCCCGTCATTTATGACGGGTTTCCCCACTAGTTAAAAATAAGAAACTAAATAAGTGCTAAACTAGACAAAATTGCTAAAAATAAAACAGCGATATATATAAAGACATTTTTAAAAAGCATTCAAAATTTCACAAGATTCACAATTTTCATTTTAAATAGATAGAAATAAAAATTCGATTACTTCAATTTAAATCGTATTTTTTATTTAAATCAATAACTTCATATAATCATGTAATTTAAATTCTTAAATCACTTAATGCTTCATTTTAAAAATATATACAGGGTGTCCATAAAGTCTTTCCCTGATTACAAAAATCCACTGTACGCAAACTATGCAAAATACAAGAAAACGGGTTTCAAATATTTGTAGCCACATTCATACAGTTTTTTTCCTGCCCGGTTTTCCAGCCCGTAAACAGTCCAGATGGCGCTGCGGTCATCAAAACTAAAATAGTGATGTTGTGGGAGAAAGCACAATGTGTTTTGTGGTTTCATGAAACAAAATCGGCAACTACGGTTCAGCAAAACTTTAGAACGGAATATCGACGAAAACCACCGGATGTTAAAAAACATTAAACAGTGTGGTATTTGAAGTTTAAGTTTAATTTTAAGTTTAATTGCTGTTAAATTTATGGCAAATGTTAAAATCATTTTAATTCTAATATTAAAGTATTTATTTAAAAAAAAGCGTTTTAAATGAATATAATTATGTTATTTTTAAACCTCCACTCTATAGCCCTGAATGTATAAATTGGAAAATTTGGAAAGGGGAAGAAGTGAAAGTGTACAGCTTGGTTCTGGTTCTAGACAATGGTCTATTTGGGGAACCAGTATCCCTGTTTTTTAAGTTGTGCCCCCTATGTTTCTTAGTGTACTCTTACTTTATTGGCCTTGTTTAAAAGTAAATTATTAGTTTCCTACCTTTTCTTGATGCTCGTTCAGATGTCCAGTTGATTTGAGGTTGTGGAGTTGACTGCTGAATTTGCACACACTTACATTAAACACCAACCCAAATGATGATCACAAAACACTGTGAAGTTTGCATACAATTTATTGTTTGAACATGTAACCAACCAAAATTATTGATATTTGTCAAGGTGTAAACCAACCAAAAATTTTAAGTTCTATAAGCATAAACCAACCAAGATTATTTAGAATTCTTAATGTGTAAACACAAACCAAAATTATTTAGAGTTTTCAATATATAAACCAACCAAAATTATTTAGAGTTCTCAATGTATAAAACCAAAACTATTTAGAGTTCTAAATATATAAACCAAAATTATTTAGAGTTCTAAATGTATAAACCAACCAAAATTATTTAGAGTTCTGAATGTGTAAGCCCAAAATATTTTAGAGTTCTGAATGTGTAAGCCTAAAATATTTTAGAGTTCTGAATGTATAAGCCCAAAATATTTTAGAGTTCTGAATGTGTAAGCCCAAAATATTTTAGAGTTCTGAATGTATAAGCCCAAAATATTTTAGAGTTCTGAATGTATAAGCCCAAAATATTTTAGAGTTCTGAATGTATAAGCCCAAAATATTTTAGAGTTCTGAATGTATAAGCCCAAAATATTTTAGAGTTCTGAATGTGTAAGCCCAAAATATTTTAGAGTTCTGAATGTGTAAGCCCAAAATATTTTAGAGTTCTGAATGTATAAGCCCAAAATATTTTAGAGTTCTGAATGTATAAGCCCAAAATATTTTAGAGTTCTGAATGTATAAGCCCAAAATATTTTAGAGTTCTGAATGTGTAAGCCCAAAATATTTTAGAGTTCTGAATGTATAAGCCCAAAATATTTTAGAGTTCTGAATGTATAAGCCCAAAATATTTTAGAGTTCTGAATGTGTAAGCCCAAAATATTTTAGAGTTCTGAATGTGTAAGCCCAAAATATTTTAGAGTTCTGAATGTGTTAACCCAAAATATTTTAGAGTTCCATATGTGTAAACCAACCAAATTATTTCTAAGTCCTAAAAATATACTTTATAAATCAAATAAACATTATAGATTCCCATTGGAATCTGTAACACCTAAGTGAAAAATCTAAGTCCCCAACTGTTACTAACCAACCCTAACAACCTACTCCTCTCAGGAGAGTCTAACACTCTCCTCTCCCTTGAAAGTCTACATCTCTTCATGACGAGAGCCCAACACCTCTCCTCTCGAGAGCCTGACACACTCTACATGAAAACCAAAAATGAACTGAATATAATTCAGATTTTAGTCAATTCTAGTTTCTAATTGGTCAATATGATGTGTTTATTTCATTGTCTCATTGGTCAGTCTTATGATTGACAAGTGAAAGTATTGTGATTGACAAGGCAGACTTAAATTGTAAAAACAGGTGTCACCTGTCTTATAAAAATAGTGTTAGTGTAATGGCCAGGTAATATTAAGTCTTTTGATTGACAGGCCACTTTGACATTACCTCTTATTGTGACAGTAAAGTATCATAAATTATAAACGTAATTTTGACCCTTGTTATAAAGGTTAAGTTTTTAAGTGTTTTATTATTTTTTTCCCACCCCATCATAGTTACCGTATGATATTTTTAATATGTTGTGTTGTCTCTATTGTAGGTGATTGTTTTTAGGTTTCATTCTCATTGTTTCACTTAAGGTGTTATATTACACCTTTTAACTTTTCTTCTTTCTATTCACTTAAGGTGTTATATTACACCTTTTAGCTTTTACATACGACACACCTGTTATGGAGACTGTTTACATTTTAAAGTTTCTTCGTCACTATCTTCTATTCATTTTCAGGTGTCACATTACACCTTTCTAGTTAAACACCTGTTTTCATTCACAAGTTCTTTTAAACATTATTATTAACATCATTATTATTAACATTATTATTATTATTATTATTACTATTATTATTATAACTATTATTATTATTCTTATTAGTACTATTATTTATTTTATTATTTCTCTTATTTTTTTCTTTTCTTTTTTGAATTTCTATTTTTGATTTCATTTTTGTGTATATTGCATTTATTTTAATGTTAGGTGTTTTAGTGTATTTGGTCATTTTTGAACACCTAACATCTAATTAATCTTAAAATGAAGGTCGATATTGTATATTGTAGAAAAAGACAACCATAAGTTACGTATATACTTCAATGCATTAAAATTATTATATATATAATATCCTAGGTCTGTGCGTGCGTGCGTGCGTGCGTGCGTGTGTGGAGTAATGCTGTACAAAAACCTTGAAGCACGTCGGAATTTATATAAATTTAAATAAATGAAGAAATAAACAGCTTTTTTTTCTCAAGGTCAACTATATGTTGCGCCCTTCCCATCCAAGAACCCCATGATAATAAATTGGAGAGGGGGAAAAGGTTGGAAAGTGTAGAAGGGGGAGAGAGAAACGTGGAGGGGGAAAAAGTGGGAGGGGGTGACTGAAATTGAAATGAAAGGAGTAAAAAAAGATTAAAAAAAACGACGCGCATGCGCACAATTGCCTGTGAATTTTGCTCCCGTCATTTATGACGGGTTACCCCACTAGTAATTTAATAATAGTAGATTACGCTTTATCTACAATTATTAAATTATTTCAATGCATTGTAGTTATAGTTATATTGTTTGTCTTTTTCTACATTATGTAATATTAACCTTTATTTTAAGATTAATTATATTTATAACTTTGGTCAAGTTTTACTATTTGTTTTAAATAAAGTAATTTTGACATTTTTTTACAAAAAAAATCAATGAATTTTTTTGAAACATTTCAAAATTGTTTAATGAAAGCTAAAAACTGAACAATGAGCTAAATAGAAATCCGAATGGCACTTGTGTTAAAGTTATTGAAATTGTAGTTCGGTTTTAAGGACCAGACGAAAATTCGGCTTGAATTTATATAATTATTTTTGAAAATTCGAGCTTGTGTTTCTGAAGGGGGCGGCTTATGTGTTTATTGTCGCAACAAAAAGTCGAAGTCAGATCTTCTTGATGATCCTATGGGCTATTTGCATTTCCCATTGAACGTTTATTACCACACCCTTATTGCAGTTTATCGTGGCCGTAATCATAAACTGCTAATACAATTCTTGAATTCTTGATTGTTTTGCTAAAGGTTACTTTAAGACGATTTTTTTGAAGCTCACTGATGAGAATGTCAGTTGCAGCTGCAAAAAAATAAACAAATAAAACGTTTGCTATTGTAAATGTTGCAACTGAGCTGATATAGAAGTTAATTTCTGTACTTGTGTATATCTTTTGTCTTGTTGCTCGCTGTTTTTCTTTCTTTCTCTTGCTGTATATGTTTGTTAATTGTGTCTTTATTGTGTGCGTGTGTCCTCTATTTCGTTTTTTCTCCTATGTTTGGATGTGTTTTTGTTTCTTCTACCTGCTCCTTGTGTCTTCATATTTTTTATTACTCGCTTTTATTTAACTTCATAATTTGTTTGTTTGTCCACACCACCTTCTGAAATATTTGAAAATAATTCACACTGCATGTGATTGAACCCAGGACCAACATTACCCATGGGCTGAGAGTCTGAGACACTAACCACTACACCAACAAGACGAGAGGGAATTATATTTTGTTTTTGACTCGCTTTTATTTTAATTTCATAATATGTTTGTTTGTCCACTGCCACCTTCTGAAATATATTATTATATAATATATCCCAGGTCTGTGTGTGTGTGTGTGTGTGTGTGGAGTAACACTGTACAAAACCCTTGAAGCACGTCGGAATTTATATAAATTTAAATAAATGAAGAAATGAACAGCTTTTGTTTCTCAAGGTCAACTATATGTTGCACCCTTCCCATCCAAGAACCCCATGCTATTAAATTGGAGAGGGGAAAAGGTTGGAAAGTGTAGAGGGGGGAGACAAACATGGAGGGGGGAGACAAACATGGAGGGGTGAAAGTGGAAGAGGGAAAACTGAAATTGAAATGAAAGGAGTAAAAAAAGGAAAAAACGACGCGCATGCGCACAATTGCCTGTGAAAATAATTCACATTGCATGGGATTGAACCCATGACCAACATTACCATGTTCTGAGACACTATAACCACTACACCAACATGACAAGAACAGATTATATTTTGTTTTTTACTCGCTTTGATTTAACTTCGTAATTTGTTTGTTTGTCCACCAATACCTTCTGTAATACTGGAAAACAATCCACACTGCAAGAGATTGAACCCATGACCAACATTACAGTGAGCTGAGACCGTGCATTGACGGGTATCCGTCCTCCTATACTGGAACCAGGATGTGACTTGATGGTTTTGGGGTCTAGGTAGAGAACGAAAGGGGAGGAAATAGGGTTCTTGGGGTACGAGGGACCCCAAGGCTATGGTAACGACAAAAGAGTGAAATACAGGGTGTTGCAGTGTTGTATGTGCAGTATGTGTTTTTGTGTGTTCACATTTTTTAGTGAATTTGTGAGTTTGCTTTATTTTATTTTTTTACTTTAGGTGCGTTCGCTCTTTTTCTTTCTGTATGTTTTTGTGTGTATTGTTCACGTTCCATTTTTTTGTGGGATGAGTTTGTTGAGTTTTTTTTTTATTTTGATTATTTCATGTCCAGTTTCTGTATGTTTGTGTGTGTGTATGAGAGTACATTTAGAGGTATTTTATTGAACCCTCATCTCTTGTAGGCCTACTGAGTTTTATTCTATGTCCACTGACTGAAATGACATTTCTTCTCTTTTTTTTTGTTCTGTTCTCAACATTGTCAATTGTTCTGTCTTTAATTGTTTTTTTTTGTATGTTTTCAACCTACCTCATTGTGTTCATCTCTGGTGGTGAAATGAGAGAAAGATACCACCAACCAGATCTTACTTTTTTGGCTTTTTTGTTGTTGTTGTTTTCTATTTGTTCTTTATACACTTTCAATTTGTGTCTATCACACATTGAAACAGAAATGATTTGAATTAGCTAGAAACTCTTTATTTGGAAAATAGCCTCAATTGGTTGTTGTGAACAGATGTGTGTGTGTGTAGGGGGGAGATGAGTTCAATTCAACTGACTATACCTTAAATTTGGTAGTGGTTGTGGTTTGGGGCCATGTGGCCGAGTTCAGACATCCAACCACATGGACACCAAACAACCACATTTGGGAGGAAATTGCAGTGAAAAGACTATACTCATTTTGTCAATTAAACAGATTCTTGACTTCAATCAAGTCTTCTTCAATTAACAAACAGAAACTACAATAAACAAAGGATTAACTCAATTGTTAGCCTATTGGAATTCTTTTAGCTGTTGTTGGGTTTTTTTTTTTGGAGGGGGAGGGTTCTGCTACATATAATTAAAGACAAAATGTGCTCAAAGTTCTTTCTCTAAAATCTAAACTGGATAAGTACAAAAAAAGAAATAAAACTCTAAATTGGCTCTAGGTCTAAATACAGGGTGTCCAAGAATAATGTTTCAATTTTGTGATTTTTGTTTCTATATTGCAAGTGTAAACCTGAAATTAAATAAGGAAACTTAGCACTTGAACTTCAACTTGAACTCTCTCCAGTACCGTTTAGAAAAATCTTCAAGGATGTACAATAAAACTGTGTTCCTGAAGGTTCAGGTTGGAATTTTTTTACCAATAGAGATTTGAACAAGAAAATTAAACAAAAAACATGTTTTTGTGATAATCGCTTTTATATTAAAAAAAAGGTCTAAAAAGTAAAAACAAAAGGTCTAATTCCCTGTTGTGTTGTTGGTGTAGTGGTTAGTGTCTCAGTCTTTCAGCCCATGGTTAATGTTGGTCATGACCGTCATGGGTAATGTTGGTCATGGGTTCAATTCCTTGCATTGTGAATTATTTTTCAAATATTTCAGAAGGTGGCAGTGGACAAACAAAACAAACAATATTATGAAGTTAAATAAAAGCGAATAATAAAAATATACTGATGCTGTTGCCTACATTCAAGAAACAAACTTGATACTTTTAATTTCAACTTCAACCCTCACAAACAGGTTCTAGCACAGAAAAACCCTGTTGTATTGAGAGTATCCTTGAAGAGGGTTTATCTATGCTGGAACTCACTCTCTCTCTGCTCACGTGGTTGTAGATAAAATGGAGTTATTTCACAGTGTCATAAAAATAAATCTAAAGTTATTGGCTTATTTTAGTTGTATCAGTAAAAAAACTGATGCAAAGCAGCCCAAAAAACTGCTTGCTTCTTTAAAAAAAAATAATCCCAAATTTGAATATGCTGAAGGTGACTGACTAGATATTTAATTTCTTTTCGTTCTCCCAGATGTCGCGCCTGCATGGTTATTATGGACAGGCAATTGTGCCCAGCATTAGAATTTCTTTTGCTCGGCTCTTTTATGAACGTCATCAATTTCTAATTGGTTTGTTACTTGGTCTAATGTCACCTGCTCCGCCCTTTTCAATTTCTAATTGGTTTGTTGCTTGGTCTGACGTCATAAAAGGGCGGACCAAAAAAAATTCTAATGCTGGGCACAATTGCCTGTCTATTATGGTTCATAGGAGGTCTCTTCCTTTGAGAATATTTATATTATTCAAGTGGGGAGAAACATTATGAAAAAAAATTCAAACTGTTTTAGAAAATAGAAAAAGTTGTTGATAATCCTATAAAACACTTCATGATGATATCTTTCAAAATAAACTGTTATGACAATTTGAAATATGCAAAAATATTTTTTCTTGAAATGTCAATGGAAAATCCAAATAAAAAACGGGTCATTCTCAAACCTGCTATAGAATGTTTATTTTTTTTAAAAGAATTTGGATTTTTTTTCGTAAGTTTGTTTAAAAAAACGTTCGCTTGTAAAAACACATCCAAATTTTACAAAAAAAAACGTCTATGGAATGAAAGGATTAGCCACTGCAGTGACTCCATCCGGGGGACAAGGGACAAAAGCAAAATAAATATCTATTCAGCCACAATAATTCATTTATTTTGTTAAATTAATTTTATGTATTTTTTTTTCTTTTCGTTTTTTTTAAACAATAGGTCAAATATTTTCTCAAGATATGTTGGTCCGGACGGATATCCTAAGTACAACAGAACAACCAGCTCATTTTGATGATAGTTACTTAGGTGATTTTTATTTTACTAGTTGTTGTTACTCGTCTTAACTTTCTAGATCTTCACTTTGGTGTTAATTAAGAGTATTGTTTCCATACTTTGACTTTTCTTGAATATGACTACTTTTGTAGAGAAATAACCTCAAATTTACTCAAGTGTCCAAATAGTTTTAAAAAATAATCGCAAATTTAACAACGTTGAAAATTTCAATGTTGTTGAATTTGCAATATTTTTTAAGACAATTTGGTCTTTTTCTTATTTTCTGAAGTTTTCAAGTTGAAAACTTTAGAAATAGGAGAAAAACCAAGTCAAAATTCTAAACTTGGCCAAAATTCATAAAATTGTTCAAAAGACTATAAATGTCTTAGGAAGGCAACACTAGCCCCAGAAGTCCCAAAAAGCATAAAAATGTACAAAAACTGAAGAATTTTTACATTTTTAAATATTGAACTGGTATTTTTTATACTAGTTTAATATTTAAAAATGTAAAAATTCTTCAGTTGCTCAAAAAATGGCACAAGTTCAATCAAGTGTAGATTTTTTGAAAATGGCCTTGGAAATTCCAAAAAGCATAAAACTGTGCAACGATTCAAGAATTTTTCCATCTTAAAATACTGGACTTTGCTATTTTTTTCCAATAAATGGCAAAAAATCACTTTGTGTAAATTTCCTGGAAATGCCTCAGAAGGACATGGCTGTTTCCAGAAGTTCCAAGAAGCTTTTAAAGTTTCTGTCTATTAAGCCGTGTTTACACGAGGCCAGTAGATAGGCAGGTTCAGCTGGCGTCAGTTTGACTGACGACTGGCTTGGGATGGGCCAGTCGCGACTCTAGGATCGCTTCCACACGACACCGATTGAGGCGCGAGTCAAGAAACATGGTGTTGGGGATGCCACTAACTAGACCAACTTAGCTCAAAAATTTACTCCTGGTGTAAGTCGTCCAGGCGCGCAACCTGCCCGAAAAATGAGGCCAGTGCTGTCCACACGAAGCCAGTCGAACCGGCCTATCAACTGGCCTCATGTAAATGAGGCTTAAGCGGGAATATTAAGATTATATTTATTTTCGATGCTTTTGGTTTTATTTGAGGCTGTTTTCTACAAATAAGGTTGTCGTTTTCAAATGTAGTCATAGACTCGCCTCCGATTATGAAAATCTTTAACACAGTAGTGACTACTTGGACAGAGAATGACTCTTCCCACCTTAAGTGACAGCACACCTAAGTTTTATGTATTTTTTTATTGTTGTTTTTCATTTTTATATAAAAAAAAGGTTATTCAATGGCCACAGGAGAATTTACAGGCGATTCCGAAGCAGATATCGCTGTTGGTGTTCCGAGAGGCAATAATCTGACTGGCAAAGTAAGTAAGGAGCTGAAGATGGTTTTCAAGTGTAAGCGCTTCTCAAACTGATTTATTCTGTCTTTCAGGTGCAAAATGAAGATAAACTTGATTGTGTTTTAGAAGCTAGAAAGGTAATTTTATGTTGGATATACATATTTCAGAATAAGCTTTTTATGTTAGTTTGAAAACAACACAATTTTAAGCAGATAATGCTTAACAGACCATATTTTTAAAAAAAATTTCTATAAAAAGTTTATTATGAAAGATATCAACATGAAAATATTCTTAAGAGGTTACATCACAAAATTACTTCGAAAAATATCCGCAAAGAGCGATAGCATTGTTTTTCTAATGAGCCCATAGACACGATGTTATAGAAGAAACGTTTGTTTTTAAAATACACAGTCGCGGCAATATATTTATTTTTCATATTTAAAGTTGTCCAATTTTGATAGTTCGAACTGAAACGTGCACTTTAAATATATGTTTATCTAGTGATAAAATGACAAAAATTGGTAAGTGTTTGTCTATTTTTAAAAAGTATTTCAAAATCACGAATTTCTAACATGATAAACTCCATTGAGTACGTCCAAATAAGAAAAAAACATCCATTAAAATGCTCTAAAAATACGTAAAAATAATTTTAAAAAACCAGAAAAAATCAGCACGTGTGCCAGTGTGTTGGCTTCACTGTGGTTTTATTAGGCATTATTACGAGCATTTTAATGGATGTTTTTTTTTTTCTTATTTGGGCGTACTCAATGGAGTTTAACATAAGAAGTTAAAAATTCGCGATTTTGAAATAGTTTTTAAAAATATAACCGCACTTACCCAATTTTTAGTCATTCTATCACTCGATCAGCATGTATTTAAGGTGCGCATTGCACTTTGAAAACTTAATATTGGACAACTTTAAATATGAAAAATAAACATATTGCCGCCACTGACTGTGTATTTTAAAAATGAACAGTTTCTTCTTTAACATCGGGTCTATGGGCTGAATAGAAAAACGATGCTTGCGCTCTTTGCGGAGATTTTTCGAAGTAATTTTGTGATGTAGCCTCTTAAGTGATTGTGCTACTTTTCTAGTTCTTCTAGTTTCTTAAACACTTTCTAGTTTGTCTTGATTTTGTTTCTGAAAAAGTAAATAATGAGAGTTCGAAAATCAATCGAAAGTCCATAAACCATCTTGATATGCTTCAAGAAACCATTTTTTTTTTTACTAATTAGTTATTTGTTTATTAAAATGTTTATTTTAGGTGGTTGTATTTAATTCCACGTTGTCAGCCGTGTATGAGTTGGTTGGAGAACAAATTGGCTCATATTTTGGCTATAGTATTTGTATCTTAGACGTAGACGGAGACAGTTTCGATGACGTTGTTGTCTCTGCGCCCATGTATTCTAATTTTAGTTCCAAGGATGGGAGTTACGAAACTGGAAGAATTTATGTCATCTATCAAGGAAAAAATGTAATTTTTGTCTTTAATTTGCGTTTTTTTTATCAGTTATTTCATTCGGAGTTGGAAAAATATAATTTAAAAAATTGCTTTTGAATAAAATCAAGAGAATTCTTAAGAGGCTAGATACATCGTTTAGTTCAAAATTTCTCCGAATGTAGGCGCTGCGATCGTTGTTGATTGAAAAACGGTTTTTTAACGTTTTTTCTCCCGGTTCGAAGTCACATAATAATTAATAGGAAAATAATTTCGCGTGCTAACCTTCTAAAAAGAAAACATTGTGAAGCCAGTAGATTAATGCACGTAATAATTATTTTGTTATTGTTCTGAGTTGTTTTTAACGGGAGTTCTTCAAATGTTTGGGTGACGGTCTTTTGCTCCTATGGGACTTAACATGGAGTTAAAAAAACGTAAGATTTTAAATGTTATTTAAAAATAGAAAGCATTTTAAAATTTAGAAAAAGGAATAATCCTGAAGGCAATAAACACGTGTAAGTACGTGCTAATTTTTCTGATTGCTCTAAATCATTTTTAATCAGAGTTCTCTTAACTTTTGTTGGACGGTGTTTTAGTCCTATGGGACTTAACATGGAGTTAAAAAACGTACGATTTTAAACGTTATTAAAAAATAGAAGGACCTTTTCAACATCTATAAAAAGGAAACATCGTGAAGCCAATACATGAATGTATGTGCTAATTATTTTGCTATTGTTCTAAATCAGTTTTAACGAGAGTTTTTCAAATGTTTGTGGGACGGTTTTTGATCCTATGGGATTTAACATGGGGTTGAAAAAACGAACAATTTTGAACCTTGTTTAAAAATAGAAGGACCTTTTCAAAAATTATATAAATCGAGCACATGAAGAACAATACTTTTTATTGCATTTTGCGCTTTACTGTATTTGAATTGAGCGATTGTGAGGCGATTTCTTGCAGTTTTAGTAACACCATATAAGAACACTCATTTGTCTCGTTGTCGTCTGCTCAAAACAACAAGATGGACGTGGATCTAGGCTCTTAAAGGCGATTTTCATGTTGCGCTTTGAGCTTTCAAATTGGAGCTCTGTGCTGTGTGTTATGTGCAAAATACGTCGCGTTAATAATCTGAAAATATTGACTTAATACTTAAATATAATATAGAAACTCTTAACAAAATATTGATTTAATATTACCAATTTAAAATATTAATAATAAAGTCAATTTTTATTTGATTCATGTTCTTAACTGGATTCCGTATAATTCACCTAAACAAATTTAATTTAAATTCATTTAACTCATGTGTGTACCTCTTTTCTACTAAAAATCGATCTATAAATAATACAGTACACTGTATAAACTGTACAGATTTTGCTTTTACTAAGGCTATTATCTACGATATCATGATATCATCTCTAAATAAATGATCTGTTTGAGCTGGACCTGAAAGCACTCGTGTAAATCAGGTGTTAAAGTTGGTTCTAATACGCTGTAACAGTGATGGTTTTGTTTAGCCATTTTGTACAGTTATTTAAAATGTTTGTCCACATAAATTTTTGTAAAGATTTTCAAAATATTATTTTAACGAATGATTTGTATTGTTTTTTATTGTTTTGTTTTTTTAATAAGGTAAAGAAGTTTAGTCGGTGGCATATCCTAAATGGAGACAGTACTCGAGCTCGGTTTGGCCTGTCTCTTGCTTCTTTGGGTGACATAAATAGAGATGGCTATGCAGGTATTGTCACTCGTAAACTCTCGTGTAGTGTACTTCAAAATGATGTTGAAATCTTTTATTATTTGCATAGATTTTGCTGTTGGTGCTCCATACGGAGGCCTCAAAGAGGCTGGTGCCGTATATTTATTTCATGGCTCGAAGGACGGTGTCCTTAAGAAGCCATCTCAAGTAAGCGTTTTTGTTTTACTGTAATACGATTTTCTGTTTGGTTTTGTGTTCTTTTCGTGTTTTTTTTTTGGATATTGTTAATCGTAACTTTTCAAACATCTACCTTAATATGTCGTTGTATTTCAGTTTTAACTAAGAGAAAATGGGAACCACTAATTTACATAACACGGAACTGTAAATTTTAGGGATGGAACATTCGAATTGAATTATTATTCACATTTTGATTTTTTAACTTACTCTTAAACAACATAAATTAAAGAAATTCAGATTTTTTTTAATATTTTTTTTTTCAAAATAAATCATGTGATTTAAAACGCGATTTAAATCAATTAACCTAATTAACATAAATATGAAATATTTTATTAACTATCTTTTTTTAGGTTATCTATGCAACAGATATTCAAAGCAACTTGAAGACGTTTGGTTTTTCAATAGCTGGTGGTTTAGATATTGATTCTAATGAATACACAGGTAATAATTAAAACATTTCAAAGTTAATTATTCAGGGACTGGTTAAAATTATTTGTTTTTTGTCAGATTTGCTCATTGGTGCCTATGAAGTTGACAAAGTAGTTCTTATTAAGTAAGTGTATTTTTTTTATAAATATTACGGATGATGAGTGGCGACTATAGTGATTAACTGGGCTCGGAAATTAGGCAACATTCCCCCCCCCCAAAAAAAAGGAAAAGTATCCTAATGACGGGAATTAAAAGGGCATTAGAATTATATATATATTAAGCCAGGTCTGTGTATGTATGTGTGTGTGTGTGTGTGTGTGTGTGTGTGTGTGTTTAACGCTGTACAAACCTTGAAGCACGTCGGAATTTATATAAATTTAAATGAATAAATGAACCGCTTTTTTTTCTCAAGGTCAACTATATGTTGCAGAACCCCATGATATTAAATTAGAGAGGGGAAAAGGTTGGAAAGTGTAGAAGGGGGAGAGAGAGAAACGGGGAGGGGGAGGAAGTGGGAGGGGGTGACTGAAATTGAAATGAAAGGAGTAAAAAATGAACAAACTACGCGCATGCGCACACCAGAGAAAATGAAAATCTAATTTTTTCTTTCAAATATAAAAAAGGGGAGGGGATAATAGTAGCAAAATTAAACTAGAATTTATCACAGGCAATTGTGCCCAGCATTAGAATTTCTTTTGCTCCGCCCTTTTATGAACGTCATCAATTTCTAATTGGTTTGTTACTTGGTCTGACGTCATAAAAGGGCAGAGGAAAAGAAATTCTAATGCTGGGCACAATTGCCTGTGAATTTTGCTCCCGTCATTTGTGACGGGTTACCCCACTAGTATTTAAACGTTAATTAAGCTGACAAGTTATCAACCAATAGGAATGTAAAAACGACATTCCATGCAAATTTTTTGTGTGTTAAAATAAATTCATTGATGTGCTTGGTACTCATTTTATTTGAACTGAAAAGCTGAGATGTTTTATTGTAGCGGAAGACGGAAGTGCACATTAGCTGAAATGTTTTACAGATGAACAGCTATGCTTCAGTAAACCTTTCATCTTCAGTGTGCTACGAAACCAAACTTTACAATTTTTTTAGTTTGAAGAAAAAAAAAAGTTAACCCGGTTTTTTTGGTTTAAACCATAAAATGTTTTTTTATATAAAAAAAATTACTTCACTGACTATAAGACACTGCGAAGTGTATATTTTTGCATTTTGCATATTGTGCATAATTTCATTTTTTTATTATCAAAGATCAAATACTAATGTAATATAAATATTAAAATAATTAAACTAATAATCCCCTTAACCCAAATCGTCTGAATAATGTGTGTGGGCAGCAGTACGTGATTAACATAGACATAAAACCTTCAGTTACAATCTGCAACTTCCACGACCTTTATGAGTCACAGTATGACCTATTTCAGAGGCGGGCTTGACAATTGGGCAGCTCAGGCAAATGCCAGAAGAGGTCCGGTATTCAATTGGACCGGTTTTTCTTTTTTCAAAAAATATTGCCAATCCAGCATAAAATTCCAGGGCCAAATTATTTTCCCAGCACGCCTCTGACCTATGTAGTGTAGCATATTGTGGGAATGAAGTCTAATTTTTGTTTGCATATAAAAACCCGATAGATTCAGTACAATTTACAAAAAAAATAGTTGTATTTGGTTAAAACCAAAGGTTTATTATTTAAACATACCAAGTGGTTTAAAACCATGGTTAAAACCACGCCAGCCTGAAAAAACAATGATTTAATTTATTTTTTTATTTTTTTCCAGGTCACGGCCAGTTGTTTCTGTTATGGCTAAGTTTGATATAGAACCTGAAAGGATCAACCTAGACCTGAAGACTTGCAGTTTACTTGATAGTAGCCAGGTTTCCTGTGTGATTGTATCTACGTGCCTTGAGTATACTGGAGTTGGTGTTCCTAATAAATTAGGTAATTGCAGAATTCTGTGATTTAAATTATAGCATTTTAGCCTACTTTAAGCTATCCCGCTTTAATTAAGGCATATTTTTATAACTCAGTGATGTAACGTCTCTGCTGCGTGCATGCGTGAGAGGCGCAGACTTTGATCCTCGTCTTCTACGAAGTATTTTTTCCTCATTTATCTGATAATAACGTTGTTTATTGTATGTTTTATGTAACAACCCGCGCACGGGCGTTACGAAACTTTTACTTTTAAATTCCGTACTCTTGCAGGATCAACACAAAAACAAGACTGATACCATTCAATCGAAGTCTCACGCCGCAGTCTTTACGACGTAAGCCGGCGGTGGTGACAAAACCAAAACAGAAGTCCGACGAAGAACCTCCGGAGTCCATTCCACGTACCGTTCAACCTCAATTTCTCAAGTATCAAGTCGAGGGGGAAACGCGTAGCGCCTCGTACAAAAGCGAGCAACGTGCAAGGCAAAAAGCCAAACGAATCACAAGAGCAGTTGATGAATCAAATAACTTTTAATAATACCGTATTAAGAAGTGTAAAAAAATATTCAGTAGTACAGTAAAGTAGGCAGGCATATACAGTATTTCAGGCATGCTTAAAAAGGAATAATACAACAATGTAAAATCTTGCAATAATGGGCGGAGCCGAGCCTCTAGCGTTTTTTTAAATTTGCAAATAAAATCTAAAAAACATTATGTTTAAGGTTTTGGATTAGGTTTTGTTTAGTTAGCGTGTTGCAGGGTGTCTGGGTGGAAGTTCTTTGATTCTGTTTTAAATAGTTAGTTAGTTTGATTATTTCTGGTTATTTTTAAAGAATTGATTGATATTAATTACTAAAATTTAAAAAAAATGCAATGTGCACAACAAGAAACGAACTCGGGCCTTTTGCATCGGAGGTGGAGACGTTACCACTGAGTTATTAAAATGTCTTGTTTGAAGCGGCAAACCTTAACGTAGCGCAGTTAAACCTAAATTGAAAAATGAAACCTAATTGATTTTTAATTTGTTTCTTTCTTTCTTTAAGAATTTGAAATACAAACGATTTTGGATTCTACGATGGAAAAAAGTCCGAGGTTATTTTTCTTATCAAATGAGCATAAAAACAGGTTAAACACAACAGTCGAAGTAATCAAAAATGCTCCTCATTGTAAACAAGTGTTTGTCTACATTAAGGTTCGAGCTAGTAAAGCTGCACGTGCACCAGCTGTTATTTGTTTTTTTTTTTCTAACAGAGACGTATTTACGTATTTTAACAGAGTAACGTTCGTGACAAACTAACACCAATCACGGTTGAGATGACATACGCATTGGCTGACTGGAGAGCAAAACAAAATTTTAAACTTAAGCCGGTCCTTGACCAATATGTACCTACGTTGCTTGAAAAGCAGGTGAATTTTTTTGCTATATTAATTCTGATATCTTCTATAATGATTCTGTGTGGCTCGGTTATGTTCGTGCTGGGCTTCCGGGCTGAATGGCCAAATAAAAGAGAGCGCGTTGAGAGCCAATCACAAAATGTAAAACAAATCCAGAAAAATAAAACGTGTGCGAAGTTTTGGTTGAAAACTACGAGAGGCAGTGCGAAACACGTTGAATCTAATTTTTATCTTTGAACATTTGGAGTAATTCAGTAAGTTCTGACAGAGCAATAACTACCTAATATTGCGCGCGATACAAGATTTAAACTTGCGCCCTCTTGGTGTTAGCATTCTCGTCATTTTGTGTGTATTTGACAACTTCTACCACCACGAGCCTCGTTGTACGACGTGGTGAGAGCAAATATATCCTTCTTGCGGTTCACCTTAATGTAAAAAAAAAAGTTTTCTGCGCTTCGTCTTAGTTACGGCTCTGACTTTTGCTAACGTTTTTCTAAACATTCTTGACGTCACAAGTGACAACATTCTTACAATATGCGATTGTTGACGGGGAGAGGAGGAATTTTAGAGTAACAAATAATGGCGTTATGTCTTCTTATGAGTGTCAGCAATGTATTTAACTAGAAGTCAATGCATAATAAGAAAAATACAGGGATTTTATTTAAAAGTCTAATTGAATCTTATCGAAATGTTTAAATTTTACGATTTTTACAATTCATATTAGTCATTTTTATCCGTGGCTTTTGGTCATTTTTAATATCTCCTCCCTCGTAAGGTGTGGAATGATGTATAATAGTATTGTTATCAACATACAGCAGATTTACTACTACTGTATTAGTTGTGCATACAGCCCTTACATTGACTAATGAGTTTTTAGAATGTCGGATTTACTATTTTTCAGATAACACATTTTAAATTTGTTTCAATTTTTTCATTGTTCTGTTTTTGCAGGTAAATATTCAAAAGTATTGTGGAAAAGACAACGTATGTGTTCCTGACTTAATCATCAATGCTTCAGCGTAAGTTTCTGAATTTCACTTTCAAGTCATTTCGAATTTTCAATTTTATCATGAAAAAAGTCGAAAAAGATTTAAATGCCCTAAACGCTCTAGAAATGCCTCAGGAGCCCCAGAAGGCCCAAAATGCTTGGACAAGCACAAGAATATAATAATTTTTAAAATTCATAAAAATGGGCAGGCCTGGTGTGAATTATACTTGAAATACTTGTCTAATTTTAAAAAAAAATAACTTTAGTTCTTGTTTCTATAAATTTTTTAAGATATGTTTTTACTTTACTTTTTGAATTATGTTTTATGTCATTTATACGAATATAGAAACAAGGATAATTATGTTATGGGTAGTAAGGAGCCTTTACATCTGGACGTGAACATTACAAACAGGGGCGAAGATGCCTTTGAAGCAATGTTTTTTCTTGAATTGCCCTTTGGGGTTAATTATGTTACCACGGATTATAAGGACCTCGTAAGTCTAACAAAAAAGCTGAATTGAACGTCCGTTGTTTTTGAATGCAAACAAAAAATGAAAAATGTTCTATTTGTGTAATTTTAGGATTTTCCTTTAACGTGTTCGGCTCCAAACGACACGTTTAACGTATTGAAATGTGATATTGGAAATCCTCTTAAAGCAAATCATAATGTAAGTGACGAGTTTACTCCTCTTTAAAATACAACAGAAACGGTTTAACACCAGACGGAAAGAGACTTTAATATTGTTTGTTGTTAAACGAATTTCTTGTTTTAAATGAAAGAATGTTATGTCATTCTAAAGAGCCGGGCCGAAACTATTTTATGTTGTTCGATTTTTCTTACGATACTGTTTTTCATTGTAAGTGAAAGTTGCTTGAAGTTTGTTGCATTGTAGAAGTAACTTTTAAAGATAATTTTTGGCAAATTATATATTTTTAAAATAAAGCATTGGCATAAAAATAATATTATGACATTTTGAATGCTTTCATTTAAAAAAAATATATAATTTTGATTTATTTTGTTTTTTACAAATAGATATCGTTCAAGATTATTCTCGATCCTTTCGATTCCAACTCTACGGATGGTCGTTATGATTTTATTATGGAAATCAACAGGTATGAATACAACTGCATTCACAAAAATAATTTAATTGAAGTAAATAAATGATGAATTTCTTGTTCACATATTAGCACCAATCCTGAAAATGACACAACTCTACAGAATAACCTGTGTTTGGAGCGTGTTTTCGTTAGAGTCAAGGTGGAGTTACGTGTGTCTGGGTATGTATTTCGTGAAATTTGTAACTGTTGTCTATATCATATGATAAAATGACAGTGTGTGTGTGTGTGTGTGAAATTGTGGACCTTAACATTGTTATGGCTTGTTTCCATTATATCAAAATAGGAGGTGAAAATTAAATTTGATTGGATCAATTTTTTAAAGATTGTGAAACGTTTTCCCTTCATAGTGTTGTTTGGCACTGTGTCGATTTTTCTACTATTTCAAAAGTTTGGGGTTCACTAGCTACAGCTACCAAAAAAATATATAACCTTTTCCCCCGAACCGAACCTAACCACAGGCATCTGTAGACAACTTCAGAATTTCTTTGGCTCCGCCTTTTTATGAGCGTCAGATCAGATATCAACCAATTAGAAATAGATGACGCTCATAAAAGGACGGAGCCAAAGAAATTCTGAAGCTGTCTACAGATGCCTGTAAATTAACCTAACCGAACCGAATTTAACCAAACCTTACCTAACCGAATCTAACCTAAACTAAACTTAATGACACAAGTAGCTGTAGTGACCCTATTGATAATAAAAGGACTATTTTTTGGTAGCTGTAATGACCCAGGTAGCTGCAGAGAGCCAGTTCCTTTTGAAACGGTAAGGTAATTCATTCATGTCTCATATAGGTGTGAAGTCGTTTCCTCAACAATAATATCGATCACATTTTATATCGTTATACAAGGCTAATATTCTCGTGTTCTGACGGATAACTGGGGCTGGGTAGGTGTTCTTTTGTAGCCTAGTGTGCTTAATTATGCGCCTTTATTACGCGCCGCACCCGTTATGTGCCTTTACAGATGAACGACCTTTTCGTGGTCGAGTTGGACTGCAAAAAGCGGTCGAAAACTACAACCATATGTCCAGACGCTTTTTTTTTACCAATGAATTGTCAGCCGCAGCAAAACCACTTGTCGTCGTTTTTCATTACATTCTGCAGTCTAACTCGGTCACTGAAAAGTAAAGGCTCCAATAAACATCCTCCACAATTGAAATTCAACATTGAGACACCCTTATTTATAACTTTTATTTGCAGGTATCTCTAAGTTGTATGATATTTATATGAATAAGCCTTGCATATCAATCTAATTAGTTATTTATATTATTTTTGGAGGGAAAACGACTTCACGTCTATACAAAAAGGACATACACAAGCGATTTTTCCCCGAAATTCAAGATAGTGGAGGATCTATGACTTAAAAAAATGACACTGCTTTTTATCTCTTATTTTCATCTAATGGAAACAGGGCATATACGAAACCTTTAATTAGTGTTTAGAAAATCATATTTTTTTTTTTGGAAAACTACCACTTCGGTTAATCGGATTTTTATTTTAATCAGGGATTGAAATTTTTTTGTGTTGTAAAATTCTAAAAAAAAAACTAAATAGGGAAATTTGAGAAAGAAATTCAAATTTCATGGAATTTACTTCCAAATTTCTAATAAAGTTTAAGAATGTTTTTTGAAAATCAATTCAGTTGAAATGGATTTGCAAAAAAAAAATCAAGAATAATTTTGTTTGCAAAAAATAGTTTTAATTTTGTTAAAAAAAATAGTTCTATTTTTTAAAATAACTATTTAAATCAGTGATTTAAATTTTACAAGCGTTTTTTTTTTTAATTTTTTTTTATGTTTGTTAAGTGTATCGTATGTTGATCCTGTATTATACAACAAGTCCATCACACTGCCATCAACAAAACTGCAAGAATCGGACATTGGACCAGAAATCATTCACATCTACGAAGTAAGATTTTTTTCTACGATTAATAATATTTTGTGACTGTAATGTAATGTCAATATTTATGTTTGTGAAGAGTGTTTAAAATGAAATGTTTGGCAGTTTTGAATGAAAATTGCTCAAGATTTAGGAAAAAGACAAACGTTATTTTTAAATAATTTTTATGTGTCTATTTTCAAGGTATTTTTTTAAAGTTTATGTTAATTATTTCTCGATTAAGATTTAACTAAAATTTGAAAGTGACAAATTCAGATACTAAGCGTTTTTTAATAGATTATAAATTAATTTAAAACTAGAAAAAGAATTTAAAATGAAATAGAACCTAGATTCATTCGACGATGATATTTGCTTTATGAGAATGTTGTGACTGAAAAAAATATATATTTAATGAGATTCATAGGTTAATAAGTTTGACAAAGCATGTAAATATGTTTTTTCATGCTGATTTTAAACATAATTTTACATTTGCGTCAGTAAATTAGTAAGGCATGTGTTAATAGATTATTTTGACAATGCATTTCTTATGCCGTTTCTGGACTTAATTGTCCGTCTGCCACTGTTTTTTAGGCAGCTTGCAGAGTAATTAGTCAAATTCAGCTGTTTTATTAATGTGTTTTCAGTTAAATGGTTACTTTCTAAAAATAATTGTTGCCATTAGAAATTTGTTCAAAAATACAAATAAATGATCAGATAAATATTAAATAGTTATTTCCAGTAGAATGTTTAAAATCGTACAAATCACTTAAGGCTATTATCATAAAATTATAACGAACTATTGTTTATTAAGTGATAATTTTTTGGGTTCTTTTTTAACGTAAATTTTCTGACAAACTATAGAAACAAATTATGAATTGTATATAAATTGATTTCAATAATTTATTTCGATAATATCTAGGTTCGAAATCTTGGTCCTAGTAACATTCTGGAAGCCGAAGTTGTACTATTGTGGCCCACATATACATTATCTCAAAATCATCTTCTGTATCTATTGGAACAACCAGAAGTAATTGGTAATGGCATATGTGAAGTTATTCCAAACATCAATCCTGATAATGTTACGGTACGTGAATGGGATGTTTTATTGTTAATTGACGATATAGCTATTTTAATATCAAAATTCTAAGTTGCAATTTTTGAATGTGTGCAGTAATATTGTATATAATAAATAGATGTGAAATATTTTTTTTAAAAAAAATTGGAATGTGGTGGTAAAACGGGATATGGTTACATGTGGGGTCTTTGGGAGTTTAGCACAAAATCGAAAGGAGTCGAGAGATAGAACCTGTAAGGCCAACCATGCATACTGCGGGGAAAAGGCGAAGGAAATGATGATGATGGCTGTTTTGTAGCATTAAAAGCTCTTTTTTTCTGCACAATTCACTTTCAAAGCATTTTTCTAAAAGTTGTAGGGTTTTTTCTTCTTCAGATTTTTGAAGAAAAAATTCGAAATTATTTAAAGCGATATTTCAAATTTTATAATTTTTAAAAATTCATAGTTTAAATTTTTTAAATAAAATTCTAAACGTTGGACATAAATTTGATATTTTTGAAGAAAAAAAATGTATCATTACTTTATGAAAGAAAATTTTAAATATTTCAATAATATTTTCCGTTAAAGAAATGACATGTTTTCTCCAAATGTGTACAAGACATAAATCGAACATTATTAATTTTCATATGCAAAATTATAGGGTTTTAGTAACTCATTGTTTAGCTGCTTTTTTAATCTAAAGAAACATTAAAAACATTTGTTTTTGAAATACAAAAAAACATTTTTGGTTTATTTTAAATTAAATTATTTTTAGCTGCCTTATTCATTATTTTATATTTAATATTCGGAGTTTATTTTATTTTTTTTTTTTTTTTGGTTTGGTACTTTATTTCAGGTTGAACACACGACGTATTCTTTTGGCGGAAATACCGTGATACCAGTTGACGTGGAAACACTCAACACGAACGCCGATGAAAATGTGACTAGTACATCGGTACGCCATGACCGTGGTTCTCATTCAAAGCATCGTAAACAACGTTCTACGG
The DNA here is from genome assembly GCA_036925085.1 of Brachycybe producta. Lineage (NCBI taxonomy): Eukaryota > Metazoa > Arthropoda > Diplopoda > Playtdesmida > Andrognathidae > Brachycybe > Brachycybe producta. The sequence goes on from JAUPFP010000002.1 coordinate 4,492,576, forward strand.
ATGCGGACTTTCAGAAGGAACTGGTGAGAAAATCTAAATTACAACACAAAAAAAAACCCAAATCTGAAAGTTTTTTTATTAACAGTGAAAAAACACAGCATTAGAATTGACATTGTGTAGCTTTTTATAAATTGCATTTTTCTCAAATGTTTTTGAAGAAAAAGACGACAAAAATGTAATTTACAAAACATCTAAAAAGTTTTAATTATGCCATGTTAACACGATCAACTTTTTCCACAACGTTTTGTGAAAAACTGGTTGCCGAACTTTTTTTTATCAAGTTGATCAACTTTTTTTTTCTAAAAGATGTGTTTAGCTATTTTCACATGTGCAGACGTCCCCGTGGCCGAGTGGTTATAATCACTGCTTGTGGTACTGGGGAGGTGGTCTCGGATTTGAATCCCGGTTGGAGCATGGTTGTTGTGTTTGTTTTTCATAATTTTTCTGGTGTTACGGAGTTGACGTCTGGCAGAAAAGCTGATCATAAAACACATCTCGCATCATTCATTGGTATCATTGACTGACCCCGCACTGTGCGGAGGACGTCAGTGCCATAACTAGGCAGGTGCAAGGGCGAAGGGGGCCCTGAAACTGACAAAAAAATTTTAAAATATATTTAAATTTATTTATATCTATGCCGTACAGCTATTGGTGAACCGAGTGCGTCGAGTGGGCCGAGGCAGCTCATTGCGTTATTTAATTGTAACAGTGTAGAGCACCTAGGGCCTGAGTGCACCTACAGAGGTGCACCCATGCCCAAGGGATCGTGCCTTGATGGGTATCCATCTGCCTATACTGGAACCAGGATGTGACTTTATACTTTGTGGTCTTAGAGAGTAACTAAAGGAGCGGGACTGCGGCACTTGGGATACGAGGGACCCCAGGGCTATGGTAATACAATAAAGCCGAAATACAGGGTGTTATATAATATACATTAAGGGTCCCAAAAATAAATTTTTGCACTGGGCACATGCAAAGCTAGAACTCTAGAAACTCTAGAACTTAAAAAAAAAAGTTTTCTTAAAAGTTGATTGTGTAAATGCAAAATTAAAAGAACTTTGAGCATAACATTTCTTTGATGACTTCTTGAGAAACTTATTTTTTGATCAATTTGCACAATTCATCCAAAAAAGTTGAACATGTAAACACAGCGTTATATATGCTTATATTTTGTTCAACACAGTCATGCGGACCAACCCTTTGTACTCAAATACAATGCCAAGTATACAGTCTTATGAAGAACAAAAGTGTACTGTTCAGAATACGATCACGCCTTTGGACAGAAACATTAGTTAAGGTAATGCTATATTTCTGGATACCCGGTACTGTAAATGCTTTTTGTCATTCGTTTTCAACTTTTGATATTAATTCACTGTATTTTATTTTTAGTACGGTTTTGAGAATGTTACCATCTCGTCGAAACTTGTTGCGAGAGTAACCAAATTACCTTACTCGGTTAAACCTGACTATCTGAAGCACGAGACATGTGTCGTAAGTTTTGCGATGTTTTTAAGATTTGAAGTGTTCTATGTAGAATAAAAAAAAATTGACATATCCATTTTAGAGACAATTACACTAGAAAGTGTTTAACGCTAAACCAGATTACACGAAATATATTTTCAGTTCAGTCCAGATCTGTTTAGGGTTTTCCATATAGTTTAATTCGTTTGAGACGAAACGGATAACTCGAAAATATCTGTTAACACGAAAAAAATATAGTAAGTTTTTTTAACACGAAAAAAACTGAAGACCTTGTTTTCCAAATTCGTTTTTATGTAGTAACTTCTGTAAAACCCTTTTCATACACAAAAAAAAACACTAAACAAGTGGCCAGATTTTTCATATTTGTGTTTTTTTTTAAACTGCATCCTTCTTTCTTACTTACCTATGTACAATAGCGACATGTATGATCTAAAATTAGATATTTCTAAAAAAAAAAAAAGGTAGGTCGAGCCAAAATGTTAGGTTTTGAACAATAAAAACTACTCAAATTATGTTTATAATTATATAGTAAATATATTTTATTATGTACGACACTATGACATTATATACGATATTATATAAATGTACATTTTGTAAGTTGTTTAAACACAAAATTTGGTTAATACGAAACAGCATTCCAGTGTCGGCCTTACGTGTTCTAGCTCTCCAATCCTTTTGATTCTGTGCCAAACTCCCAGAGACCCCACATGCCATCCACCCCCCCCCCCCTTATCCTGTTTTACCACCATATGTTACACTCTTTTTTGGGCCTTCCTCGAACCCATTAAAACTTTCAGGTCCAAACTCAACACCTGTTTAAGCAGCTCATCCTCCTCTTCATTTCCTAATGACATGCCAAAATCACCTCAGCCTATTTTTCTGCATTTTTTCTACTACTATGCTTGCTAACGCTACACTCCCTCTGATAGAGTCGTTTCTGATCGTATATCCTTTCTTGTTACCCTACACGTAAACCTTAGCATGAGATTAAAGGTTAAAAATGTCGCTTACTTCCGTGGCCTAAATTAGAATATTACTTAAGTTATTCAAATATAAATAAAAGCAATATAAATACATAGAAAATTTGGCAATTGATTCGTAATTAAAGTAATTATTTAATTCAAGAATTGTCATAGTAAATGACTAGTTAATGATAAACTTTAATGATGGATTTTTTATAATAAATTAATTAAATTTCAAATGAAATTACTCAAATTAGAAACGTTTTTATATAAATCTAAATAGATTCACCTTTTATACAATATTTTTTAATCTTTTTAAGGTGAACATAATTAAATTTCAAATGAAATTACTCGAATTAGAAACGTTTTTATATAAATCTAAATAGATTCACCTTTTATACAATATTTTTTAATCTTTTTAAGGTGAACACATCCGTGAATCCAATTGATGGTCATACGTATCGTAGAATGGTACCATGGTGGATAATAGCGGCGGCTGTGTGTACAGGTGTATTGATATTTGCACTGCTCGTGCTAATTCTATGGAAGGTAAAGTTCATTTACGAATTATTATTCATTTTTTTTATACATTTCTGAGTCATTTTTAAGGCAATCCAAAAGCAGTAAAATAATTTTGATATAAAATCGATCTGAATTAAGTATTTTTTTTAACTTTTTTTTTTGTTGTTTTTTAATCCAAATTGATGGGAAAATACTGAAACTTTTGAATTTTTGTGAAACATTTCTAAATGTTTGAGAAAAAATATTCTGAGTTTTGTGAAAAATAATCTGCATTTTTTGAAAAAAATATTCTGAATTTATTAAAAGAAATTCTAAATTTCTGAAGACAAAAATTGAATAAAATTTCCGAGTTAAAAATATTTGAAAATAATAGTCTACATTTTACGGGAGAAATGTGAATTATTTTTTTTTTACAGGAATTCTATCATTTTTAAATTTCTACTTTTAGAAAAAAAGTTTTTATTTTTCCTCCATTTAAAATTTGAAAGGTGTTTAATTTTCATTTAAAATAAAGTCTTATTGGGTTGCCTTTGAATAATTCTATTTTTTTTAGAAACTTATTAAGGTTGTTTTAGACTCTTAAGGCCCCTCAAACTCTGATTATTCTGTGTTTCAGAAGCAAAAGTAAGATTTTTAAAGTATTTTAAAAACTAGAATATCTCAGTCACTTATGTGTATTTTCATGCTGTTTTCTTTTCAAAATAAACTATTTAGGTGATTTTTGTAAACGCGACTCAACTTAAAAAGTTAACCACAGTTAGTTTTCTAGTGGTTATATTAACGCGAGGTTTTATTTCTGTATAACGAAGTTAACTCAACTGCATTGACACAGTGTGTTTAACCACATTATTGAATGGTTAAATACGTAACTTGGCCTTGTAGTTAGATCACTTAATTTTTGACTGAATGATAAGGGAAAATTTAACGGAATGTAGAACTGTTTAGCGGGAAGCAAAACTGAACCGTGACAGAAAATCATTTAACCACAGATAAGTGTATTTTAAATGAAAACACACAAAAGTACCACTTTAGCTTGTCTATAATTAACTATAACCTTTGTTATGTAACTGCATTTAATTTTATGTAGTGGAAACGAAAAAGTTTAATTTTAAAGTTGATTTTGAAAGATATTAAACATGAAAATGCTACTAAGTGATTCAGCCACCTTTCTAGTTTCTAACACGCTTTCAATTTCTCTGTAGTGTTGCTTCTCAAACTAAGAATAATCAAGAGTTCTAAAATCAGCTGTTCATAAAAACATATTTAATTTTTTTTTTTTTTCGATTTTGTTTGTGTAGTTGGGATTTTTCAAAAGAAAAAGACCGCGAGATGAGTTTGAAAGAGAACCACTGAATAAACCGGAAAAGAATGGAATCTTAGAATTAGGAGATGAGGCTCTGTGACTAGAAGATAAGCGGCAATTACCATCATGTTTAAATGGTAGTGCCGCCTATGTTCATGCCGTGGGAACAACCGAGGGTCACAAGCACGGAAACGGAGTTTCGTTATTTATGTGAAGGCAATATTAAACACATGGTGCAGATTGTTTAACGTACGAATGCAGTGTAAACCGTTTAGCACGAAATGGAAGTGACAGAAAACATGTTTACCTTTTAAACGAATTTTGTGTTTAAAGAATTTTTTTTTGTGCTTTTCTACGAAACCGGACCGAAAATATATTTCGTGTTATCCGATTTTTCTTGTTATCTGTTTTTCGTAATTAAACGGTTTTCGCTGTATTTGCAAAATATTTTTGTGCAGTTATGCGTTTTATGCGTACATTTTTTTAAAAAAAAAATTTAGTTTAGGAACCTCAGTTAACGAGGCTATAAATAGCAACAACAAAAACAAAATATAATTAGCCATAAAGAGCTAAATTATTAATTTCTTTCTGCAAAGTATTTATTTCACAAATGGGTAAATACTTTATAGAAAATGTTTATGGTTTTATGTGTGTCATGGAAGAACGTTATGCTTTGTTAACGAGGAGAATTCGTTGCGCTCAGGGTTGGAATGCAAAAAAAAAATCATGAAATAAAATTATTTTAATATTTTAAAAAATTTATATGTCACAGTACATATTTGAAATTATTGAAAACTAAACAAGTTTTAACCATGTTTAGTTTACGTATTTGTTTTGGATTTTATTAAAACTAGTTTTAGCCAGTTTTTATTGTACTTAATTACCAGTTTTCAATAATTTTGTATATTTACTTTTAACATAAACGTCATTTATTCAGTTTCTTTAATTAAAAAGAAATATTCAAATTTAATTCAATTCATTTGCATCGTAAATTTTGACAACTGACTAATATTCAATAGTTCTGTCTAATAATAAATTTTAATTATGAACTTTAAAACAAATATACTAAAGGAAAATTTCAAAAAAACGTTTTTTTTTTTTGCCAAAGTTTATTTTTTGAAAAACAAAACAACCCTGGTAGCACTTTCTAAAAAAAAAAATTGCACGTCCATAACACGTGCGTCACATATACTATATTAATGCTACCTGGTTTGAAGCATTATTATTACAGTTAACAAGATTTACCAGGAAATTTGTGTAAATTGTAACTTCAATAGCAAGTTGCCCAACATGGCATGCAAATTGCTTGTGCATGACAGGTTGCATTTTGCACAACAACATGTAGTTGTGGCAACTATTATTTTTTTATCAACTCACTTGAACTTTAGCTGTTTAACCCTCAGAACCGTAAACATGGTTTTTGTATGTTAAATCAGTGTTTAGAGGGTTTTTGAGATGAAGGGAGGTTAGAGGGTCCTATGTTTCATCCTTTAATGTGGCTATATATATATAGGCTTGCCACCTGTGGAGGATAGTCCTCCATTCAGAAGAACTGTCCTCCGGCCAGGACCGTCCTCCACGAACGTGGTTTATTGTGTGGAGGACATGTTTGCCTTCGTTGAGGACGCGGTCCTGAACGGGAGGACATGTCTTCCGAATGGAGGACTGACATTTCGTGTAATGGACAATTACATCAAATGGATGCGACATACATATATCTAGGAACATGTTTCTTTGAATTTGAATTGTATAATACAAAAAGAACAAAGCCAAAGAAAATGGGAATTTCAAACAAGAAGCTGGTGGTTAACCACATCGCAATAACCAACCAGAGTCTTCGAAGAAATATGGTGACATTCCTCACTTAGATAACTTAACCAGTAATCTTGAGTTGATAAATTTTATGTAGTTATTGTAACTTTACTTAACGTTGTTTTTTTTATATTTGGTTTAAATATCACAAACAGTAGTTAACAGTAGAACATTACCATGTGTATATAGAATAATATTAAGTTAGATTTTTGAGCACCAATTGTTTTTTTATTATTATTTCAAATTTTGGCTTGATTTTTTTACCAAAATTGTTAATCGTGCCAAAAGTAGTTTTTAATCATAAGCATTTTTTTCTATTAGTTGTTAATCAAATAATAACAATAATAATAAACGTTGGTAATTATTTCATTTTTATTGCACGATAAAAAAAATTGAGAAAAATTTCTAATTTTATAATTTGAACTTGTAAAACTGAGATAAATTTTAAAATAAACCATTCAACTGATGCTTTATTTTGCAAAATTTATAATTTAATTATTAAGTTTTACAGTAAAATAATCAAATTATAAACAATATACATATTTGTGGAAATTTCTCAAAAATTTTTATTTTTAAATTTTATAATTTTAACTTTTATAATTTTAGCTTCTGAAATAAGATAAATTAGAAAATAAACCAGTTCAGTTTATTTTACAAATTTTATAATTGAAATTTTAAGTTTTACAGTAAACCAGACTAATTATTATAAACAATAATTTGTGGAAATTTCTCAAAAATTTCACATCTTCCAAAAAAAAAAATAAGTGTTATTGTCCCGTGTGCAATGTTTGTCTATTGCATGAACACACTTACTACACGTTCTTTTAATCATCGATTTATCCATCAGTGTGAAGTCACTTTTGAAGTCATATGATCTCATACTACATAGTTAAATTTAGGTAAATAAAAGAATATGCAGTTAGATAGGCAAGTGACACCCCAGTTTCTACTGTTGAGAATGAAGTCTGGGTATATATATATATATATATATATATATATATATATATATATATATATATATATATATATATATTTCATCTATATCAGAAGCTGAATTGTGGTGTTACATATCTCATGTAATAAGAAAAATTTGAAATAATAATAACTATTTATGAAAAAGGCTACAATGCGTGACAATCTCCTAATGTGCCTAATAATTAATATTCATCACCTGCCAATCATAATGTGTATAGTCTATCATAAATATGAATACTAGAAAGGTGCCTTAGATAATCATACTGTATCTAATATTATATTTACATAATCATTGTCATTAATAACACCAAAATATGCCTTGTTTTTTTACATTTGAAAAATATGAAATTTTGTTTTTAATTGTAGCCTTAAATGTTCTGATTGATTGATTGATTGATTGATCTAATTGATCTGATTGAAAAAGGGTGTAGGCCGAAAAATTGTTTGCACTTATTTTAGGATAAATCATTAATAATTTCTAAGACAATATAAATTGTAATCAGTTTTGTTGTTTTTGGTTAGGAACACTTTGTGTTAAGTTGTTGTCTTCCTATTGTTAATTACTAGGTGCTAAGAAATGGCCACCCTCCCCCCCCCAAAGTTACCAGCGTAAATGTGATTTTAATTAAGCTCTGAAGTTGCAATTTTGTATAAAGTATGATTTAACCTTAAGTGCCATATAGAACATCAATGTCTTATACAGGGTGTCCATAATGTCTTTGCCTGATTACAAAAATCCACTGTACACAAACTATGCTAAGTACAAGCAAACGATTTTCACCTATTTGTAGCCACACTAATAATGTTTTTTTCCTGCCCGGTTTTCCAGCCCGTAAACATTCCAGGCGGCGCTGCGGTCATCAAAACCAAAATGGGGTCGTTGCAGGAGAAAGCACAATGTGTTTTGTGGTTACATGAAACGAAATCGGCAACTATGGTTCAGCAAAACTTTAGAACGGAATATCGACGAGAAGCACCGGATGTTAAAAGCATTAAACAGTGGTATCTGAAGTTTAAAGAGACTGGTAGTGTTGGAGATTTGAAAAGAACTGGGTGACCAACTGTGACACAAGCCAATGTTGATGACTGCAGCACCGCCTGGACTGTTTACGTTGCTGGAAAATCGATCAGGAAAAAAACTTTATGAGTGTGGCTACAAATAGGTGAAAACCGTTTGCTTGTACTTAGCATAGTTTGTGTACAGTGGATTTTTGTAATCAGGGAAAGACTTTATAGACACCCTGTACAGTATCTTTATTGTTCTCTACTATGTCTACCTACAATGCGTTATATAGCTGTAGCTTATACCAAAGTTTTTTTTTTATATATATCCTCATTATTTTAATTTTTAGAACTTTTTTTTATTACTTTAGAACATTAGCATAATACATGTAGTGTACATTTCAATTAGTTGCTTTTTAAGGTGGCTCAAAAGTAATTTTTTAACAGTAATATTAATTAGGTTTGTGACTTTTTTGTTAAAGAAAAGATTAAGAATTACATTTTATTTGATTTAAGTTTGATGTTTTTATTACAATTGTTAACTTCGAAACCATTTTTAATTTAAAGTACAGCATTCAGTCAATGTTTTTTTTAATGTTTAAATTAAAAAGCATAGACTGATTGCTATATTTTAATTTTAAAAATATTTTAAGTTTAAAAAGATAAGATTTGCAGTGATGGACTAATTTATTTTGGCACAATGACATTAATAAGTTATGACAAACATATTTTTCAAGTTTTTCGTTGGAGTAAAATTCCATATTTTTTTCGAATCCATTTTTTATTAATTTTATTTTAAAAAAAAAATCAAGCAATTTTTAACAATGAGTCACACTTAATTGATTTAAATCACATAACTTTGGAGTAAATGTAAACTTTTTAATATTAAATCATTAAGAGGAGATTTAAAGTTTTTAAAAAACATATTGAGAATGTTTTAAGATATCTTCTTTAAAAATAAACATTTTAATAAATATTTAAATATTTTATTTTATCATCAAAGAATGAAAAAAATAAGTTTTAAATTGTTATTAAAAGTTTATTATTTTAAAGATATTATCTGGGAAACATTTTAGGATCATTCTTAGCATTATTGTAGTTTCTAACTAATTTTGAACTTTTATTTTCTAAAAAATTGCTTTTAAAATAATTGGTTACACATATATTTTGTGAATGTCTTAACTGAGCTTTAATCGAGTTACTTTTGAACCACTTTAACATCGTATTTTATTAGTTAGTCAAATAGAAATTATTTTGGTTTTATAAAGCTTGCATTTTTAATTAAATCTTTAATTACCAGTCAATCTGAATAACCTTTACTTACCATTGTTGACGTGTTAGCTCCACTTCCCCCCCCCCCCTAAAATGCTTGTTATTTCCACCCTAACTATAGTTAAACACTGAACGTTTGTTTTTTAATTAATTAAAACTTATCAGTGAGAAGCGGTTTATTAAAAAAAAATTTCATAAACACTGGTGCAAAGTTACATTTATGGGTAAAGTTACTTAGATTGACTGTAACAATTACAGATTTTATAATTTATACTTGAACCTAATGCACAATTTTGTTTAAACTCCACATTTATAATAACTGCAGTCGCCGCGCTGTAAATTATGGCTTGTGACGTCAGATGGATTGACTTAAAAGTTAATTTCGATTATTTTGTCTGATCGAAAAGGAGAATAATAGCGGAATTTCTCATTGTTTTAAAACAAAGAGATTTCTTGAGGAGGCTTACTTTTTTTGTCAAGAGAGAGAGAGTGACACAAGCAAAGTTTTTAGTCACAAACCCCTTTGAACGTTGCAAGTTTCCACTGTACTAATAATTAATACATTATAAGTTTAAATCAATGTTACGTAATGAGGTTTTCATATTTTAGCCTCATGTTTTTACAGTCACTCTCCTCCCACCCCCCCTCTTCCCGATAACTGCTGAGCTCAACACCATACTCTTATTATATAGAAATATAATTGCAATATAAAAAGAAGTTAACCTTAAATTATCTCTACTCTCACGTGCGCAAGCTTCAATAGATATTGCTTTATAAATAAGTAGTAAAATATATTTAGTTAATTGCATTAACTACTTCAATATATATGGTATACTTTCAGAAAGTGCAATTAAAAAATATTACAATGTTTAGTTAGAAAAATTCCACTATAGAATTTAGTTTTAATTATATATTTATTATAAAATAACATTGTAATCTTGCTCATTTTTTTTTCTACTACTACTTTTAAAATGTATACTTTTCTTTTAATTTGATGAATTTCACAAAACTTGTTTTGTTTTAAAGACATTTTTGTCTGTTATGATGTTAAATCTAAAGTTTTTACAATTTGTTTTTCTACCATGGTTTTTATTATGAGAAGGTAGAGACTGTTAAAATGTACGACGGTCGGTATTTTAAGTTCTTAACATTTCTATTTTTTTAACTACGAATTCGTAATAGGTCAACTTTTTAATAATAGTAGCTGTATTTTTCTAGTTAAATTATTTAAATATTTTCATTATTTTATGTATTTTGGTTTGTAAAACAAATTGATATTTTCAACAAAAAAAAAGAATACTGCCGTAGAAAATACAGTAATTATAGGAAATCAAGATAGGAAAATGGTTCAATATTGATTTTAATATTTGAAAATTTTCTTTTTATCTTTTTGCTTATTCAATTTATTGGTTTTTCATAGAATGATTTTTTTTTTCTAAAACCGTACAATTTTTATTATGTTCAGATTATCTAAAAAAAAAAGTTTAAAGTAAATTTTGTTATATAATATTTCATTATTTTGACGGAGATAAATAACGAAAAATTCCTACTTTTCGCTACTGAGGAAGAAATGCCCAAATCAATTAGGACTTAACAGTTGTATTTATCTAAAACGTTACAAAAGTGAAACTTTTAAACAAAGCTAGACTTAAAAACACTCCATGTATTTTTTAATAAATCTATTCGTGAACATAACTACTGCCCATCGTTCATAAACCAAAATACATGGCATGATGTAAATATTTCTATAATTAAAAAAAATACAGCTGTATTTTGAGTTGTGTAGTTTTTTTTTAAAAAAATATAAATAAGTTCTTTAATACTGTTACTTGTACTTTAGGTAACAAATGATATAATTACATTGCCACCAAACGTACATATCCTAGATTTCAATGGTACTTCATTTTACCGGCATTCCAGAAAATACATTGCCCATTGTGACTTTCGAGTTTTTAAGACTTAAAACCGTAAGAATATAAACGTCATTCAAATGTTTTAAATTATGTGAGGCTAATTCCTAAGTACACACCTGATAATTTAAATGCATTTAAATAAAAAGAGCGTGTTCTACAGAGCAGGCTGTGAAGGGCTATCAAACAATATATCGAATTCAATTTATTCAGTTAATAATCTCAAAATATTGAGTTAATACTTCCATATAATAATATAAACTATTGACAAAAATATTGATTTAGTATTTCAATTTAAAATAATAATAAAGTCAAATTTTATTTGGTTCATGTCCTTAACTGGATTCCGTATAATTCACCTAATCATGGTTGGCTCCAAAACTGCCCTAGCCAATATGGGTCGGTGCCAAGACGGTTGTGCCAAAACGTCCCATTTCAAACCAGTATGTTATAATAGCTTGCTAGGAAGTACCATATGACGTGTTTTTTTTCATGACATAAATAGTTTCTGTTTATGTTTTATAACTTTTGTTTGTCTATTGACATTCCTCAAATTATACATTTTAGTAGAGAAGTGGCAAACTTTTTTTTTAATTTATTTTATTCTCAAAATATTTTACAACAGTTTTGTACTTTTGTAAGTTTTTTATGAACTTTTTTTAAAAAAAATTTGTTTTACATTCATATTTGAAATTTCATAATTTTTTTGAATTAATTTTTTTTTTTTGGTTTATAATATTTGTACTTAAGATTTTGAAGTGCCTATAAATTGTTTGTAAAGATATTTGAATTGAGCATTAATGATAATTTCGAATATAATAAAATGTGTCATATACATTGCAATTTATTGGTAATTAACATTAGTTAAAATTATATTCTAAATATTGAATGAGGAAATATTTACAGCTAAGTATTTGGATTTTTTCTTTCTTTCTTTCTTTCTTTCTAAATAACCTTGGAGTTGACATATAATTAACATGTACTACTGTACTTGGTATATAATTTAACGTAAATAATGTTCCAAGGATAAATTGTCAAGTTTAAAATCAACAAAAAAAAATCTTCTTTTCGAACTTGGCAGTAACATATTTTCTATAGGGAGCTCTGCAAATATTAATCATGATGACGATTGTAATTTTAGCTATTTTAATTTTTCTTTATATGATATATACATATTATAAATATAAGGATTTGCCACCGGGTCCTTATGGCATTCCTTATTTTGGATATACTCCCTTTCTGAGAAGCAAATCACATGAGCAGTTCAAGCAAATAAGTCTGAAATATGGTGGTATTTTCACTATGAATATTCTTAACGAACCGGTTGTCGTCGTCAACGATCAGGAGTCGATTCGTGAAGTGCTCGTCACCAAAGGAGGTACCTTTAGTGGAAGGCCACATCAGTTTTTGATTGACTTTATGTTACAACAAAAGGGTATAATGCATTTTTTTTTATTCTATAAATAAAAATTGGCAAATTTTTGTTGTGTTTGAAAAGTTTAATTTCTGATTTTAGAAATAGTTTCTGGTTATGGCCCTGTCTGGAAGGAACAGAAACGTTTCGCTATAAAAAGTATGCAAGAGTTTGGTTTAGGAACAAGTAAAATAGAAGGAGTTATACTGCATGAAGTTGCTGACGTTATTCAGAAATTGGAGCAAGAAAATGGCAAAATCGTAGAGATAACTTCGCTGTTCTTCAATTCAATTTTAAATATTATCTGGGAAATAACAGCAGGCAAGTTCACTTTAATTTATTTTATTTTTTTTTTTTTTCCTTTTTATAGGGATGGGACATTCGAATCCTCGAATACCGCGAATCTTGAAAAATATTCGAGATTCGAAAACTCGAATCTTTGCTCTTTTTTTCGTCTTTCGAATCTTTCGAATCCTAACCTAAAAAAACGGTTAAAAAACTTTGGTAAAATTAGTTTTAACAATTTAAATCCATTGACGTCCAATAGAAGCGTTCACTAACAAAAAAACCCCGGCGATTGTTGAAATTTCGGCGTTGTACCAGGATCACCAATATCTTGTGGCGACCCTGAGTGCCACACACTGTTTTTTATTATTAATAATATAATATTTAATATTATTTCATTTTTTTGTATCTTCTTAATGAATAATATATTATTCTTATATGAAGGTTTTGAGATTCGAGGGATTCAAGAACCTTTTATGATTCGGATTCGCATTCGAGAAAAAAAAAAGGAATTTTCAGTTATTTGTACCCATCTACCAGCAACAACTTTAAATTATCTTCATAAAACGATTTTGTTTTCTACCAAGAATGGCCATTTTTCAACTTAAGACATATTTCAAAATCAATTTGTGTAACAATAATGGCACAAGTCTAAATGAAAGTTGTTTAATCGCTTTTTGTAGACCTTTGAAATTTGTGTGAAAAAAATTTAAGTACTTCGTGATTATATTTATACTATTGATTACTCTACCAAAATATACCAATGTGGTACTCGAATGACAGTAATTCCTAAGTTTGATTTAATGAGCGAGTCATTTGGACATGGCTTTATTCTTCATTGTTTGTTTTTTATTATACCAGCATATTTTACGTCTTGTTTCTTGCACTGTTTGACAACTTTAAACTTTTTTTTTTAATTATAGGAAAACGTTTTGACACTTCTGACAAAGATTTCGTAAGCCTTCGAGATGCTCTTCAGTACTTATATTTAACAGCTGGAACAATTTCCATACTGAATATTATGCCACTTTTGAGATACATTGCACCTAAAATGACGGGCTACTCGAAAATGTGTTCTCAGCTTAAAATACTATTAGACTATTTCAGAAGGGAAGTAAATCTACACTGGAACGATGATAACTGTAATGATATAATTGGTCATTACATAGCTGAAATCAAAAAAAGACTACATGGTTCAAATAATATTGAAGCTCCACCATTTGATAGTATGTTGTTTTTACTCATTTTAAAAATTGCAAAGTACATGTTGGGTAAAAAAAAGTGGGAGCGATTGGCGACTTCTTGACTTTTCGAACAACTCATTATGCTCTCTTTTCTGTAGCTCGTGTCTTCCCTCGATCGCGTGGTGACCACACGGAGAAGATTCGAGCTATAGAAGTAGTTCGGATGGTGATGGATTGTCGTCATCCTTCTGCGTAGGGGTGTAATATATCAGAAGGGTGGTTACCATCCACTTCTGGTCGCCATTGTTGTTCATCTTCCTTTGTTAGAAATATCTGCTGCTCCGTAGGGATCAATATGCTTTCTTGTCCTATGGTGTCTCCGGCCTGTTCAAAGAAGGATTAGTTTCGGTGCAGAAGACAATGTAGTTTCATGTTGTAAATACTTTTATTCATTCTTGCATTGAAACATAAACGTTACAAGAATGAATAGTGATACGGATACGAGAATCGGCGTAGTACAAAAGTTGAGCAAAAGAGTGGACGAAGAACAAAAAGGAACGTGGTCTTTTTATACGTTGGACCTGTGTACACCTACGAGGTGTAACCAGGACCAGGTCCAAGTGACCATGATCCTAAGAGTATCAATCCGCCACTTGGGTTTTAATCAAGAAGTGGAGGGAGGAACAGGTATGAGTTGTTTACCCTCAAGGCTATGGTTTTGGCGGGATCATGAGTTACTGGGTGTTACAAAAGACACCTGTAATAATAATTATAATGTGAATCAGGTAATGTTTGTTTGTGCAACTTTCTTTAATTTGGTGAAAACCGTAAGATGATTTTGTAACAATGTAGAGCTCTTGTTACGGGCCTCAGGTTTACGTTCTCGTAGTTTGGGCGGATACCGCCTTTCGCTTAGACTTAGCACCATCTCCCCTCTATTTTTAGTTTCTAGAAAACTTTGAAATTTTTTTACTGTTGCTTTTACATAATAGGTTAACTTAAAAATGTTAATTTTGTGAAATGTAAAATATAATTTTTCTTTTATGTAGAAGAATCTTTGGTTTTGGTTGCTTTTAATTTCTTCGATGCTGGTAGTGAACCTGTAAACTCTACTCTTAATTGGGGTCTTCTTTATATTGCTTTATGGCCAAATGTTCAGCGGAAACTTCAAAAAGAACTTGACAGTGTCATGGGCAATGACTTATATTTGTCATATGATTCAAAAGAAAGGTCAGTGTCTTGATTATTAAGTGTTTAATTGATCAAAAACCTCTTCTTACGAATTGACAGGCTCCTGAAGTTTCAAAAAAAATCTAAAAAGGTAAAGAAATTCATATCACGTATGAAGCGTGCGTTTCTAAAACGTTGTATTTGCCAAAATTTAGATTTTTCAACAAATTTTCTACTAAACGAATTACATTAAAGGCATAAAATATTTTAATAGAATTTACAGGAAGCTAAAAAAATTAGAAGAATGTATTAAAAATCAGTATTAGAATATTTTTTTAAAACGTTGTAAATGGCAACATATGCTGACAAGTTGTCACTATAGTGACATTGTTGGCATTTACAACCTCATTGTAGTCACACAGTAGCAGGCCAGGTTGTCACTTGGAATGCTATTGGCTTTTACAACGTTATGACTTGCACAACAATTTTACTTCAGTTTTTTTTACCGCTAGGAACGGCACTTTCATGACAAGCAAATTCCCCTGCAAAAAAGCATAGCGTTTGTAACTCATTTTCGATTAAAAACGTATTTCACCCTTATGTGGTATTTACAACGTTTTGGGCAAAATTGCACGCCTCAAATACAGAAAAAATTAATGATCGAGAATTTGCTTTTTGATTCAACGTTTTGGGTTTGCATATACGGGGTCCGGCAGTAGGTATTGACAGTTTTTATCGTGTGATTGTCAGTTTAGTAATTGAAACACAGAGATGAAAACGGAACATATTTATTCTGCAGTTTTCAAATATTCTTATTTTTTAAAAATTATGTTAGACAAATGTGCTCCTTCTTGTCTTTTGGATTTTTGGAGCCTACTGCGAAAAGATTGCATGACACGGTGCAATTCATCTGGGCCGATCGCTCTAATTTCTTTGGTTATGTTGTTTCTCAGCTCCTGTAATGTGTGGGGCCTGTCAACAAACACTTTGGACTTCAGATATCCCCATAAGAAAAAATCGCAGCAAGTCAAATCCGGAGATCTTGCCGGCCAATTAACATCACCATTTCGAGATTGATTATGCTTCCCGTTCGAATGAACACCGAAACACAAAAAATTTGTTGCTGCACAGGCCAAGAATTCATGGCTACTGAAACTGCATAACATAATAAATTTATTGCACAATACACTGTCCCCCACTCAGTGTCTGTCTTCCCACCACAGCGCTCACAAATGCGTCAGTACCTATTGCCAGACCCTGTATATCTCAATAAAATCAATAAAAATTGTTTAAATTTCTAGAGTTCCGTACACAATGGCGACCTTGCAAGAAATTAACAGATTTAGTTCAGTGGCTCATTTTGGTGTACCCCATGCACCAATAAAGGATACTACCATCAAGGGTTATCGTATTAAAAAAGGAACGATGATTATTACGAATTTATGGGGCTTGCATTATGATGAGAATGTTTGGGGTGATCCAAGAGAATTTCGTCCTGAAAGATTTTTGGACAAAGATGGCAAACTGTTGAAGCATGACAGTTTACTTCCGTTTGGCGCAGGTACACTTTGAATTTATTGCATTCCTTCAGGCTGTGAAAATGACAGAATACATAACCAGTTAGGTCCGTTTTGGTTGAAATTTTGCTAGTCCTCAGTGAAACATCTTAAACGGACCAATGAAATTGCACCAGCTGAACTAGAACAAGTGTGGTGATAAGTTAAACAAGCTTTTTCATCTTTTGCTAACTATTTAATCGCTATTTGCAAATGAAGCTAACAACTTCTAAATTGCAAGGAGTAGAACAATTCAACTGAGTTGTTGCATGTTAACCAAGTCTATAGACTCAGCTTTTTTTTTTTTAAAAAAAAGCAAAAAAGTCGAAAAATATTTAAATGCTCTAAATGCATTAGGAGTGGTTAATTGGCCCCAGAAGTCCCAAAAAGTTTGAAAAAGCACAAGGATTCAAAGATTAAAAAATTAAAATTAAAAAATGGGTAAAAAAAAAAGACTTGGCTTTTTTCAAAAAACGGCCAAAAGTCGAAAAATATCTAAATGCTCTAAAAGCTCTAAAAAAATGCCTCAGAAGCACTCATCTGGCCCCAGAAGTCCTAAAAAGCTTTGAAAAGCACAAAGATTCAAGAATTTTTAAAATTGGAAAAAGTGTGTCAAAGGCCAAGACTAGTCTTTGGCTTTTTTTTCAAAAAAGCCAAAAGTCAAAAAAATATTTAAATGCTCTAAAAGCTCTAACAATGCCTCAGAAGCACTCAACTGGCCCCAGAAGTTCCAAACAGATTTGAAAAGCTCAACCCCCCCCCCCCCCCCCCCCCTTCCCAAAAAAAGTGTTTTTTGAGTTGTCCCACCCAACCAGCCGAGGTGCGATATATGTAAACAAACAAAAATGAAAGGAAAAACAACATTAGTCTTAAAAGCTGCAATTGAATTTGTTTGTTTGTTTTCTCAGTACATTCAACTAAAAATGTTTTATTGTAATATCATTATTATGTTGTAGGGCCTCGTCGTTGCATTGGAAAGCATACTGCAGAATTACAAATGTTCTTATTTTTGACATCTTTGGTTCATCGCTTTTCATTTGAACCAAATCCAGGAGAACCAAGGCCTAGTATAGATCCTATACTTGGAGCAACTCTGCGTGTTCCGAATTATTCTTTGGTGGTAAAATTGAGGACATAATCTGGATGACAATATGTTTTTTTTTTATTATTTACTTTAATCTACTTTATTTATGAAGCAATTCAGTAACCAACTTCAGGTACCTCAAACTTATTGTATTTTTTTTTTTTTGGCACGGTGGCTTTTATTTTATTTTGTGTGCCGTTTTTATTTACAAACCAAAAAAAATTAAGGAATCATATAGACATTTGTGCTATTAATATGCTTATAACTTGAAGTAAATAATAAAAATTAACATTTTTAAACTGACTAAATTAAGTTTATTTTTTAGTAGTTAATGTAAACCACTTTTAATTTCTTTCGATAATCTTGCTTAAAACGTTTCAAATAAGCAACCACTTTTCCCACCAGTGCCAGTTCGAGAGAATCTCGAAGAGATTGTGTCATATGTACGCGATATGCTCGGCCGGCTCCCTGATTATTGCCATATTCTATATTTTTGTGGGCGTTTGGACGTAGTGGCAGGGGCGTATCTATAGGCAACCACAAGACCCGCAACTGCGGGGGGGGCAGGATGTTTGGGGGCGCAAAAAACGAAATGAAAGTTATGTATTTTCAAAATAATTGATTCCGAATCGCTCGCTTAATTTATTCAGTTAATTTCGTAAGTAAATCGACTCCCGTTTAAAATTTACTTTTAAAAACTACATAGTTGCACCAGTAAATCTTCATAGAGATCAATGGGCACAGCAGAACAACGGTAGGAATAGTCGGATAAATAGTAGGAACAGTCGGAAGGTTAGGTTTAGTTAAATTAAGCTCGTTGCTGGGTGGTTGGGGGCGCACCCTACAGTTTTTAAAGAATTATTCTTATTAAATCAAATTAGTCCATTGTTCAACTGTTCCCTAATTTTGATTAACAATGGACAAATTTGTTTTAATAATTGTCAAACAGACTACATACTGGGGTTTGGGCCTTTTAAATGTCAGCCCTTTTATGAACGTCATCAATTTCTAATCGGTTTGTTACTTAGTCTGACGTCATAAAAGGGCGGAGAAAAAGAAATTCTAATGCTGGGCACAATTGCCTGTGAATTTCGCTCCTGTCATTTATGACGGGTTACCCCACTAGTAATTTAATATTTAATATTATTTCATTTATTAAGGTGCTTTTTTCAGGTGCGAAATGAAGAGAAACTTGAATTATTTTAGAAACTAGAAGAGTAAATCAATGACTTAAGGATGTTTTCATGTTGATATTTTTCAAAGTAAGCTTTTTTATTGTGAGTTTGAAAATGGCCGAATATAACAAACGATATTTAATTTGTATCTAAAAACATTATTTTGAAAGATAACATTAAAATACCCTTGAGTGGTTGAGTTTATCCTTCTATAGTTTTTTTTAGAAACTAGACACAGAACACTCGTTTCTTTTAATTTTTTTTTTTTTCCAATCAAAATTTGAAATTAGTGGTACGTAATAAACCATGTTATTCATTTTTCCAAAAGCATTTTAATTCCCAATTACTTAATTTATCAAGATGAAGAAAAAATATTAAGTATAGAAAGTTATTTTAAGGAGTAATTAAAATTAATGCAAATTCACATTGTTTGAGAACGGAAATATTTTAAAATACAAAAACAAAAGTAATTTGAACAGTTCTTTAAAAGTAATAACATTTGTCATTAAAAAAGGGTAATTAATTAGAGATTTCAAAAGTAATAGGGTGAATTACTTCAAAAAGTATTTTAATTGCAGTAATTCGTTACTTTTAGCAAATCTCTTCCCAAAAAATATGTTATTTGTATTGGCCAATAGATGGCGCAGTCATTTTCGCATATTGTTGCCATTTGCCAAGAAGGTCACGATTACGAATAGCTAAGGGGGCCGACATTGAAGAAAATCATGTACGAGATTCACTAAGATTTACAAAGATTCACCAAGATTCACAGCAGATTCTATGGAAAGCCATTTTGCTGTTTTATCCGTGTTTTACTGGATTCCCAGAATATTATTTAAATCTGAAAATTCAGTAAAAAGCGGATAAAAACTAAAATAGCTTGCCATAATGTGCGAGATTCACACCCAATGTCCGCCCCTTGTGAATAGCGCATTTTTCTATGGCGTGCTTATAGCGCCGCTGTGGTGTAGATGTGCAACAATGACTGCTTCAATATTTCTATCGGTTATCAGCCAGATGGTCATCCCGTTTGTTGGCTGTGTTCGCATTGAAACTGAAAGAAATGGATGCGCAGAAAGCGAGTTGTGAATTTTATTGTATTTTTATCATTCAGTGATTTTTATTTCTGCATAAAAAGACAGAATGACGACGTAAGTGAATGTTTCATTGTTTTCTAGTGCGATAAAACACAATTTCCGAGTTCTTTTGACAGAGAGAGTTTCACTTTTGAAGCTCTTGGTTTTTAGACGACTGTTGGTGTTCAGTGAAAGTGTAGTCGTTCGACACTTGTTTTAGTTATACGTCCTGACAGTTTGGTGGCGCTGCAGTTTGTTGCGATCATAGTCTATTATAAAGTAAGTTGTCAGCGACTGCTGCGCCATCTATTCATTGGTACGTGTAACTAACGTGGCTGACGAGTGACCGATACTCATTAATTTTGATATATATTTATTTACTTGTAAAAAAAAACGATTTTTTTAAAAGTTGTTTTTAGTGTTTATATTAACATTATTGTTTCTTTTTTATAACAGGGAAGAAGACCTGTTAGCAGAAGCGTATTTTAAGGTAGAAATTGTTGGTTTTCTTTTAGAAAAACAAAGAACTATCTGAGAAATGGGAATAAACTCAGTGTATATAGGTGCCTCTAGATCAAGCATGTCAAACTCAAAGACCTACACGGGCCAAATAAACAAGGTCTAAGTATTTATGTGGGCCGCAAATAAACAAAAACTTCAATTTTTATAGAAACGTAGGTTTATTTCGAAAAGCACAGTAGAAAAAAAGAACAAGGACAACGGTAAAATTAATGTTTTCTTCCTGTGACACTTGGCATCTCTTCTCTGCTACAAACTTTCCTACTTCGGGTAGAAAATCTTGTTCGCAGTGATTACTTTCAAAACTGACCCAAGTTGAATGTCAGTAATCCTGAATCTGACAGCGGCTGGGCTGCAATGTTATTCGTTGTGGGCCGCGAGTTTGACGTGCTTGCCGTAGATAGTATAATTTACATAAACAATAGCTTATTGGGAAAAAAAATCATGTCAAGCTGAGTACCAATATGCCAATTTTATTTGGCGGAAATACCCAAAACGTATCTGACTCCACTGACAGCTGATTTTCGAACTGATTAATCTGCGTTTTATTAGTAACATTAAGGAGAAATTGAAAGTCCGTTAGAAACTAGAACGGTAACTGAATCGCGTAATAGTAATTTTCATGTTGATATCTTTCAAAATAAACTTTATGTAGGCAAAAATTACAAACATAGTTTGGATATTGAGTATTATTGACTTGTATCCAACGGATCGGATATCCTGGACAAACCAGGGCTTTGGAGCAGCAACATTTTGTAATTGCTTCGCTCCAGCTCTTCTCCGGCAGCAATATTGGCAGCTACAGCTCTGGTTCAAATATATTTTACCTAAAATTTATTAAAGTCAACTAACACAGTGAACTAACAGTGAAATCTATCGAGAAAATTACTTTGTTTGTGACCTGTTTACGAGATTTCAGTAATTTTGGCGTGGAATTTAAATTAAAAAAAATAACTGGAGCAGTTAGGCAGTCAGAAGTATTATTAGTGCTCCTGCTTCGGACACATGCATGCCGCTGCAATACTCCCGGCTGCGCTCCAAAGCTTTGTGGAAAACTGTCGGATATCCGAAAGTGTGAAGTACCATCGTAACACGATATGTCTAACTCGTAACACGCTGTTGTTTATTTAAATTGGCCCGGGACGTCTATACGAAACTATTCGAGATTTCTCGTCCTAGACTGCATACATCGTGAAATGTTTTTATTTTGTAGGATTACGGCGGAGATCTTGAGGATTTAGACGCCGATGCAGAAGAGGCGCTACTCAGAGGAAGTGATGAAGAAGATGAATTCGACCAAACGCCTCTTCAAACTCAGAAGGAGATAAGTGAAGATGATAATAGTAAGTATGTATATCATCAGCTTATAATATGATACTAACACATTTCGTTTTATTTTTTTTTTGTTCATATTAGACTATGAATCTATCGAATACGTGAACGAAGATGGAGATCCGGTCGACCCAAAAGATTACGAAGGATGTCAGTTTGCCGAATTGGCCGATACAGATCGAGACAACGAAGGGTTTGTTGACATTTGTGATCTCATTTTTCAATAACATTGTGATGCTAATGGTTTGTTTTCGTCGTAGGTATGAAAGTGAAACTAATGAGGAAGCAGAAGAAGAAGAAGAAGAAGCAGACGATGTTCTGGAGATCGTGGCCGATGCAGATCTTGAATTTGATGATGGAGTCGTTCAGGAGAACGTTTCGATCGGCGATACGGTGAGAGTATCAAAGCCGTTGGAAACGGTTGTTTCCGCACCGATGGTGAATCGAAGGAAGACTCAACCGGTTTGTCGATTTTTTTTTTTTTTACTTTTACTTTTATTTTTTAAATTTAATACTTGATTTTGAAGTATGTGTATGATTGTTTCGTCGTTTACGAGTTTATTCTCAATATTGACACTCGACCTGAAAACCTGGAAATGCCAAGAACTAGAACATTTTCAAAAGGGTCAGGAAATTGAACTAAAAATATGTAAAACCTTGAAAAGGGGTATTGAAGTGGGTTTAATCAAATCCAAATTTTAAAAATGTTTACCATATTCTTTTAATATAAAGTCAATTTTAAAATGTAGCTTGTTTTCAACTAGAATGTTAATAATTTAATGTTTCTCCAGCTGTTGAAGCAAGAAAAGTTTAACAAATCCAAATTAAAATGTTGCCACCGGAAGTCCAAATCAATTCAGTTCAAATCTGTTTTATCCTTAAATCCAAATATGTAATCCAATGCTCTGATAGAAACGAGCAGAATAAACACGAACAAGCATTTAAAAGGCGGTGAATGAAGAAGAAAAGGGTGGAAACATGTGTTAAACATAGAAACGCAACGCGTTTTTTTAAAAAATACACATAAGTGCCTGATAAAATCGGGCATTTATGTGTATTTTTGCTATTTAGAGTCTTACATTTTGTGTTTAAACTTGAAAAGGTTTTAGAAACTAGAATTTACTGAAAGCTTAAAATAAAATGGACAAATTTTAGCTTTCGGTCTGTTAAATTAACGGAGCTTCGAAACGTGCTTATGAAACGTCTTTTCCCGTCTTAATAAGGTTGTTTTGCATTAGTTCATAATTACGTATTATGGAGCATATTTTGAGGGCTTGATGAATTTTTGGTGTGTTTGGCAGCACATTTTGATTGCCTGATTCTAGTTGTTTTAGACATTTGTTGAAAAGGTCTATATTGGATTTAAAAAAAACGGTTAGGTTTAAATAAATGGACGGATGAAAAGCAAAATCGTTATGGTTCAAACAACTCAATAACAGAAAGAGATTAAGAGATGCGGTGTTTGTTGTCAAGAGTTTTCTGGCCATTTTTGCACGAGGATATGTGTGTTTGCTCGATACTGAATTTACATGTACACCGATGGAAGAATTCATATATCGCCTTATGAACGCTTCTATTTCTGTCCCTGTAAATTCAGTATCTATCATACACGTATCGGCCCAAGTGTTCAATTTTCAATATTATTGTTGATTTGCTTAAAACCTTTAAAACATATGTGAAGTCATTGAAATCTAAAACACTGCTCTAATTGTTCAATCTTTATTAGAAATCCTGAAAAATCTACGTTTGAAAATAAAGCCTATATGTAATTATTGTTTAAAAAGTTTTCATTTTTTTTTTTAACTTTTAGGTTGTCGTTGACAAGGATGAAGAGAAGCATCAGCAGCAGCCACAAACAATTTCTGATGTTTCTGCACTCTCTAGAAGGAACACCGAATACTACCGCGATCAATCCGATGTTCGTGTGTAGCGAATAATTACAAAGTGGAAGCTTTAGTACTAAGAAAGTGTCTTCTTTCTAGATGGCACCAACTGGGGTTGAAAGTTCGGACAGTGACGACGAAGAAGAGAGGATGGGAAGAGGTCGCTTTCATTCGGAAAGGTCAAATATGATCCAGTTGACGTCGAACAAGAAACGGACGAACATTCCCGATACTTTAGGTTGTGCCTTTCAGTCTTGTTCAATTTTATATTCACTTTGTTCTAATTTTGGGGTTTTATTACTATTTAAATAAAAGATGGTATTTTGCAGACAAGTAATGACACAAATCGTTCAGATTTTGGTCGTGATCGGAGAAAAAGGGGTCGCGATAACTCACGTGTGGAACGGAGGGACCGAGATCGTGATCGAGGGTCGAGGGATTCTCATCGACCGACGTCTCAACAGCCGCCTGATTCTGTTCGTTCTGAATTAACCACACATCACTCGCAACAGCATGTAAGAGAAATTGTTTACTGCGTACAGTGTTGTCATTCATAAGATAGATGTTAGTTGCATATTATGCTGTTTACCATTTACCTTAAACAGTGCTATTAATAGGTACGACCGTTGCAAGTTTGTGTGTTTTAGAACCAAAACTATCGGACTTCTGATTAGCTGACTCCTCGGGTTAGCCGACCGACACAACGCCCCTTCCATCCAAGAATAATAACTGACTTTCTAGTAATACGTTTAATATTACTGACATTTTAAATTAAAATTGTTTATTTTTGTGTGATAAAATATATGTAGGCCTACGACGTATTTTACATGTGTAATTTTATTTTACGATAACGTATTTTTGTAATAATAGTTATAAGTTAATAATAATAGTACTTTATTCCAAAGTTGGAAAGGGAAATACATAAACGTGTAAACAACTTACTTACATGCAGCCTATCAGAAATACAATATTAACTCAACAGAGCACGTCCACGAATATATTGTGTAAAATTCAATCTATGCAAACACGGTCTAAAAATATTTACTGATAATGCATCTACAGCATTTTAATTAATTATTATATGTTCGATTGGATAAGGTGACGGATAATCGAGGCTGTACTATATATTACAATAATATGTTTTTGGACCTTTTTTGCACTCATTCGTGCCGGCTTGAAAATTGTAATAAGGTGCATATGATTTTTTTATGTCTTTTATTTAGTCGGACTCTTCAACTCGCGCCGAAAACAGATCTCCTGTTTCGACTTCTCAAACGACGGTTGACAGTCGAGGATCACGAAAGATTCTCATCAATCCACACTTCAAGGGATCTTCTTCTCGAGGTACAGAACTACTTTTTTAAGTTTTAATTTTTTTTTTTTTTTTTCATATTTAAGGATTTTTTTGAGGAAAAAATTAAATGTGATTTTGAAAGTACCAGAAGAAATGAGTCATTTAAGAGAATTTTTTCCATTGATATTTTATTTAAAAACGGGAATTACGAACATGAGCAATTTTAAATCGACATTAATTTATTTTCTTTGCAGGTTTGGCATAAAAATTCTCTTAAAGAGACTGTGCATAACCTTCCTAAGTTTTTCATTGTAATCTTGACAAGACTTGTCAAATGATTGTGAAAATGGTGTTTAAAATAAGAATTAGTCATTGATGTTTGATATTCTAGTAGTTGATGTGGTATGCTTTTTAGTCATTTTTTTTTACCAATGATGTCGTTCTATTTGGATTAATCAATACAAGGATATGTCCCAATACCGATTTCGCCCAATTGTCGAAATGATCATCACCACCACCAGTCCTATTTGGTACTAGTGTGAGTTCCAAAGATGTCAATAGCTTGGTTTTATTTTACATATGAATAGCTAGGAACCCAACAGCTGCAAGGAAATCATCATATCATCGTTGATAGTTTATTCTAATCTAACTTACTTTTTGTGATTGTTCTAAGATCGAATTCTATGCCTCCAAATATCTGGTTCCCATACTCGCAAGGGTATGTTCTGTATACTCCCGGTTAAGTACCCCAGAACAAGAATATCGATAGTTTAGTAGTAGTTAGTTTTACTTTTTAGTAGACCCCTCCTCCCTCCGGTGGCCGTGTGGTTATAATCACCGCTTGTGGTACTGGGGGTGGCCCAGGTTCCAATACCAGTTGGGGCATGGTTGTTGTGTTTGTCTTTCGTAATTTCTCTGACATTACGGAGTTGACGTCATGCATGGCGGCCGGTCATAAAAAACACATCTCGCCGAATTCTGGGCCGAATGGCCGTTATCATCTCTCGTCATTCATCGTCTTTGACCGACACCGCACAGTGCGGAACCTGGCCCATGGATTGAAGAAGAAGTTGGGTTTAGTTTTTACGAATAGTGTGGTTTGGTGACGCATTCGTCTGTAATAGTCTATGGTTTCAGTGTTCATGAGAAGTCACGTAGTTTTAGAAGTTTTGTATTAAATCAATGACGTCTTTTGATTTTAATGACGAAATTCTGAATGTTATATGGTCTCAAGTGATTCAAATTCTTTCTTGTGTTTATTATCTGGTACTTACGTATTTTGATTATCTTTGTTTATATAATCTATCACTGTATAGGTTCTAATTGGTTAGGAGACACTCCACCAAAGAACGAATACACAAGAGAACCCTTGATTTCAAATCTTCCCAATGTCTCGTCTCACCAACAACAACAACATGTTACGCACAATGCAAACCCGATGCAACAGTTGCTGGGGCATATTCCAAATCAGGGACAACAACACCCTACGGAACACAGACCGCCACCTTTCTCGTACGAGCATCAGCAGCCTCCGCCATCTCAGCCGAGTTATCCCAGCAGTTTCTCGGCTCCTACCAGTTTCTCGGCTCCTGCTTTGCCAAACGTCCAGCCAAGACTTCCCGTTCCAAATATACCGACTAGGTTACCAACAAACATCGTTCACAGTGCACTTGGCCCACCACTTAATGTTTATAATCAGAGAGACGTGTTTACACCGATGCCTGTTGTACAAAGTCAGCCGTGGATACAAAATATGCCACATCCTACGATGGGACAGCCAATACAGATTCAGGTATTGTTTTCTTTCATCACTGAATCAAAGCAGTACAGATATTTGTGAATAGGCGTCACCGATACGGCACAGATGCCACTTATAATGAACCGTAACGGACCTTACACAGCACTCTTATGTGTAAATACTAAATAAAGTCTATTCATACGTAACAGTGCCTTGTCAGTTCCGGTACATTTCAGACAACATTCAAAATTGTTTTTAATGTTTTTATAAAGTGCAGAATATGAAGAGTTCTAGAGCCGTTTTTGACTTAAAAATGACTTAAAATGACTTATGTTTTTTTTTAGGAAGTACAAAATAGCAACCAATGGTCCAGTTCTCATCCCCAAATTTCTCAAATTAATAGTGGGTTATTTTTTATTATTTAAAAGGATGTCAACAAATCTGCAGTTCAATAACGTGATTTATTTTTTTAATTCAGCCCAACTTCCTCTTTTACCGCCAAATCATGGAGCACCACCACAGAGATGGCCACATTCGGCACCATTCAATTTTTCTTCACAGTCTGCACCTCAAACGCCTATCGTTCAACCGCCCCCTTTTGTCGACCAACGATTAGCTCCTCTACCCGACGTTCGTCGGCCACCTCCTAATCATTTAAATCAGTTGCCACCAACCTTCAATACGTTGCCACCTCCACCGATGTTTCGTGTGGATGCTCCACCGCCCGTCAACTGTAACGCTCCATTGTGGCAAAATCAACCTAATCGGTTGCCAGCAAAACCGCTCTTAAATTCTTTGAGACCACCACTTTTTGACCATCCACCACCACCTCTTCTTGATCATCCACTGCCACCTCTTCTTGGCAATATGCCACCCAAATTTCCTGTAAGTTTCTTTTTTTAAAAATGGCTGCACGCTCTGTTTGCTGAAATTTGGTGGAAAATAGCTACAAAACATTTGACACGTTAATTAATAGACACGTAAATTATTCTATCGTTTAAAACTGGTGGGGTTCTCTATGTCTTTTTGGAGCTCATTTAGGGCCAGGCAAATTATTTTTACTGAGCCTTTTTTAAACGCTGCTCTTCCCCTCGTATTTTGTAGACGTTCTAGTGTGGACGTGCCTTAATGTTTACTTTGGGAGACTGAAGCTAAAACATTTCACATTAATTAGTTCTTTATTTGACGGTACAAGTATTACTTTTTTTTTGTTTGAATTAATTTTATAGCCCACGTCGGTTGCTCCTCAAATGCAACATCAACGTCAACCTTTGCCCGCCCAGTTTAACTCGGTAAGTTGTGTGTATAGGTTGTTAGCTATTTTTTGTGTCGTATCTTCAAATATTTGGTCACACTGTGTAATTTTAAAAGGATCCCATCCATCCTTTGGTTCCTTTTTTTTTCGCCATCCCATCTGGCTTTTTTTCTCTAGAGTGCAACAAAGGTCAAAAGGCCTATCAAATTTGAACAAATACTAATTATTCGATAAAAAAAGAAATATTCAATGCAACCATTTTAAATTCAAAATTGTTAAAGCAATTAAAAAACATTTGTTGACATTTTCCTGTAAGACAGATTAAAATTCTAAGGTTTTTGCTGTATTATATGGCGAAGAACCCATTAAGGTGTGACCATTAGGTTTTTACGTTTTAGGCTTCACGTGACCGCACCTATTGAGTTGTACTGTGAAAAAAAAAATGTTAAAATGATCGAATTTACCGGTACAAGTATGTTGGTTTTTAAAACAAAAGTCATTGTTTTTTTCGAAACTTGATGAATAAATTAAGCGAGTGAGCTCTTTTTTGTGACGATCTGTTCAAAAATAATTGTTTAATAACAGTTTTACAGTGCCGATTTGGGATTTTCGCTATTATCAGCGTTTTAAAACTTCTTATTAAACAATTATTTCCGAACAGGTCGTCACAAAAAAGAGCTCACTCGCTTAATTTATTCATCAAGTTTTACGAAAAAACAACGAGGTTTGTTTAAAAAATGCTTTTAAAACCTACATATTTGTACTGGTAAATTCGCTTCTTGAATTCAAGTAACTATCTAGAGGCAACATTTGTAATTAATTCTAATAAAAATCTATTGGTCACACCTTAAGATGGCACTGTAACCTATAAATTTACAGTAATGAAATTGTTACAAGTTTTGTAACTGAAACAGATACACAACTGCTGCAAATATATAACTGTTGAACATTCCTTTATATTGAAAAGAATTTTTAGATGTGAATTTTTAATTTATAGAAGTTTATTTTATGGCGTATTTTCTTTAATCTTCTTACAGATGAATAACAATTTACTGAATGTGCCAACCCACCATCAGCAGCCTAGAACATCTTTGCTTTCTTCAGTTAAAAACGTTCGAAGGTACACACTGAATTTCTTCTTCGTGGTGGTTTTGAAAACTAAGAAGACAAGTTCCCAGTTCATCATATTTTTTAAAATAAACTTTTTACAGCAGTTGTTCTCAATTTTTGTTTTTCATTTTGAGTTACACCAAAAATAAAAAGCTTATTTTAAAGGTTGAACTTAAAAATCCTCTTTCGGGATTTGCTTACTCAGTAGTAATTCTTGCAGGAATTTCTGAAAGGATCAGAGGAAAGTCGTGGAATTTAGCAAACAAAAATGTAAATACTGGAAAAGTCAGGGGATTACTTTTCTGGAATTCCAATTCCAATGTTTCAAAAAACGTCTAAAAATTTTAAATCCTCTAAAAAGATCTTAACGGGACACAGAAGTCTCAAAAAGCTTTAAAAAAAGTTAAAGATTCAAGAGTTTTACAATTGTAAAAAAAGGGTAAAACAGGTTTCAACGAAATCTGGAAACCTGTAAATTATCAGGGAATTAGAAAATTTTCACACAAAAAAATAAGAGAACAATCTGGGAAATTATTATTACTGTGTGCAGAAGATGTTTTTGAAGAAATACGGGATATGCTTGTATGGAAAAATTAGTTAATTTCATAACTGAAAATTAGTGGCGACCCTGTTAGAGTAGTTTCACACGACGGGACTTGTATCATGATACGCATATGCAATGTTGTGTGTGACGATCATTTGTTAAAATACACAAAACAGTAACACAACTGAGCGATACTGTAGTTTCCGTGTGAATGATGCAACTTGCTTTAATGTGTCGTCAGCCACCTTCATACTAAAAGTCGCCAGCGGTTGAGAGGTCCCCACGGTACACAATATGAGTATCGCAATACTGTATCCCACGAGTATCGCCGTATGAATGCTTCTGTTTGTGTTCATGTAAATTCAGTATCCAAGATACACGTATCGTTGTGTGAAATTAGCCCAACTCTTCGGTTTTATAAAATATTCGCGTTTTTACTGCCGATTCAATCAAAGATTAAGTCGAAAGTTAGTTGAAGGTCAAAGTGTGCGAGGTATATTTGAACAACAGATGAGCTCTGACTTAAAAGTTAATTGAATCAGTTGTTACAGTTATTATCAAAACGCTAATTAAGCAATTTCTAGTGACTTTTATTAGTGGCATTCATTAAATCTTTTAACATTTTTGTTATTAACTGCAGTGGACAACAGCAACAGAAACAGTGGTCGTCTAATATGACCAGACAAAGAGTTCCAAACTCTTCTAATCAGACACACGGGAAAAGACTCTTATTGGCGCATGACGTTAAGCCACAAAAAGTTCAAAAGACTTACGATAAGCAGGTGTGTTTCCAGTCTAATTTAGGTGCAGTTCTCGTCAATCGCAGATGTTATTTTAAGATATTTTAATTTCTTTACATGTGAATACAAGATTGCATGGCGGAATACAAACATAAAGGAAGTGAAACTAGTTGAGAATCTGCCATCAACTGCCGAGTTTAATGTTGCGAGTACCTCTAAACCGCAAACGAAAGTGGAGCCCGAGGATTCAATGATGGAAGTAAGTTTTGTGTTGTGGATGTTTTAAAAAAAACAAAAGGTAAATCGTCGCTAGCATTTGTTCAAAAATTAAATTAAATACGTGACTCTAGTATTTGGCCTCGTCTAGTGACTGTCGAAATACAGTCGCTAGACTGTCTAGAGATTATGTTTCAAAGTTTTGGGACTGTTGTGAGACAAAATTCTCACAGCGTTTTGTATCCCACCCAAAATGGAAAACATGCTACAATATGGTGCAATATTATGTAATGTGAATGTGTTGCGAGACACCTTGTTTAGCGATCAAATGAAGATTATACAAGTAATATTAAAATATCAAGCAGGCTATGACGTCGTTTGGAAGTTAAATTCAGGAAGAAAGTGTTTCAGAAGTTTTAAGGTGTAAACGCTCCTCATAGTGAGTGTTGTCTTTCACGAATGACATTAATTACTTGAAAGTGTTTTAGAAACTGAAATGGTAGCTTAGGGTGTTTTTATGGCAGTTGGAAAATGACCCAACTTTGAGCAAGCAATCTTTTAAAAGTTCAAGTCTTCAAAACATTTTTTTTTAAAGATATACCAACATGAAAATATTAGATTCAGTTACCTTTCTAGTTTCTAACATTTTAAATTTCTCTTTGGTGTTGCTTGTAAAGCTCAGAATAACCGAGTTTGAAAGTGAATAATAATTTGACGTCATGACTAAACGTGACATGTATCTGAATTTATCATCCAGGATGAGGAAACTCGCCGTTATCGTGCTCAGATTGAACTACAAAAGAAAAAGAGAGAAGAGATTATGAGAATGAAGGAGCAACGTAGGCAGAGTATGGCGTTGGAACGACGCAAGGAGTTGATGGAAAGAAAAAAGAATGAGAAACAACAAGAAATTTCAAATGCAACAGGCAACAATAACAATAGTAAACGGCAAACGTAGCAACAAATTCTCGTGATTACATTAAATGTTTACTTTGGTGTTACAGTTATTAGCATTTCGAATGTAGCTACGGAGTTGACGAAAACACTAGTTCCAAAACAGAGGGTTGTTGCTGGGTCTGAAAGCTTGCAGCAAGGTGTGGGTCCTCGACAAAAAGCAGCCACTGTTAAGAAGCGTGTCGTTGTGCTTCGAAATGTTGTTCCGGTTGGAAACCAAGCAATGCAACAGTCTAATGTTCCAGTTCACAGTGGTCAGAAAACACAGAATGTCATTGGCAACGTACGAGTCGGCAAACCAAAGGTTTGTTTAATGTTTATTTCTTGAAATCGTCGATTTTTTTTATTTTTCTATAAATGAAATTTGAACTTTCTACTTTTCGACAAAAAGACACGTTTTGGAAAATCACATTTTCTTCAAAATTTTCAGAAAGTTTGTTAACATTCCTCAAAATTATTAGTTTATTAGACAGCGGAGAAATTGTTATGTAATTGCTATAGCACTTGTTGCCATGTCAAATCACATACCGTTTTACCTCCTGACCCAGTCAGTTTGCTTCTTCTTTTATGTCAGAACATATACTTACCCAACAATTGCCAAAATAATAAGGAATTAAAAGTAGCGATCCAAGTAGAGGGGTAGAATTTTTTAAAAAAAAATCGTTTTGGATATCGTTAAATATATTTTTACTTAAAAGTTCTTCCTTAAATTAAAAAAAATCTTGTTTATGTTATTTAGGTTATATTTTTTTAACCTGGTTTTGCTTTGCTTTAATTTTTCGATATATTTTGTAAATTTTTCTTTCTTTTTAAAGCCGCAAGTGCAGATCGTTTCACCACAGATTATAAACACCTCAGTTCAGCAAGTACTTAAAAGACCAGCTGCTACTGCGATGGCAACGCAACAAAGCACTGGTAATGCTGGACCTAATTCTAATGTGCTTAAGGTTGCCAAGATCAATGCCGGTGTTTTACCAAAAAGAGTGGTACTAAAAAATTGCAATTTATGCACAGAATACATTTGCAAAACGTCTGAAGTGAGTTTATTTAAAACAGATTGTTGCGCCCAAGACGGGACTTATGACAGTGATGAAACGTGTTCAGCCGTCGCCAGGAGCAAACACATCAAAACAAAATGTGCAGAGAAGGACAGTCGTTGGCAACAAGCAAACAATATCGACAAATCAGCCGCAACGCACTGTGGTATTGAATAGCAATAAGGCTGTTCAGCCGTCGAGAGTTTTACAACAAGCAAAAGGTGCTCCATCCGGCAGCCAACAAACGCAGCGTGTAAGTTTGATTTGCAACATTCAAGACTTCGATTATTGCGCCATTTGCATCACAAACGTAAAGATACCCTAAAAGCACAAATATTAGGGAATGAAAGCGTTTTTAATTCAGTAACGATACATAGCGTAACAAAATGTTTCTTATTCGTGTTATAGCAAATTGTAACAGCAGTTCCTTCGCCTGCAAGTGTACTAATTGAAAATCTGGCACTAGCCACAAATGAAGTTAACGTTCGAAAACTGTGTCAATCTGTTGGCCAAGTTGAGGTCAGATTTAAATTGTACTTTTCTTGTTTTTGTTGTCGTTCATTTTTGATTGGTTTTTTAATTAAATAGGCTGTGAATATTTATCGTGACCAACGTAAGGCGGTTGTCACTTTCAAATCGCAGGAAAATGCATACGTATTTATGGAGAAATATCAAAGGTTAGTAAGTCGACTCGCTTTATTTTTTTTTTTTCTTCTAATCAGTTTGAACTGTATTATGAAATTTGTAAAATATGAAGTACTGTCGCAAAAAAAAAGAGAAATGTATTCATAAACAGGTTTTCTCCAATTTTAAAACCTGAAATTCTCATGCAATTTGAAATTCACTAACTATTTCATGTTTATTTTCACTGAAATACTCAAGCTTGTAGCACGCTACATCGGATCGGATCGAATCTGAATATTTTGATGACAAACATTTCAATGTAGCCCCGCACACTAGCTTGGATCGGATCAGATCGGAAATGTCACGTCGGCAGGGCTCCATTGAAATGCTTGTTATCAAAATATTCCGATTCGTTTCGTTCTGATCTAATGTAGTGTGCTACAAGCACAAGAGGAATTAAAGACCTAAACAAAAGAAAATTTTAAAAGTTTTGTTCACTCCCTATCCTCGCCAAAGTAATTTATAACTAAACTAGTAAACCGAAGAAATTTAAAAATAATGCGTTTGCTATACAGGAACTGTAGTTACGTATTTCAAAGCTTTAACATGGTCCTGTTCTGTGCGGTTCCAATTGGTGGAAACACTGTTAAAAGATACGCCGTATCTTAGCTTCAATTCAAAGAGGGAGGTTATGTATTACTACTTATCGCGGGCTGGAATTTTCGATGATATGTCCTCTTACACAGTTTCCACTCTTAATGTATATTGTGTTCTCATATTACGAGAAGAGTAGAGTAGAGAATGGAGAGTGGATCGAACCTTTGTAGGAGGACATATCGCACCTCGGTTGGAAGAGTGGCACAATTCAAAAAGCCACTTTTTTTTGGGGGGGGGGGATGAGTTTAAAGTTAAGAGAAGATTCATGGCTTGCTTTGCTGGTCTTTTCAAAAACCGTTTTTGACTATTTACAATATTAGTTTATTTGTCTCTCGTACAATAGATTGAGATGGAAAAAATGAAACTTTAAAGTCATTTTTCCCCAAAAAAAAGCGTTTTTAGTTGTGTCACTTTTCCAGCCGAGGTGCGATATGTCCTCCTACCCAGGTTCGATCCATTCTCCACTCTTCTCGTAATGTCAACACTAAAGTAGTGTCGTTAAGGAGCCAGGACTAAGTTTCAACGCCAACTAATGTCAAACCTCTAAATTAGCTAAATAAGTGATGATTTCAGCTTTATTACAAGCAGCGTTTTAATTGTTAATTATTATTGTCCTTTATAGCTTTAATGATTATTTTTATTTTATTTTTTCCTAAAGACGAATGGTCGATTTGTCTCTGATCTCCATATCAATGATCGGCTAGTGTGTGCGTACGTTTGCCTGATGGTCGTAAGTTTTGACGGAATCAATGTGCACTATAATAAGAAGATGGAGGTATCGAGGTAGGAAGAATTTTTTATTTTGTTGTTTACTTCGCCGTTGGATGCGTATCTGTTAAAAATCGAAGGAGTCTGGCAACTTTAATTGCGATACAAGTTTATCTTCACAACTGTCGGCAAACGGTCACAGAAGACATGTCATGTCGTCTTTTTTTTTTTCCTTCTTTGTCGTTTAATTGCGTTGCCGTATTTAGAATATAACGGGTTTCAAACTGTGAAATATTGGTTTCTGTCTATAATACAAGTCTCATATATATGATAAACAAAAAAAGCAAGGATCGCCTCACCGAAATATGGTTTCTTTTCCGTTCGTTACTCTTCCAATTACCCTCAGCACCTATTCGTCTGTCGTCAACTTATTTGAGAGGGTCGTTACGAGTCGTACCTATGCGTGGCATGGCTTTCTAATCGTAGCTTTTTCTTGTTAATTATTTCGTTGTTCATTTAGAGGAACTGATTTTTTTTTTTCCGAAAGCTGTCATCATTTTAAGTTACAATTCCGTTGTTTGCATTTGTGCAATTGTTGTGTTTACACTCAATGATGAGTGGTTGCACGTTTATGGGGACGTGCAAGAAATGAAAATATTATGATGCATATGTCGGTTATCTAACACTTATTTACTTTTGTACTTTGCTGTCCCTCTTCTATCAATTGCTCAGGCTTTGGTACCAGGAGTGAAGAACGTAATTGAAAAAAGAGGCTCACTGTGATTGGTGAATTTGTATTTTAACATCACTAGTTAATATTTTCACTTCTTGCAAGGTTCTTAGTAATTCTTTGATTTTTATTGCGATCTGCGATACTTCAGGCAATGTGAGAGTGAGTATATATTTTCTAGGTCATTTTAAATATAGTATGGAAAATAATCTATGAATTGGATGATTTGTGGCAACGTGTTGCTGTCAGAAACGTTTCATTTACGATCAATTACATATATATATAAATATATATAATTAATGCAACTTTTTTTTTTGCAATTCAATTTGCACGAATTTCGTTATGAAGTCCTAAGCTTCATCAATCTTTACGAACCCAATTCTGATCTTTAACTTTGGAGGTTAAGTCACTCACTACTAATGTGGATAATAATAGAAATTTTTTTTAGATCTGATTCTTCAAATACACAAGCACTCTTAAAAGACTGTTTAAAATTGAAAACACAATAAAATCTTTATATTAACTGCTTGAAACGAAGTTTCAAAGTCAGAGCAGCATGCTTGATAAAGTCGAAAAGTAATTTAAAACTGATTTTATCAAGACAAACTGAAAAACTTGAGCTGTAATTGTATGAAAAGCATTTCGCTTTTTGTTACAATTAACTTTTTATTAAATAAAGCTAGAGTAATTATTTCATTTTTTTTTTATTATTATTTTGAGATTACACCGTTTATGAAATAAGTAATTTTTTTGGTTGTTTTTTTTTTGTTGCATTCGTTTGCAATGTGGTCGTCGTCATTTTAAGTAGTCATGTGATGATTATTTTTTACGACTACGGAAAAGGAACAATTTTTTTTAAGTTCCCAAATGTGGTTGAATGATCTTTAATCATACGAATCATGTCGTATTTTTTTTTAATAGTAACAATGGAATCGGTATTATTGTGAGGTCGATATCAATATTGACAAGAAGCAAATTGGTATAAAAAATGTTCTGGTATACACGGGCGGACTTAACAAAAGAAGGCAACCTGCTCGGGAGGTGCCTCAGAGTCTCCATAGGCTTGAAACGTGTTTTTATTTTGTCTTGCAGCCTAATCTTTTTTTCAAGTATGGGCTTTTTTTTTGAACATTTATCAGACAACTCGCTTTTGAATTAGTCCGCTGCTCGCAGATACTAAAATAGCAATTATTTGTATTGTACTTATTTGATGACATCTTTCACACTAGTGTAAATAATCAGTTCCTCTTATAACTTGTATTATCTTTAACGGTATATAAATAAAATAGATTAAAATGGCGATCCTAGCTTTACTCTCCGAGAATCTTTTTTGGGAGATAGGCGGCAAATATTATTTTGGCCTATTCAAAGAGGTATTTTATTTTTAGCTTATTTTTAATTTTTTTTTACACATTTTTAAATACATTTTTTAGGTTTTATCTAATTTCCTAGTGTCTAAAACAATTTCAGATTGAATTGAACTAGTTCAATTCTAAATTAACGACTGTGTTGAAGTTTTGTTTTCAATCACAATATTCACTTTGTGAAGTTATTTTAGGTATTTTTTATCTAATTTTGTAAAGACATTATGATGGCATATATGTGGTAGGTTTGCAGTAGAACTCAGTATTAGCACTAATGTTATGGTGAAAATTCTAGGATGTGCTAGTACTTGATAAGCAATAAGCTTAATTACGAGACTGAGGAGTAGGCTGAACACAAGCTAGAACAGCGATCTCGACCTGGAGTTTGTAACGCCATGTTTTTAAGAGGTTTGACTAAATTATATCACAAGTTTAAAAGTTAGACTGTATATACATATTCGCTTTTAAATGTGGCGATGTACAGTGACGTTAAAATTCAGCGTTTAGTCTGTTCTTGAAGTGACGTGTAGCTGCCATGTTCTTGACTATAGCTGGTCTGCTTTTTTTAAGCTGTGATCTATGGCAAGTATCTAACCAAATGAAAGCTCCAGAATGCAAACTGCTGTGTGTTGTGGTAAGGCATTGCGAAGCACAAACAGGTTAGTTTCTAAAGTGGGCCATCACACTTGCTATTTTTCTCGCAAGATTTAGTGAAAGAAATAGGTAAATTATTGCTGTGAATCTTGCACAGTTTCTTGCAACAACAACAACAAAACGATGGTCAGTGTTTTCTGTAAGACCATGTTACAAGAAACCACCTTTAGGTCTTGCGAGAGTATTATCACATTGGGAATTGCAATTAATTCAAGGACACATTGCAGTGAATCTTGCTTTAAGTATTGGTAATGTGATCGCTGCTTAATGCTATAAAAGCTGTGGAAGATTGGACTGTATATTCACTTTCTGTGGTTTTAAAGCTATGTTTTGTGTTGCTTTTTTGTGATTTCTTTTGCTTTCTTAAAAATAGGCTGCAGCTGCTTACTTTCTACAACTTTCATTTGGTTTGATATGTGGAGTGGGCCATTGCGTTGAAATATCAACTAGCCAATCGTATCTCAAGAAAAACGAAAAGGCAGGTCACCTGGCTATGACGTAGCAGCTCCATGCCACTTTTTAATCAGGCTAGAGGTTAGATTTTGACGCATATATGGAGTAATGACTTCGTTGCTTGAAATTGTAAAGCAAGCTGCAGTTTTACATCAAAGAAAAGTAAATATACAGCTGACCTTAATTTAAGATGAGTGAAACTTATAAAGTGGTAACTAGAAGCAACAAACAATTGCTTTGGGTGATTGGAATTTAATACATGGGAAATTCCTTCACATAAATAGCTGTCAGTAAAACCCGGGATTTTCCAAAGGTACCCTAAAGGCTAGTATACGCTGGGATACTTTGTGGCGAAACAATGTTGCACGGTTGTCGCGATACATTGTTGCGGGATAGAATCGAGAAACACGATTTTGTCACAAAGTACCCCTGTGTGTACTAGCTTTTAGTTCCCACTACGTTATAAAGATCATGGAATACGACTTATAATTGTTATAACGTTGATACATGAGAACTGTGAAGTGTTTTCTAGTATTCTGTTTTTTGCAATCAAGTACTGGTATACTGGGCACGTTCAGCGCAATTCAATAATAAACTGAAAAGTAGCATTAGCTTCTCAACAAAAGCAGTCCTGCTGTCTGCTTCATCGACACATATTGTTTTTTTTTTCCTTTCAGAAAATGAAATTCATTATGAAGGTTAAAAAATAAAAACATGTGTATGTTGACATCATGTTTTACCATGTCCTGCTTATGTGATTTTGTTTGCCTTCTTATAAGAGGGGTTTATGGCCTTTTATTTGAACAGAAAATGGTAGAATCGAGTGCAACCAGCACGTCAGAACACTTGTTTCCCGTCCAGTTGGGTTATCATCTTGCAACCTATTGTGTGGCACGATTCTAGAAATGATAGTGGTGTGTTGTACGCATTACGCTTTTCTTTAGACATTATGCGAAGAGTGAACAAAGTTGTCAAAAAAATGAAAATATTCCAAGACCATGAATATTTTCAAAAAAATGGCAAAAAATGAAAGTCTACTAGATGCCCTGAAAAGCACTGAAATAAACTCAGGAGGGCCCAACAGACTTCCAGGACCGTAAAATCTCATAAATTCAAAAAAGTAAAAATTGTCAAAAAAAAAGTAGTCTATAGGTTATTAATTTCAAACTGATAAGATATTTTTAAGCCACAGGAAGCAGTTTCTACAAAGGATATTTTATTGTCGATGATGGTGTTTTGGTAATTATTAGAATTTCGTTTGGTGGTGTACATTTTGCTTATGTTACAATAAATATTAGTACTTTTTTGCTAAACTTTTGCGATGTGCCGGTGAAGAGGACACCCAAGTGAACAAGTGAATTTAAGTATCGTAAGAAATTTTCGATAAAGCGTGGTTTACACGGTGCTATTTTTTACGCCAGTCGGGCTCGCTTCGTTTGACTCAAGCACATGTAAAGAAGCTGCTCTTTTTTATTCGCTAGCGTTTCAAATTTTGATTTCGCAGCGTCAAGTGGTCGCCATGTCAAAGTTGAACATGGTCAACTGGATGCAACACCACCAATATAGGCTGTAATATCTTGGTGTTTGGTTTTTACTGTTAACTACAGTACTATAAGTATGCGCCATAGGTCTAGATGGTTTGCAAAGTGTTCACTAATATTTTGTGCACCCTCAGCGAAATGCTCACTAACAACAAGTTAAATTTTTTCGGTAGTATTGCTATAAAGGACCACGCATACGAGCGGGTTAGATGTTAATTTGAGGGGTGAGAATTTCGTAAAAAAAAGTATTGAAAAAGATCTAGCACGTGCAGATCATACAGAAAAGTGCATGTGAAAGTTCAAATTTACATAGAGGTCTATGTCATTTTAACAAGTTTCTTAGCCTATTTTAATAGCTTTGCATATTAATTTATAGAGAAATATGTATAAGATATGAATTGTTTGGGGGGGTCTGTGCTGCATTTTTTATACATAGACCTGGGGGCTGTGTTCCCAAAAAGCCTAATTTTATACCATTATTTCACTATTCATTTGTGTTAACATATTGTATATTCACTACAAACTAAAAGAAAAGAATTCATACAAAATTAGTTTTTTTAAGATTGTCTTTTGGCACCTTTTACTTACATATTAATGACCCCTCGTATAGAGAGATTTCAACGGGACTTGTGGGGCACGGGCCCCACGCATGTTAAAATAGGCTAAAAACTTAAAAATGCCATAGACCTCCATATAAATATTAACTTTTCTGCGCGTTTTTTTGTTTTGGTAAGTTCTGCACGTACTGGATTTTTGTTTGCACTTTTTTATGATATCCTCACCTGTCATTAATTATGGATAATGTCTCACCCACTCATATCCGTGGTCTTTTGTGCTACAGTACCACCAAATTTTAATTAGTAGTTCGAGCCAAAATAGAATTTAAGAATGGTTACTAATGCAGACCTAAATCGTACTATGTCATTGCTGTAACTGAGTTCTACTGTGAAACTTCGCATTTTAAAGCCGAGTTTGGGAAGTACAGCACAATAGATAAATTATTTCGAATTGGTATACTTTATCAATGTTTAGCATTTGTTTTAGTCTATATAATTAGTCTAAAGAAACTGATAATTTGTACATCGTAGTAGCTAATTTGATGTTATAAATTTAGTACTGTGTCTAAATCTCAAGTTACTTATTCATAGAAAACAAAGTGGAATAGTCCAGATGCAATTAGCATATTCAGAGCCATTAGTGTTTTTTTTTACAGTAATGGCAACAAACTCACTTTAATTTGTTATCAAGGTTGGCTTTTTTACATCGTGAAGCCTAACATTGTAAGTAATTTACAACTGTGTTTCTAGTATTACTTTCTAGCATCATAGAATCATACCATTGAATTCATAAATACGAACAAAGTTAAATCATAAGTCATCATTTTTCACTACATAGTTGCAGATGCTCTAGCTGTCGCTCGTTTTAAATTAAAAGTAATCGTATTACTTCCTTAGTTAGTCATTACCGAAATAGTACAATTTTAGTTGCTTTGAATTGTCGTAAGTTAGTTACACGCTATCTTTGAATTCGGGGCTTTGGAGCAATTAGTCTAATGTAAGATTACAAGTCTAACGAATTATAACGGGAGTGTTTTTTTTTTTTTCAGCTCATTGGCTATGTTTGGTTAAGTCTGTTTCATGTGTTTCAAATCTGGTATTGTTATAAGAATAGAATGGTGGTGCTCATGCATTTTTCCTTCTTCCAGTCAACTGTTTACGATTTATATTACTTCGGTGTCATCATCATCGTCATTTCCTGCACCTTTTTCCCCGCGATATGCAGGGTCGGCCTTACAAGTTCTAGCTCGTAACTCCTTTCGGTTTTGTGCGAAACTCTCAAACTCCCAATATCCTGTTTTACTGCCATGTTACTGCCTTTTAACCCCCAGGTCCAAACTATCACCTGTTTAAGCAGCTCATCGGCCTCCCCAATCCTAATTGCATGCCCATACTACCTCAGCCTATTTTCCTTCATCTTGTGTAGTGAATCTACTCCCTCTGATGAAGTATTTCTAATCCTATCCTTTATATGTATATTACTTCATTGTACGAACATATGAGGCAAATATTTCAGTGTGTATTGCATTGAGAGCTGCTATAATATAAAAGTTGCTTGGTGTGACGCGACGAACGCCTATTTTCCATGTAATGATTTTGTGCAGGAATTGAGTCAAATATTGTAGTAAATCAAGAACTATCGAAGGTGTTGCAAGAAACTATCGTAGGTGTTGCAAAAGTAGCAGCGAATCTTGTTGTAACTATTGCCTATATTATCAGTGCTGAATTATTATAAATATATCACGCTTAGTGCAAAAACCAACTGATGTATAATCCCTACATTTTTGGGACATTTTTAGATTTATTTTCAGTTTTATCGACATATATATTTTGCGCTACCACTAGGTAGAGTTATTTTTATATTGGTGGAACTTTTATACAAGTTAAATTCCGTCAAAGATCAGTTAGATGATTTTTAAGCTTTGTCTCTCATCAATAGCTTTTAGCTTTTCTACTATTCCTGATCGTTCTTCTAGCTGTAACATGATGCTAATGATGTGATAGGAATATCGGGATGCTTCATTTTTAGTAGCACATCACTTTAACTATATTTCTCTCTAGGACCCTTAAATGTGGTTGTACCGTTTACACGTGGGTATATTATGTTGTTTGTACCATAAATTACCGGTATCCTAAGTGAAAGCGACAATAAATTGATACAACCAGAATGTGCACCGTTTATTTAGCTCTTATAAAAACAGGAATGAAACAAGTAAAATGATTACTTGGAGCAGTAAACAATTTTTTGCTAGGAGGAGGCATTTGAATACTTGGTTAGGAAGCATTGGTAATGCAGCCTCCTGAACGCTTTCATTCTGTAAATGATATGCTTAGGTGATGTCAACAAATTTATGCATTCCTAAATTGTAACCTATGCTGTAGTCACTTCTGAGTTGATTCATGCAACTTTATGTTATGCAGGTTAGTTCACCTACAGTTGTACTGGTGGCACGACAAGAACAAATGAAACTTTGGTTCGTTTTTGTCTTGTTATAACTTTCTTTTAGTTATTTTTTACAGTTTTTTACCAGATATGTGACATATGATATAGACTTATCGATTCTTAGCTGGTTTCTATAGCCAAATACAGTTTGTTTGTGAAATAATATTCCTTTTTTTTTTTTGGAATTGATAGTCAAACAAGTTAATGGATGTTGTAATTGTCTTTACCTGAATTAAGATATACAGTATTTACAACTGCTTAGTTCGGTTTAATATAAGATTTCTGTGAAATCTGTTTTGTATGTTTGTGGAAGAGGGGAAGTGTGTAACTTTCTGTGAAAGTGTTAGCACTTTTTTTTTAATATTTTAGTATTTATATAAAATCAATCCATATTTTTTTATTTGTATCTTGTAAAAAGTGAAGTGAATTTTATATTTGAAAGTTGTTCGCAGTAATGAGAGAGAAAAAATAATTTGCATGTTTTATGCTACTTTTACTACCTTTGAAACCTTTAAAAATATATTAACTGCATCTACCAGAAGACTTCGAGATACTTGAGCATTCTTTAGCCTGTTGGCTAAAGTCTGCCTGTATGTGAATCTCAAAGCTTAGAGTTGCTAAGCAGTTGGAGGCCAAGTGCTATAAGCGTTTTGAAGTTCAGTGTTATAGAACCTCAGTTTAGAAATGCATTCTTGTTTTGCATGATGTTGTGTCGGAGTAACTTGTTCAATAGTTTGCATGTTAATTACTGTTAATAAGAATTTATATGTAACATGCATGTGCATGTGCAGTTTCTTTGTGTTTGTAATCTGCGCTAAACAAGCTGTTGTTGTCAAATCTTGTCAATGGCGTAGTTGCTGGAATGTTGACATAAGGAAACGAGCAAATACTGCAGTAGCATGCATACCCAGCATTAAACAGAATATTGCGGAAATGGTTGTTCTCTGAACAACTGCTCGGATGATGACGATATCACACCTGAAATGTGTTAATCAGGTTAAAATCAATAAGAGATTTCTGTTTAGACATAGTGAGATAATTTTCGTAATACTGCACTGCATCTAGTTTTCTAGAACATAATAAAAGCTGGCTTTGTTTTTGGACGCAAAAACGCAAGAGTAATTTTTTTTTTCAGAAACAACATTACGATTAAATTTAAATTGTTTTCGAAACTACAGTAGAATGGTAGAAGATTATGCTAAGTTTTTTCGTGGTAATATTTTTTTTTTTAAATTAAAACTTTTAGGCAGGCCGCACACGTAACTGTCGGAATTGGAACCCTTAAGAACGGAAACGAGTTTTGTCCGCACGTTAGGTCAGAATTTGCGATCGGAATTCATAGAGGAAATCAAGACTAAAGCAGCGCATGTATGTAAAATTGGAGAAGATGGAATAGCCAAGCGCATGCGCATAGTTTTGGAATCGTTCGGAATCAGTCAAAATATTCTTACTCTGCAAACCGATTCTTTCCGATCCGATCCAAGCTAGTGTGCGGGGCTTCCTTGAAATGCTTGTTTTCAAAAAGTTACTATTCTGTCCATTACGACCGTTCCGTTCTGATCCAATATAGTGTGCGGCGGCAAGCCTTATAGTTAGAGGTGGGACGAATCCTAAATTTTCTCGAATCCAAATCCTAAAAGGTTCTTGAAGCCTTCATATAAGAATCCTATATATTATTCATTAAGAAGATACAAATAAATGAAATAATATTAAATATTAAATTATTAATAATAAAAAAACAAGTATGG
This sequence comes from Brachycybe producta, assembly GCA_036925085.1. NCBI lineage: Eukaryota > Metazoa > Arthropoda > Diplopoda > Playtdesmida > Andrognathidae > Brachycybe > Brachycybe producta. The sequence goes on from JAUPFP010000002.1 coordinate 4,536,861, forward strand.
CACTCAGGGCCACCACAAGGTGATTCGGGTCTGACCACCGAAATTGCAACAATCGTCGTTTTTTGTTGTTAGTGAACGCTTGCTTCTATTGGACGTCAATGGAGTTAAACCTGATTTTACCAATGTTTTTAACAGTTTTTTTAAGGTTAGGATTCGAAAGATTCGAAAGACGAAAAAAGCGCGAAGATTCAAATTTTCAAATCGCAAATATTTTTCAAGGTTCGCGGGATTCGAGGATTTGAATGTCTCATCCCTACTTATAGTGAATTGGAAATGTTGTGCTTTAGGTGTTTTTTTGGCATTAACATTTTACAAAAAATTACTTTCGCCTATTTTTGAAAGAAATCATTCTGAAAAAACTTTTACCATTATCGCCAACTATTCTAGTTTCTAAAACATTCAGAATGTTTCTCCTGAGCTTAAACTGGCGTGCATCTCGTTAGCTGTTTTGTTTCTTGTACTCTCATTGCCATTTTTAATATTGCATTAGAAATTTGTATGCTCAGAACGTTATTTGCATGTTTGCGTCAATTTGTCTTTTTATTTTCTGCAAACTTTTTCTTCTCATTACTGCGTTACAGACTTATTTACGTTCGTATTTGTTAACGTTAAAACATTTTCTGGAATGACCAAACTATTTTTTGTTCATGTTTGATCTTTATTGACTAATGATTATTCTTGACAATGTTGTTTGTCACATGTCACGGCATATGAAAGGGACAGTAGTATTATAAGAAGTCATTTCCAAGTCACTTTTCTATAGTTTATAGCGTAGCTGCCATGCCATAAATTCATTCCAGTTTGACTTGTTTCTTTGTCAACTATTATTAAATTAATTCTACGCCAATTAGAATAAAAAATAGGCGCAGTGTACTAGCAGGATGTTACAGAATAATATGGAGCGCGAATAGACGAAAGTAATTGGCACATTAATTGTTTTATAAGTGATTCCGGAGACTTTATCGAAAACCTAGCACAAAATTGATGTTCATATATAATCACTGAATTTTTCAAGAATGTCGCAAAAAAGCAATGGTTACACGGGAGTTGGTATTTGTGTTAGGTTTTGACAAAAGTATGTGTTCTCACGTAATTTACAGTGTGAAAATTACTTTCATATGAGGTGTTTCACAAAAACGTGTGCCTGCCAACAACGACGACAATCGCATGACGGATGCGCGCCACTAAATAACGGTCGGTCTTATACTCGTGGCAAACAGACCACTTTGGGTGGCCGATTTCGTCTGCAAATTGTTGTTGCAGGTATGTGGACTGCGGTTGCAATGTGTTTACTATGGAAGACGCCAACATTGGCACGCAAGCAGCTTTGGAAGTCGAAAACAACCAACGGTGGGTGGTGGGCTGTCGTTCCAATGTATTGCTATGAAAAGAGGCCGGACCTTGTCATAAAGGCAACAACCGGGCTTCATTTTGCAATCAAAATCGACGACTAAAAGGGTTCTGTGTGCCAAGGCCCTTATACCACGTTTTTATAATATCTGTCATTGTGATGCAAACAGATAACGTAAACCGATGCACTAAGGCAAACCAAAATAGGTCCAGGAAAATAAGGAGAATTATCTCCTCATTATTAAGGCCAAAATTTGTGTGCGAATAAAAGTTCAAAAATGTGCAAATTGTTTTTAGAAATTATGCGTTTTATGCAAATAAATACAAACTACAGAAAATGCAAAATATGCAAGAAAATTGAGCATTTTATGGAAATCAAAATTTATATTTTACAGAAAAAAGCGCAATTCGATGCCTGGATCAATTAATAGCTCAACAATCATCATAAACAATAACTGAAAATGCGGTATCAAAACGATTTGGTGTACAAATTCATTTGTAGAATTTTTAATGCTCAAAAACAGTGGGTTTTTTTAAATAAATAATATTATGAGAATTTATGTAAATTTCCAAATAATAATGTGCAATTTGTGCATTTTATGCATTTTTATTTTAGATTAAATTGATTATTATTACACATATATAGATACTTTCATGTTTTCACACAAGTGTACTCAAAGTGGGTTGGGACTATTAGTATGCATTTTGTGCAATTTATGCGAATTTTTGGCCTTACTTATTTATGTATCATGGGTATTTTTATTCTGGGTTTTTTCGGTCCGGCAAAAAAAATTCTTTATCTTTTTTGCGCTCGAAAATCTTGCTGCCATTTACTCGTGCACGGCCATCATTGCAACATCGAAGGGTCATGTGATTTAAAACAAAAATCTGATTGAACCTTTGCGTCCTTACCGTTGTGACGCACGTTTAATATAGCTATTATTCGATACATGTTAATAACTAAAAGAAAATTGACTTGGAGTTTGACTGGAATATCAATCTTTCTAAATTAAACATTGTGTTCAAGTGTAAAAATCTGTATAGCAATCTAAAGAGCAACAACGTTGTTTAGTTGCTGTGTTCTTAATTTCGTAGGGAGGAGAGCGACACGTGCACATTTCTCGATGTTCAATACTTGTTTTTATTTATTTTTAGCATTTATCTCAACATCTTTAGCAAATGCCAGCAGCTTGTATCTGAAAAGGGTAATCATAATAAGGGAAATAAAAGACAAGAAATTGTTTTAACAGCTGCATGAAAATGATTTGTTCTCACCTATTTTTTAAGTCCTAGAAATGTCTAATCTGATGTAGTGAAACAACCAAGCAAACACCTTTATATGTGGGACTCATGAATGATGCGAAAATCACTTGTTTTGAAAGGTTTATAAACCGTCGTTCTTCAACCTTTTTTACACCTCCGGACCGGCGAAAATAGGAGAAATATTTCTCAGACCCTCTGACGGCTGTCTTACCCGTCAGCCCGTCTGCGAAATATTTGTCCTATAAAAACCAATGTAGATAGTACTTGGCATACTTTCGGCACCATCACTACTTTTCTCCTGAATATTGTCATTGCCTCTACTAAAGAAGTTTAAAAGTTTTTGCTGTTTGACTTTTTTTGTCTCCATTTTGTAGGGTTTCAAATTTTACCAAAGAAATAACTTGTTTTCCGAAAGACCACGTACATTATGAGTATGAGGGACAACAACAGTGGTGTTTGAATTGTCTGTTAGACAGTCAATGGCCGCAAATACCATGGCGTTTGATCATGCGATTTTTTTTACTGTTTCCAAAGTTGATTCCAAAGGAATGTCGCTTTGACAATATACATTATATGAAATATAAGACGAAACGATTAAAATTTTCAACAGTGTCAGTGTTCCACAAAGGGGTTTCCAGGAGTGCTTTTGTAAGTGGGGAAAGCTGCAGGTGAAGGTGTATCAATCCACAAGGAGACTACTTTAAAGGGGTACCATTGAATAGGCTCATAGATAAGCCAGCTAATTTAGTTTGGGAACTTTTTGTTTGCTCTTGGTATATGGATTCTGACACTGTTCCCCCTCCCTCCCCATATGCTGTGTTAAAAATTAACCTAAGCAACATGTGGTAGTCTATCTCTGCCTGGTTTTGAACAGAAATCTACTGGCTAATGTTGACAAGGCTAAATTCCAGAAGTCTATGCTTGAGTAGAATTGAACTGCGTTCAAAGCCTATTCAGAGTATTGAGAGATAAAGCTTGAGCCTTATTTTCGGTTTTTCTTTCCAAACGTATTTAGACTGTGGAGTTTTCTTATTTTCTTCTTTTTATTGTGACACTTTATGTCAGTATGGCACCCCTTGGTGCACAGATGTTCAGACCTGGGTGGCCCAAATTCTAAGTGAATTCGTGGAACCCAGTCGGACCGTGAGAATTGGGAATAGAGTCCCAAAAATACCTTTCCTTTTAAGGTAATATCTTCAGCCCAGGGCAATGATTGGCCCAGTTGGTCAATCATTGAGCCCTGAGGTGACAGTTGCCCCTCCCAGGAGACCGAACAAGTGTGCCATGAGACGTATGTGTGAGGACAGTTCGAGATAGAGAATTGAAGAGGACAGTTAGCATTGTGGAGATTTAGTTTCGATTATGTAAAGTGTAAATACCACAATGTAAAAGATAAAGAGTTAGTAAAGAGAATATACATTTATATTGACCACAACAAAGTGTGAGTTTTTGTGTATTAAGATATTCGAGTTCCAGAACCCAACCAACGGGATTTCCGACGGAGGGACTCAGAAAGTCTCTGAGTACCTCCGCTTGGAACCTCCAAGTGACTCAAACAGAGACAGTGACATCGGCATCATCAAGCACTGTACCGAAGGTTCTCGAGAGAAGCGAAGTCTTTTTGTGGGCTTCAAAGAGGGATCTAGCCAATCGTAACGTATCATATGTCGGGAGTGACTAAATCAAGAGAACAAACGGCTGGCCCGCTGCCAACAGAGGCCAACAGGGCCAGCGACGTCACATTATTTTGTTGAAACGGTCTAAGTGACAAGCTTTTATGATGTCTCTTTCATATGGGCCTCGAGCAGATGGAAGGTGTACTAAATTAAATTGAATTGTCTTTATTCATCGCGGTGGAATTTATTTCCTCCGATTCGAGATTTCCGAATCCTGATTACCTGTTGAGTAGTTAAAAGTGCAAAGCGTTCCGTGTGCTTCGTGCCAAAAACCAGATTGACTGAGAGGTTTGTCATTTCCAAGCCCAATTGAAGCTTTGCTGGCATCCAGGCTTCCTCATCCACAAACTGTCCAGTCTGAAGATGGTCGTTCCTTATGAGATTGAAACGCTATTGAATTGAATTGGTTCGGCCATTCAGTCCGAGGACTTGGTAGTACAATAATTTAATCCCGTCCCTGTCTGTTTTCTTGGGACAATAATGTGGTGGTTTCCCAAAGTTCCCAGAATTCAATTAGGAAAAAAAACTCATCATGAAATAACAGCATCTCTACTCAGTAATATACTTTTGCAGTATTTTTGTTATTTTTTTCACAATTTTCACCATTTTTATTTTCATTTTATAAATTTTTCGTGATTTTTATGGACGTTCCTTGTGTTAGTTATCGCGTTTGCCAATTATCTTCGCGCACGTTATCTTTTTTTATTTATTTCTCAAACACACTTCTCACCCAATCAGTCATCTTTATAGTTTGATTTGCCCGATTTGAAACAGGATTTTTCTGGTCCAGGTTCAGAGATTTGTTTACAAACTACGCCAGTATTTTTTAGGTTCAGTTTTCATATTCTTATTTTTGCATCATTCATGAGCTCATCGAACCCCATATTAAGTTGTCTTGAATATTGTCTTAATTATTGGAGAAATATCCATGTCTGTTCAAATCCCGTAGTATCTCGGGATATTTTGTTAATTCTTTCGCAATGTGTGTGTGTGCAAGGAAAATGCAATTTTATCTCATTTTTTAATTTCTTGTAATTGATTTTATAATATTTATATGTAACTTTTTAAAATTCATTATGTAATTTCAATGTGTCATTTTCCAGTTGTTTTTCTAAACAACCAAATTACATTTGAAAAAGTTTGGTCCTTCCATAAATTACAAGTTATAAGTATTTTCTTATTATTATATTGTTTATTTAATTGTATTTTATAATTAGGTTTTATCCTTAAAAAATCAAAGTAATGTTTGAAGATTTAAAGAAATAAATTGTTAAAATTTGTAATATTTGAATTTGTTGCTGTTTTAATTTGTTGTACTAACTTTTTAATTTTTTGTTTACTTTTTTGACATAGATTTTGGCAGAAAACACGTATTTTGAGCCGTTGAGATAGCCCAGCAAAGAACTTGATTGATTTGTTTTGGCTCATTACAGAATATGTATATCCTGGTTCGTTCGTTTTAAATTGAATGGACAAGCTCTTTTGATGAGAGGATTTTCAATTCTTACGTTGCTTGCAGTGCGACTGGGATTTTTTTTTAATTTATTTGGACACATTTTTGGTAATCAGAAAAATATTTTATATTTGGGACTCCTATTTTTATTGTTTAGGTGAACCTAAAGGTCAAATGGCTCTTAAATTCAAGACCCCTTATTATAATATTCACTTTAAAGTTGCAATTCAATATTTATTTTTTTAAAAAACCTTGCATTTAGAAATTAATTTAGATTAATTTTTATCAAAATTTGTTATAAATTTTATTTCCAGTATTTTAATTTTGTCTTGTATTTTTAATGATGGATTCAATTGAACTCTCTTGATTATTTGGCATCTCAGAAGCAAAACAAGGGTATGTATTTTATGTCGATTATTTTTGAAAATAAAATTATAAACCAAAAATTAGAGAATCTAATTTTTTTTAACTGCTAATTGTAAAAAAAAAATTAATAATTTGGTGATAAATATATTTTTAATTATTTTAAGAGTCTATAGACACTCCCCAGTGTGCACGTGCCGCGCGTGACTCCATAGACGCGCAATGTTAAGCGAAATCTGATGTTTCCAAAAAACATGGTCTCAATTCTAGCTAATGCCTTTAAGTTGATTTTTTTTAACGATAATAAAATGCGGTTTATTGCAATATTTAAAGGGGTTTTTATTTTATACAATTTTGATTTATGCTAATTTGCTTCGACCCATGTTAAATAAAGACCATTGACTTCAATAAAGGCCCAATTTCCTAGCATTATTTCGGTTCTTTAAAATCATCTTTCAGCTTTAAGAAAATTGGGTTTATTCTTTAATATGTTTTCCAGGTAAATTCACGGCGTTTCGAATTGCCGTTTAGTTGCTACAGCCATTTAGGCAACTTTTGTAACCGCAATATTGACCGTGTTTCGTGCTGCAATGTGAAACTCTGGAGTGTTATATACAAGTAGGTCCTATCATTTTTTTTTTGTATTTCCCGCCTCTGACGTCACTCCAGACTAGAACGCTCTCTGGTGTAATTATCGCTTAGATTCGTCTGGTTTTTATTTTTGTATATGGTGAGGGGGTCAATGGGTTGTAGAAGCTAAACAAATAAGAGACTCGGATGACGACGCCCACTGCTTATGTGATTGATGTTTCTTCTCGTTTTCTTTTAGTTTGGTGTATTTATTTAAGGAATGGATCCTTTGGCGATTAGTTCGGATCGACAAAACAGTTTCCTCGTAACAAATCGATTCAAGACACAGGTGAAAAGCAAAATTAACTAGGTTTTTAAGTTGGGGTACAAATGGTCGCTTGCGTTGCTTTCTAATTAGGGGGTTCTCTCGGGCACCACCGATAGCTCCGACTTCCACAGGTAATTGTGCCCAGCATTAGAATTTTTTTTGCTCCGTCCTTTTATGACGTCAGACCAAGTAACAAACCAATTAGAAATTGAAAAGGGCGGAGCATGTGACATCAGACCAAGTAACAAAACAATTAGAAATTGATGACGTTCATAAAAGGGCGGAGCAAAAGAAATTCTAATGCTGGGCACAATTACCTGTTTTATTCTCACCCCCCCCCCTTCCTCCCCCCTCGCTCCTTTCCTCTCACGCAATCGTACGTGAGTTTGTTGCGTATCTTCATCTGTAACGCGTATTAACCATACAGGCAATTAGAAAACGGGGTGAACAGAAGTTGGCTCCGCCCTTTTCATGACGACCGGCAACTTCTAATTGGTTTGTTGTGTCGTTTGACGTTGAAAACGGGGGGGGGAGCATGTGACGTCAGACTACATAAGCAACCAATTAGAAGTTGCGTTCGTCATAAAAAAGGGCGGAGCCAAGTTCTGTTCATCCCGTTTTCTAATTGCCTGTATTAACCACACGCACACAGAGGTACCGTGACTGTGTCCTGGGACTCCTGTGTTTGCTTGCGCATCTTATTGAAATGTTGCTGTTCTCAACCTTTTTTCTTTAATTGGGCCATTGATATAGGTTTAAATGGGTGGTCGACTGGCCCTAAAAGTCTCCAAAAGCTGATAAAAAGTTCAAAGATTAAAAAAACAACCGGCCAAAAGTCGTAATTAAAGCACAGAAAAGGGTCCTAAAAATTATTAAACGTTTTCAAAAGTGGTTAGATTAAGCTGGTTTTAATTTGTAAATCGGTCCTCGAACTCTTTAATTGATTATTATGGCTTTCAGGAGGAAAATTAAAAGAAACTAGAAGGGTAGCTCATTTACTTTTGTGTTTTCGTGCTGAAAACCTTTCAAAATAAACATTTTATAGACAAAAATTAAAGTGGAACAACTTCAATTCAAACTCCCAGAAAAAGTTTGTTTTGAAAGATATCAACATGAAAATACTAATCTAAGTGATTAAGTTAGCATTCTAGTTTCTAAAACACTTTCAGTTTCTCCTTATAGTTTTACGGGTCAAGATGAATGGATGAACATTGGGGGTAACTCTAAAAGGATGAACATTGGATGAACACTATATTAATATGGATGAACACACATTTTAAAGAGATGAATAGAGAGAAATAAAAGGATGAATATAGGCCTACTTTAAAGAGATGAACATGGTTTTAAGGGGGGGGGGGGTGAACATAGTTTTAAAGGGGACGAAAATGGTTTTGAGGGTGATGAACATGGTTTTATGGGAGATCAATCATGTTCATCACCATAAAACCATGTTCATCCACTTTAAAACCATGTTCATCTTCCTTAAAACCATGTTCATCCTTTTAAAGTATGTTCATCCTTTTATCCCACTATGTTCATCCCTTTAAAGTGTGTGTTCATCCATATTAATAAAGTGTTCATCCAATTTTATGTGCTTTCTGTGTCGGGTTTTAGAGTTACCCCCCCCCCCCCCCCCCCCCAATGTTCATTCGTTCATCTTTTTATCCTGACCCTAGTTTTACTCCTGAAGCTTAGAAGGACCAGAGTTCGAAAATCAGCTTTTCATCTTAAAATGAGAACAAATTGAAGAAAAGACAAAACATGTTTCTTGCAATATCAAAAACTGCTGCAGTTGAAATCGTGTTTAATTGTTCCGAAAAGGTTTCAAGAACAGAAACGATTTAATGTACCTAAAGGTTTTGCAATTGGTCAGCGTTAAAATAAGGCGTGAGTTCAATTCGAATTGAACAAGATTCTTTAATCTGAGAAATTCATAAAAATCATAGTTGGGATAACTAGTTCAAAAATTCGCTAAAGTTTTTAAAAATTACATAAATTTGAACAAAGAAACTGAAGGAATTATTCATTTTTATGTTTTCTGTAGATGGGCCAATTGGTTGAAGAGTTCCAGCAGATTTCTGCTAGCGAACAGTTGATCCTTATTGCCGAAATTCGAAACCTTCTTCATGATTTAGAAAACATTTACAACCACAATGAAATCTCGGATAAAAACACTTCGCTTCTTTCGTCGTCGTCATCTTGTTCGCTGCCGTTGAATTCGACATCCGATGTCGTGAGTTTTAACGTATTTTGTCGAATCCTTATACAACGATAACCTAATTTACTCGATTGACGATGTGTTTTTTTAGAACCTATTGGAACCTTCCATCGGTGCCAGTTCGGAATCTCTTTCCACTTCGTTCGATCATCTCATACCGACGAACGCACTCGATCTTCACGTTTACTCTAATGGCACTTCGACCGAGTTTGTTTCGTTGAGAGACTATGTCGATTTGGCCACCACGGAGAAAGACGCTCAAAATGAGCTTCCGCAAGACCTGCAGATTGTCGAGAATTACGGCCTAGATGCGAGCAACATCTGTGATAACGTGGAGTTAGCTCACGAGGTCGTCTTGTCTTCGCAAGTTAAAGTTCGTGGCGAATTGCTCGGTTCCGATGACTATGGAAATGGAACTAGCGACGAAGTAGTTTCCGCTTCAGGTATTAGATTCGTGCCGCAACAAACAAAACAATGTTTGTAGGCTGTGTTTACACTTTTAAAACCAACTTTTAAGTGCATTGCGTTTCAGAAGGTATTTGTGCAAAGTGTTTTAGTAACTAGAAGAGTGTTTAAATTAAGAGGTTATCTGGAGTGCCATCTTTTCGCCTAAAGTAAGCATGTCAAACTCAAAGGCTAACACGGGCCAAATAAACAAGGTCTAAGTTTATGTAGACCGTAAAAAAAAACCTAAAACTTCAATTTTTATAGAAACGTAGGTTTATTTTGAAAAATACAGTACGAAATTTTTATTAAAACTTTTGTTACGTACTGTTATATTGGCTGGGCCGCAAAATTATTCGCTGTGGGCCGCGAGTTTGACATGCTTGGAAGAATTTTAATTTTTTGAGAATTTTTACTTTTTTTAATTTATGGGTTTTTATGGTCCTCGGAACTCTGTTGGACCCTCCCGAGTTCATTTCAGTGCTTTTCAGGGCATCTAGAAGACTTTCATTTTTGCGATTTTTTTGAAAATTTTCATGGGACAGCATGTCAAACTCGAATAAAAAAAACTCAAGGAGTAAGTTTGTGGGCAGCAAAAAAAAAACAATATAGAAACGTAGGTTTATTTCGAAAAGTAGACCTACAGTACGAAATTTTTTTAAAACTTTTGTTACATACTGTTATATTGGCTGGCCCGCAAAGATATTCGCTTTGGGCCGCGAGTTTGATATGCTTGACCTAAAGTACCGAGTATGTTTCCCGTTTTTTTTTTTTTTAATTGCCAAAATAGTCACTAAAAGTATCACTGGTGACACTGGAGTGTTATCATTTTATGAGTGGATGCTCTATATATCGTGAGGTTCCTTATTGGATTTTTCTTAGTGAAAGAAATCGGTTTTTAGCGATCCATTTTTGTTGGTCTATGGAAATTAGCATGTAGGATATTTTCAGAATTTTTGTCAAACTATAGAAGGCATATCTTAATTAGGTTTTGCAAAGCTATCGTTGGATTCACAGTATATTTGAGCGCTTATTGCACTTCAAATTACGTTTTTGAAATAACTCTGCCCGAAATGATTGAGAATAAACGAAAACCGAACGAGCCCCAACGAAATATGAATGGGCTATTGCAGTTCTCAGTCTCTATAAAGGGGGATTTTCGTACTCGCTTTGAATTGGAAACAATTTTAAGTTTTTGTGCGGTTGTTAGAGGATTTTTTTTGGCTCAACTTGAAGTGAAAAACGAGAATTAAAAAGTTTAAATTGTCTTAAAACGTTTATTTTAAAAGATAACAAACATGAAATTACCCACATAGGGGATTTATTTCCTCTTCTAGTTTCTAAAACACTTCATTTTTTTTTGTTTATTAAACGCAGAAAATCCAAATTTTTATTCCGTTTTTGCATTTTGTTGCATCAAACATAAAATTTGCCAAACTGGACGTTTTTTTATCTTTCTTGAGCACAAAGACCTCTCAATTGAGTCAATGATGACATTCAAAATTACTCAGCTTTTCTCTTATCTAAATTTTTTTAGAAACATTGCAAGAAATCGGTAAACCCAAAACACCTTCGACTAACGCAATTACAGTTGCGGAACCATCGAGAATGAGCAATGGTCCAATCGAAATCCCGTTATCGATACAGACTCGTATCACACGAACCAGAGCTAACACGAAAGCGAAAATTCAAGCTGCAATGGAAAGCAAAACCAAGTCGAGTGTTCGAATGTCGACGGCGCGAGCACTGATAGCACGGAGTAAATCGGTTAAACGTAACAGAAAAGAGTCGAAGCCGCGAGCCAAAAGAAAAAAAGTTTCGAACGTGGAAAAAGTCGAGAAAGAAAGTGAAGTTTGCAATTTGAATAACGAATTCAGTCAAATTGTAGTTTCGAGGCAAAACACGATCGAACTTCATTCAAAGAATGAATTGTTCGCTTTGCAGGTTGCCCTGTCGACGATCGAAGAGTTGAATGACAAAGAAAAATATTATGTAAATGGAGTACGTGTAATGTATGGAGCCTTGTCGTGTCGTATGTGTGGCTGTGTATTCGAGAACGCGCTGTTTTTTGAGCAACACAGTTGTAGAGCACCGTTGCAAAAAATCACGTGTAAAACGTGCAATACCGATTTCCACCTGTTGTCGCAGTTTCAAAAGCATCTCAAGAATCACGTTCGTAATGATTGCAAACGTTGCGAAAGCCACTTTACGAAACGGAAACTTCTTCGTAAGCACGAAAGGTTAGCTCACGGTATCGTCGAGCCGGACAAATTTTACCACTGTGCTCATTGCGATCGCAAATTTATCAAACGTCCTTCTCTTTACGCTCACTTGCGGGAACACGCGAACTCCAAGATAGTTTGCATGAAATGCGGTCTCATGTGCGATGATGAGAACCATTACAAGCAACACATGCTGAAACATGCTGAAGAGGCTAACTTTCACTGCGAAAAGTGTAAAGAAAGTTTTCTTCGACGTCAGCAGTATGAACAGCATATGGCCGGACATAACAAATACGATTGTACGCTTTGCGATATGAATTTTTCTACGAAAAAACAGATGGCAAAACATAGAAGAATCACGCACGGAATCTGTACAAAAGAAGAGAAAAAACACGAATGTGGAATTTGTCATAAGAAATTTCAGCGGCCGTTGCTGTTGCAGATTCACAAACGCGTTCATACTGGAGAAAAACCAGTTCAGTGTTTGCAGTGTGAGAAAAACTTTCGTACGCCGAAGTCGTTGGCTAGACACTTAACGACGCCGGCACATTTGAAAGCATGCGGTCAGGTAGAGGCAGTGAAAGAGGTCGAAACGGACAGATCGTATTTGTGTGCAGAGTGTGGCGCAAAGTTCTTTCGCAAACAAGGGCTCCTTCGTCACATGATGCAGTCTCATAGTGAAGAGAGGCCGTACGTTTGTGAGTTTTGCGATTACAAGGGAAAGTGTAAGACGAATCTAAAGCGCCACATGGAACTTCATAAAAGTGAGCGAAGATATGTTTGCGAACTGTGCGGTTCTACGTTCCACGCATTGGCCACTCTCAAGGAACATCACGCTTATATACATTCCGAAATTCGTGGTTTCGTTTGTTCGGAGTGTGGGAAGGGATTCAAGGGGCGTAGTGGCCTCCTGAGACATATACGAAGCCACAGTGACGCGAGACCTTACGTATGCGATTGTGGGCAATCGTATAAACGAATGTCACATCTGAAGAGACATATGATGGCCATTCACGGCACCGTATTCAAAAGTAAACGTGTTCAAAAGATCGATTCCGAAGAAGAACAGATTCTGTTGCCACCACCGCCGCCACCATATCCCGGAAGTAACTTACCATTCCAACTTATATACGATGCACAGAAAGATGATGTTATCGCTTCGGATGCAATCACCCTTCCGGTGACGGCCACAAATAATTTCTTGATTGTTAGCGATCCGGAACACAACACTTCAGAAATGGCACGAGAAGTGACATTGGAGGTGACGACGCAAGCTGTCGGACACGACGTTCTTACCCATCATGTGCCACTACCACAGTTGACTCCCGAGGGAATTCTCAAGGAGACTGACAATGTGGTGGACACTTCAATGCTTCACAGTGATCTCGGAGTGTCTGCGTGTTCGTTACCCATCGTGTCGATGTCGTCGTGTGATATGATTGCAAACGACCACATGGATACTGGTTCCATGAGCCATGACATCGTCGTGTCTAGTATGAATTCATTGCCAAGCAGTATGGTTCTTCTTCCTTCGATGCATCATCATCGCCTGCCTATGTATGGAAGCTCGGTTCAGGCGCTTCCGAACATGCATGGAACAGTTTCTGACTCTGCATCGGATGTAGTAACACTCGAAACGATGGACATGTTGCAGGCCGAACTCGTAAGCGACGGTCGCAAATTGGAAGAGATGTTTTGGTAGCTATAATTAATGCAGGCAACGCTGGGTGTGTTGTATGTTAATTGTGATAATTGATCGTTTGCTGTTTGTGAATGTGATTACAGTGGAAACCGTTTAACACTAAAATTTCTTTGGTCAGGGATCGTTATGATAGGTTTTTCCATATATTTAAATTCGTTTAACACAAAACGGATAATGCGAAAATATCGGGTAACAATAAACAAGTTTTCGGCCACAAAAATACAGATCTACTTTAATTTTTTTTCTTAAGATCGAGGCTATTGGATTTAGTTTACATTCTCTCTTTTTGCACACAGTTATTTTTGAAATTTAATGTAAAGTGCAAAGAAGCACTCGCAAATTCAATGAATCCACCGATACTTTTGCAAAACCTAGTCAGGTTTCCTTTTATTTTGAAAGAAAATTTGAAAATAGCCGACATGTTAATCTCCGTAGACGAATAGTTCGTTTCTAATCGTCTATGGAAATCGTCGAATCGTCTAGGTTTTGCAAAAGAATCAGTAGATTCATAGTATATTTGAATGCTGTGCATATTGCATTTCCAATTAAGTCTTTTGGCACAGATCTTCAACTGTTCTTTCAGTTTCTTCATTTCTGCTTGCTGGTTGTCGATCTTTTCTTGCAAATCCGGACTTTCGTCCGTTTATCCTTATGAACTCGTGTTGCATGGACGCGCTTCCATCTAATAAGCTTTTGTTGTCGTTCATTGTCCTCCTCCAGTTTTTTTTATCTTGTGTCTGAATTCTTTCTCCATCATGTCGTACTTTTTCTTTTCCATCTGATTCTGCCTCCAATTGCCTTATGCATTTCTTCTGTGATTTGAAAGCCATTAGAAGTTTCTCATCTTCGTTGAGGTTTTCTACTTCACCGACATAAAAATTTCCCGCAATGTGTTTCATAACCTGAAAGTTATTGACTACAAGGGTGTGCAACTGGATGCATTTGTCGTTTTTTCGATCCAGTTCCTCGTGAACGGCTTTGAATTGCCGTAAAATATCTCTCAGTCGTCACCACGAGTATCTAGTAAAGATTTTCTCAGTTTGTTTATACCGTCGTTTAATTTGGCATTTTTCATTTCTAGATCTTGCAACTTTATAAGATCTCTAATATGTTGCATGTCGTCTCTCGGAGAATCTTTGTCGTGTGCCTCAATCGCCTCTAGTTTTTTTTTTGTTCAGAATTTCCATTTTCTCTTTCCACTTCTTTCAATTTCTGTTGCAACTTCAGTACCAGGGAAACGTCTTCCGCGTCTACTACATTCTTCATCTCCTCGAAACTCTTCAGTTTGTCATCGGTGTTTTGGAGATGGACGTGTAGGGGAACGTCTTTAGATCGAACAGAACCTAATCCAGCATCCTCGCAATCTAATTCTGTGTTCGACATTATAATTAATTAATTAATTAATTAATTAGAACGCCACTCTAGCTTAATTTTTTTTAATATTTCTTTCTTTATACAGTAAATACAATTTTTGCTGTAATTAGTAAACACAACTTCCACCAATTCATCTATTCATCTTTGAGATATTGCATTATATGTTTTGTGTCTTTCTTGCGAACATCATCCTTATTACGATAGTGTAGTAAAATAAATACATTTTTTACGTTTTCGTTTAAGAGGAAAAAATATTTTGGTCCCTTTCTTTTCGTGTTGAACGGTTTCTTCTGTAACTGGGTAATGCCAACCATTGGCTAATTGTTCTGTATGCAGCAGTTGTGTAAAAAAAATTAAAGTTTATATTTTAAATTATACATGTTTTATTTTCAGATGTTTTTTTTCTAGTGTTTTCTCATAGTGTTTTGGATTTGGAAGGTTTTTAATGACTGGTAGAGACACTGTTCAATGTGTTAATGTTTGGTTTTTAGTGTTTATTTCCTAGAATTGGATGAAAAGGACTTAGTATCGATTCTGGAGTGGACATCCTGGATAATTAATCCCTGATTTTTTTTTTTTAAATAGCCACGGACGTTCAAACCTTTTCTGGTTATTTTATGTGGTTAAGGTAAGAGCAACAGCTTTGTTAAAAAATTTAAGAACTGCCAAAAATTTAAATAACCGTTTCTTAAGAGATTTCCTATGTAAATTAACATGGAAAATATTTCAAATTAAAAAATCAATACTTAATAAATGAAATCAGCTCTCCACCTTGCCATAGCACTTTAACCCTACTGGTCTATTCACACGGAATCTTTTAAGCTGTCTACTACTATCCATCAGGCTTGCACCTGATTAAAACCTGCTATTAGACTATATTAAGTGTCTTTGATTCACCTTAGAGGGCTAGCTGTGTCCAGGTTTTCATTTGGTGCAGAGTTTCTAAGTCTCAAAATGTTGAAGTTCAAAAATAATTTAGAAAAGTATAAAAACTTCAGTTAATTTTTGTGTATAGTCACAGTTTATTTCTGAGTTAAAAACGACTTGATTTTACAAAAAAACACGAGTTTAAATACACAAAAACGGATTCTGAAGGACTTTTCCAAAACGTGCCAATTGGATTGACCAGTGGTTAACAAAATATTTGTTATGCATTAACTTTAAAACTTTAAAACAAGGAAATGAATAAAAAAGAAAAACAACCCCATGGACTCTATGCTAATGTTTATCATCTTAATTTCTTTATATTAAGGGATGGGACTGGGAGGAAAGGGCCCCAGCCCAGCGAGGGGTGCAAAATAAAATAAGGGACTTTTGGTACTTTTTTTAATGTTAAGATAAAAATCAGCTATGTGGAACTGAGTCAACTCTCTGTACAGCAGTGCTGAGCGAAGACAAAGTTCCGCACGGCGTTTTAAAAAAAACGTGCCAGGATTGTTCTTGCACCTAACATTTAAAAAAAAAGACCTTTTTCATTACAGGCTAACGTAGAACAAAAAAAGAAAATTTCGTAAATTCAACGTGCTGCACTTAATTTGGCATAAATTTTGCAGTATTTTTTTATTTTGTGCACGAAAAAAATATTGTATTTTTTGCACCCGGTATGTATTTTGTGAAAATTAATATATTAAATTTCTGTAAAGAAATTTTCGTTTCATTAAACATTTTTTTTTTAAATATTGGGAAGCTTTGGATAGCTTTAACGAGAAATTTAGTCTTATCTTGGGTTTTTTTTAGTGGGAAATCTAGATGCGGTTTTTTGTGGGCATCTAGTATTTTGTTGTCAAGATAGGTGGGTTTTTGCCTTCCATTTCTTCAGTATCAACTGATGTTTTTTTGGGCTTATATTTGGGCTATAGGCTGTGTGCGGAGGTCGTTATTCTGAATCGGAGTGTTTTAGCGACTTTTTCTTTGGCAACAACAGTTACCTGGTTCCATACAAAATCCATTTATGCCGTGGTACTTAAGACATAGATTGTTGCAGCCATTGCCATTTTTCAGAGATTGGTTACACATTATACTAGCAGCACAGTATTTGGGAGATTGTGGTTGTGATTGTGGTTGTGGTTGTGACTGTGGACGGTTGTAATTTTGAACCGGAGAGGCTTTAGCAGCGACTTCTTTTTGGCAACAACAGTTACCTGTTTCCGTACAAAAGCCATTTATGCCGTGGTACTTTAGACATAGATTGTTGCAGCCATTGCCATTTTTCAGAGATTTGTTACACATTATACTAGCAGCGCAGTATTTGGGAGGTTGTGATTGTGGTTGTGACTGTGGATGGTTGTAATTTTGAACCGGAGAGGCTTTAGCAGCGACTTTACTTTTGCAACAACATCTACCTTCGTTCATACAAAATCCATTCGCGTATTGGTACTGGATGCATATATTGTTGCAACCATTGCGATTTTGCAGAGATTTTTTACAGGTAATACTATCGAAGCAAGAATCTGATGTCGGCTGCCCGTTCCGTTCTTCCAATTGGTTCTTGTCGGCATCGAAATTTTCAACATCTGTCGAAGAATCTTGAGAAATGTTATTTTTGGGCTAGTAAAAAATTCAAAATTGTTTTAGTTAACTAAATCAACTCACCATTTTGAGGTTCAGTTGCTGCAGTGCTCAGAAGTACCAGTGACAGGACAATGATCAAACAGTTGCTCAAATATAAAGCGGCCATGTTTCTAAAAGAAACTAGAATTGTCAGTTTGAGATCAAACGTTGAGTCAAGTTCCTGTTCATTATTGCTGAATCCTTGCATATACATATTGCGAAAATACATCGATTAGTTTTAAGCTTGCCGCACACGACATCGGATCAGAACCCTTCCGAACGGAAACAGAATCTTGTCTGCACATTAGGTCAGAACTAGACAGTCGAAAAACAGCAGCCGTAGAGCAATAGTGAGGAAGGTTTGCACGCTGAGCCAGCACATGCGTATAGTTTTGGAATGTTTCGGAAACAGTCTAAATATTCCCTCTGCAGCAAACCAATTCGTTCCGATCCGACGTCGTGGTATTTCCGATCCAAGCTATCGTGCAGGGCTCCATTGAAATGCTCGTTACCAAAATATTCTGATTCGCTTCGTTCCGATCTGATGTAGTGTAAGGCAAGTTTAAAGCATTAAGCCGGTTTCACACTATGCTACATGACTTCGTAGGCGCAATGTTAAATGGAATATGATGTGTCCAAAAACATTGTCTCGATTTTAGCTACTTTCAATGCCTTTAAATTGAATTTTGAACAATAATTGAAGTTGTAATCACTTCTTGAATGTTTGTGGCCATATCGGTTTTTTTTTTCATTACTCAAACGGGTTTTTATTTTATACAATTTTGAAATATGCTAATTTGCTTGACCCATGTTAAAGACCATTGACCTATTTAAGATCTATTTTGCTAGGCACCTTTTGGTTCTTTAAAATCATCTGTCATATATGACCTTAGTGGTAGCATTAGGGTTACAGTTGAAATATCATGACTTTGTTTCAAATACTATATGTTCCTTAAAAACATGTTGTAAAATATTTTCGTTTTCTTTTCTCTTTTCAGCCAGTATTTTTTTACGCATGTGAGACCTTGGCTTAACAGTGCAATAATAAAGGAAAAAAAATGTTTAGTTTACCTGGAGTTGACGTAGATCTTATTGGTAAAGTAAAAAGAACGACAAGGTTACCAAGGTGGTGTCGGAAGAATGGTATCCTTATGAATTTTTTTAGAGGTTTTATATGTTTTTTGCTGGCAATGTGAACTTATCATGAGGCAATTTGATGTGAACACATTTATGAATGATTTCTTTTATTCTAAATGGCAAAGGATGACAGTGAAGGATTAGTTTTCGGAAGCTAAAAGGCAGTGTAGATGACTAGATCCGGCATTATGTCCTGGTTATATACATTAACAGCTGGGACGCGCTAGAATACGGAATAATGGCATTACAGCTTATGTCCATATATTATTGCAACTAAATCCGGGATCACACTAAGGAAACATTTTGCAACACGTAGCAGGTGACACACTGGCATATACGACATGATGCACAACGTTTCCTCTGTGGCATGCTACAAACGTGACACGGACGTCATGTTGCACGTTGTCGCCATTGTATTCAGTTTCTCTCTATCATTCTGGCTTTCACCATGTCATTATCGGTCAAAGCCAGAATGACAGGGTGAAAGCATGGTTGGGTCATATCGATAGCGGAAGGTGGACCTTTCAATATGTGCTTACAGTGTCATTGATCAAGAGGGGCGAATAAAACAGAAACGGTGGTGGGCACTGGACACACAAGCCTTTTCTCAACCGAGAAAACATTCAGTTCACCCTGAAATTAATAGATGGGTAGGAGTTCGAAATCCCCAAAACACCAATTTAGTAGTGAATTTACACAGGAGGTCCTCAAGTAGTTTAACAGTATTTTAAAAGCCTATAGGCTTTTAAAGACTATAGTCTTTAATAATTAATAGCAAACTGAGCTCTTTTGACTCTTTGTTCATGTTTCAAAAAGCATCCACACTATGAAATGTTTCACAACGTTTCGCGACGTTGTTTAAGATTTTCAGTAACAATTCTAGATCACGCGCTCTGTAATATAATTATCATGCTTCATTCTAGCGAGTGTGATTACCACCGTTTTGGTTTGTTTTCAAAAAATTTCACTAAAGTATATGTATGTTGCATCAAGTTCAACAAGTTTGTGCAACAAGTTGACAAGTTAATATTGGATATTCCTAGAGGTGGGACGAATCCTAAATTTCCTCGAATCCGAATCCTAAAAGGGTTTCAAATCTCTCGAATCCTTCATATAAGAGAATCATATATTATTCATTAAGAAGATACAAATAAATAAAATAATATTAAATAATAAATTATTGTTAATAAAAAAAACAGTGTGTACGTGGCACTCAGGTTCGCCACAGGGTGATATTGGTGATCCGGGTACAACACCGAAATTGAAACAATTCCCGAATATCGCTTCGAATATTTCTCAAGATTCAAGGATTCGAATGTCCCATTCCTAGTAATTGCACAAGGAAACCAATTAATTACTGTTGTGGAATCTAAACATTCTGGAGCTATACTAAGTAGCCTAAAGTAGTTGTACCCAGGGGCAGATCTACATTGGGGCTAATTGGGCTTGAGCACAAATTCTGAGTGGGCCCCAAGACACAATACAAGTATCGTGTAATTGTTGAGAGAGAATTATCTCTCAACACCTACAAGATACTTTTATTGTAGTTATTTTCAGGGTAATTAATTAGCCTGAAAATAATTACAATATCTTAAAAAATTAAAACAGTATATTTTTACCGTATATTGTGACGGACCTTTTTCCACTAGTAGAATCTGCTCTTTTAGGTTGATACGAGCGAGTTTTCACTCGTATGGATAGTGAGTGGCTAGGTCACTAATTCTACTGGCCCGGGAGGACTAGACCAATATAACGTCTATTTCGTGTCCTCACTAGTCTCTGGCAAAAGACTTCACAGTCTTGAGGATCTTTAATCTCTGTATCTCTCGGACTTTCGTCCGTAAATCTGCCCTAAGAATCGTGCAAAATATACTCACTCTCTTGTGTTGCAGGTTTGCACCTGTTGGGTCATCGAAGTATCCAAAAAGGTGAAGAGCTGCAATGATGAAATGCACAACCGCGGAATTTTAGTCAAAAACAATTAAACACCACTGTTTAGTTTAAATATAAAATCGTTGTTTATTTCGTAGATAAAAACATTAAATGAATCGAACTGGTTTAAGAACACAACACATAGAAATAATAACATTCAAAATAATATCTAAAAACCTAGCCAGAATTGGGCATAGGTTCGTTATTTAAGAACTAACTGAAAATCCTTCAAAAATCTATCCCAATTTGGGCATAGGTTCTCTGTTTAAAAAAATGCTTCCTTACATACAAAAACACGGCCTTTTTATACCCAAAAAGAGGATACTGAGAACACTTTCTCAGTAGCCCCTGATTGGGCAAAAACAAAAGTAAAAACCAAACTGGCCAATCAAAAGTGATTGACCAGTGGTCACCAAAATATTAGACACGTCACCCTTTTAATTAAAAGGGGGAAAAAACGAAAACAACTTCGAATTAAAATGATAAGAATCCACTCATGTGGAAGGATAATACAATGGTAAAGAGGGGAGAACGATAAGGTCAAGCTAAAAATAGAATCTGGGTCAATCGGTACCTATTAGTACCGAGTGGCCCAGAAGCTACAAAATACACAGTGCCTACAAAATTAAAGAAAACAAAACGGCGCTAAATTAATAAAATAGCGGCGGCCCCAAAACGTCTCACTCCCCCCGACTAAGCGAGAAGTACCCTACTTCTCAAGAATTTTCTTAAAAATCCTCCTCCCCCCGACTGGATCTAAACACAGAGACCCAGGGGTATCACAGGTATACGAAAATATCAAATAAAACAAAATTGACTTATATAGATTTTGGAAAATACAAAATTTCTAAAAAAAACGAAAAAGAACAAATCACTTTATACAATTAGAAATTTATGAAATAAATCGCGCTACTAGTCCGGCGACGATTCTGTTCCCTCGGACGTCTCAGGACTTACGGGTTGCCAACACCTGGTGCCTCGGTACTCGTTCCGGGCTTGGTGACGTCGTCTTCTTCTTCTTGACTTCGGGACATCCATGACTGGTCGAGGCGGCGAAGTCTCTTGATTTATTTCTCCCATCCGACGGCGCTGCGAAATGCGGTAAATTCGAATTTCTTTGTCGTCTGGTGTCTCTCTTTGAGTTTCTGGGTTCAATTTGGTTGTTTTAATGCCAAATTTCTCCCATCTTGGTGGCAAATTAGCGTCTGCATAATTTTTCTTCTCTCCACCACGTGTTTGCACACGGGAATCCAATTGGACTGGTTCTTTTGGAGCAGTTTTCTTTGGTCTCCCGCGTTTTCTTTTAGGTGGTTCCAGTGGCATCTCTGGAATTTCCTCTTCTTCTTTTTCAGAAGTTTCCAGATGAGTTTCTTGGCTGGCATCGGGGATAACTTCTTCTTCTTCTTTACGACGAACGTCTGGAGTACTCTCAACAGGTAAGTTGTCGTCTGCTTCGTTGATAATTTCTTCATCAGCGTCGGACTCTTCCTTGGCGCTGGCAACTTCTTTGATGTCGTCAGATAAGTTCATTTGAGGAGCCCTCAGGTCATTGGCCTCGTAGTAGGGTTTCATCTGTTGAACATTGACAGTATCTCTCATAGTCAAACCAGATCGAGTAACGTACTCGATCTCGTAGACTAGATCGGTTAGTTTCTTCGTGACTATGCAAGGTTCTTTGTATGGCCAGATAAGTTTCTGAGCCATTCCTGGCTTTGGCACACGATCTCTTATCAATACTTTCTGACCCGGCTTGTAATCCGGAATCGTACGATGCTTTTCGTCGTACTTTCTTTTCTGCACCTCCTGGGCAGCTTCGATATTCTTTTTAGCAGCATCCAGAGCTGGATCAGACTGCTCTGCTTCGTCTGTTACGGGCGGTGGCACGATAGGAGCGTGTGGCATCATGTTATCCAACGTGGTCCTGGGCTCGCGCCCGAACATTAATCGATATGGCGAAAATTTCGTTGAGTTATGTTCTACCAGATTGTAGGCCATAACTGCGTCACCTAATTTCTTTTTCCAGTCAGCCTGCTGCTGAAGGACATCCAAGTGACGTTTCACCACTTCCATGACTGTATGGTTCGTTCTCTCTGCCAACCCATCAGCTTGAGGATGATAGGCTGTCGTGGCTGCATGCTGGATTGCGTAGGTCTTGAAAAACGCTTGAGTCTCGTTACTCAAAAATTGGGGTCCTCGATCAGTGATGATCTTCTGAGGAACTCCAAATTCGTTTACAATTTTATCCTTGACGAAGGCAATTGCTGCCTGAGCGGTTGCTCTTGCCACTGCTTTGGCGATGCAATACTTCGTCGCGTAGTCCACTGCAATCAAGATATGTTGAACTCCTCCGATTGACTTCGGAAGAGGACCAACATAATCCATCCCCCAGCACTCTGTCGGTTTTCCCACAATGATTGGTTGTAACAATCCAGGTACTTTTTGGTGCGACAGTTTGGTTCTCTGACAGATGTGGCACGACCTGACATAGTCTGCGACGTCTGTTTTCATTGTTTTCCAATAGAATCTCTTCTGGATTCTCTTCATCGTTTTGGTGAATCCGAAATGTCCGGCCTCAGGCACATCATGGAGCATCTCGAGAATCCCAATTCTCAATTGTCGGGGCACAGTGCACGTTAGTACTGGCACGGTGTCTTCATACTTCAGGTGGTATAAAACGCCATCCACTATCGCAAACTTTTTGTGATAGGGATGCAGTCGATCTTGCTGGAGTGATTCTTTGATGAGGAGAAGTTCTTCATCAAGGGATTGCTCCCGTTCCCACTGGAAATCGTTGTAGACAGTAAAGATGTGAAGGTCTTCGAGAGCTTCCATCTCCCCATTCTTGTGCTTCCAATTAGCAGGAACGTTGCTCTCGTAACGTGAGACACAATCGGCGTCCACGTGCGTTTTACCTTTCTTGTAAACTACTTCATAATCATATGGCTGTAGTTTCATCTGCCATTTACCCAATCGGCCATCTAGATTCTGTGCTGTTTTTAAATAGCACAGGGCCTTATGATCGGTAAATACTCTGAATTTCCGGTTGAAAACATACGGTCTGGCTTTTTCTATGCCATAAACGATTGCAAGACATTCTTTTTCAGTCGTTCCGTAGTTTCGTTCTGCTCCCTGGAGTTTTCGGCTGTAGTAACCTAGAACTCCAGGTTTCTTTTCGTTTTTCGCATACTGATAAATTATGACACCAATCTGGTAATCACAAGCATCAGTGTGCAAGGCAATTTCTGCCTCCGGATCATACAAAGTTAGAATCGGAGCGGAGCAAAGAGCCTTCTTCAGACTATCAAAAGCGACCTCGCAGTCGTCATCCCATTTGAAGTCCAGGTCCTTCTTGACTAGGGCTTGCATTGGTTTGGCGATCTTGGAGTAGTTCTCGATGAAACGGTTGTAGTAGCCGGTCATCCCAAGGAAGCTTCTGACGTCAGTCATGTTTTTCGGTGCAGGAAATCCTTGAATTGTCTGCACTTTCTCTTCATCAGGTCGAATACCAAGGGCACTAATCTTGTGGCCAAGGTAGTTGATCTCGTCTTCTCCAAAGAAACATTTGCTGGGCTGAAGACTTAAATTGGCATTCCTGATGAGCACCAAGATATCTCTCAATCTTTTCATGAATTCTTTGAAGTCCTTCGCAAAGATGACGATGTCATCTAAATAAACCAGGCAGGTCTCCCATTTGTGGCCTGCCAGTAACAAATCCAAAGCACGCTGCATCGTCGCAGGTGCGTTCATCAAACCAAACGGCATTCTGTTAAATTCGTAGAGGCCATTTGTGCATACGAAAGCCGTTTTTTCTCGATCTCTTTCTTCCACCGGAAATTGCCAATAACCTGATATTAAATCCAAGGTTGCAAAAATCGTGGCTCCTGAAAGTGAGTCGAAAGCGTCATCTATCCGGGGTAACGGATATTGGTCAGGTTTGGTTTGAGCATTTAATTTGCGATAATCGACGCAAAATCGATGCTGACCATTCTTCTTCTTGACAATCACCACCGGACTTGCGTACGGACTCTTGGATGGGCTTACAATGCCGGCGTCCAACATCTCACGTAGTGTCGACTTGATGATCTCTCTCTGAGCAGGTGAAGTACGCCGGAGTGGTTCTCGAACCGGCGGGTTTTCACCCGTGTCAATCACGTGTTTTGCCAAATTTGTCTCTTTCAAGTCGGAGGTCTTGAAGGCAAAAATATCTCTGAATTCTCCGAGAAGCTTCCGAATCGCCATTTTTTCTTCTCTTGGACGATTCGGATTGACGTTAAGACTGTCTTGAAATTCGACATATTCTTTGGATCTCACTTGGTCACTTTGAGCTTCAATTTTGTAAATCGAGGGGCCCACAGGCACATTAAGAGCTGTGACGACGTCCTCGATCTCTGCGATCGTTTCTCTGGCTCCGAGGTGCATAACCTCTCCAGATGGATTGAAGATTTGGATTTGAAGGATAGACTTTCCTCTTCCTTCAATGATCCCAGGAGAAACTTTGATTCCTCTCTGTTGGAGCGTGCTTTCGCACGAGTCGATGAACTGGAGACTACCTTCTTGTAGATCATCAGGAGCATTGACCTCGACGATTGCAGCTTTCTTTGGATCCAACACGAGATTCTGGACCAGGCGTAGTTTTGCTGGCCCCTTCTTCAGGAGTTTCTCTTGTAGATCCTCTTCCTCTTGATTTCTAAGATTTCGAATGAAATCTTCTGCTTGTTGCTGCTTTTGGAGAGTGTCCGGCAACAGTTCCTCTCTGAAGTAGACTTTCTTGTTGTTCATGTCCAAGCAAAGGTTGAGATCTTTTCCGAGGTCGTTCCCCAGCAAGGCCTCACGTCGTCCTTTGATGACAATCACTTTTCCTTTGACAAGCTTCTCGGCGACTTGAATCGGCACGATGACTTGTCCCATGATGTTCAGTGGGCTACCTCCGGCGCCAGTCAGATTTGGCGGGAACGGAAGTGGATCCACAATGAGCTTCATGTCTTTCACTAATGACTCGCTGATGACAGACGTTTCGGCGCCACTGTCGGCAGTCATTTCTAACTCACGACCTCCAAAGTTCACACGAACTTTAGGTGCCGTCTGCTCGTCTTGATTTTGGACTTGAAGTTCACGAGGCGTGACTGTCTCAGTCAACTTGGTCCAAACATCTCGAATCGTTTGTGTACAACACGGGTTTTGCAACCGATAGAGAAGACTAGACTCTTCAGTTGAACCCTTAACAGGTGTAGCTACTCCCTCTTTCACTACTCCATGTTCTGCTTTATATTTTTGAGCAGGTGTGGGTACTTCTTTGGTTTTCGCCACAGTCTGCCCCTGCTTAATAACAGGAGTGGCTACTTTCGTTTTCACTACACACTGTTCTTCTTGGGTTTTAACAAGAGTAGCTCCTTTTGAGACTACTACTTGTTCTTCTTTAGTCTTAACAGGTGTGGTTACTCCTTTTTCCGCCAAACTCTGTTCTGCTTTATTTTTAACAAGAGTAGCCTCTTTCGAGACTACTACTTGCTCTGCTTGAGTTTTAACAGGTGTGGTTACTCCCTTTTTCGCCACACACTGTTCTGCTTTGTTGGACATCTTGGCGTCGTTCGTTTTTGCAAACGACGTAGAGGCCCCACTTTGCAGTGGTTTCCGCCGGCTCCCATCTTCGTAGATAGTACGGATTTGGATCCCATCTCCAAAGTCTGCTTTATGCGTCGGAGAGTCCTTTAGCTGTACCGCAGCACAGCTCTGCTCAGGTGTTGTCGATTCCTCTTCTTTGTCGGCGTTTTGGCACGGGCTACCCAGACCTGGAGACATCCCCGCATGGTTGACCGCAGCCATCCCAATAGATTCTCTCATTATCCGGTCCCGTCGAACCTTGACGTCCACTTCTTCAGGTTTCGGCAACTCCTCTTCTTGTGGTCTCTCTTCAACATCTTTTCCGGGCGTCACTACTTTGGGTGCGAGTGGCGCCCCTAGTAGTTTAAAGCCTTCTGGTGGTTTTCGAAATGAAAATAGTGCGTTTGATTATTAATTAATACCGGTACCATTTTCATCCCATTCGGTAGAACGTGGATTTCGTCAGCGCAGAAGATTTTCGGCGCCGTCGTTTCCGACGGTTCATCAACTCGGTTGACTGGAGTTGGTGGAGTCGTCTTGTTCTCTTCCTTCCTCGGTTTCGGTTCATTGGTGCACTGGAACGCTCTGTGTCCAGGCTCCTGACACTGATAGCAGATGAGTGGTCCAGTAGATCTTTTTCTCTGCTGGAATTTCTGTCCACCATCTTGATTCGTCTTCGTGTCCTGCGTCTTTTCAGACGTGGCCGTGTTCCTGTTCGTCCACGTCTGTTGTTTCTTTTGCTGCTGTTGCTGCTGTTTCGGTTGTTGAGGCTTCTGCTGCTGGGCCGGCTGGTTACCAGTAGTCGTCTTGTACGTCAACATATTCTCTTCTATCAGCTCTCCCTCAGTCTGGGCGGCAAACTTGACGAAGTCGTAAAGATTGTCCTTCGGTGCTCCAAACAGATGCAGCTTCAAAGATGGTAAAAGACTTTTCCTCAGGCTCGAAATCAGCAAAGAGTCGTCATCATTGGGATGTATCCTTCGATACATCTCTGCATACTCTTCTGCATAGACCTTAAAAGTTTCATTATCTTTTTGGGTCCTTGCGGACAGCTCATTTTTCATTCTCACTTTTTGGTCAGGTAACAGAAATTCATTTATAATTCCGTTACGCATCATAGGCCAATTTATTTCGCCATATTCCAACCGAAAACGAGCAAGCCATTTGATTGCTCGTTTACGAAGGAGACCAGTAAAGTGACTGCATCGCTGCAGGGAGTTCCATTGGTGCGCAATCGCAATATCTTCGAACTCTTCAACATAAAGAAGTATGTTCTCAGATCCATCGTACTTTGGAAAACCCTGAAGTGGATGAAGTGAATTCTTTTCAGAATACGACGTGGGTCCCAGGTTCGGAGTCCATTCAGGAGCTTCGGCCCTGAGCTTACGCCCGGATTCTGTCGGTGATTTACTTCGTTGTCTGAGATTTCTCTCATGTGTGTGTTCAAGGCGGTGTGGAGTCGATTCTCCACATAACCGTCTTACCAATTCATCTCGGCTCTCAGGAGTGGCGTCTTTCATGAGTTCAGCAAACCGATCGACCATCTTCAGCTCGTTGCTTCGTTGAGAGGCTTCAGAAGATGCTGCTTCAATCTTTAGTCGGGCGTCGGCTTGGCGTTCTTCTTCTTCGGCGCGTTTCTCTTCCTCCTGGAGTCGCTTCTCTTCAGCAAGGGACCTCAGCTTGTCCTCCTTCTCTTGCTTTCGTGTTTCTCGGGCAACACGGCGTGCTTCCCGAGCTTTCGCTCGTTCTTTTATGAGCTGATCACGTCGGCGTCTGTATTGGAGTTGCTGGGAGAACCTTGCGGTTATTCCGTTGGTATTCATCATTATGTATCGTAATTTGTGTCAATTAAAAACGTAAAAGTGTTTCGAAAAATTTTTGTTTTGTTTCAAAATTGTTTGCACAATTGAATTACGATAATTTTCGTGTTTTTCAACACGTTTCTTAGGGCAAAACGAGGTAGCAAGTTTTATAAACTACCCCGCACCTCCACCATATATTGTGACGGACCTTTTTCCACTAGTAGAATCTGCTCTTTTAGGTTGATACGAGCGAGTTTTCACTCGTATGGATAGTGAGTGGCTAGGTCACTAATTCTACTGGCCCGGGAGGACTAGACCAATATAACGTCTATTTCGTGTCCTCACTAGTCTCTGGCAAAAGACTTCACAGTCTTGAGGATCTTTAATCTCTATCTCTCGGACTTTCGTCCGTAAATCTGCCCTAAGAATCGTGCAAAATATACTCACTCTCTTGTGTTGCAGGTTTGCACCTGTTGGGTCATCGAAGTATCCAAAAAGGTGAAGAGCTGCAATGATGAAATGCACAACCGCGGAATTTTAGTCAAAAACAATTAAACACCACTGTTTAGTTTAAATATAAAATCGTTGTTTATTTCGTAGATAAAAACATTAAATGAATCGAACTGGTTTAAGAACACAACACATAGAAATAATAACATTCAAAATAATATCTAAAAACCTAGCCAGAATTGGGCATAGGTTCGTTATTTAAGAACTAACTGAAAATCCTTCAAAAATCTATCCCAATTTGGGCATAGGTTCTCTGTTTAAAAAAATGCTTCCTTACATACAAAAACACGGCCTTTTTATACCCAAAAAGAGGATACTGAGAACACTTTCTCAGTAGCCCCTGATTGGGCAAAAACAAAAGTAAAAACCAAACTGGCCAATCAAAAGTGATTGACCAGTGGTCACCAAAATATTAGACACGTCACCCTTTTAATTAAAAGGGGGAAAAAACGAAAACAACTTCGAATTAAAATGATAAGAATCCACTCATGTGGAAGGATAATACAATGGTAAAGAGGGGAGAACGATAAGGTCAAGCTAAAAATAGAATCTGGGTCAATCGGTACCTATTAGTACCGAGTGGCCCAGAAGCTACAAAATACACAGTGCCTACAAAATTAAAGAAAACAAAACGGCGCTAAATTAATAAAATAGCGGCGGCCCCAAAACGTCTCAATATATATGCTACAAACAACATTTATAAATTTTATTTCAATTTTTTTTTTAAAAAAAGACCTCATACATAGCCTCCTATAATACATATAGGATATAATATATAATATATATAGGAGGCTATGACCTATCGAATCATTGGATATCCTGCGCATGTGCAGAACAAAGTGGCAGTGAGGGGGGGGGGGGGCAAGCTCAATGATGACAGGCAAGTAACTTTGACAGGAATTGAGTTATATATGATATATTTGGTCTGACCAAGGCCTTAAAGTAACCGAGGCCTTAGAGTTACTCTAAGGCCTTGGTCTGACGCTCATAAAAGGGCGGGGCAAACGACTGTATCTCCCTGTTTTTACACACATGTCTCAATGATGTGACTCCCCCCAAAAGGGGGGGGGGGTGGTGGTAGTGGTCTGAAACACAGGCAAGTGTGCGCAGCAGTAAAATTTGTTGGCCCCGACCTTTTATGAGCGTCGTCAATTTCTAATTGGTTTGTTACTTTATCTCATGTCACATGCCCCACCTTTTTCAATTTTTAATTGGTTGATATTTGGTTTGAAGCTCATAAAAGTTGCGAGGCCAACAAAATTTTACTGCTGGGCACACTTGCCTGAGGCTGAAACATGCTGTATTTACTAATACAGTTCAAGTGCGATAGATGTCGCTTCCTGCTTCATTGATTTTGGTCCACGTCGACTGGTCGCTTCAATTAGCAGCGAGGTTATGCTATAACCTTTGATCTTTGACATCAATCATTCAATCCTGACGGAATATTGAACTGAAATTGCTGCAGCACATGTTCAGGTAATTACTCGGTTATGTTTTATTTTTCCTAAAGTGCCTGGAAATGTTAGAAACAAACAAAATTAGTGCACGTGATGAAGGGAGTGAAAAATTGCATTGTTGTGGTTGATAATCTCAATTCTCAAGGTCATTCTAAATTCGATCATTCGTTTATTCAAGATCTTGTGACGTCATTTTGACGTCAAGCACCTTCTGAGATGTTTTCTTGTAGGTCAAGGATAGTAGATACTACTAAAACAGGCAGTTGGGCGCAGCACTTAAAATGTTGTTGGCCCCGCCCTTTAATGAGCGTCGTCAATTTCTAATTGGTTCGATAGTTGGTTTAATGTCACATGCGCCGCCCTTTTTTTCTAATTGGTTGATATTCGGTCTGACGCTCATGAAAAGGGCGGGGCAAACAAATTTTTTACTGCTGCGCCCAACTGCCTGTCTACTAAATTCCTTGGAATTGCAGTTAAAGAAAGTCCAGACTTGTGTAACCTATATCTATGTCTCTTTTCAGAATGGCTTCCTCTAGAACTGGCAAAACCTTAATCGATAACCTGTTATCAGAGTACAAATTGGTAAAAATACAAACATATATTGTATAAAATGTTATATATACATAAAGTATGACAATTAAAAGTGTTGATGGACACAGGTTGTTGTCGAGAAGAAATCATGTCCGTACTGTACCCTTCTTCGAGAGATCTTGGCAAAGTACGAGGTGAAGGACGGTACGATGCAAATCCTCAACATAGAGGGAAGATCCGACTGTAGCGAAATTCAGGACTATATGCTGGACATGAGTCAAAGTAGAACGGTATATTAAAAATGTTCAGAACTTTTGAAACTTGTTAAAGATGGTTTTAAAATGTAAAATGCCTATCGAACTCTTCATTATTCTGCTTTTTCGTAGGTGCAAAATGAAGTGAAACTTCGATGTATTTTAGACACTAGGAAAAGGGGTAGCGCAATCACTTAAGGGTATTTTCGTGTGTTGATATCTTTATCTTTCAAAATAAACGTTTTGCAACGGTTAGCCGACAATATTTTTTTCATTTTTGTTAAGGCTGTACCAAGCCGATTTTGCCGAACCGATTTTTGCCGATTTACTGCTAATCTGGCAAAAATCGGATCGGCGAACAATTGTTAACCGATTTCCGCACTCAACAATTAGGTCTGCTGCCCGATAAAACGGCAGAGGTGGAGGATCAATCAATTTATTACCAACTTTATCACTAATTCATCTTTAAAATGAAATTGTTGTCTTGCCATTTGCTTTGTAAACTCGAAAATTATAATTTAACTCTTTTTCCATACGTTCTTGTACGATCCGCTTGTCTCTTGGTCGACGCAAGCAGCCAAAATCGGTAGTGAAAATCGTCATGATCGCCTCGGTTTAATCGATCAGCATGAGGATTTTTTGTTGTGTGTGATCGGTTCGGTATTGGTTCCGTAAAAAAAAAAAGTGTGATCGCTACAGCCTTAATTTTTGTCTATAAATAGTTTATTTTGAAAAATATCAACTTTGAAATAACCTTAAGTGATTGAGCTATAACCCTTCTAGTTTCTATAAGGTTGTTCTGAAGTTTCGTAGGGATTAGCACTGTTAAGAGAGAATGCTGTGAACTTTTAAAACAACCGAATAAAACACTTCCTAGGTTTTTTGTAAAAAATTTTGCTCTTAGAAAAACACAGAATAATCAAGAGTTGAAAATCACCTGTTCATATAAACGATCTTATGCAGAAATATTTCATCTTCAGCTGCTCAAATGTAAATTTACCTAAATTTTCGGTTGTCTTTCTATCTTTTCTGTTTAGGTGCCTCAAATGTATGTCGATCGACAGTACATTGGTGGTGCCACAGATGTCCAGAAATTGGATCGAGAAGGTCAATTAGAAGGTCTGTTGAAGCAAAATCTCATCATTTAATTAATTGTTAATTCGTGATCGAAGTGAAGGAGGTTAATTTCACGTGTTGAAAATAAACCTTTTTGATTGGAGATGAATTTTATTGCTGTTTGCCAGATTGAATAGGGAAGAGTGGCAAACTTTTTTTGGGGAGAAAATGAGTTTAAAGTTAAGAGAAGATTCATGGCTTAACTTTGCTGAGCTTTTCAAGTGTAAAAACCGTTTTAACTATTCACAATATCCGTTTATTTGGCTCCCCTACAATAGATTGAGATAGAAAAAAATGCAATTTTAAACTCATTTTCTCCCAAAAAAAAAGTGTTTCTTTTAGTTGTGCTCCTCTTCTTGCTGAAGTGTGACATATGTAATGACGACACAAGTGTATGCATATTAAATGAATGCATGCATGCATAATACACATATGCACATAATCTTTCTGACCAAAATTGACAATCAGGTATTTCACACAATTACCAGACAGTGTACAGAACAATCATTTAGGTAGTAAATCAGCTCATTATTTAGTGTAATCAGGTAATGTGCAAAATTACGGATGGGACATTCGAATCTTCGTATACCACAAATCTTGAAAAATATTCGAGATTCGAAAACTCGAATCTTTGCGCTTTTTTTCGTCTTTCGAATCTTTCGAATCCTAACCTAAAAAAAAACTGTTAAAAACTTTTGTAAAATTAGTTTGAACTCCAATTGACGTGCAATAGAAGCGTTCACTAACAAAAAACGGCGATTGTTGCAATTTCGGTTGCAATTTCTGATTACCAATATCAACACCTTGTGGCGACTCTCTTGAGTGCTACATTGTTTTTTATTATTAATAGTTTAATATTTAGTATAATTTCATTTATTTGTATTTTCTTAATGAATAATAGGGGATTCTTATATGAAGGATTCGAGGGATTCAAGAACCGATTCGGATTTGAGGAAATTTAAGATTCGTCCCACCTCTATACAAAATGATAAAAACAATTGCCGAACTGTATGTTACTGCATTATCTAAATTGGCATGTTGAATTACAACATACAGTGGATTTTACCCCAAATATCATTTTATTGAACAATTTGGTGGTATTTCTCATGGTGGATAAAAATTCCATGCATGACAAAGCGTTCAATCTGTTTATTCATCTATCAAGCACAATATTCTGGAACAAAATAACATTCATAATCTGATTTAAATCAGGTTTAAACTACGTTGATTTTAATGGAGAAAAAAAAATCAATTGAATTATATCGCTATTTAAATCATTGATTTAAATCAATCCACTTGCGTACCGGTACTGCTTATTGACAATTCAATCCAAAGAATTTGACATCATCAAATTATTTTATGCACTGTGCACATTGAATTAAAACGCTAATCAATGGTTTCACTTTCCTAGTAACACCTGCAACACGCACACAATTAAAACACATGTGTTTTAATTGTTGTGCGTGTTGTAGGTGTTACTTCATAAGTATATGCGTTGTCTTTCTGTGACACACACACAGACGTACATAAATGGCATGACACAAATGTATACAGTGAGCCAACCATTCACAAGTTTGAAGATGACTTGCCATTTTTTCAATATTGAAGACATTGAAAAAAAAAATGTTGAGTCATTTTAGAATTTTTAAAACTAAACTAAGGGCCCGAATTCAAGAAGGACGTTTTGCACTTCTAACTTCAAATTTAATCATTCTAGCATAGACCGATTTGATTTTGGCATGTTATTAAGGAGTGGGAAGGATGAGCTGCTGAAACAGGTTGATGAGTTTGAACCTGGGTGTTAAAAGGGGAAGCCCCAAAATAAGCCTGGAAGATGGTGGTAAAACGGGATATGGGGGCTTGGGGGGGCAGTTGGCCTTAGAAAACTAAGCTTAAAAATCGTTTTTAAGCTTTCGTAGACCCACTTTGGCGTTTTCAGATGTCACACTGCGCACTGAGTCGGAGGAGTAAGAAGGCTGTGGCACGAATGTGCATTGTGAACTACAATCGCCGTTCAAGCTGATACATTTCTCTAACACACTTAGACACACCCACATTGAAACAATTTTGAGACAAGGGGTGGGTGCCTTTCTTTAATAGGCATTCATTCGCACCAAGATCCGATGTCAGCGACCCACAACATTTTACGGCCCTAGTGCAAATCATTTCAATACCAGCGTGCAATTTCGGGAACTTTACGAAGGCGGTAGTAGTTCTGACTTTTGAAGATTGACATTCAAGTGCTCCGTTTCTTTCTTGAATTTGCGCCTGAATAAGGGAAAATGAAAATTAGTTGACTTATGCTTGGCATTTTAAGATATTCTCAAGTAGTCGAATCGACTACTTGAGTCATTTAAGTCAAAAGTTAGCTGAATCGTACTTACACACTGCTACCTCTAAGACATCCGTCGGTGGAAGTTCATCAACTGAAGAAAATACAGTTAATTTTGTTCCTACAGTTAATTACATTGTTACTCGCAAAACAGAAAAGTCGAGAGATTTGAGATTCACTTAAAACTTTATTTATGAAAACTTTATAAACAAAAAATACATGAAGCGTATTACAAATGATGCAAACATTTGCATAAATTCGTAAAAAATGTAACGTGTATCTTTATAACAGATGGCAACAGTTTGAAAGGAAGAAATGAAGACAGTTTCCATATGTAAAAAAAAATGTGCAACAACAGTGTGTAACAATGGTAAATTTTATGATCAAGACGAAGAGGTTGGTTTCGGAGTTCCGAACACCTGCGATAACCACCGTAGATGCCTCGAAGCTAACTGCACTTGACTACCATCGGAAAGTTCACTGTTGGTAAACTGTATCTCGTCTTCGAGTTTGAAAGTCGTTAAGAGACGACACGACTCGACGAAGTCCACTTTGGTTCTCTTGCATATATCGGACCGACACTATCTGTTTCTAAGGCACCGAGACTAAATAGAAACTGCCTTTACGAAACGGCAGTGATACCATAGAGTTTCGTGACCGGGAAAATCATGGATTAGATTGTGTATAAAATTGAGTTCGACGGCGAGTAGATCGGTCAGTGTTTTAGTATCGATCGCAACGCGAGGCAGCGACCTCTGTCTCGAATCGCTGACATATTTTGCCAGCGTCATCAATAAATACTATCTAAATTGGAGACCGCTGTGGTCCGATACGTTCCGTTGAACTCATCCTTCGCTCCATTTCATATTGTTTAACAGAACCTTTTTTTTTTTTTCAAAAAGTAAATCATTTGAGAAGTGTTCGTTGAATTAAAAGGGCTGAGAAATTAGGGAACTTTCTCGAAACAACAATAGTTTCAGAATGGCGGGAAATTAAAGCACGTGACAATATTTGCATATAATTAAATTTATTGCACTCAAAATTAAAATTCCGATTTTTCTGGAGGGAGAAAAAAAGCTTTATCTTTACTAATTTCCGGAAAATGTTTTCATCCCAATTTTTAACTATTTTTCGGGTTGTTTTTAAAAATTTTTAATTTTAGAAATGGACGAATAACACTTCTCGAATTCGAATATTAAACGGAACTCAAATATTCGAATACCCCGAATAGTTATTTGAGGTTTCGAGCTTATTTGAACTTTTGAGCTTATGCGAGGCTACGTCACCGTGTCGTCTAAGTAGTTAGTGTTAAATTCATCAACAGAAAGTTAATCTGACCCTTAGGGTCGCAATAATTAGTCGACTAAACAGATTACCGAGAAACACGACGTACGAACAATCGATCGTACATCTGTTTCTCCACTTTTGCCTCTTTCTCTATACCTGTGACTGAAAACCTCGGCGCTCTTTGGCTTATTCGTCAGTATAACTTTGCTGAGTCGAATTTCGTCACTCTCCTCAATCCGTCCCTGTGATACGAGTTCTTTCCGAATGTTCCAGACAGTGAGCAATCCAGGATTGAGCAACGAGGCTATCTCGATCCATTCTGTAACAGTCGTCTCATCTGAAAAGAAGAAAAAATAAGACAACTGAGGCATAAATCATATTATTTTTTTACACAAATATTATAGCAATTGAGTGAGACGAGAACCCGTTTTCAGTTTCCGTTCCCTCCATTTCATGAGATTCGAATAGACGTGTAAGTAAAGGAACTTGACGCACCAACATTGTAAACCTATCTTCGTGCCGATCACGATCACCGGACTCTTTATTTTGAGACTCTAACACGGGAACAACAAGACAACCTAATAAATGTATGCAGTCATTCTACACAAATACAAAGCAATTAAGCAGAACCACCATTTGGACAGTAAATTCACACATTTCCTAGCTGGTAAGGTAATTGTGTAGAATGACTGAAGTCTAAAACAACGATTATGTATTAAACTGTCGTGTCGCTAAAACAACAATTATGTAAATTGTCGCGTTGCTTTATAGGCATTCTGCACATTGCCTAAAACCTACAGCGCTCGTCAATTTGAAGAATAAGTTGTTTTACACATTGTCTAGCGATTGTGTGGAATGACATATTTTCCACTTTGACTGTAACGTTTACTCACATGTTAGGTTCACGTTTGAAAGCGCAAGAAATGTCAAACATGATTCTTTTGGCCAATTCTTCTGCCTCCATTTTTAACATTGCTATTTTCTAATGTACAGCGGCGAATAGAATGCCGCTCCGTGTCACATTTTAGTGACATCTTTGTTCTGTTGGTTCTCACACTCACAGCGTTTTATAAGGATAGCGCGATAAGTGATTGATCAAGTTGTCAATCACCAACTTGATCAATCACTGAAGGGGGTGTTTAAACTTACTATAGTTTCCTATATGGCAAGTTGGCAACTTATGGTTTCTTAATTGCTGTTCTATTTTTCATGTTTCCCACTAGAATAGCGCTGCATGTTATGGGGGGCCTTTTTTATATCACATTGTGTTGCGTTTTTGTCATGTAAACTCATGTGTATTGGTTAAAATGTAAATTCGGTAGTGAATTAATGCCCTATTCATTGGTTTATCATTTTATCGTTAAGATGTAATTTAGTTTGATATTATCTTTCACTACAATGTAATATTACAAAGCCTATAGTAAATTTATATTTTGTCCTTCAGTATATTTGTTAATTACAGTATGAATGTTGCGCAATCATAAGTAAAATATATAATTTAACTTAAAACATATGCAACCCTCATAGGCCATCTAGTAAATTTAGCCCTCACAACATACAGCACCGACCTGGTGGTAGTGGCCATTTTATTGTAGCTGTTGCTAAGCTGTGTCACAGAATCTGAATTCTGCGGGGTAACCTCCTTGGTTCTCACTACGGTTTCTGTGTATGTTTATTATTGTAGAAGCTATGGTTTACAAGTCATAGATGTTTAGTGGAACTTTAAGGTAAGTTGTGGGTGTTTTGTAATTGTTCATTTATAGCCAGAAATTTTTCAATTTTTAATGATCCTCGCAAGGCCGCAAATCGAATGACTTCTCGATCGATTTACGAGTCGATTATTTGCGGCTTATAAGGCAGATTACGACTCGTAAGTCGTTCTAGATTATAATATGCATCTAAAGTTTGGTAAGTAGTCTTTAATTTTAATTATTTGCCGCAAATATGGTGAAAACAACGATCTATATAGATCGTTGGGTGAAAAACACAGCCTAAAAAATATATATAGTAAAAATAGGTTATGAAAGTGACAGTTGCTTTCGAAAGCCACTTGGTGGCGCTCTTCCTGAATAACCACTATGACTCAGCATTATCACGTGACATCCGTTTAGCCCAATCACAGTTGAACACGTAACGAGCAATGCTGTGATGTTAAAATCTGCTGTAGACAGTAGAAATATATATAAGTGAGTCTGTGTGTAGAAAGTTAAAGAGAAGCGTTTTGTCTTGTGTCGTTGGTGCACGTATTTTCTTGTCTCTCAAGTGATTCGTGATTTCCAGTGAAATTTGGCAAAAAATACTAGAAAAATAAAGTTTATCCCATTTTCTGACACTGAAAAGAAAACATTCTGATTAAAACCTGTCGATTCCATTCCGAAAGAGTGAAGAAATCGACTTCAAAGTAAGAAATATATGGTGACGTCTGTACCGAAGTCGTGTAATACTGTAGCGTACACCTGCCTCATCGTAAGAAGAAGCGTGTGACGTCAGAGGAGTTGTTGAAAAATTTAGAATTGTCATTTTGTTTGCTAAAAAAAGACGATATCAAACGTTTTTAACAGTTTAAACGAAAGGATTCTTAAATTCCTTTCGTATTATCCCGGCGTTTTTATTAGACAAAATGAGACAAATGAAACAATCCTAAATTTTTCGTCAATTTCTATGACGTCACAAGGATCTTTTTATGACGTGACATATTAGATATAGACCAAACTTGTCTCATGTTATGCAATAGGCATCTATGTACATGTAATAGGCATTTGTGCCCAGCATTAGAATTTCTTTTGCTCCGCCCTTTTTTGAACGTCATCAATTTGTAATTAGTTTGTTACTTGGACTGACGTCATAAAGGGGCGGAGCAAAGGAAATTCTAATGCTTTGCACAATTGCCTGTGTAACCACCACTACTCAGCATTATCACGTGACATCCGGTTAGACCACAGAATAGGGAATCTTTCCCTAAACTGTGGTTTAGACCAATCACAGTTGAACACGTAAAGAGCAATGCTGAGGTTTTAAAAGTCTGCTCTGCTGTAGAAAGTTAAATAGAAGCATTTTGTCTTGCGTCACTGGTGCCCACATTTACTTGTCTCTGTCAAGTGAAGCGTGATTACAAGTGAATTTTGGCGAAAATACTACAAAAATAAAGTTTATTCTATTTTCTGACACTGAAACGAATACATTTTGACCCAAATCTGTCGATTTCATTCATAAAGAGCGAAGAAAATCGACTTTAAAGTAATAAAGATATGGTCACGTCGTGTATTAGTGTAGTGTATACTTGCCTAGTCGTAAGAAGAAGCGTGTGACGTCAGAGGGGTCGTCGAAAAATTTAGAATTGTATCATTTTGTTCGCTAAAAAAAAAAAAAGATATCAATCGTTTTCAACAGTTGGATTTTTAAATTCTTTTCTTATTACGCCGCGTTTTTATTATACAAAATGAAACAATGGTAAATTTTTCGTCAATTTCTATGACGTCACAAGGTTCTTTCTATTACGATGATATAGAA
Source organism: Brachycybe producta (assembly GCA_036925085.1). Lineage (NCBI taxonomy): Eukaryota > Metazoa > Arthropoda > Diplopoda > Playtdesmida > Andrognathidae > Brachycybe > Brachycybe producta. The sequence goes on from JAUPFP010000002.1 coordinate 4,575,843, forward strand.
GGCTATGGTTTAGTATAAAGGCGACTATAGTAGAACACGACACCCTTTGGGAAGTTGTAGTCTTTAAAATTACTGTTTCCTATTTGGTTTAAAGTGTAAACGCATCTTAAAAGCTTAATTATTTTATCTTTCAAGCGTAACATTAAGGAGCAATTGAAAGTGTATTAGAAACTAGAAGAGTAGTGCCGTCACATACTAGTATTTTCACGTTTTTAACTTTCAAAATATACTTTTTAGTGAAAAATTAAAAAATATGTCGTCTGCTTATTATGAAACATATCAATATGAAATTACCTTCAAGTGATTGAGTTGCCCTTCTAGTTTCTAAAACACATAAACATTTTTTTGAATTTGGCACCTGGAAGACAGACTAATGATAGTTTTAAGGGTGTAAAACAGCATAATAATTTTATTATACTTCGATCTCACCTTTTTTCACGTCATAAGATGACGTGACAAAAGGTGAGTATTGTAAGTTATTGCATTTATTAGAAAATGACACACATTCTTGATTGTAATTTATACAGATGGACAGTGTTCAGTGGGGACATAGGAGGCTATGGTGGGGAGAATTGGAGGAGGACAATTGTGTTTTTGATTGGGCAGCAATGGACATCCGCAGTGGCAGCTTTCGTTTGAGCCAATATTTGGATAGCCATCAAAGTTCGTATTCCGTGTTTCGATGCCTCTCTGAACTAGAATCGGACCATTTCACGGCATTTGTCAAAAAGCATTTGGAGATTTTGTTGAGTGCGCCAATGGAGGAGGACGTGGACGTGTTCCATACGACCAAATCGGACCGAGTAACGCCGGCCGAAACGCATCGTCAAAGGTTCGGACTTTTTGGTTCTTCTTCTGGTTCTGGGGGAAATTCAAATATGAAGGGGACCAGAAAAGGTTTTTTAATCAAGCCAAGTTAACAATAATAATTTGGACCTTTGATACAATTTAAATCATAATGATTTTTAGCGTCAAAGAAACATTTAAGTTCATTTGAATATTAAATATTCAGTTTGGACTGTGGTTTTATTTTCAGATGAATTCGATAATAAAGCGATTCTGCCTCTTTCTCGACAAATGGCCAAAAGCTTGAACAGCATAATAACTTTTCTCGGTCACGAAAAAAGTTAGTAACACTGTGCCCTTTATAGGAACGTTTTTTTTATCTCTCTTTGCTTAAACACTGTTTTTGTTACAGATCTCCAGCGAGAAGATTTGTTCATAAAGAAATGCTCGAGAGAGCGCGAACTCGAGTTGTTTTTTTCGATGTTCAACGACAGGGCCATGCTGAATTTAGATTCGAGTGAAAGTCCGTACGATGCATATGTCTGCGCCACCGTCTTGCTGAAAACATTGGCATATCTGAACGATCCACTTTTGACCGAAGATCTTTTCCATCTGTTCTGCAATATTGCCGGTAACATTTTCACTTTTAAGATCAAAATCGTTGAAAACTTTTTTAATACGGAACCAATTTGTTTTTCTCACTCTGTCTCTCTAAAGGTCTCTTTGTCGAAAAAGTGGACCAAATGCGGAAGATCGAGGCATTGCAATCGGCTTTTCTTCTTCTCCCGGACGAGAATCGAAATCTTTTTCGTCGTTTCCTCTTTTTGTTGCATCTGGTTTCTCTCGAATGCGAGGTGAACGGCATGAATTCAAGTAATTTGGCCCGCATCTTTGCGGAGATTCTTTTCTACCCACGGACGGTAACGCGAGAGAAATTTGACAAGCGTGATTGTATCCAACTTTGCGAAACGCTTGTTTTCTTACACTTCTAGATGAGCGTTGCCGATTGGAATGCGAAGTCGGACGACATGGTCGGAATCTTAAAATTCATGATTGACTATGCAACGCAACTCTTTCGGGTGCCGGCTGCTCTTTTGTCGGACCTAGTAACGCTCTTAAAGGAGCGTAAAGAACGAAAGGTTTCGCAATCAGTTAGTGCTTGGAGAATTTAAAGAGTATCCTTATTTTGTTGACTTTTCTTATTTTCTCTTTAGGACAATGGAGAAAGAGAAGAAGTCGTTCGTACTAACCTCACTTTTAGCGAGCACGAGCGTCCCGACGATGTTGGGAGCGACGTAATAACTGCAGAGCCGGTGTTTGGTACTGACATTCGTGCTGCTTCGTTACCTGAATCGTTGTGGAGTAGGCTATCGAACAAAAAGGTGCAGTACCGTCGATTTTTTTCTATGAGAGTTCCAACGTCTGTTCGTTTTTTTACAGTTTAAGAAGGAGAATCGGAAAGCTCGTAAGTCATTGAATGGGAAACCTAAAAGATCTCTCCGAAGCACATTAAAGGTTTACATTGTAGTTTTTGACTTGAGTTCGTCACTAAAGTAGGTATAATACTTTAAATGTGATTCCCCCAACAGAAATGGTTTTGTTGTTGTTGTTGTAATCGCACGGATGACGTTGAAGAGTGCTATGAGTATAGTGCCCACACAATTTAACAGAAAGAGTAGAAGAAGACCGTTGAATTTGAGTTTCGTTCAAAGTTGGTTAGATTGATTAATTTTAAGAGGGCTTGAACTCGTTTAATTTCTAGTTATTTTACAAGTTTCGTTCGTTATTTATTATTTATAATTTAAGTATATTTATAAGTCTTGCCGTGTTTAATATAATTATAAGAAATTTATATTTTTATAACAAAACCAAAAAAAGAAATACCACAGGGTTGCACTATTTAGAATTCATGATTTTTATTTTATTTTATAAATTTATTTTTAAAATTAGATAAAAGAAATCAGTAGTCGCCACACTGTAACAAGAAGCTTGTGACGTCAGAGAGGGCGATTAAAATACTGCGTTATTTGTCTGATAAATAAGGGAAAGCGAATTATGCTTTTTTTGCAATCAAAGAGCTGGCTTAGAGGCTTAAGTTCTAGAATTTAAAAAAAAACAGCTATAGGATAATTCCAGCCTCTTTCATTGCAAAATATTCTTTTTGCTTTGTCGATAAATGAGGGGTATGAACAAAGAAATTCAAGAAACCTTTTGTTTGAAACTATTAGAAACTTTGGCTTGCATCCTTTTTTATCAGACAAATCCCCTCTGACATCATAAACTGCAAGATGCAGTGCGGTCAATGTAAGTAAGACTAAAGATTTTTTTTTCTCATTCGGAATTAAAACTTTTATTAATCTTTCGTCCGAAATTACTGATTTAAAAAGATCTCCTTTTATTAAATTGATTTTTTTAAATAAGTCATGAATTTTAATGCAACTTCTGTTCCTGTTTCGTAAAAATACAAACTCTCAAGTTGCAATTATTAATACATAATCATAAAAGCGTTTTTACAACTTGTATAATTTCATCTAAATTTTACAAGTTGTTTATTGGGGCGTTGTGTTACATGGGTACAAACATTCTGCTTGAGAATGAATTGCACAGATACCATAAAAGCTACACGTTTTAAATTTTAGTCAGTTTTAATTAACATAACAAAAATTACTTGAACACAGACTTAAGTAATTATTTATTTAATATTAATAAAAAATATTAGGGGTAGTTTCAAATGGACCTTTACGTGTTAAGATATGCCGCCACAAATAAGTCATTCTCGTTTATAAAATAATCAATCACATTAAAAATAAATCAAAAAAATAATCCAAATAAAATTACTAATTAAGATACTCCTTAGTATCTTAATAGTCTGTTTATAGGGGCTGCACCACATTTCATGTCCCCCTGTAACAAGCCTAACTTAACCCAACTGTGTTTCGACTGGCGCATTTCTTTTGAAATGCGTTTTTCGAAGCATTTTATTTTTGATTGATATATTTTATGAAAATAAACGATAAGTGGCGTGGATGACAAAAATGACACGGTCTAATCCTAGTGTAGGGGGCCCGTCGCCAATTAGAATAAACTGTAGCTCGTTGGAAAGGTCTTGTCGAGCCAAGTATGAATATGCAAATCTTGTTTCATGGCAAACGCGCGCAAAAAAACGCGTGGAAAAGTTAGAATTTGCATGGAGATTTAAAAAGTGTTTGGTATTAAAAACTGTATGGGTGTGCTAGGTTAACTTAGGGTAGGTTGGGTTGGGTTAAGTTAGGCTTGTTGCAGGGGGCCAGCGGGTGCAGCCCCCCCAGTTTGTACAAAATTACCTAATTTCATTTAAAAGTGTTTAGGTTATTTCACACCCATTTTAGCATAGCAACAAAAAAAAACTTTTTAAAGCACCAATGTTAATTATAACTTTTACACGCGTTTCTTGACGTGCGTTTGGTGTTTTGGCCGAAAAAGATTTGCATTTTCGTACTCTGCTCGACAAGATCTTCGCAGCACGCTATAGTTTATTTAAATTTGTGAGGGGGCCCCGTATATTAGGGTTGTTCCAAAGGGTAATTCGAACCTGAGAATTCGAAATTCGGACGCAGAGATTTAACTGCATGGCCACTAAATGGCTTTTATTTGTAGTGGGCTACCTTAACGTAGGGTCGTATCGAAACTACACTTAAAATATTATTGAATTTTCAAAAAACTAAAACTTTTTTTTGGCAATTTAATTTTAAAATTTATTTTAAAAAACTTTTTTAAATAAATAGGGAAAAAAATAGTAAAGGTTTCCAATTTACAAGTGAATATTGTGAATTAACGTGTAACTTTTAATGAATTTGTAATTTTATGAAACACGGGATTCTGTGGTAACATTTGTTTTTATTTTTATAATAAAATTTTTTTATAAAATAAATTGCGTCTTTATTTGCAAATTTTTACAGCTTGGTAAGTTAATTTTATTGCAGAAATTAAAGGTGGTTTATGATTTTTAGTTTTTATTTAGTTGAATTAATTTATAGAAGGCACTGTCTTTCTGTAATTGTGAATTAAATGATATTTTGGGAATTTTTTTTGGCTCTCAATGATTAATATCGAGAAATAAAAAAATAGGGATCAAGATGGCTTTTGAACGTGTCTGACTTTTGAACTCGTGAAACACAAGTTGAATTGTTTTAGAAACTAGAAGGGTACCTCATTCATGGGTCATTCAAGTGATATCTTTTAAAATAAACGTTTTATAAAATATCGTCTACTTAAAAGTTGGATCATTTTCAAAATCGCATAAAAAATTTATTTTTGAAAGATATCAACAGGGAAACAGTGGTTGAGCTACCCTTCTAGTTTGGAAACACATTTCATTTTGTACGTGTGGGCCAGTTGGTCTTTTTTTTTGTTTTTTTTTTTGCTGCTACGTAAAATTACTCTGTGGGGGCCGCACGTTGAGAATCATAAATAAGTAGCGCCATCTAGGGACGTTGTGAGTAAACGTGCCGTGAATGTTACGGATTGTTTGTTAAGTTATTCGACTTTTGGCGGTGAATTTTAGTTATTTTGTGGAGATTTTTTATGAGTTTATGGTTAGAAATTGTTGTTTATTAACTTATTTAACGTTTCCTTTATCATTCAGGTGACTGACGAACATACAAATGGTTAGAAATTGTACTTTTAATAGTCGGCTGTGGTATTCTTTCGATTAGATGCCGCTAACCTTCAAGGTAAACGGGCTGCGAGTTACGTATTTTGCGCCAAATTCACGCAATAATGCGAAACAACTGTAATTTTTTTTCCACATATACATGTAGATGTTATGAAGGCTTAATCGAAAAAAAATTTCGTCACTTGATTTATTTCTGAAGCTAAAGAATACGTCAATTTCGTTGTTAAAAGCCGTGAAAATGGATTCAGAAACGGGTTCTTCATTGCAATTTACTGGTTTGAACTCGTATTCTCAACCACCACCTGCTCTAAGTTCAGGATGGATAGGATTACCTTCTCAGTCGGGACCTCGGTTATGGAGTGTGCCTCCACCGAATTGGACTGGCAACAACTACTTTATTCCACAATTACCAGTTGAACGGGACGTCGTTTCGTCTTCGGAAATGCTCGGAGCCCAGACTGTCACAAATGCGATCGCAAATCGTTATTACGCGTATAATAACATTAATTCTTCTTCCTCCTACGGATATCGAGAGCAGGTTCCTCATCAAGGAGGAGGGTACGGTGAAGGAATAAGTTTGGCTAGATATCGTAGCGAAGTGGAAGGTCAAGAAAAGCAGACGAGAAGAGAACAGGATCAGGAATGGGTCGATGCTTTCGTTGCTAATGTTGTCAAAGCATCGTCCGTGGACAAGACAAGAAACGGTTTATCTGTTAGTTATTTTACTGTTTATCAATGGCGCGAACGATAGTTTATAAATTACCAATGAACGATGCACTGATGATGGTGAAAAGTGGCACAGAAATGGTTTATTTTGCATTTCAGAAACAACATTAAGGTGGATTTTATCTTTTAGGTTCAAAATAAAGAAAAACTTAAATGTGTTTTCGAATCTAGAAGGGTAGATAATCACTTATGGGTATTTTCTCGTTTGATATCTTTTCAAATAAGCTTTTTATGTCAGTTTGAAAATGACTACTTTAAACAGGCGATATTTTTTTCAATGTAAACTTTGTTTTGAAAGATATAAACATGAAACTTCTGTTGCTCAGGTACCGTAGCGTAACCAAAGTTCGAAAATCAGCTGTTCATAAACTATCTTAAGGTGAAACTGAAAGTGTTTTAGAAACTAGAAGTGTAGCTCAATCACTTCAGTGCATTTTGACGTTGATATCTTTTACAAAAAATCGTCTTATTAAAGTTCGGTCTCCGCCAAACTCGCATAAAAAGCTTATTTTGAAAGATATCAACAGAAAAATGTCCTTTTATTGGTTGAGCTGCTTTTATAGTTTTGCACCTGAAAGACAAAATAACAAGAGTTCAAAGGGAATTGACACTTTAAAACCATCTTTTTTTTTTTGTTTTGTTTTTATCACAGATCAGAAACGCTCGCATCTTGATCAAGAAGTGCATCGGTCTTATAGGCGAACTCAAAGCCATTCACACAAAGTTAAATACAGTCGACAAAAGTGACGACGCTTTATGGAATTCAACGGCAGCTGAAGCTGTGGATGTCAAGACGAGACTCGAAAGCGCAATGTACGAAATGACATCTAATCACAAGATGACTGATCTCGGCAAGAAAGTGAAAAGGATCAGAAAGAAGAGGGTAAACGTTGACAACGTAATGAACTGCGGACTTTTGTGATTGTGATTTGTTTTATTAAAATAGGAGCGTCTCAAGCGACAAAAACATTTCATGAGTGAGGAGAAGAAAGAAAAGGAGAAGCGGAACAAATTACAGCATGAGAAACTGGACTTTTGGTTACAGTCGATACGTCAGGACTATTTCAACTCAGAAATGGTATTAATTTTGCTGTTTAAAGACTGAAATCGACACAATGTTAAGTGAAATTTGATATGTCCAAAAACGTGGTTTCGTTATAAACACAAATCTGGTCATCAAACTCGAGTTTTGAACCATAATTGACTTTTCATTTTGGTATCTTTCATAATAAACTTTTTTACAGACAAAATGCTCAAATTTGGGTAATTTTCAAACTCTCATAAAAAGTTTATTTTGAAAAATATAAACATGGAATTGTCCTTACGTGTTTGAGATGACCCTAGTTTCTACTTTCTGGTTTCTGTTCATTTTTCCCCTGATAGACAGAACAATGAGAGTTTGAGAGGCGTTTACACTTTTTTTTAAAAAAAAAACCACCTTAACGTAGTTTCTGAAACATTGAATATTATGATGAACAGGAAAAGAAGATGAAGAAGGAAGCGGATAGCATTCTGAGCGAAGTTCGCCGTAAAAAGGCTGAAGCGAACCGTACAATGGATCTCGTTAAATCGCTTTCTAAACTGAGATCTGTACGAAAGCAAATGGCAGAAGCGAAAGGTTTTTTTTAATATGGAGGAAATAAAAAACGTTTCTCGATAACATTACTACGTTTGAATTTCAGGACTTTACAGTAGCTCGGAATCGGATGTGAATTTTACCAAGTCTATCGCTCATTTTGAAACCATTCTTACGAATCGTTTAACCGAATACGGCGAGGAAGAGAGAGCTTTACAAGTGATACTAGAAGAGGAACAACAAGAGACTAGAGACATGGAAACGAAACGCCAACAGGAAGAACGAGACTCCAAAGAGAACACGTTGAGAGCCGAAGTGTTACGATCACTTTTTGGGCTCGAAGGTTACTATTTAGTTGTAAAAAGTCTATTGAATTTTGTTTTAAGTTTCAAATGTTTTGTTACTTGCTTTTTCAGCGTCTATTAGCGAACACGACCCCAGGTTCCGTTGTTATGAATATCTAACAAGATCTGAACGTGATTTAGACACGCTCATCCACGTGAGGTGAAACATTGAAGTCGAAGAAACGACTCAAGTCGTTCTCAGTTGTATTTTTTGTTACGTTTACGAAGTACGTTTTGCTTTCAGGAACACATGGGACTCGTGGTTATCTCGTAACAAGGATGGACAAAGTGATAACTCTAGTAGTACTGTGCCAATAGGATGGATCCAGCCTTCGAATCCAACGAACGAACGTTGGGCTTCAATGGTGAATCATCAGTAAAATTATTTAACGTGAGCTCGAATTTTTTTTTTTTTATCTTGAATTAATTTTTGATCCTTGGACCTTTTTGTGGTCAATGAACTGTAACACTTGTTGAACAGATTAGCATATTTTAAATTTTTAAACCTAAAAAACGTTAAAACCCTGAACACCTGATACGATTGCAACTTCAATTATTGTTGAAAATTCATTTTAAAAACAGGAAAGTAGCTAGAATTAAGACCATGTTTTTGGACACACCAAATTGTTCACTGGAACGTCTCAAAGGTATTAAGGTGGCTTTATAGATATTCATTTTGCTTTTTCTCTCCTTACGGCGCCACTACAGTGGCTTAATGCTATTGCTTCATAGACGTTTTTGTTAAATTTAGATGCAAAGATGTCAAGTGAACTTTTTTTTTTAAAAAAAATTACATTAATAAAATATTCAAATTGTTTTCAAAACTCGAATGGTAAAATATTAAAAGTTCTTTTGTGGCAATTTCTTAAAAAAATAAACGTTTTTCTGCAGTTTGAAAATGACCCGTTTTTGGTTTTTCAATTTGACATTTCATGAAAAACTAGTTCTGATTTTTTTTTTTCAAACTGTCATAAAAAGTTTGTTGTTAAAGATATCACGATGAAAAACCTTTTTACCATTATCACCAACTATTCTAGTTTCCAAAACACTTAATGTTTCTCCTGAAAAACGTTTCCTTTTAAAAATACGAATTTTCTCAAAACCGTGGCTGGGAGAAAAGTCTTCTTATAGAAAATAAAAGCAGCACAGGCGCGCCATCTGGTAGGACAAAAACAAAATAAATCTTTATAAAGCTACCTTAAGAGACCATTACCTCCAACAATTATTATCAATAAACAATTCCTGAGAGTCTCTTTAAATTTACAAAAAAAGTCCATTTTATACAATTTCACAAATCTCAATTAAAGAATTCCATTCAGTCAACTTTTAATTTTTAAAAAACAAACACTAGACTTTGAAAAATGATACAAAACACAAAGAAAAATTCAATTTCTTTTGCATATAAATATACAACATTTCATAGCTGTACACGAAGAATATGATCTTAACATATTTATAAATAACGAAACTTTTTACGAGAAATTTGAACCGAACTAGTGAAGAGAACGTTGAATATCTGTGGTTTTGATGCATGACCAATCAATGACCATAAGTATTTTATTTTCTCTCTCTTTTTCTCGCGACCTCCCCCTTCTTGCATAATGAATTCGTGATTGTTATTAACGTAACGAGTATTGCTTTTGTAACGCGAGACGACGACAAAAGTTCGTTCCGCGCTTTCTTTCTCACTGCCAAAGTCCGGCGTAGCTACCGTAAAGATTAGCCGGAAGTGGACCACCGGCAGTAAACAGTTTTGTACCCGATGGATCGTAACAGTGTGTGTAAATCGCTGGACTGTAATCGATTCCCTGAAACACTTCGTGAAACACATCGTCCGGACACTGTAAAAGAAATTTTTAAACCTGCATTTAAATCCAACATTCCTGTCAAGAGGATTGATGTGGGACCAATAGCTTTTTGATTAGAATTAATTAGAAACAGTGCTCCTAGATGGTGTTACATTTGTTGCACGTGGCCACGCCCATAAAGTTGTTCAAGAAAACAACACTTTCAGGACAAGCAGTTTTAAAATGTCGATTTTCGTTTTTTTATTGTAATCGGCGGTTTAGAACTCATAAAACCATGATTTCCAAGTAAACTGTCACAAAAAACAATACCCACCAAGTTAATTTATTCATCTAGTTTCCGAGCTGCTTTGAAATTCAAATGTGTTCAAATGTTTAAAAAATGTTTCTGAGAAGCTTCATACTTGCATCAGTAGATTTGCTGCTTCTTGAAATGTTTTTTTCTCTCTGTACAACTCAATGGGCGTGACGGTAACGCCGCCCTAGGAGCACAATTTATAACTAAAAACCTTCAGGCTAACTTTTAAGTCAGTTCACATCTGTTCTTACCACCCAACCGCGATTCGCTTGTAACATAACCGGAGGCCTGTAAGTCTCAACGTAAGGCAGATTCGATTGCAATCGAAAGGAACTCGACGACGATTCTAGGCTCGGATCCGGTTTCTTCTCTAAGTATTTTCTGGCACGACAATCGTAGAACATAATGACGCCCATTCCCGTTCCGAGGGTAATGAGATTGTCGTTGAAACTTGCCGATCGGATGCCTAAAACACGAAAGAAATAAACAGCTTGCCGTTTTTATAGTTACATCCGGGTGGATGGCTGAGATCCGGCCTTACTACAAGACGGTGTTTTAGTTGGAACTTTATCGACGGCACACAGAGACCGACTGTCGTGAAGAGTCAGATACGATTTAGAACCGACGGCGTACATCGAACAATCTTCTCTCATCGCAAGGCAGACGTTCTCGGAACATTGAGGTAGTTTCCGAGAGAATTTCTAGAAATTGTTTAATTATCGTAAAAGCGAGTTCTTTTTTACACGTCCAAAAATGCAACAAACCTGTTTGAAACAATTTATGTCCCATATATGCAAACAAGCGTCCAGTGATAAGGCCACGAATTCCTTTAAGAAGCGAAAACAAACGTTATTGACACAAGGTGCATCATCACAAGTGACTTAAATACAATGGAAACTGTTTTAACACGAAACGGAAGAAGGGTCTATAATATATCTTCGTTTTAAGATGGTTTAAAAGTGTAAACGCGCTTCGAATTCTGATTATTCTGTCCTTAAGGGTAAAATGAATATGGAAAGTGTTTTAAAAACTAGAAAGGTAGCTCAATCACTTAAGGGTATTTTCATGTTGATTAACTTTCAAACAAAATTTTTTATGCCAGTTTGAAAATGACCCAACTAAGCAAACGACGCTTAGCAGATGATATCTTTTCATTTTTGTCTTATTAAAAATATATTTTGAAGAACGTCAACATGAAAACACCCTTAAGTGTAATAATTACCCCTTCTAGTTTCTAAAATACTTTTTAGTTTCTGGTAATTTTGCTTATGAAAGACAGAATAATCAAGAGTTTGAAAATGTTATAAACCATCTTAAAGTTTTGGACGCAAAAACGTCAGGAAACTATTTCGGGAACAAGATTACAAAAAAAATTCAAATTGTTTTCAAAACTAGAATGGTAAAGGATTATGCTAAAAAAAATTATGGCAATATCTTAAAAAATAAACATTTAATAGCAGTTTGAAAATGACTAAGGTTTTTCCTGAAGAACTCAAAAATATCCAGGAAAATGGAGCTTTTCTGAGGTCAATGAGTTGTGCAAATTAGCATAATTCATAAGGTTATAAAATAAAATCCTATTTGAATATTGCAATCAAAATACCAAATATAAAAGTCGCTTCTAAAAAGTTTCAATTTCACATCGCAAAAAAACAAATTCTATCCTAAAAATTGACAAAACATTATTAATTTTAGTTTTTAACCTGATATTTATGATTGAACGAGAGCGCTCGAACTTTCTGTGCTTTCTCACACTTCCGTACTAAGAGCGGAGACATGATCGAATGATTTGGAGCGTCTTCGTTTGTCGTTCCACTGTCGCGAACTTGCCATAAAGCGACCGTCGTATCACGAGAACCTGAAACCGTGAAGACGTTTCCAAATGAGTAAACGTTTCGTTAACGTTTTAGCGCTTTTAACGAGAGCCTAGACAATACAGTGTTGCACGGTTACACAGTGAAACACGGTCAATTTTGGAGGTTTCAAAGTTATTTAAATGTCTCGTTGCATTCAAACGGCAATTCGAAACTTCGTATAATTACCTCAATACCTGAAAAAAATATTAAGGAGTGCACGCAATTGTAATTAAGTGCCTGAAAAACTCGAGGTAGTCAAGAAAATGGACCTTTTTGAGGTCAATGACCTTCAACATGAGTCGAGCAAATTAGCATAATTCATAAGGGTGTCAAATAAAATCCTATTTGAATATTGCAATCAATATGCATTCAAGAAGCGATTGCAACTTCAATTAATTATTGTTCGAAACAAAGCTTAAAGACAGTAAAGTAGCTAGATAACGAGACCATTTATTTTTGAAACGTCTAATTTGACTTAACGTTGCGTCTATTGCGTAATGCAACTCGTGCATGCGCTGGAGTGCCTATAGGCTCTTTACGTGAAGCTAGTTTCAGTTTTACCCGTTATAAAGAACTGATCGTCTAACCAGACGGCATCAAAAATCCAGTCACGATGTGCTCCCTACAAATAAAAGAAGCTAAAGATCAAGTCTTCTGCGTGAAATTTCTCAAAATTTCGCGATAAGCAAAACCTCTCCGACGCAGACTGGATCGAGTGTCGGAAGCCGATAAACGGCGACATCGTTAGAATTCGAAGCTCCCGTCACTAAAAGCGTCCTTGATGGATTTATCTGGATGCTATGAATTCCACAAGGAACATCTGGCGGTCGACTGTGACAGCTGCTTTCGAGACTCGGAATTCGGATGAACTCTTTGGTGAGAAGATCCAAAACGACCAACTGAAACGAGAGAAAAGGACGTCAACTTGGAAAAGTTACGATTCGGTCGTAACCGAGCTTTGTAACAACCTTGTTACACTTTGTTCCAAACAAAATATGTCTGTCCGAAAGCCATTTGGAACAGAATATCTTGTTGTAAGACTGAACGGAAACTTCAGATTCTCGAAAAAGTCCATGTTCTAAAAGATAACGGGTTCCGTAGTTTGGATCAAACGTAACGGGACGAACCGAACTCGTTCCGTGTTCTCTTCTGTGTAAATAATCGATCACATTACATGAAACGTTCGTTTCGATAAGCGAAGATGATGATGATGATGATGAGTTTCGGATGTCAAAGTAACGTTTGAAATCGTCGTTGTCGTTCGTTCGATGTGACTCTTGTTTTAACTTCAATACGCGTCTTTTCGGTCCAAAGATACGAAGTCTACTGACAAGGGCCATCAAATAAAACACGGTCGAGCCAAAAGCATTATCTAAAATCACACAAATACCAACATTCCAATACGATTTTATAATTTATATTGTTGAAACTTAACTGTCTAAGGGCTGACTTAGCTCTCAGACAGTTAATCTCAAACATTTTAGCTTCAAAGCTAAAAGATTCAACTGTGTTCTGATCTTAGAGCTTCAAATTCAGCAGCTCGGATGATTGACAGATAGGAGTTGATTGAACTTTTTGAGAGTTTAATATATAACTCTCAGACAGTCGAATCACAAATGTTTTAGCCTTACTATTGTTTTTTTTCTCTCGCACAATAAACGAACATGACAATCTGTGAGCTACAGCCACCGTCTCGAGAGGTAATTTTAACTCTCAGACAGTTGATCTAACTGTCAGATTGTTGATTTAGCTCTCAATGAGTCAACTCTCAAAATAAACGAACACGACAATATTCGAGCTACAGCGGACTGTCTCAGAAGGTAATTTAACTCTCAAAAGACAATTGATGTTGCTTTCAAATTGTTGATTTTGCTCTCAGATACTCGACTCTCAAATAATTTAGCTTTGAAATTCAAAGGTTTCCGATCCACGTGCGAAAATAATGTTTTTGCATCATTTTCTTGCTATTTCTGTCCAATTTTTCAAGTTAATTTCGTTATTTTATAACGAAATAACGAAATTAAACTGACTATTTTACCCTTAAAAGATAGAATTTGTTCGATTATAAACCACATTGTCTTCAAATATTCGATGAGAACAAACTAAAAGGACGGAACCGAAAAAGAGGAAGGATTTATTTGGTTTGAAATTTTGTTTTTGAGGGCATTCGGTCGAACAAAAAGAGAGAGAAAAAAAAAGGAAGTAGTTTAAAGGGAATTTAGGTCAAAACAAAGGTTCAAAACACCTCTAAAGGGTCAAACATTGATCTACTTATAAAACAAAACCCTCCAATTTAAACGTTAATTAGAAAAACAACTATAAAAAACGCCTTTTTTATTCATTCATTTGGTTGGTTTGTATTTTTCATTTCAAATTTTAAACACTTTGATGGACGAAATTACCTTAAAAATTCATATTCAAACCACTAAAAAAACAAACAAAAAAAGACACAATTCACACTTCTCAGTTAAAAATGTCAAGTAGAATATGTTTAAAACATAATTTCCACCTCAAAATACAGTTAAAATCGATGAAAAATCACTTTTTCTCTCTCTCAAAAAAAAACTCGAATAAGAATATCTTACCAACAAGAAAATCGAACGGACTTATTGGTATGTTACGCAAACGGATCAGTAACCGAATGACGTCACACGCCTTGTATTCTTTATGTGTATTTCAGGATGTTACGGATTTTACGCAAACGTTAATCATTAAGCCGTGCCACGTTATAGCTTCATCTGCAGTGTTCTGCACTATAATGCAACTAAAATCAAAATATTTTTAAGTTAAATAAAACTTAAAAATTATTGAACGATTATTTTAAAATTTATACATTGGATTTAAATTTTGTATACTTACAATTATTTGTTTCATTGAGCTGATGCTATATATGTTAAAATTAAAAAGGTTGTTTCGTATAGTTCTGTTCATTTCGTTTCTCTATTTAGAGTTTTGCTAAATGTGCAGCTAGCAGACGACAGAGCCGAAATGAAACATAACGCATCGGTATTTTACACAAGGAACTCTTTAACTGCATGACGTCACATTTATTAATCGTTCAATACCTCCTATATATTGTATATCTATTGAAAGCAATGAATTTTTTTTTATATAAACTGCTTAATGATTATCTGACGGTTGACGTCTACGCAAAAAGCGCGGTTTTTAGAACATTCCATTACTCATCGATTTTAGCACCAGTGACACGTCACATGTATAGGGCGCTTATTGGCAATAGCAGTGCTCAATTTGAACTTGCCAATAGAAACGCAGTATTAGAATAATTGATTGTGAAGAGGGGGTTTAATTGGCTGCAAAAAAATAAGGTACTGCGTCGTCGTCGTATATATGGAAGTGACATCACATCGTTGATTAAATCGATGAATGGCGTAATATGCGGTTAGTAAGCCGTCTCATCACCATAGTGCTCGTCCGTATTGAAAAAAAATATTATAAATTGAAGTGTTTTATAGTTTAATTTATTAACAAAATGATTATTTTAATATTTTTTCATTAAATCCGAGTAAGTTTCTATAGAATAGGTTAAATGTTTTTTTTAAAAGGAATTTTGTTTCGTATTTTGTTGTTCATTCTGTTTCACCTTTTCTAGTTAACTTGAAAGTGGAACGAAGCAGACGACAGAACAGAAGACAATGGCGGAAGATAAGTTGAAACGGTACGAAAAGATAGAATTTCTTGGAGAAGGACAGGTAATTCAGGAGCATTTAGCGTAAAAACAAGCATTTATATGAAGTTCAATGTGTTCTTTTTCAGTTTGCAACCGTTTATAAAGCGAAAGACATCTTAAATGATGACAAAATCGTCGCCGTTAAGAAGGTAAAAGTTCCATGATCAAAAACGCTAAGAAGATAAATTTCTACTGTTCAAATGCTGTTAAATTCGTCCTTCGTGTTGTTTTTATGTGTTTCGAATCCGTACACAGATTAAGATAGGAAGCCGAGCAGAAGCTAAAGATGGAATCAATCGAACGGCTTTAAGAGAGATTAAACTCTTGCAGGAATTGAGCCATCCAAATATCATCGGAGTAAGTTGAAGTTTAATAATTATTATTATTATAATGATAAGTCAAATGTTCGCATACTATTCACAAAACGCATAATGATTAATGACAGTAACTGTTATAACCTTCTGATAAGCTCTATGATAACATATGTTAAGTAAGAATCAGTTTAACTGTACATCAAAGTGCACAAATTGCAATTATCTTTGTAAATTTGCATAATTTCACTTATTTCTTTAAAAAAACACTTTTTTGGGTCATTAAAAACTACAAAAGGTTTCTTAAACTTGGGGGGGGGGGGGGTTGTGTGTTTTATTTTGATGAACTCCGCCGTTCAACAAAATACCACACACAACCCCCCCCCCCCCCCCCCCCAGTTTAAGAAACGCGGTACTAAATCGATGAACGGCGGAACAGTCGAAACGCGGTACTAAATCGATGAACGGCGGAGCAGTTGGAACACCAGTCAGAACAAACGACTATGTACCGGATCGTACAGCTTTTTCGCCTTATTTCGCGCCGTTGTCACGAATGTATAACAACCCCACCGATTTAATTTAGAGGCTAACGCTCCTAATCGAAAAAATATCGTAACTTTTTATGACACTTTCAAAACTTTACGATTTTCTTCACGAGTAAAGTATTGAAAGGCGGTTTGCAATTGCAATACTTAATTTTTCGCTTCATATTTTCTAGCTTCTGGATGTTTTCGGACACAAGTCGAACATTTCCTTAGTGTTTGATTTCATGCACACGGATCTTGAGGTTAAGAATCATACGAAAAAGCGATTTCTTGAAGTTAATCGTGTTTCTGATTTAAAGAGCAAATCATCGAAACATTTTTCTTTAGGTTATCGTTAAGGACATGTCGATCGTTTTGACTCCGGCTCACATCAAAGCTTACATGGTTATGACTTTACGTGGGTTAGAATATTTACATGTTAACTGGATTTTACACAGGGTAACGTCTATAAAATAGTTCTTCCCGAATTTGTTAAAATACGGAAATGCAACTATTTGTAATCACTCGCATTTCATTTTTAAGGATTTAAAGCCAAATAACTTGTTAATTAACGACAAAGGGATCTTGAAGTTAGCCGATTTTGGTCTCGCAAAGTTCTTCGGTTCACCGAACAGAATTTACACACATCAGGTTGTGACCAGGTGATAACGAGAGACAGCGTTATGATGAAACAAACGGATGGGTTTTTTTTACTTCTGATTACGTTTTCGAAGGTGGTACAGAGCTCCGGAGTTGTTATTCGGTGCTCGAATCTATGGAACTGGAGTTGATATGTGGGCAGTTGGATGTATTCTTGCCGAACTCTTACTTCGCGTACTTATAAAATTTGGTTATACCATTTTAGGCCGGTTGTTTAGACGCTAATTTTCTAATTTACATATTGATGTTGTTTCATTAGGTTCCATTTTTTCCTGGTGAATCCGATTTGGATCAGTTAACGAAGATTTTTCAGGTTATGGGTTCTCCGACCGAGGATGTTTGGCCGGTAATACTCTGGTTCCGAGAAATCTGACGCAGTTTATTGAAACAGTTTGTTTTTATAAGGGTTTGATGTGTCTACCAGACTACGTCCAGTTCAAGCCGTTTCCCAGCATGCCTCTCAATAATATCTTCACTGCGGCAAGCGATGATCTACTGGAATTACTTAGCAAAATGTTAGCAGTAAATCCACTGGACAGATGTACGTGTAGGCAGGTAAAAGATTTGAAGAAGAAAAAAGGTAATCGCGGCGTTGCGTCATTATTTGTTCTGACAATTTGTTATTTGTTTAGGCTCTTAGCATGTCATACTTTAGTAACAAACCGGCTCCTTCTGCCGGCTCGAAGCTTCCATTGCCGTCAAGTATTCAGACTCTCAAGGAGAAGGAAGAGAGCAAAGGAGAAAAAAGGAAGAATGTCTCTAACGAAGGAGGTAACTTTTAATGTTTTCTAATTTTTCTTTGCGATGTGTTAAGAAGTGCAGCAAAGTTTTGCTCGACGCTTTAAATTAAATGTAGGAGACATGCGCATGAGCGGCAATTGCGATTGATTATGAGTGCGAGGCTCTATGAACAGTACGCAAAAAATCACATCTGGTCGATCGAAATCAAATTTAAAAACTGAAGTTCAATTAACAAAAATAAAATTGTTAATTTTTACATTTTTGTTGGCTGTTTTTGTTAATTTCCATAGCAAAACGGTAAACATTGTTTGAGCAACGTGGATGGCGTTTGTTTCGTTAAAGACGTGCATCGTGCAAGATATTATAAAAAAAATATTTAACTTCTTAATTAAAAATATGAAACTTGACGTTATGTTTTGTTAAATATTGTTTTTAATTGATATTTTTAACTTTTTGTTTTATGTTATGTTGAAAAAGTGTTTTTAGTAGAAGAAAAAGTGTTTTTAGTAGAAGTAAAACGAATCCTAAATTTTCTCAAATCCGAATCCTAAAAGGTTCTCGGATCTCCCGAATCTTGAATCTCTCGAATTCTTCATATAATAATCCTCTATTATTCATTAAGAAAATACAATTAAATGAAATAATATTAAATTATTAATAATATAAAACAGTGTGGCACTCAGGGTCGCCACAAGATGATATTGGTGATCCGGGTACAACACCGAAATTGCAACAATCGCCTTTTTTTTTGTTAGTGAACGTTTCTATTGGACGTCAATGGAGTTAAAACTTATTTTACCAAAGGTTTTAACAGTTTTATTACGATTAGGATTCGAAAGATTCGAAGATTCGAGTTTTCGAATCTCGAATATTTTTCAAGATTCAAGGTCTCGAATGTTTCCCATTTCTAGTTTTTAATTTTCATGTTTGTTTATAATTATTACGAATACCACATCTGATGCTTCTTTTTTTTTCTTTGCTTTCAGGCCCATTTGCTAAGCGTTTAGTGTTTTAAGTTAATATGTGACTCGTAACATTTTCTTTTCGTCTGTTATTCCTTATTTATATGTAAAGACAATAAATTCTTTACAAAGCAACAATGAAAGAATCTTAAAAAGGGTGGGATTTGCAGTGCATTTCGATTGCATATATATATTATGTTTCTCTTATTTAAAAGTATTACGACTAATTATCAGAAACAATACTTGCAGCATTTTGTTGGCCAGTTTGTATCCAATGGTAATTTATTGTTCGTGGCGGACATCGTTGAGGATTTCTTCTTCGATGGTTTATGAAGAAAGATTTACATAATTTACTTAACGTTTTTATTTTCATGATAGCTTAGTATAAGCCACCATTTTTAAATTTGGATGGAAGTGGATTTAGACTTCTGGTTATACTGAATTTTATAAGAATTGAAATTGTTGTAGAAACTAAAATAGTACTGTAGTTTATTTATAAAATAACCTTTGCATCTAAAGTTCAAATTTTCACTTTCAAGTCGAAAAGATCGAATTTTTAAACTGCGATAAATGTTTATTTGTAAAAAAAATATTAGTGTATAAAATTTCATTCAAGTGATTCAGTTACTCTTCTAGTTTCTAAAACAAGAAATTTATTTTAAATTTGTTTTCAACACGCAGACATGGTTCCCACCAAGTAGGAAAACTTTGAAATTGAAATACCTTAATAAGATTTTTTATGAACAGCTGATTTTAAAACTCTGGTTATTCTGTCTTTCATTAGCACAATATAAAGCCGCGTACAGACCAAGCTCGTGAGCTGTTCTAGAACAGTTCGGGACCAGTTCTTCGTGAACATAAATGTTACCCGGTCTCGAACAGAAACAGGACCCAGTTTAGACGGGAGCTCGCGATCATTTCCAGGGTTGTTCACAAACCGGTATAAAGTTCGCTCTTGAGGCAGTATATCAAAGGGCTGGTTCTTGAACATCTGCCAAACAGAGAACCCGGTCTTGACGTGAGTGAGCTCGTCAGATTATAATTATTACAAACAATTTGTGCAAAATGATTACACACAAATTTAACAACGCAATACTCTAGACGAACTATCAAGCAAAATCTCGAGCGCTGTTCGCACATGCGAACGCGAACATGGGTAAACATTATGCTCATGAGCAGCTGTCGAACAGTTCCAGTTCCAGAGCGGTTCATGAACATCTAATTTTGGTTTGTATGCGGCTTAAGAGAAACTAGAAAGTATTTTAGACACTAGAAGCGTGACTAATTTTCATGTTGGTATCTTTCAAAATAAATTTTTATAGACAGCCATAAAAAAATATTGGCTGCTTAAAATTGTGTCATTTGCAAAGTTTCTATTTAACACATTAAAGTTTCTTTTCATTATGCACCTAAAAAAACAGAATAATCAAGAGTACCAGAATCGTGCACACTTTACAGATTGTTTTAAAAAAATGTTAAAAAAAAAGTATCCGAGAAAATTCGTGGAAATTTAAATTCTCTCAATATTTTTTTTCCCCTTATTTTCACTGATATACACGTTAAAACATTTCTATTTACTCTCGATTATAGTAAAGCTTACTTATAGTAAAGCTATAAGTTAATCTTCAGTATAATAATGTGCTGCACATTTTCACGGAATTTACTTGCGGTTTTCACTTTAAAAAATAAAATAAACAAAAATTTTGCCCTGAAAAATAGGAAAAACTCAATGAAAATAATAACTGATATTTGGTGGGAACCCTGGCAGAGAGAGAGAGAGAGAGAGAGTATCCAGAGTTCTAATGTGCTTAGTGTTGTTTCTGGAAAAAAAAAATAAGTATGCGAATTGTATGCACCTTCATTTAACTGTTGAACCGACGGAGTTATTCACAACAATGTAAAATACCACGTTAACAATACTTTTTGATAATTAATCCGTTCTGTTAGAAACCAAGTGTACATGTGTGTAGTACACTGTACCTGATGGAGCCATCCATGCCTGTAACAAAGTATAATAGGAAACCTACGTCAACATAAAAAATGCATTATAGTGTCGGTTGTGCATTGTCATTCAGAAATTGTTGACTTTCAGGTCATATTTTTTTCAACAACAACAACAAAAAAAAGATGTTCCAATCACAAAACATTACTTCAATTGTATTGATAGAGAAAAATAAACCCAAGATTATTATGACGGATGCATATATCACCGTCATAGTGCGAAATCAGTCATTATGCAAATGCACTTGTCAATTTGCGAAATGCTTATATGAAAACTCCAATCTAAATTATGCCTTAGTGACATTTTGTAGATTGGCTTATTCTTGTAGATATTTTGCTCGTTGTCTAAAATGCTAGTCATTGGACCTTATTCACACCATGCCATGGTGTCCATGAATTAATACACTATAGCTTTCTACTAAATTTGTGCTTTGTTTAGATTCAACGAGTGACTGAAGTACGAGCTGTGTGGTTGTCTGACAGTCAGATGAAGCTTTTGACGTCATAGGAGTTGGTTAGGACAGTGGTGGTTTGAGAGACTTTTCATGTGTAGGCGATATGTAATTATGCCGCCGCAAAAACAAGAAACATGACTAAACTCTAAGCAACACAATACCTTGTTACACATTTCTAATAAATAAACGCAAGCATAGCGAGCGAAAAACCCTATTAAAAATTCTGGCTAGCAAAACGAGCCGAATAATAGTAAATCATATCCATAATAAAACTAAGAATAAGTTTTATAAAATAAATTAATCTTTTCGTTTGTATAATTTTTTTTGAAATATTTTCTGCTCCAGAAAATGCCCTTAAGAATGTGCCGCCGTAGGCAACCGCCAACGTCGCCTACGCCTAGAACCGGCCCTCTGTTAGGATTGTGTCATGTACACTCTTGTTCTGGTAGGAAAGGGATGATTGCAAATGTTCTCAACAGTTTAAACATAATTATTCTTGCAGTCTTTTTGTTATTACCCATTTTTTATCAGACAAAATTAGGTTTATTACACGGCATAACTTAACCCGATAGTACAGTATCTCCTCCTGTGCAGGCTCCACACCTAATGCATCATATGAGATCTTCACATCATCACAAGAAAATTGAAATGAATTGGTATGGAACCTGTGTAGGAGGACATACTTATATATTAACACTTTTGTCATAAGTAGTGCCGTGTAATAAGTCTCAATAACACAATATTATTTTTAGTTTTTAATCAACGGTTTTGACGTCACAAGCTTTTATCTTATGGTGAGGCAACTGTAGATGCAACTTTGATGACTGCATTCTACACATGCTGGAATAGCAGTGGCGCGTTTATATGTGTTGATTCCCCTGAGCGTTGTGGAATTTTAGAGCCCCTGGTATTGGCCGTTTTGCGTGCAGCAAGAAACAAAGATAAATAACGAATATGAATTGCTTTATTTTTTTCAAATAAAAAATTGATTTCTTCTAAAAAAAAAAAAATTTATATTCTTGACTGAAGTTTTTACTTTGGAAAGCGTTAAGTAAAATTTGGGACCCTAAGCATGTCTAGGCCCACCTAGTAGACCAACGATGAAAATCGCTCACTGTGCAGCAGATAGCGATCTTGCATTGTTTCATGGTTTGAAAAAGGCCTTTTTATTAAATTGGTCGTTTTGCAAATTAACTAGTGAATATATTGAATGACTGATTTTACACTTTGACTGAAACACATATGTATTAGGCATTGTAGTGTCGAATGCACACTTCATTGCTCATAGCCTTTTATTTAGAAATAATTTCATCAGAATCACCACTTTATAATTGAATGGATAATCGAAAACTATAAAGTGATAGAAGTTTCACATTTTTAAGTGCTTATTTTCGAGTAGTCGGCTTTAAAAAAAAAAAACTTCCTTCTTGCAACAAATTTAAGCTGGTTTAACCGGTATTTTGCAATTCGAAAGGTATTCAATTTCATGTTTTTTTGTTTTTTTCATGTAAGTGTACTAACTTTGCGCGAAAAACAATTTCATATTTTCGTAAAAAGTTTCCTTTAGAAAAATTACCTTCGTTACAGTGCCGTCTTAAGAATTATTGGGACCCTGAGCTAAGTGAAAAATGGGGGGCCTACAGGCTCACCCATAAATGTTATATTCAAACATCAGCCACCTACTTTATAACCCCCCCCCCCATGTCCTCCACTTCTCATTCAGAAGTGGTGTGTTATAAATTTCCCAAAATAATTTGTTTTCAAATTTTTAATTTTTTTTAAAGTTAAGAGGCGGGGGGCTCTTTGAAGCTAAGGGGCCCTGAGCTTCAGCCCTGCTGGCCTGTGCCTTAAGGTAACACTGCTTTGTTATATGGTTACTGATGCATTATGGAATAAACATTATAAATTAAATTAATAGTTTCTAAAAACAACTTCTGATGTATTTTTTGATGTTGCTTTTAAAAAAAGGGGGGAATTATGTAAATGTTTATTCCTTGCAAATATTCTTAACAAATTGACACGATCAATATTCATTTTTTTTCTTCCTATTTTGGCACAATGGAAACATTGCTTGTGATTTTCATTCGTAATTTCAACGTGGGAAAAATTGACAATTTCAATATTTTTCATCAGTTTTAGTAAACATTTGAAAGAAAATACCGGCTGTAATATAGTTTCTTGTTATTTTAATCTTTTTAGTAGCAACATTAAGGACGTTCACAGAGAAGAGCGACTTTTAGTGGTCGGTGTGTGGCCTCAAAACCGATCACTCCAGTCGACTGCCAGTGGTCGAAATTGGATCCTAATGTAGTTCAATAATCTACAAAAAGTAGTTGTATTCGAATGATTGGTTTCGACCACACACCGACGACTTTTTGTGGTCCATCTCAACCACTAAAAGCGACTTGTCTGTGAACGCATGAAAAAAATAAATTCAAATTTTTTAAAAAAAACTAGAATAGTGCTCAGTTGATGATAAAATAATTTTAATGATGGTAATTTTTCTATAAAATAAGACTTTTTTATGATAATTTGAAATTATCCACATTTGTTTTTCCCTCCTGTTTTGGTAAAATAAAACCACCAATGAGAATCCATCAAGCATTACTAGACAGGGAAACCAGACGGCATTGACTATCCTTCTCATAGTAAAGTTTGAAGCGAAACCAGAAAAGGAAATAACAATAGACTAATCAGTGATCAAAGATTAAGGATGACTAACATGGCGATATTTTATTTTCCATTTACTGTAATGTCAAAATGACGCCATGCTAGTACACGCATCAATGTTATATCCAGCTTCAATTATATGACAGGTTGTCATTATTCACGGGAGAAAACTTCAGATATTCGAAACCGGTTTTATTGATGAGTTGGAGACTTTGGATTTCAGAAACTTCGAAAACTTGTTTATTTTCATTTTTTTTTTTTATATATATATAGTTTATTTGCGTCGCGTAATTTTCCAATTTTATAAAGTTGTTCAAAATGGCTTCTGGACGTCATGAATTCGATAGTAATTGTATGACTTTAACTCGTTTCGTGTTAAGCGAACAGAGAAAAGTTCCAGGTGCAACCGGAGACTTAACTCAACTGCTAAACAGTATTTTAACAGCTGTTAAAGCCATTTCGTCCGCCGTTAGAAAAGCTGGAATTGCTAAATTGTAATTTCTCATTTACGCTCGCTTACGACCTTTGTATCTCAATGAACTAATCAGCTGTAAAACATTAAAACAGTTGATACGAACATCAAAAAAACAAGAAATCCACAGCTTTATTCCAATTTACGTTATTATATGGAGGTATTCTTTCGATTAGAAACCGCTAGAATCCAAGCTAAAGCTACGAAGTTGCTATATAGGCTGCGCTTAGATGGGCGAAATATGACACAAAATGCTGTACACTGCATACAGGCAACACCTTCGATTAGCAGCAGCAGCAGCACATATATAGCCTCCATGCAGGAGATTATGGAGCGATTTCGCAACCTTTATACCAACGCCACAGCCTTAGCTTGGAGGCTAGCGGCTTCTAATTGAAAGAATACTCCGAAATGTATGTCGTATAACGTTTTTTTTTTTTGTTTTTTTTTTAGGTATGGAATTGCCGGCGAAACGAACATTCAGGGGGAAGAGGTGAAGAAGCTGGATGTCCTGTCGAATGATCTTTTCATAAACATGTTGAAGTCGTCTTTTACGACGTGTTTGCTCGTTTCGGAAGAAAACGAGAAAGTGATCGAAGTAGAAACGGAGAAACAGGGAAAATACATTGTCTGTTTCGATCCTCTGGACGGTTCGTCCAATATCGACTGTCTCGTGTCGATCGGTTCCATCTTTTCCATTTACAAGAAGGTTTTTATTTTTTTCGAATTATTTAGCAGAATTCGTTTTTTTGGTTCTGTTTTGATAATTAGATGTTTTTTTTTTTTCAAATTTAGTTGTCCAGCGATGGTCCTCCTTCTGTGAGTGATGCACTTCAGAGTGGACGTAACATCGTAGCTGCCGGATACGCTCTTTACGGTAGCGCCACGATGGTCGTTCTTTCGATCGGTGGCAGCGTCAACGGTTTTATGTTGGATCCCGTAAGTAAAGAGCCGACACAAATCGAATTTTTTCATCGAAGGTGTCATTTTTGGGACTTTTTTTTTTTTTGAAAGGCGATCGGAGAATTCGTTTTGACCGAACCAAACATCCGTGTGAAGCCGAGAGGAAAGATCTACAGTATCAATGAGGGTTATTCGCAATATTGGGACGCAGCTACGACTGAATACGTAAAACGGAAGAAGTATCCGGAAGTAGGTGTCGTTTTAGCATTACGTTTATAGTTGATCGTAAGTTGCGAAAACCGTTTAACACGAAAACGGGTAACACACGGAATACATGAAATATATTTCCGGTCTAATCCATCAGTATGAGTTTTTCATATATTTTAATTTGTACGACAAAAACAGATAACACAAAAATATCGGTTAACACAAAAAAGTGTTTTCGGGTTTTGTGAATAAAAATCTATGAAAATTCTTTTTTTTTTTTAAGACCTTATTTTTGAAAAAACCTTTGTAAAACCTTTTTCTTACAGGAAAAACCACTTAAATCAGTTGCCAGGTTTTCCGAATTCGGTTTCTTTCTGCTTCATGCTTAAATGCATATTTTATTACTCACATGCATAAACACGAAATGTTTATTATACGTAAAATATACAATTCAAAATTACTGATTTTTTTTATTAAAAAAATATTCAAAGCGAATATTGAATATTTTAATATTAAAAAAAATTATAGGTCGGACGAATCCTAAATTTTCTCGAATCTGAATCCGAATCCTAAAAGGTAATTGAATCTCTCGAATCACACGCATCTATAAATACATGCAATACCATAAATATGGTAAAAAATACGTAGAGGTGGCAACGGGTAGCACCGAACCGTTTCTACTCTGTTCGAATCCGGTTTAATCGCCTCGCGATTTTTCGGAAACCGTTTCGAACGCATCAGCAGAATTGTGCAGCACATTAGTTAGAGGTGGCAAAAAATTGAACCGAACCGAACCTACATAGTTCAGAACCGGCTCGGAACCAGTTCTTATCAATTGGACCTATACTGGCGAACCGGTTGTATCAGTTCCAGTAATTGGTGAACCGGTTCTACCGGTTCCGAACCGTTGACATCTCTAAAAATACGTTTTTTAAATTGATTATTTTAGCACATAATTCGGTTAACACGAAAGGAATATTCTAGGTCCTTTAATTTCGTGTTAAGCGGTTTCCACTAAAGAACTTGTCTTTTACGAGTAAAATCAGTGTTGGCACTAATTGTTTACACATTCGATAAAGAAAGCTAATAAAAAGTTTATCTAAAATTGGAATAATAAGTGATGAAGCTAATAATAATCTATTCTCCTTCAGGACGGCAAACCGTATGGTGCCAGATATATCGGATCAATGGTGGCGGATGTTCATCGTACTATTGTCTACGGTGGAATCTTTATGTATCCCGCAACGAAAGAGGCGCCAAAGGGCAAAGTATGCACTTGTGTGATCAGGGTCGAATGATTTGAATCAATTTATTTAATTCACGATAAAAAAAAAGCTTGTTAAATTTATTGTTTCAGCGTTTATTTATTTCCAATTTCAACTCAAATAATTATTTTGGACGAAATTTACTAAATTAATATTGTTTATGCTTGGTTTTGCTGCAAAAATTAATTAATTAAAATTGTATTTTAAAATATTAATTTTTGCAAAAATTAATATTTTAAATTATAATTTTAATTAATTAATTTTTTGCAGGATAATCAAATAATAAGCAATTTTAGTAAATATTTAATTTATATTTTAAAAAATTCAAGATTATAATGTTTTTCACTTCGTTATTTAAATTAAATAAATCTTGCTTAGATCAAATTTAATCCAAATTAAATCAGCCACTAATCGAATTCTGGTTCTGCGTTTTAGAAACAAAAATGGAGAACTTGAAGAATAAATTGACTAAATTTTTTGCATGTCAAAAATTAAAGAAATTGTCTGCTAAGCTCCAAAAATTAAAAAATTGTTTACGATGATCCAGAAATTTTAAAATTTGAACAATTTCATTCAAACTGCCGTAAAAGTTGATTTTTAACTATATGAACATGAAAATAATCTGTAAGTTATTCAGCTACAATTCTACTTTCAAAAACACTTTCAAGTTTTCTTGATATTATTTCATAAAATGCAAAAGTATCCTGAGCTCAAGTGGCGTTGCGAACTGGAAACTCTTCTTCGATGAAATAAATGTGGTTTTGACGGTGTGCCTATTTTTTTTTCGTTTTGCTTTTAGTTGCGTCTCCTTTACGAATGCAATCCGATGGCTTACATCGTCGAGAAGGCCGGTGGCGTCGCTTCGAATGGACACATTCCGATACTTGATGTTCAACCCGAAGGAATTCATCAGAGGTCGCCGATCTTCTTGGGTTCTAGCGAAGATGTGCAGGAATTACTGGATATCATCAAGCAAAAGAATTGAATGGCGATGATGCATTTTTACGATCTCGTAATCACGGTGAGTGACTAATCTTAATTTTTTTTACGATGTTTGATGCTTAAATCCAGCTTATATTTTTTAAAAAAAGAAATTAATCTTGAAACAGTGTATTAGGTAATGGACTAATAATTAAAAGAAACTCCTTTTTTTTTTAATAAAGTAATTGTTGAGCTCGAGTCTTATTTGACGAGAACCTCAATTTGGCCACTGGTAATTTGTATTTTAAAAATAACATACAATAGAACGTCGATTATCGGAACTAATCTACATCAAGCATGTCAAACTCAAAAGGCTAACACGGGCCAAATAAACAAGGTCTAAGTTTATGTGGGCCGCAAAAAAAAACAAGAATGTCAATTTTTATGGAAACGTAGGTTTATTTCAAAAAGTACAGTAGAAAAAAAAGAACAAAGACAATAGATTGTTACTTTAGAAATGTAATAACGGCAGCACAAAATGAGAATTAGAATATATTTTCAAAGGTGAGAAAAAGTAGTTTAAAAATTAAGCTACAAAATTTTTATCCCATTAAAAAACGTGGAGAAAAATAAGTAAAAATCGGTTACAAAGAATTTTTTTTATTTCCATAAGAATAAGTAAAAAAAAACTATTGGTTCCGATAATTAGACGTTCTACTGTAGTTGCAGGTTTTTTTTTTGCGTTAATTTTGATATTTTGTCTAAAATGACAAGCAGGAGCATCTTTCCGGGTTTTTTCAGCCAATTCAATAAGTAAATATGCCTATAATTTATAGAGTTTCTTTTCGCTTTAAACGAATTTCATTTTTGGAGTGAAAGAATTTTTATGCTATTTTAAAGGACCGGGTTGAAAATATACTTGGTGATATCCACCTTAGTGTTAAAGGGTTTTCTCTATTTTAAAGTGCTGTATACTGATTGGACGTTTTTCAACTATTTGGTCATTTCAAACGTTGAATAAGCAGCGAGGACGTTGAAATCTTCATTGGCCGTTTTGAAACAAAACATACTGTTTTGATTGTCCGAGAGTTGTGGTGTGAAAGCATTTGGTGCTTGTCAGGTTTGCGCGTATTCAGTTTTCTAGATTGAGGAGTCGAGTATATTTGAAACGGCGATCTCGGTTCATTTTAGCCTCGGTGTGCAGCTTGGTGCCTCATGGCGCGTCATTGGTTTGACGCAACAGTTAAAGCACAGAATAGAAAGTTATAACTTTCTATTCTGTGGTTAAAGCTTGAGGCATATTCGTAATTATCGCAAAGTGAAAGGTATCGCTGAACTCGTCAACTTTTATATGAAACTTTCTAGCAAAAGTTCGTGAGTTTAGCACTATCTTTAACTTAGCGATCATTAAGAAATATGAGCTTAATACTAAAATAATAACTTTTCTTGGTTATTTTGTCAACTATAATATCGCACCGCGGTAAGAAGAGTGGCACAAGTAAAACAAAAAACACTTTTTTTGGGGGGAAAAATGAGTTTAAAGTTGCATTTTTTCATATCTCAATCTATTGTAGGGGAGCCAAATAAACCGATATTGTGAATAATTAAAACGATTTTTGCTCTTGAAAAGCTCAGCAAAGTAAGCCATGAATCTTCTCTTAACTTTAAACTCCTTTCCCCCCCCCCAAAAAGTGGTTTTTTGATTTGTGCCACGCTTCTAATCGAAGTGCGATATGAGTGTTTGTCGTTTATTAAATTTCATATTTGTTCAATTTGCTGCTTTGTCATCGTTCTTTTTTGCATTTTTGGCGGAATCAATTTCAAAAGGTAAGTGAACATGATAAAAATATTTTCAAAAATATTGTCGGCAAAACAAAAATTGTTATTTGCATTATTATTTTCTATTTTGCCAGAAATTTTTCCAGAACTTTATTCTTCCGAATAGCCGTTTATTATTCTAATTTTAGTGAGTTTCATTTTATCGTCGGCTTATTACAATCAAAAGCTTCTAAGTCAATTTGAAAGGTTTTTTACAGGAGACACAAAAACAACATTTTATTTGGTTTATAACTGAAATACAGATTTGTTGTAGTAAATAAAACATATCGAAATAAATCCAGAAACTCCGAAATCTACAAATTAAGACTTTGATGATAGTAAGCCGACAATATGAAACCTTTAAAAACAATAGTCTTACTATTTTTAATAAATTTTCTAAAAAAAAATTATCGTTCACTTTTTAAATTGCTAGAATTAGTTTATTTTAAAATATATCGTTATGAAAAGAAAAAAAGTATTGAACAAATTTGTTTACAATTTTAGTTTGTATCAAATTGTGAATTTTTCTTATGATTGATGAACAGCTGATGTTCGAACTCTTGATTATTCTGTCTTTCAGGTGCAAAATTAGAAGAATCTAGAATGTGTTTTAGAAACTAGAAGGGCAGCTCAATCACTTAAGGCTTCTTTTAAAGTTGGATCATTTTCAAACTCGGATAAAAAGCTTATTTTGAAAGATGTCAACATGAAAATACCCTTAAGTGATTGAGGCTACCCTTCTGTTATCTAAAACACTTTCACGTTTTTTTTTATTTTGCACATGAAAAATAGAATAATCGAAGTTCGAGAAACGTTTACACTTTAAAAAGCGCTTCAAAGTTGTCATATTTATTGCAAAAAAAAAATGCTGTTGCGCCATTAATATGTTTAAATTTGCCGCTTCTTCATTTGCCAATCGGTTGTGGATTACATTTTCTGACCAATGACATTGTTAAATGTTTTATCTGCAATATGAAACGCTGTGAAGTTTGCTTTTTCTTCTAGTTTGTTCTCATTGACCAATAGCGGTTCAAGTACTACTCCTTTCTGTTGCAAAATGACGTCAATTTATTGTTTATGTTTCACCAATGAAATTACGAGGTAGTTCCTTTTCATTAGATTTAGCTGTGAAAGTTGCTTTCTTTCTGTGGAAGAAGCAGTTGGGCGCAGCCAGAAAAGTTCGTTCTATTTAGGTTTGTTACATGTTTGATTCTGTTTGTTATTGGTCTGATGGTCATAAAAGGGCGGGGCTAACTGAATTTTCCTAGCTGCGCGCAACTGCCTGTGTCTCTTTGTATGTCGATTGCACCATATGTGGCTAAGAAGTGGGCTTTAAACTTTTGTTTTTATTTGCAGCTAATTGATGCAATTTATTGCACAACTGACTGAAATATTAGAACCAAATATAAACTGAATGCGTTCATAGAGAGAAACCAAAAAAAGAACCGGAAGCAACCTTTAATCGTGTGTTTTGTTTTATTATGTTCTATCAGCCTCCGCCATCAGGTCCGCCTCCTATTTGTCATCCAAATGTAACTGACAGCAATCAAAGCGGGCTGCACGAGTTTGTTTCCTCAGAAGAACCGAACCGTTTTTATCGACCCCACGAGCCTCATCGCAGAGAACGTTATTATTCGGACGAACGGTATCGAGGAAGGCCGCAATTTGACCGGAGGATTGAATTTAGAGGTCAAAGATCACAGAATCAGAGGTTATGTCGTTATTACGCGCAAGGACACTGTTACAGAGGAGACAGATGCACATTTGCCCACAACGAGGGTGGGATGATGGCTTGTTCTCCAGCATCGTCGGAACCGTTACCGGCCCGGGTGACGGTTCCAACGATGATGGCCAAGCGACAAATGTCGCTTTCGACGGCCACCACAGACCAACTGGCGATTCTGAGGTATAAATTTACTGTGAATTCTTCACTAGAAGTCATTAGATTTGTTACATGTTTGTTTCTATATAGGAAAGTGGAGTTGAGTCAGTTCTTGAAGCGGTTTCCATCTGCAAACGAAGTAAAGGCGGTGGACGGATCGTCGTCTTTCGTCGTTGCTTTTATGCCGACCGATCCCGATTGGCCTTTCGATATCAAAGTCGTGCATTTGACCGTCGCGTTTTCAAACGACTATCCGAAAGTGGTAACGAATTCGCACAATTTCAAGAAGCAAAATTAAGAGAATCTGAATCATGAGAATCATTTCAATTATTTAAACTTACTTTCATGTTGGTATCTTTCAAAAAATAAGCTTTTTACTTAAGTTTCATGAATATGTTCCATCTTTAAGCAGACAACATTTTTAATTCTTGTCAATAAAATATTTTATTTTGAAAGATATTAACATGAAAATACCCTTAAATGATCGAGCTACCATTCTAGTTTCTAAAACGCTGTCTAGTTTTTCTTAATTGTGCTTTCGAAAGACAATAACCAGAGTTTACAAATCTACTGTTTCTAAATCATCTAATTCTAATGCAGTGAAAACCGGTTAACACAAAAACGGATATCTTGAAAACGGATAACACACAAAAAAATCAGAAATCACGAAATATATTTTTGTTCTGTTCTTTCAGAACCATTTGATATATTATTTCTTTTAAGACGAAATTTGTTTAACGTGAAAAAATATTCCAGTTGCTTTGTATTTCTTGTTAAACGTTTTTCACTTTAGATAAATTTTATTTCGAGTTTATAATGTAGAATTTATTTTAAGATTTTATCTTTCAAAGTGAACGTTTTATTATCTTTGAAAATACCCTAAGGCCATCAGTTCCTTGTATTTATCTTTTTTTTAAAAAAAAGGGTTAATTTTGTGAAATTGTCTTTATGAAATTATTTTCACGGGGCATTTTTACTCTTTCTAGTTTCTGAAGAAGTAAATTTCTAATAAAATCACTTGTGATGATGCTGATGATGATGATTACAATAAACTAGACTTTTGAAAATGAAAATTTAAGTAATCGAAAGTACTTCTTATTTTTAAATTCTGTTATTATTTTAATTAGAATTTTAAAATAATACATTTTATAATTATTTTGTTTATGTTTTAAATAATTAATAACCGATTATTCATTAATAAATAGGTTCCATCCGTTGAGGTATCGGAGTCGAACAACGGCCGATTGCCGTCGATTCTCACAAAGTAAGATACTCGATTCGTTTATCCGAAGTGATACTTTTGTCGAACGGTTTCTCATTTAATGCATTTTTTTTAGACATTTGACTCGTTGCGTTCGTACGTATTTCGAAAATGTGCACGAACAGAACGCAGCTTCGGACAAAGTGGAGCTCACATTTCGCCCATTTCTAAGATGGTTCGATAGACAGCTGGAAGAGATGTTTACTACGGGACTCAAACTGGTATGTATATTTCATTTTCTCTCTTTCATATGGTTTTTTATGAAGATTTATGATGATTTGGCCAAGTGACCAAAATCAAGTGAAAAACGTCACACAAAAGTAATAAAACGATTGATTATTTATGTTTCTAGGCAAAACGTGATTTGGACGCAGAAGCAGCTGGTATAATATTTGTGCCTTTTAATCATCTTCCTGGAGCACAGGCCGAAACAGGCGATGTTTCGACACAGTCTACTTCTGATGTTACGCGCTTGTATCCTCAGCTGGAAGATCTCAAGTTGAACGATTCGATTGATAGGAACGATGATCCGTCCAGTGTGTCGTCTTCTTCGACAGAGATTTCAAAGAAGACTTTTTGTGATCCTACTGCAAAATCGGTTCATCCGACGGCAACGACGACATCGACACTGAAAAAAACACCCGATTCTAATCATCCAGTTGGAATAGATTTGAAATCTCCTAATAAAGGAACTGAGATCATGTTGCGCAACTTGCAATTGGGAGAAAACGTTGCCTCTATTATTTGTCATAAAGTCCGCGTTACGATCCAGTGCTCGCGTTGCAAAACGCAGCACGACATTTCTGCAGATGCTAAGAAATGCAACGTTATACCGTGTGTCAAGTGTCACAACAGGCAGCAGATGTCGTTTCGACCGTCTCTCATGCATCCGTTCAGTTCCGTCTTGGGATATTTGGATCTGGACGGTTGTCAGGCTTTCGATTTACCGATCGTCGATTGCGAGCTCGCAGTAGATTGCTTGACTTGCAACAAACAGATGAAAACAGATGTAATTGAAGTATTTGAACACTCCTTAAGGCGGGGAAGAATCTTAACCTTTTTACGAAAACAGACTCGCGGGATTCAAATGGGACATTCGAAAAAAAAAGGTTGCATAGTTTAAATTAGAAATGGGACATCCCTAATTTAAACTATGCAACCTTTTTTTTTTCTTAGTAGAATTCATAATAAGGTTTGTATTGATGATGGCTTCTTTTTTTTTCTGTAGGGATTACATTACGGACAACAGTGGACATCGTGGTGCCACAATTGTAATGCTAAGTTTAGCGTTTATATTGATTCTGCTAAGTTCCGGTTGTTACAACCAAATAAATTTAGCGGTAAGACTTATTCAAATTATTTTTTGCACGGAGTGTGGTGGGGGTCCTACTTAAAATTTGAAATTTGGGGTTCGTAATATTTTTACTTTGCACCCCCAGAAATATCCATTTTCATTTTTCTTGTTTTTCCATTTAATTTGTATTTTCGTGTTGATATCTTTTAAAATGAACTTTTTATAGACAAAAACTCAAAAAAATAAATCGTCCGCTTAAAATCTTGTTATTTTCAAACTGACATAAAAAGCTTATTTTATAAGATGTCGACATGAAATTACCCTTTTTTTACTGTCGAAAAAGCGTCGACCGATACCGGTTGGTTAGGACCCGGCAGAGTGCGTCAGGAACCCGGGCCCACTTTTGGTCTGCCGTGGCCGAAAGTGGGCTGACCGTGGTCAAAAGTGGTCACGGTGGCACATACGTTGAGAACGGGTAAAAAACTTACGCCCCCGGGGCGTAAACCCCTGGCGCGTAAACCCCTGGCACATGAATGACTTAAGTGATTGAGCTCCCCTTCGAGTTTCTAAAACACATTCACGTTTTTATTTAGTTTGCTTCAGAAACACAAAATAACCAAAGTTCAAGGGGCGTTTACACTTTCTATTTTTCACCAGTTGAATTTTTCTAAAAAGTTTAAATTGTGGCTCGTGTGGAAACAAGGCTTTAGAGGTGATTTGTGTTATCTACCAAATCTTCCAGGTGGATTATGACCTTTAGCTTTCAGTTGATGTTATTTACTGAAGGTCATAATTGCAAACAAGAATGTTTGATATGCAAATCATTTCAGACACCTCTCCCGTTTTTTTTTTTCTTCTTCTTGCACACAGCACTGGTGTGTGCTTTTTCATTTTGAGAGCATTTGATGGTTTCCAACGTGAATAGTTCTCTTTATCCTACTATTTTTTTTCTAATTCAGATAATTTGTTCATTGTTAAACGTTTTGTAGTTTTAATATAGATATTTTTATGAATTAGGGCTCGGATTTTTATGCAATATCAAGCAAATGTTTCTTAATCTGTGGCCCAAGGGCCAATTCTGAACTAACAATCCCGTTTAGATCAACCAACAATTAGGGCTTTTTAAAAATCAAAAACACCGGTTAGAGGCTAAAACTCTACTTAACAACTGATAATAACCAGACATCGAGAGACTTTTTTTTATTAGAAAAAGCATAATTGCAGTTGCTCTAGGGATGATGATGATTACTTTACAAGTGGCATTTGGGCCACAGATTAAGAAACATTTGCTAAAAACATTGCATAAAAATCCGAGCACTATTTATGACGTTTCACATTGTAAACGGAACGATAATAGATTTGAATTATGCTTACTCTTCGTTTCAGAAACAAAATTATGAAATTTCAAGTGTTTTCAAAACTGTTCGAGTAACTGAACCTCATGAGAAGATTTTTATTTAGAACTTTTGATCTATTCTTTTGATTAGCAGCAAGTTGCCATCTAAGATGAGGCAGAGGTGTTGTGCCATAAGTAAATAAGCCATAATTAAATAGAATTACCAAACTTTTATGTATGCAACGAAAAATTTCAGTGAAAATCTTACTATCAATTTCTTTCAGACGTTGCATGCAAATCGAATTATAATCAGTTTTATTTCATTTGAAAATTGTTTCTCATTAGCAGCATCTTTAGCGTCTATGCAGCATTTTGTACGACTTTCGTCGTATCTGTTCAAACGCAATATAACTTCGCGGCCTTACTTTAGAGGCTAGCGGCTGCTAATTGACAGAATACAGTTGAAAATCATTTCGATTAGCAGCCGCTTAGCCTCTATACAGGATAGTATACAGCGTTCTGTCTTATTTTGCAGCGTTTGCGCTACCTATAACAACATAGCGGCTGCTAATTGAAAGAATTCCCGTTCTTTTTCTCGTTCAGTTAGCTCACTATAAAACGCGTTTCTGAAGGTTATGAAAGTGATCTCGATTGCTTATTTCTGTTTTTTTTTTGGTTGTTTATACAGAAAAGCGTCAGCTTCAGCTAATAAAATTAGACAAGAAGGACAAACGGGTCCGTGATCCGGCCATACAAGAAGGACGACCATTGCCGAGCAACGGCACGTGCCGTCACTTCAAGAAGAGTTACAGATGGTTCAGGTTGAGCTCGTTTATATCATTAATTTTCATTACAAATCCACTGCATAAATTGAATCTAAATGAAGCATTGATATTTTTTCTAGATTTCCGTGTTGCGGTAAAGCATATCCGTGTGATCTTTGCCACAACGAAAAGGAATTGGAACATGAAATGAAATTTGCAAACAGAATAATTTGTGGATTTTGTGCCAAAGAACAGGTGAAAATAGTTACATTTTATGTTTTTTTTTTGTCTGTTGATGATGTGTTAAATGTTACGGTGTGTTTTTTGTTTTGCAGCCGTATTCAAGCAATAAGCCTTGTGTCGCTTGCGAGTCGGCCTTCAATCATATTGGCAAAGGACACTGGGAAGGCGGAAAAGGATGTCGAGACAAAATTAGAATGAACAAGTACATGATGATTTTGGTTGTTATAAAACTGTTAAGGCGGTTTTAAAGGGAAGAGCTTGATTCGCATTATACGGAACGGCACTGTCGTGGAACGTCAACATGGCGGGACCGTGGACATTCTTGTAAAGAATGTTTTGTCGTCACGGTCAGTTCGGAAGGTGTGATCGTGTGAACGGCACCGTCACAGCCATGCATGGGCAACGAAATGTTAATTAACGTAACGGTGACGTAACGTATAGTATGAATTGAACTGCAAAGTTGACGTGACGATGACGGGCTGTATAATATGAATTGGCCTTAAACGTTTCTCGAACTTTCGATTATTTTCTCTTTTTTGGAGTAAGAATGTGCTTTTCATGGCATCTAGAAGACTTTCATTTTTTGACAATTTTTTACTTTTTTCACTTATGGGTGTTTTATGGTCCTCGGAAGTCTATTGGGCTCTCCTGAGTTCATTTCAGTGCTTAAAGTAAGATTATGATGGTTTATGAACTTTCAGGTTATAAATTAAGCAAAACTAGAAAGTGTTTTAAAAACTAAAAGGGTAGCTCATCCACTAAAGGTTATTTTCATGTTGATTTCTTTAAAAATAATTTTTTTATAGACAAAAATGAAAAAAATATCGTTTGCTAAGCGTCGATTACTTTAAAGTTGGATCATTTTAAAATGGAATTACAAAAAAAGCTTATTTTGAAAAATAGCAACACAAAAATCCCCTTGAGTGATTGAGCCACCCTTCTAATTTCTGAAACGCATTCAAGTTTCTCATCATTCCGCACCTGAAAGAAAGTAAAATCGAAGTTCGAGAAGCGTTTATACTTCAAAACACTTTCTAAGAGAAACTTAAAAAGTCTAAGATCAGTTTTGGTTCCTGAGTTATAACAAAAGCTAATGCCGTTTTTAGCCTCTGCTAATCCCGTAAAGGTCGAATTATATAGGAACGTGAAGACTACGGGACGAGAGCACGACACGAGCCCAAACCGAATACTCAGAAAATATTGTTCGAGGTTTCTCAAGAGAACTGTTTATATTGACACCGAGCTGGTCCGTTCCACGAACGGGTATCGCTCAACTTACGTTCCTAACGGTATTTTTTGACGTCACGAGTCATGTCTCACACCAGGTTCCCCACTTGCTAACATAAATCGAAATGCTTTTCCCCTCTGGCTTTTCTCTCGTGCTTGTCACGCAGTTTTGTTCCGTAGTCTTACAATTACAATTAGTACTCTGCTAGCAGCCAAATAGGCCTATGGCAGAGGGATATAAAAGTCCTTGACGTTCTTATATAATTGTTTCTTTGCGAGTACGAATGTTGAGGATTTAAGCACTAGCTTTCACCCTCTCACAATCAGGCTAATTAGCGATCATTGCATATATGATTAATAATAAGTTCTTGTTAGCACTTCCGAGTTTAATTATTGTCCAATCCCATGAGTTTCATTACATTATCAAATGTTCGACTCGTTTCTTTTTGCAGATCTGATAATCAGAAATACAGTGGTGTAAACAAAACTATTTCGAAGAAATCGTCCGATTTAAAAGACAAAAGTAAGAAAAAACCGACTTCTTCATAACTTTTATTGCTTTAAATGTGAAAATTATTAATACATTTGATGGCGTTGTTTTACAAAACACATGATATTCATTTGTAGGGTGGTGGTATTTTTAAAATATTAATTTTTTTTAGATCAAAAACTTAATTTCAGTTGTGACATGTAAAACATTGGGTGACTGACTCAGTATTAAAATTTCAAGATGTTTTTTTTTTCACTAAGGAACGTTGTTTGAAAAGTTTTTTCTTCTAAGTCGGTATCACACTACTCAACAAATTATTAAGTATAGTGTGCTGGACCTGCTGGTCTTCATGGCTAAATTAGCAGGTAATATGTAAATTAGGTTTAATTCACTCCTGTTACCAACAGCCATAGATATAACTAGCTAATTTTGCCCCTGAGTCCAAGAATAAAACTAGCGTCCACCTTAATAATATATTATTCTAGTTGTTTTGCATCTCTACGTTTTGCGCCCGAAGATTGTGCCTCACTCGCCTTGCCCTAGTTATGGCGCTGTCAGCAACCAAGCTACGGCTAATATTGTACCATTATGACACGGATGGGGATTTTCGAACTCATCCTTAAGGCCGATCCACATCAAACTGACTAAAGGAAAACAAAAGAAAAACTCAAGTGTTTCAAGATAAATTGGAAACAATTCTAAAACATTTCTGCGACGTTTGTGTTTTTTTTTTGTCTGCAATTTCACATTCTATTACACGTCCCGCTACAAGTCGTTAAACATCAAAAGGTTCGTGTTTTATCTCGGTACTACACAGTATTTTGTCAACTGTTTTGTGCGAAACCCGATTTGTTTGTGTTGTGTCACAAATTTCTTGCGGTTTTGTCTTGAGTACAGCTGACAGTTGTTGACAAAATCGGCTTTTTTTTTGGCGTTTTTGTTGTGTTTTTGTCTTTGAACTCATTTGGACTTTTGTCAGCTTGATGTGGATCGCGTTTTAGCAATATTCGCAATAGAAACTCAAAAGTTTGCAACACGGGTTACACAGCACTATGCATCATTCTGTTGAGTAATGTGATGATGGATTTAAATACAGAAATTAGAATTTTAATTTGTTTGCTTTGTATCGTATGAAACTAGATTATGTACTCGGTTGAGGTTACGGGTTGGGTTGTTTAAATGAATTTAGTTGTTTGCTCTTATACTAATGCCCCGTTTATTTATTAACACAAGTTATAATTAGTTAAATTTAGTTTGAAAAGTATTCTTGAGGGCGTGACTAATTAATACATTTGATTTCTAGGGTAAGGTAAAGCTTCGAATGGCTAGAAACAGCTAGAACATCCTTCAAGACTATATCTAAGGGCGGCGGACTGGCGTATCAGGCATTTTTGTGATAAAATCGGCCTTAAAACAAAGTGGCCGATTTTATGATGAAACGCGACAAAAATTTAAAACTTATTTCTTCTAAAAAGATATTTGACCTAAACTGACATGTCACTTTAAGCGGACACTGGATCTTGTGGTTTGGGGGATTCGTATGGGGTGCTATTTGGGCCGGGCATATTACGTGAGTGAACAAATGCTGCGTTTTAACATAATGTTGCATTAATTTTACATTTTGAATCGTTATGGTTAGTGTTAAAAGGTTATTTGAAAGGGATTTTTAAAGCTGCATTTAGTTCCAGTAATCTCCGATCAAAGTAATTGAAGCATTGGCTGGTGGAAGAACGTTGTAACTGATTTTTTTAAAATTGTTGGAAAACGCCATAAACAGTTGTTGTTCCACATGAGCCACTGTGAAGTAATCCTATTTCACAGTTTTTTTTTTTAGTGTTTCTAAATTACAGGTGGATTAGCAAAAAAAAAAAAAAAAACAAGTCACATACAAAATATTTTTAAACGAAAAATGAATTTTCGGTTTTTATTTGTCAGTTACAGCGTTGTTCCAGCCATGGCTTCAATTGTTGAAGTTTAAAAAGTTAAATAGTAGCCAAACGTGCACGTAGACGTAACAGCAAACAGGACGCAAAACGTAACTTAGATGTTGGAATGTAAATGTCGCAGACGACGCTACGATGAAAGATCGCACATCACGTCATGTCATAACGACGTTTGGACTATAAATGTGAATTAAGTCGAAAAGACTACACAGAATAGAGAGAATAGCAGTGCATTAAATCATAACAGTTGTGATTAATTATAAGGTGAACCAGCCTCGTGCTGTTATTCTGCGACATTTATATTCTGAAAGACTAAAGCATATGTTAGCGCAGTTCCAAACACCTGCTTAACACAAAAAGAAACAAAATACGATTTATTAGAATGACGCTAGATCAGAAATTATGATTGTTACAAACTTTTACCGTTAGCAAATAGTTTTTGGTGATCGGAAAGAAGTCACCGTACGTGAATTCCACTTTATTATTTGACAATTCGTGAAGGTAAAGCAGGCAGTCAGATCTCTCCTTAAAGTAGCGATAAGATGATTGAACCTGCGTTGATTGGAAAACGGCAATTAACTTGTGACTGATGGATTGTGTACGCTTGAAAATATTAATGAACACTACAGGCCAATGGGACTCTGGATACACTGCATTTTGCGAACAATTTTAAGGTCAATAAAAAAATTCGTAGCAAATTCTTTTGATCTTTTCGATTTTTCAAAATAAACTGTTTGTGGCAGTTTGAAATGTACCAATTTTAAGTGGAATTTTTTGGTCCAATTTGAAGTGCAAAACTTTAATCAAGAATATAATTTGAAATTGCAGTTAAAAAGTTTATTTTAAAGTTATCAACATGAAATTATTTGGTATATAAGAGTGCTTCAGAGGTAAACTGTGTTTAGTCACATTTTAAAAACTGATTTTTACATATTATGAATCAGCTTGTCAAGTTCTACCTGTGGTGAATAGTGTTAAGTCCACAGTTTTACACATAGGCCGCTAGATGTTGGTATACCATGTTAAGTCCTATTCCCTTCAATGAAGAGAAAAACTTTCAAATGACTCTCCTGTAAAATTTAGGTTTTGTGTTATAACACAGTTTACCACTGAGGCACGCATATATACTGAAAATGTTACAGAAAAGTAGTTTAAGAGCCTACTAAGAGGCCTGTTTATGAATATATGACTAAGTGCCGCATAAACGGCAATACGGAATAGTGATGTCGAATTGGTGTCACAGCCAATGTTGTGTACCTCAGTGTATTGCATGATGTGATGTCATTTTGATGTCACAATTCCGTATTGCCTTTTGTGCCACACGTAGTCAGGGGTGGATTTACCAATAGGCAGAGTAGGCAGCTGCCTAGGGCGGAAATTTTTTGGGGGCGGCAAATTGTAAATTTTTTTGGGGGGAAATTCGTTTTGGATACAAAAAAAGTATTGTAAAACAATAAACTGCCTAATATAACTTGGTTGGCAAGAGTAATTGATGTAACAAGAGCCAGAATGACCACTTCCGACAAAACAGTTGACATTACCATTGTTAAAAGCATACAAAAGTAACTTTATTACTTTAAGAAAGTATAGGCCATGTGTTTTCAGTTGCTGCCTAGGGGCGGCAAAATGGTAAATCCGCCACTGCACGTAGTCCTATATTCGTAATCTGGGCCACCTGCCTTACTTGCGGCCACTTGCCTACAAAATAATAATTGTTAAACTCCGATAGGGGAATAGTTTAAATTGAAATTTGGTGCGAATTCGAAGAATAAACACACAAACACATTAAACAGAAAGAGACTTATAAGACGCTATCGAAATTTTTGAGGTCAGGTATGATGTAGAACCTCATAATATTATAGCCGTTTAACTTTATATGTTTGGTTTTCGTTTACATTTGCCCGTAGTTATTCTTGAAAAGTAATTTAAAGCGCAATATTTAGGCATCACCAATTTTCTGTTACGTTTGCTGCACCGTAATGCACACCGTCATATGGCTTTTGAAAGCACATTAAACCTGATTAATATTACTTCTGAAATGCCGAGAACCAGAGTTACATTCCATCATTCTTAATCTATGGCATATTTAGCAGTGGCATAGCTACGAAGAGCAACATTTGGGAGTATTTTGCTCATAGCGCCAGCCTCCAAAAGGGCACCTCACATTTAATTTTAATTTCTAAATTGTTATTTCTAAAGCCTAGTACAGACGGGGCGATAATCACCGGAATCATTGTTGAGAGCGAGTTCGTCAGAGGAAGATGTTGTCAAGTCACCGGCTGGATGCGTGTGTCCGGTGATTAACGCCCCGTCTGTACTAGGCTTAAGTTTCTCCTATTCTTAATTAGGGATGGTTTGTATAATTAAGAAGTAAATTTGAGTAAAAAGAATTTGTTTCAAGGCTGGTGTTCCAGTTTGGAAAAGGCTATGCTGAATACTGCATTCTAGCGCCTGAAAAAAACATTTTTGGGTCGTGGACAAAAACCTAGTTACGCCACTGATATGTACTATTTAGTAGGCCCTAATGTTTAAAAAAAACACTAAAAAGAATACGGTAATATACATCGGTATAGTGATGGTAATATTCTTGTGGGTTTTGAATATCTTGCATCACGAAAGTGGTTACTGATGATAAAACCTGGAAAAAGTAAAGGACCACTTTAGAAATTTGTAAATTATATTAATGTGCAATTAATAATTTTATAGTTGTGT
This sequence comes from Brachycybe producta, assembly GCA_036925085.1. Taxonomy (NCBI): domain Eukaryota; kingdom Metazoa; phylum Arthropoda; class Diplopoda; order Playtdesmida; family Andrognathidae; genus Brachycybe; species Brachycybe producta. The sequence goes on from JAUPFP010000002.1 coordinate 4,618,638, forward strand.
GAGGACTATAAAATTATAAATTATACATTAATACAAAACGGCGACTAAGTTGTCGAAAATTGGCTGTGCGTAAACCGTCTCCAGGAATGAATTTACCAGTTTGTTGGTTTTTGAGCAGTAGACTGCTATGCATATCATCAGAATCGTGTTTACGAAAGAATAATACAGGCACGCTGTATAGTTCATTATTGTCGGTATGCCATGTTGCGGGTAAAACACAATAGCTATTGTCGTTTGCGTAAAATACAAAAGTATAAACGGTGAGAACAACTTGTTCGCAGATTTTACAAGCAAACACAGTTGATAGTGTTGTATTAGACGGTCAGAAATGCTGCAAGTATTTTTCTTTCCTAAGTAGGTTTCGAAACAGGTGTTTATCATTTTGCAGATAAAGATTATAAACATTGCATAGAGGAATGAGTAGGATTTTGAAATTATGCTCCAAAAAATGAAACTAATTGTTAAAATCATTGTAGTCCAGGTTGGTAATTTGTCTTTAAAGTTTTTAAACTCGAAAATAATTATTGTCGCATGAAATATTGCTGTAATTAAAATGAACAGAATTGTGATAATGACCATAGCCTGATCCCAACTCTTAATGGATTTGATCAGGTGATTCCGTTTGCTTTCGAAGCGAATGTTGTCCACTTTTTCAGCAATATTTCTCAGTAAGGTCACATGCTGTTTGATATAAGTGCATGTTCTGACCATGGTAACACATCCTACACTTATTCCAGAAAATGCTAAAATGCCACTGATATGGTTACGAAATTCTTGCAGTGGATTATTTCCAAGTGATGCGTAGTGGATAATTCGTGCAATAAAGAGGGGTATTCCAATACCGATCAAAGCTAACGAATACCAGTATTTCGTGAAATAATTTCTCTTTTCAGTTTTTTCCATGTCGATGCCATAAAATCGAAACAGTTTTACTAAGCCGTTGATTTGAAAACGGCGAAGTTGTTTTTCGTTAGCAGTTTCAGGATGTTGCATTTCAGTTTTAGTAGGCCTATACGATTTCTGGTTTTTGAATGTCTCGGAAAGTCCAATAGATTCTGCTACCCAGGTGTTGATCTGTGGATTCATTGTGATTATTTTGGCTTTCTTTCAGCTGTTGTGTTGCTCAATGTCGTCGTTACATGTTTTTCTTTCCCCTCATTGAATAAGGTTTGTTTTTGTAACTTAGCTATTTGGCCCATTAGAATTACGCTCGTAATTGATGTTTAATATCAAAATTACAAATTAATATTACGTGTGTAATAAGTAAATAGTTTATTGACAGTGAAGCATGTTTACACTTAATTCACTTAACGTTTTTTTCTCCACTTTCATTATATTTATCAATGTTTATTTCATTAGCTAAGGTTTTAATCAGGGGGTGGACTGGGCAGTCTGACAGTCGGGCTTTTTCCAGATGGGCCGCTTAGTTAGTGGGCAGCTTTTACCATTAGTGGGTCCATTTTGTTATGATACTCGATAATAGTTTAAAAATCGCACAATAAAAAATACCAAAAGGCTCATTTAAAATATGTTGCAAAAGAAATTAAACACAATTATCGTAAAACCGTGTGTCATTTTGCTAAAAACAATGGGCCACGTGACAGGGTTGGAGAAAATAAAAATCATGATTTTTCGAAAAACATCATGTTATTTTTTTGCATATATCATAATATAGACCTACATAAAGCCCATGGGCCGGTGCACTTTTGCAAAAGCCCAGCCCAAAATGCCAGTCCAAGCCCAGCCCAGCTCATGTGCTGGGCTTGGGCTGGCTTTTTTATGTTAAAGGCCCATGGGCCTGGTGGGTTTCGTGGGCTTGGCATGGTATAAAGTCTCACGGGCTGGGCTGGGCTTCAATTTTTTGCACCATGTAGATCTCTATATCATAATATGTTGATGTTTTAACCTTAATTTCACCCTTTATTCCATCTGTTTGCTGTTCTGATGGATCAGGCCCTGCGTATGTTTAATAACTTTAGAAGTTATTAGTTATTAGTTTTTTTTCTTCATCAACCAACGTTAGGCAGATGTAGGATATCATAATAATAAGTAGGTATTGCTTTTTTCGTCATTCGAATCTTTCGAATTCTAACCTAAAAAAACTGTTAAAAACTTTGGTAAAAATTAGTTTTAACTCCATTGACGTCCAATAGAAGGGTTCACTAACAAAAAAACTGCGATTGTTGCAATTTCGGTTGGTACAATTTTTTATTAATATTAATAATTTAATATTTAATATTATTTCATTTATTTGTATGATCTTAATGAATAATATAGGATTCTTATATGAAGGATTCGAGATTCGTGAGATACGAGAGATTCGAGAACCTTTTCGGATTCGTATTCGAGAAAATTTAGGATTCATCCCACATCTAATAAGAAGTAAAAAATGCAATTATTTTGTTTAAAATACAGTGGTTATAATTAAATATTTCTTAAGACAAGATTAACAAATTTGTACATGAAAATGGTCTAAAATATATGCACTTTTCGATTTCAATAAAGATTTTCATGAAATATTAACATAAATTGAAAAAAAAAAATTATATTTGCATTTTGGTTGCTATTAATTTTTTTTTTCCATAGCTGTAAATGTTTGTCAGTTTTAATATACTTAGTATGCAAACTTCTGTTTTATCATTTTCTTACCAACAATATATATAATTAGTAGTGTAGCCCGTCCTAGGACTGTACAATTTACAAAAAAATCATTTATACGCTTCTTTTTATGCTGAAATTTTTTTCCATCGCTTGATCACATGGGTTACTTTTTAAAGAGACCATTACCTCCTGAAATCGTCAAGATTTACTCAATGATTACCAAAATAATTTTTAAAATTATAAATAATTCATTAAAATCATTAAAATTAAAACTTAAAAATTAAGTGACTTTTAAATTTATAACAAGAAAATTAAACATAAAACATGTTTTTGTTGTGATACTCGTGCTTTTATATAAAAAAGGTCTAAAAAGTAAGAAAAAACAAGATGTAATCCCCTCTTGTGTTGTTGGTGTAGCCCTCCTGGAAATTTTATATCAGGATTCTGTAGAATTTTATCTACATGTTTCTGCAGAGGCCTTCTGACTAAAATTGGAACACTGTTTCTTCAGGAATTTTTATGTTAATTATATTATGCAGAATCTTTCTGCAGAGTAGTTGTAGAATCTTTCAGCAGAGTTATGCAGACTATCTCTGCAGAATTTTGCAGAATATTTCTGCAGCTATGTTTCTATATGTATACCCTCATCCTTTTCACAAAACTCTAACCCTGCAAATTAATTTCGCCACAGTGAAAACAATGACTACACTTAAAAATGGAAAGTTTAAATGAAAAAATAAAAATGTTATTAATCAATCCAAAAAACATTTAATGAAATAATAGGATTAAACCATTTCCATTTTCAAAAATTAAGAAAATTTACCTTTTCTGAAGCAAGACAGACAGACATTAAAATAAGCTAAACAATGTAATGAAATAACTGTTACAAACTGAAGTCATACACCCACACTTCCAAAACTAAACAAACTCAAAATAAACACCCACTCAAAAAAATGAAATAACTGAACATAACTGAACTCAAAAGGGGAAATCCCCTAATACATTTGTAAATGTTTTTAACCATGTATTAGGATTTTCAAATGAGATTTTATGCACAGTAAGCAGAGAAATTCTGCAGAATAAAAATATTAAAATCACAAACATTTCTGCAGGTTTTCTCTGTTGGGTTTTGAGTACACATCTAATGCTGTGCAATATTTCCTGTAGAATTGTTCTGCAGATTTAACTATTGTAATAGCATTACAATTTCCAAGTGAAATGTTATACACAGTGTGCAGATAAATTCTACAGAATAAAAATATGAAGAATTTCAAAAGTTCTGCAGAAAGTCAATGCACAGTAACAAAAGGAATAAAACCTTACAGAATTCTGCATGATTTTTCCAGGAGGGAATGGTTAGTGTCTCATGCAACTGAGGCCCTGGTAAGTGTTGGTCATGGGTTCAATTAGAGACCTACATAAAGCCAATGGGCTTAGGCTGGCATTTTTATGTGAAAGGCCCGTGGGCCTGGTGGGCCCGGTGGGCTTCGTGGGCTGGGCCTGGTATAAAGTCCCATGGGCTGAGCTGGGCTGGGCTGGGCTTGGCTTCAATTTTTCACACAATGTAGGTCTCTAGGTTCAATTCCCGTGCAGTGTGAATTATTTGCAAATATTTCAGAAGGTGGACAAACAAAGTAAGTGGCAGAGTTTGTCACCTGACATTTCCATAATTCCTTAATTAAATACATGTATTCTTTACTCATATTCAACTCAATATATTCTTCCAATCAACTTGAGGGTGTGTGTGGCAGTTGCCCTAAAGGGGGGCATGTTAGTAAGCTTTGAGCATTACGTTACAGGTAGCTACAAATAGACAAACAAACAAACAAACAATGAAAACTATATATATTTATAAAAATGTTAGTATTAGAAAAATATACAAACTCATGAAGCAGACTCAAATTTTGAAGTTTATTACAGCAGTTTCAAACTTATATTTACATTTTCTAATGGTTTTTGATAGGCGAAAAAAATTCTTCTTCTTATTATTATTATTATTATTATTATTATTATATATATATTAAGCCAGGTCTGTGTGTGTGTGTGTGTGTGTGTGTGTGTGTGTGTGTGTGTGAGTAACGCTGACACCTTGAAGCACGTCGGAATTTATATAAATTTAAATGAATAAATGAACCGCTTTTTTTTTTCTCAAGGTCAACTGTATGTTGCACTCTTCCCATCCAAGAACCCCATGATATTAAATTGGAGAGGGGAGAAGGTTGGAAAGTGTAGAAGGGGGAAAGAGAGAGAGATAGAGAAACGTGGAGGGAGAAAAAGTGGGAGGGGGTGATTGAAATTGAAATGAAAGGAGTAAAAAAGGAACAAACGACGCACATACGCACACCAGAGAAAATGAAAAGATCATTTTCTCTTTCAATTATAAAAAAAAGGGGAGGGGATAATAGTAGCAAACTTAAACTACAGTTTATCACAGGCAATTGTGCCCAGCATTAGAATTTCTTTTGCTCAGCCCGTTTATGAACGTCATCAATTTCTAATTGGGTTTGTTACTTGGTTTGACGTCATAAAAGGGCGGAGGAAAAGAAATTCTAATGCTGAGCACAATGGCCTGTGTATTTTGCTCCCGTCATTTATGACGGGTTACACCCCACTAGTTTATAAGACGAACAAATGTTGAAGATTAATTTTTCGAAAAATTTGAACAGAAAAAAGTACAATATAAAAGTTTAATCTTGATTTTGAACAACTATCAATTTTCTTTTTAAGGCCAAAACTTACAACATCTTTAATATTTCCCATACATTGAATGAAAACAGTTTTGAAAATTTGTTGTTTTTCATTATAAACGAACTGCTTTTTTTTTTAAAAAATAGTTATAATTTGAAATTCATTTTGTAGTTAAGACGATGAATACATTTCCTGGTCGTTCAGGTTTTGAAACACAACCGCATATGTTATTGCCGTTCCGAACACCTAATATAATAAAGTGACAAATTATTATCTGATCCTGAAATAGATGGGATTTTAATAAGTTACCGTTAGAAAAATAGTTTTTTTTATTGAAAAAAAGTTACCACATGTAACGTAATATGCTTTATTGTCTAATAGCTCCAGAACATAAAGCACATGATTAAGTTTTTCCTGAAAATAACCAGAAAACATAAATTATCCAGTAAACAAAATAGTTTGAACTAGTTGTTTTATTAACACCTTTTGGCTGTTTTTTTTTTAAGAAAAAAAAAGTCAAAAGCCTTGGTTTTTTTACCCATTTTTTCGAATTTTAAAAATTCTTAAATTCTCGTGCTTTTGCAAGTTTTTTTGGGACTTCTAGGGGCAGTTGTGCACTCCGGAAGCATTTTTAGAGCTTTTAGAGGAGGCATGTACAACTTCATTGAGAGTATGTGGGTCGGATAGCGAATTTTAAATATATCCACGGGCCGTACAATATGATGTTTATTGTAACGAATATATAACTTCTTAAAGTTCGCTTTACGAACAAAATTAAGTTAAGCTTAAGACAGATAAGATAGTAAGAGTAGTAAAAATCACAACTCAATTTTCAGCAAAAAGGGGTCAGCGAGTGGAACTCTCTTCCTGAGGCAGTGGTGAATGGGGGATAATTTTGTTTTGTGGGATTGACATTTGTATATTCATTTTGTTTTTGTATATGTGCATGTATATGTGCTTGACAATGCTTAATGCTGCATTTGGACTTTTATGTTCCTCTGCCATAGGCCTATTTGGCTGCTATAGCAGAGTACTAATTGTAATTGTAAGTTTAAATTTGTTCTATTGCTGAAATGGAGGATAGGTTCTGTAAATACGGAAATATGTTGGTGGGCCAGATTCAGTAAACTTTGGAGGGGACGACGCACCGGGAATTTCTCCATTTCCTTGTGGATACAATTGATGTATATTTTGTAATGATTAGGGCTCGGATTTTGATGCAGTATCAACCGGAATGTTTCTAAATATGTGGCCCACGTGCCAATTGTGAAGTAACAATCTTGTTTGGATAAAAAAAATTGTTCTTTCTAATTTAAAAAAAAAATAGTTAGAGGCTAGAACTCTAGTTAATAGCTTATAGTAACCAGAAATCTAGTCTCTCTAACCAGCCTTTTCTGATTAGAAAAAGTATAATTGCAGTTTGCTCTAATAATGATGATGATTGACTCCTTCACAATTAGCACATGGGCCACAAATTGGGAAACATTAAGGTTGATAGTGCATCAAAATCCGAGCCCTAGTAATGACTGTTAAAAATGTGGAATACCTCTGTTTTATTTACGTAAATCTGTTGTGTTCTAGGTTTTGCCATGTCCTTTATTATGAACGCATTTGCAGAGGATGTTATCTGAAAAAAATATTAAACTTTTAGTTTCTGAAATGGTTTTGCTCTTGAGTTTTTCATCATGTGCTTAAAATATTAAGACTATATTATAACCCAGCCTTTTTCAAACTTTTTTGGTCCAATGGCTTCCTTCACCTGAACATATATCCCTGCAACTCCTTTGTAAAAAAAAAATGCTAAAAAAGAATTTTAATGGCTTTTGAATTGGCATATTTTACATACATTAGCAATAAGAGATAAGAAAATTGCTTCATTTCAGAGACACGAAGTGTGGGGTAGCCCCACCTGCCCTAATAAGGAAATGCATTGAGAAGGAAGATATAATAAGCTAAAAGAACCTTGTAAACAATTGAGACACCCACCAATAGTTAATTTGCCTGAGACTTTCCTCCTGATTTAAAAAAAACTGGACTGACATTAGCTTATTTCCACATATCTGGAGCAACACGAACATCTGATCCTTGTTGAAACCCCTCCATATAACCCCAACCTATTCCTCAAACTTAGTTACCTTGAGGCGTTAGCTAGCTACCTTGAGCCTTCTTGAAGCCATGGAACTTACTGGCTGTGGTTCTATAGCATCAATCAGTGGAGCAATCATATTAGTATGAGCCCCACCTAAAGCATTAACATTTAAACCTCCAAAGCATTTGCACCTAAACTCTCAAACCTTACATTAAAAAAATGCATAACATCACCACCTATATTTCTTCCCACAACCCTACCATCGAACCCCATTCCTGTTCCAACAACCCACCCTTTACGGTAACTATACAAATGGCTGGAATGGGAGGAGACCGGACGACCAAATTAACATCCTCCACCTCAATTAAATTTGTAGCCTCCACCTCAAGCCCATGTCGTCGTTTGAGATTTAACAAATCAAGAAAAATTGTAGATGTTTTTGGTGTATTGAGTGAGTGAGAGGATTAGGCTCCTTTTACACGAACCAGTTTTAGTGGTGAAGTTCGACTGCAAAATGTTGTTGCAGGTGGCTGTTCTGTGGTTGACAATGTATTGCTATTGAAAAGCGTTGGACCTTTTCACATGAGCGACTTCTCAGCCACGTGTCGCGTCTATTTGATCTTTATTCAATTTTTGTCGTTTAGTAGACTATAGTACAAGCACATTTCAATCACTGCCGTTGACTCGAGTGGTCGACGGTTTTGACGACCAGCTAACTATTTTGTGGTCGAACTCGATCACGCAAAGTGGTTCTTGTGAAAAGACCTTTGGATCAGTGTTTCTCAAACTTTCGAAAGGGGCGGACCGCTAGATGAGTTGTCGATGCACTTGCGAGGCCAACCATCTTAAAAGGGCCCACTGTGCATCATGCACTAACTCAAGGTGGTTCAGTCAGACTTATTTTTTAATTTTAATTTCCAATTATATAGGAAGGTAAAAACTACGGAAGGAGCACGAGCCGGAGTACACAATAAATATTGTTCAAGGTTTTCTAAGAGAGCTGGTTATATTGACAGCGAGCTCTTCCGTTCCACGGACGGGCCTTGCTCAACTTACATTGCCAACAATATTTTTCTGAATCTCTTTCAGTTCTCGTCGACATCACGATTGTTATGTCACGAGTGACATGTCGTCTAAAGCCGTTGACCGGATTCGCCCCGGTCTCCATTAATGCTAATATAAATTGAAAGGCTTTTTTTTTTCTCAGGCTCGTGTCGTGCTAGTCGCGTAGTCTTCACTTTTCTATATAATCGGACCTTAACTCAGCAGACTAGCGTTCTGACAGTTGGTGTGTAAAAAATATTTTCTTCTTCTAGGGTCCTGTTTGTGGACCACCTAGCACACCACCATGGACCACAGTTTGAAAAACACTGTTTTGATAATAGTTTTTTTAGAGGTGGGACGAATCCTTAATTTTCTCGAATCCGAATCCTAAAAGGTTCTCGAATCACTCGAATCCGAATCCTAAAAGGTTCTCAAATCCGAATCCTAAAAGGTTCTCAAATCCGAATCCTAAAAGGTTCTCGAATCACTCGAATCCGAATCCTAAAAGGTTCTTGAATCACTCGAATCCGAATCCTAAAAGGTTCTCGAATCCGAATCCTAAAAGATTCTCGAATCTGAATTCTAAAAGGTTCTCGAATATCTCGAATCCGAATCCTAAAAGGTTCTCGAATCTTTCATATAAGAATCCTATATTATTCCTTAAGAAGATACTAATAAATGAAATAATATTAAATATTAAATTAATAATAATAATAAACAAGTGTGGCACTCAGGGTCGCCACAAGGTGATTTTGGTGATCCGGTACAACACCGAAATTGCAACAATTGCCGTTTTTTTTGTTAGTGAACGCTTCTATTGGACGTCAATGGAGTTAAAAACTATTTTTACCAAAGTTTTTAAGTTTTTTTTTAGGTTAGGATTCGAAAGATTCGAAAGACAAAAAAAAAAGCGCCAAGGTTCGAGTTTTCGAATCTCGAATGTCCCATTTCTAGTTTTTTTTTAAAAAAAAAAATGTTTACCTTGCAATTGATGTTCGCACAATAGAACATCATTAATATCATGATTATTGCATTTGTACACAAATAATATATGGAGATGATTGGATTTACATTAATGTAAGTGATCTTAGGGTTTGGATAAAATGCAATGCTTCCGACTACGGTCATAAAATGCAGTAGTATAAACGTGGAAAAGAGTTTGTTTGCTCGTTTCACTAGCAGACATAATTGGTAATGTTGTAGTTGACGTTCGGTAATACTCTTGTTGTTATCTTCGTCGTCGAAATACGCTTCGACACAAGCACGCAACGCGTTGCAAACAAATACAATTAAGAAGACGTACATAAAAATGAAAGCTTTTCCAGCTATAATCCAAAGAACACTTATTATCAATAGCATCCTTCCATTCGGAAAGGACTGCCAAAAGATCACAACGTGAGTAGTTGCTGTCATTATGGTTAGTAGAATTATGACGATCACATAAGTTCTATCCCATCTTTTGATCGCTTGGATCAATTCGGATCGTTTGTTTTCGAGGCGAATCTTTTCCACTTGACGACCAATGTCCGTCAGTAATGTCACGTACTCTTTGACGTATAGACCCGTGGTGGACGTAATTGTAGGCATTGTTATCATAACTAAGAATTGTATTACAAGGGTGCATATTTCTCGAATAGTTTGCATAGGATGGTCTTGAAATATTTTTATGACTTCCATGAAACGGAAAAGACACATACATATTTCGAATCCAATAATTGGTAGTAATCGCCAGTATTTCAAGGAATGTGTCTTTTCTTTTGTTGGATTCATACATATGCCGTAGATGCGAAACAATATTAGTAAACCGTTGATTTCCATACTGTTAAGTCTTTCCGTTTGTTTCATATTGATGTTGGTTACTGTACAAAATTCGTTTGTAATTTTATCGAATTGTTAAAAGTTTGTATTTTTTTAAAAAAATTCACTAGAAAATTAATTAGAAATGTAAAAGGTATACAAAATACTAACTTGTGACACTCCTGTCGAGTTTGTTAGATTTTGTATTTTTTAAATCATACAAAATACTAACGTATGACACACATGCAAGGTATTTCAAAGAATATATTGCAAATTAAACATCTAAAACAGGACTTTGTAGTTGTTAAATTTTGTATTTTTCTTTTTAAATTACAAGAAAATTTGCAAAACTGGCAATTTTCTAGTTTTATCTTAACAGTTAATTAGAAATGTAAAAGATATACAAAATACTAACTTGTGACACTACTGTCGAATTGTTAAATTTTGTATTTTTCTTTTTAAATTACAAGAAAATTTGCAAAACCGGCAATTTTCTGGTTTTATCTTAATAGTTAATTAGAAATGTAAAGTATATATTTAATATTAACTTGTAAAACTCAAGCAATAATACAATGTATTTCAAATGAAATGTCGCAATTGAAACATGTTAGTAAAATACATGTAGTAAAATTGTTGTCGCTTAACGTTATTTCTGAGAACGATACCTCGTTATAACGTAGTTGACGAAAGCGCGACTTTACTTGTGGGTCTACTCGCGCACTTCTATCGTTAAGTGAGCTTTGGCCATAAATTCTCGAACATATACAGTAATTTTGTACATTATACACATTTCCTGAATATTGCGCGAACCTTTTGGTTGTTGCCTGAATTCCTGCTAATGTTTTCGATTAAGCAGTATGTTGTTTTTGCAAACTGGTTTGCAATTATCGAGTGTTGTTCAATGCAGAAATCTCATTAGATAGATTACACTTGGTAACATTTTTTTTTTTCTAAAAGAAAGTGGAATTCTTACCGAATAACAGTTTCTTTCAATTGACACTCTTATGTTATTTTTCCTTGTTCGAAAGAAGGCGTATTTAAGCTTGCTTTATTTGTTCAATTATAACAATTATATCAATTTACTAAATTTGTTATTGTTACTGTAGAAAAAAAGTTAATTATTGTTATTGGAAGCTATAAACACTGACATTGAGTGCGTTCAGTTCCTAAGCACTGTTGATGAGCATAGGATCTAAACGCCAAATAAAAAACCGCTCAATGCGCTCGTCGAGCATCATCGAGTAATAAAAGTCGTCGCTCGATGAAGAAGTACTTATTCTGGAGGTGTTTGGAAATGTAAGGCACTAGGCTTATGTTTGAATTTGACTTGATTGCAAGGTTATGAGTAATTTGACTGTAATTGGAATTTGAACAATTGCTTAGGATGTATTATGGATAATGCATTCTGACTAACTTTAGAAGTGGGTGGATGCATTCTGAAAAAGCTGCTGTTTTTAGAAGCTGGCAGTTTATACGAGCGCACACAATGCTCCTCACTCAGTTCAGTAAACCAGCTGGTGCCCCTCAGTTGCACATAGTTAGTGGATAGAAGAGACAGGTGGTTGAGAGCAGGCGATTGGGTTTGATCATTTCAAGTGGAACGAATGAAATCCAAATCTTCACTGTGTACATTTCAAATCAAATCCAAATCTCCATTGGTACATGTCAAAGCAAATCCCAAAATTAAAAGTATTTTTTTTTCCAAATTCTAAAGTTAAAATTTTTTTTACCAAATCCAAATCTAGCAACAACAAAAACGTCAAAACCAAATCACACTTTTATTTTAACATAACGCATTTTTTTTTATCAAATGTAGCTGATTTAAACAAGAACATTGGGAATATAATATATTTTAGCTGCTGAGGACAAAAAAAAAATTATGAAATCGAAATCATTAAATTTGCATTGGAAGTAAATCAAAATGATTCAGTTTGCAATACAATTAAATCCAAATGATTAAATTTGCGATACAAGTAAATTCAAATAATTCAATTTGCAATACAAGTAAATCGAAATCATTAAATTTGCAATAAATGTAAATCGAAATCTAAATTTTAATGCCCTGGTTGAAGGTTGCAGGTGAAGTTAAAGTAGTTGTTTTATTGGGATAATAATTCGTAGAGCATGTGAGGTGGTGGGTGAATATTTGTGATGTAAATTTCGGTTGTTGTTGTTGTGTTTTATTGGAACTATCCTTGTGTATGTGACACTACACTAGTACATTCATAACATTGTTAAACATACAGGCTGAGCTATTGTAATGCCATCTTGCATATGTAAGCCCATTAGATTTTTAGTCTTCCACGTTCATATGCTGAAACACCATAGCATATGTTAGAGCTGTCCCAAACACCTGTCAAAATGAAGAGAAATAAATATCTATTATAAGTTAAGATTAAAAGTATTTAATAATAATTATTACTATACCGTTAGTAAAAAGTTTTTTGTGATTGGAAAAAAGTTTCCATATGTTATTGCTGGTTTATTCACTGACAGTTTGTTCAGGTAAAGCACATAGTCCAGTTTCTCCTGAATGTAAAAAAATAAACAAATCTTTTAAGCCGCATATTCACAAAAAGAGCGAACAAGAGCTAGAGACGCATTCCCACTTAATTATTAATCGTCTGGTGAGTACTGGTTAGCGAGCGAGCAAACATTCGCACGGGTGGACACTAATAGTCGGGACAATGAGAACAACAGTACGAACAGTCAAAGCAACATGTTGTAGGGACAGGAATAGATCTACGCCCCACCCACTCCGAGGGGTATAAGGGCTCTTGTTTCACCTACTTTCTCACTGTTCGCACCAGGGTGCTGGACAGCTTGTCAGCCTGGACCCGCCCAGTTGCGGACCCCTAAGAAGACCCTGTTCGTGGGAAAAAGCCATCCCTCAAAAAACCCACTTATTGCCTCTTCCTTCTTTATTTCCTTATTAGATTATATTATCATTCGGTGTTGAGGATTTCATTACAGAATTTGCTAAATGCTCTGAGCAAATTGTTGCTCATGAGTTCCTGTTCCTCACAAGGCCATAGTAGGTTTTGCCTTCTTACGGCCCTTTTGAGTCTATCTCTCGCTTCTACGATATGTTCTAACATACATCTCCATACTAAATGATCAACTGTATCCTCTTCCATTCCGCAAGTACACAAACCGCTGTTATCGTCGTTACTACTATTGAGATTAAAACGAACTCTATACCGGAGAAAATCCCCGTGACCTGTTATAACTTGAGATATTTTTCCTGTTATAAGGCGCCCCCTAGGGTCTACCTTAGGCAACCATTTATATGTTTCTCTTCCTTTTTCGGTTGAGTCCCAATCTTGCTGCCAATGAGCTATTTCTTGCTGCCTCATTTGCTGGTTAACCCATGCTATAGGTGCTCTTAATTGGACAACTGTTTTATTATGAGTAGCTTGTTTTGCGATGACATCAACCTCCTCATTCCATAGGTGTCCCGCATGCGCCTTCACCCATCTTAGGACTGCCTGGCCTCCTCTTCTCAAGATTTCCTTAATTTTCTTATTTGCATTATAGGCGTGCATATACTTCCTATCTCCTGTAGATACTACCTCTAGGGCAGTTTTAGAATCTGAAACGATTACTACCCTTCTACCTTGAACTTCTCTTAGTAGTATGAATGTCATTGCCATGCCTAAAATACCGTACTCTCATCAGGGAGGCGAGCCTTCCATTCCCTGACCTTTTATCTCCTCTTCTATCAATATGAGTGCTGCACCCACTCTTCCATTTAACTTAGATCCGTCAGTGTAACCAAATTAAGAGATGATTATGAGATGTTTCTCCCTCAGTCCACTCTTCAATTGCACATATGATGCTTAAACTTGGGTGTTCCCTCATCCTCACAGGGACTGGAGTATCAAGTCCCTCCCAGTACTTAGCTTTCATAGCTGTTTTATTATAATTTCCGCCTTTAGCCACAATGGTGGACAACTAGTTATGACTTGATGGGCTTTATTTGAAGTTGTTCTGTACGCTTTACTCATGGCTCTCAAGAAAGGTCTTTGCACCGCATCCAGGCGGGATCTGATCCTCGAGTCCTTTGACTTGATCCCCCATATCTCGGATCCATAAAGGATCATGGGCTTGATGCACCTGAGATATATCTGTTTAAGGATTCGAGGTTTAACCCCCCCCCCCCCCCACTCACTTCTGCAGATATAGAACAACATAGTGGCCATCTGCATACTCCTTTCTTGTATATTTTTAACATGGGCTAGCCACTGGAACTTAGCGTCTATGTGGATGCGTAAGTATTTAATACTATCTCCCAGCTTTATTTCTCTCCCGTTAAATACCACCTTAGGGTGTCTTATAAAATTAGCTGCCGGGAAAAAGATTGCCTTAGTCTCTAATATCGAAAATTGCAACTTGGATCTCTCTGCCCACTCCGGGCACCTGTCCAGCACAGGGCGTATTTTCCCCTCAATTGCTTTGACGGATGGACCCGTAATGATGATTATCACGTCATCGGCAAAAGCCTGTAAGGCATCACCATCTTTTAGTATTGGTTTTAAATACTCAAATAATGTTTCCATCAACACTAACCATTGTATGGGACCCATACAAGAGCCCTGGGGGCAGCCTCTTTCCATTCTAATAGTGACCTCTCCAGACGAGGCCGTTCTATCTTCGAAAAAGGATTTAATAATTGATGCTAAGTTAGAGGGACATTTATTATCTTGATGTCTCTTTATAATTTGTGGTTACCATGCGGAGTTAAAGGCATTCTTTATATCTAAGGAGATGGCAAGCGCATGCGTCTTGTGATTCTTGAGCATTCTTAGTTTGCCCTGTAGGGAATCCACAGCCATTATTGTGCTCTTGGCTTCACGGAAGCCATATTGCTCATCCGAGAGGTGACCACCTTTCTCCAGGAAGAACGACAATCTTTTTGCGCACATCTTATCCAATAATTTGCCTATCACTGGTAGCAAACAGATGGGCCTATAGCTATTTCCTTTGTCCTTTTCTACCCATACTACTGTGGCCTTTTTCCATACCCTTGGAAATTCTCCTGCAGCCAAGCACATGTTATATATCCTTAGTAAAGCCTGGTCCCCTATCCCTTGGAGATGACTGAGCACTATAGGCGGTATATAGTCCCCTCCAGGAGCTTTGGTTACATCCACTTCTTTAACAGCCATCTCCAATTCTGTTCTTGAAAATAAGGGCTCACTTTGCTGGCTAACATTATCACTCCTTGTTATGGATGCCCTTGTAGCTCTTTGTATCTCTGACTCATACATGGGAGAATCTTTGGGAAAATATTCGTCTAAGCGGTATTGTGTTGTTTCAACCTCATTACATGTCCATGAGCCATCGGCCTTCTCTAGAGTCTCCAATACCTCCATAGGTTTTACCTTCCCAGCTAACATTTTGTAAGGAGGTTAGGTTTAGTTAAATTATTTCATTAAATTAGTCCATTGTAACGACCGTTCTTCACCTCGGAACAATCGACAAGTTTGATGAAATAATTCTTTAAAGACTGGGGGCCGTGTCTCCCAGATTCTCTGCAACAAGCTTAATTTAACTAAACCTAACCTTGCGACTGAACCTACAACATGTTGTTCCGACAGTTGAGCGACTTTTACTATTCTAGTTTTGAAAACAAACTTGAATTTTTTTTCGTAATGTTGTTTCTAAAAAAACATACGCTTGATGTTTTTACGTCAAAATTTTTACAAAAAAAAACTGTCTCTGGAGCATAGCATATTAGCCTCTGCAGTGGCGCCGTTTGGAAACGGTGTTGGGTGTAGGCTTTTGCCATTTGTGGAGGACAGTCCTCCGTTCGGAAGAAATGTTCTCCGACCAGGTCCGTCCACCACAAACGTATTTTAAGTTTTTATAAAATTTATTATGTGGAGGACATGTTTGCCTTCGTGGAGGACGCGGTCCTGAACGAGAGGACATTTCTTCCCGAATGGAGGACTGTCTTCCACAAAGGAGGAAAGGTGGCAAGCCTAGTTTGGTGACAAATGCAAAATATCTATTCAGTCACTTTTAAGCTAAAAGAAAGCTTTGAAACCTCTATTGATACATACTTCGATTTTACTGTACAGATTTTCGAATGAGTGTCCATTTTCGTGTACCAGATGTGTACTTAGTGACATCGCAACCTGAAAAGAAAAACACAAAAACCATGACCACATTAAATGAAATTAAAATAGCCACGCTGAAAACCATACTCGTAACACCGTACCTGGTCGTTAAGCTTCGAGCAGTAGAAGGTAGTCAATATCATAAATATTACATTAATACTTAAATGATACATAAACAAATGAGACGAATAATAAGGCATGTCTGGTTTCGGATAAAATACGACGGATCCTATCGTGTTTGTAATTTGTGCAAGTATAAATGAGGAGAATAATTTGTTTGCGTTTTTCACGAGCAAACATAATTGATGATGTTGAATTAGACGGTCCGAAGTGTTGAGATTTGTTTGGTCGTCGTTTAAGTAAACTTCGAAACAAGCATTCAGCATGTAACAGATGAATATTACTAAGAAGCTGTAAAGATATAAGAAGGTTTTCCCCGTTGTAATCCATAAGAAGCCTAGTATTTCAAGCATGAAACTGGAAACTGTCCATTTTCCAATAATCACTTTATGAATTGTAATTGTCGTAACGGTAGTTAGAATCATAACGACGATTAGAATTTTGTCCCATTTTTTGATGGCACGAATCAAATGCCGACGTTTGTTTTCTGGACGAATGTTGTCTATTTTTTGCGCTATCTCGATCAGGAATGTCGCATACTGTTTGATGTAAATATACGTGCTGGTCGTAACTATGGGCACGATCAACATTCCCAAGAAAAGAGTGACTGTGGTACACGTATATCGTATATTTTGTAGCGCATCATATTTCTTTATTATTATAACTTGGACTAAGTAATGGATGCATATAAATATTGCCAAGCCAACATTTGGTATCACTCGCCAATATTGCAAAGAAAATGGTGTTTTCTCGTTCGGTTCGATACGCATGCCGTAAAAGCGGAACATAACCAGTAAACCACTAAGTCCCACTCGACGAATAATGTTATTGTTATAGATTTGCTTAGGTTTCTTTGTTGTATTTGGCAGAACGAACAGAGTTTCTTTTAACTGATAGTTGGGCTCCGGCTGCATTGTTTTCTTGTTAGTATAGTTGTTGAAGATGGTTGAGTAATTAACAAGGAAATTTTATAACCGAAGTTTTAACTGAAATAAAATTAAAAGTTTGTTATTACAGGTTGTATTTAACACCTTGTATAGTTTCAATTAGGGGTGGGACATTCGAATCCTCGAATCCCCAGAATCTTTCAAAATATTCGAGATTCGAAAACACGAATCTTCGCGCTTATTTCGTCTCTCGAATCTTTCGAATCCTAACCTTAAAAAAACTGTTAAAAACTTTGGTAAAATTAGTTATAAATCCATTGACGTCCAATAGAAGCGGTCACTAACAAAAAACGGCAATTGTTGCAATTTCGGTGTTGTAAACGGATCACCAATATCACCTTGTGGGAGGGGGGAGGGGGAGAGAGAGAGAGAGAAACGTGGAGGGGGAAAAAGTGGGAGGGGGTGACTGAAATTGAAATGAAAGGAGTAAAAAAGGAACAAACGACGCGCATGCGCACACCAGAGAAAATGAAAAACTCATTTTCTCTTTCAAATATAAAAAGGGGAGGGGGATAATAATAGCAAAATTAAACTACAGGCAATTGTGCCCAGCATTAAAATTTCTTTTGCTCAGCCCAGTTATGAATGTCATCAATTTCTAATTGGTTTGTTACTTGGTCTGACGTCATAAAAGGGCGAAGGAAAAGAAATTCTAATGCTGGGCACAATTGCCTGTGAATTTTGCTCCCGTCATTTATGACGGGTTACCCCACTAGTTATATATAATATCCCAGATCTGTGTGTGTGTGTGTGTGTGTGTGTGTGTGTGTGTGTGTGTGTGTGTGTGGAGTAACAAAACTATTGAAGCACGTCGGAATTTATATAAATTTGAATAAATGAACCGTTTTTTTTTCTCAAGGTCAACTATATGTTGAACTCTTTCTTTGGAAAGTGTAGAAGGGGGGGAGAGAGAGAAAAGTGGGAGGGAGTGAGGGGAAAAGGTTGGAAAGTGTAGAAGGGGAGAGAGAGAAAAGTGGGAGGGGGTGACTGAAATTGAAATGAAAGGAGTAAAAAAAGGAAAAAACGACGCGCATGTGCACGATTGCTTGTGGATTTTGCTCCCGTCATTTATGACGGGTTACTCCACTAGTTTAATATAATTTCATTTATTTGTATCTTCTTAATGAATACTATAGGATTCTTATATGAAGGATTCGAGAGATTCGAGAACCTTTTAGGATTCGGATTCGAGAAAATTTAGGATTCGTCCCACCTCTAGTTTCAATACTTTTATGAAAGTTTTAACTCTACATATGTAGGTTTTATAAAATTGAATGAATTTAAACCCGAAATTGTCGATTATTCAAGCCAAATTTAACGTACAAAACGGCTCTCGAACTCTTAAGGCCGCCATGCACATGTTCCGGTAGACCTGTCAGGTATACATGTATGCCTGTGCAGATCGACCGGACGACAATAGTGCACCCACATGTTCCGGTAAGCCTGTCAGGCATAACGGACGATAGTAGTGCACCTTGCACACACGCTCTGGTAAAGCTTTCACCATTCACGCTTTCTGTCGTCATTTGCCGTGTCGTCTGCGACAATCCGGCACCTGAACTGACGCCTGCTACGTCGCTGCACATGCTTCGGGTTGCCTGCATAGGCCACTCTGGTAGGCATATCGAATGGTTTTTCATATTTGCTCCGGTCGCCTATGCAAAGCAAAGTAACTGCCCCGTTTTATCATCTATACACACGCTCCGGTAGGCCTGTGCAGGCGTATCTGACAGGTTTACCGAAACGTGTGAGGCCGGCACACAAGCGTTTAGTGGTCGATTTTGAATGTAAAATATAGTCGAAAACGACGACCGGTGATTTTGCTATGATTGATTATAATGTATTTCTATGGAAAGCATCTGTACCTTTTCGCATGAGGGGCTTATCGACCACTTTCGAACTGAAGTTGCCGGACGGTTATTTGATCCCCGCCAAGCTATTCTTCTTTTCACTCAAGAATGTCAACCACAGCTGAGCTGTTTGGGAGAATATTTTGTGGTCGAACTCGACCACTCAAAAGTCGTTCGTGTACCATCGCCTTAAACATGACTCGAAAGTGTTTTAGAAACTAGACTGAATCACATACGACTATTTTACTGAAATTTATAAAACTATTTTGAAAAACCCAGCACATAAAAGGTTTATTTTGAAATATATTCATCAGTAGGGCTCGGATTTTGATGCAATATCAACCGGAATGTTTCTAAATATGTGGCCCAAGTGCAAATTGTGAAGTGGCAATCTCGTTTAGATAATAAAAAAAAAACAATTGTTCTTTCTAATTAAAAACAATGGTTAGAGGCTAGAACTCTAGTTGACAACTGATAGTAACCAGACATCTAGCCTCTCTACCCAGCTTTTTGATTAGAAATAACATAATTGCAGTTGCTCTAATGATGATTATTACTTCACAATTGGCACTTGGGCCGCAAATTGAGAAACATTCCGGTTGATATTGCATCAAAATCCGAGCCCTATTCATCAGTCTTTTTTTTTTTAAAAGTATTTGAAAGTTTTATGCCTGAAAGACAGTGTAAATTATAATCAGTTGTTCAAAACTCACCTTAACTGGAACTTAAAACACTATAGTCACATGAAAGTCAAATTGAAAGTACCGGTATTTTCATGACATGCCGAAAAAAAAACGACTTTTTGCAATTAGAAAATTATTTTCTAAATTGATTTTGATTTCAGAAAATTCAAACTGCTTTAATTAAAAATAAGGACGTCTTAAAATAATTTTACAACGTTGTCTATACTGATATTCTGGTTTAACAAACTTTAAATTCCTTCCTTTGAGTGAGTTTGTAATTGTATTTTGGTAGGTAGTTTGTCTCACTTTGCAAATTTTAATGAAAACTAATCAATATGCATATTCAAAATAACTGTTCGCAGTTTGATTTCTGGTTCAGGTTGGAGGCTTTTTTTTAGTCTCATTATTAAATTTTGATCATTATATTGGTACGGTATGTTTTTTTTATGGCGTAGATAAAAAAAAACATGACAAGAATGTATTTAGCATGCGTTCACTTAGAATAATTGCTAATACAGTTTATTCGTAACATTGTGATGTTATTGTTTTGAATTTATAATTGAAACATGTGATGACCACACCCCTTTATTATCAGTAATTTCAAGATAATATTTCATTTGCAGCCATTGCTTTTTAATAATTTACACAATTAGAAGCAAGTAAGTCTTTTTAAATATTTTGATTGTAATCGTTTGGTTGCCTGGTACCAAAACTGCTGTTTAAAATGTTTATTTTGAAAGATACAATCATTAAAGTGCTTTTATTAATTTCTGCTACCACCAACGGTGGCAATACAATTCAATGTCATGCACCACAGCCCAAACCTGCGACATCATCAAGTATTTTGCAGTCAAACTCGACCACTTAAAAGTGGTTTGTGGTTCTAAAGCTAACAAATGTTGTTTAAGTCCCAACTCTGGTATTTTGCTAGGGTTAATTGAAACCATTCTGAATCTAGAAAGTTTATTTTTTAATTTACAATTACAATCAGTACTCTGCTAGCATGCATCCAAATAAGCCTATGGCAGAGGGACATAAAAGTCAACATGCAGCATTAAGCATTGTCAAGCACACAATACATGCACATACATAAAAAACAAAATGAATATACAATTGTCAATCCCACAAAACAAAATTATCCCCATTTACCATTTTCTCAGGAAGAGAGTTCCATTGTCCATTGTTTGCAAAATAAAGTATACTTGTTAGTAATATTGACAAATTCGACACTGGTACCTAATATTTCCAGGACATATTCTAAAATATTCTTGGTTTGAATGTTACATTTTTGTTAATGTTCGAAGGTGATATTTTGAAACACTATAGCATAGGTTAGAGCTGTTCCAATCACCTGTCAGAAGAAAGAAAAAATAATTTTCTAAATCACTGAGATTTCTCAAGAAACTATCATATTATTATTTATAATTATACTTTACCGTTAGTAAGAAGTTTTTCGTTATCGCAAAGAAGCCACCAAACGTGATTGATGCTTTGTTGTTATGCATTTCATATCTGTATAGCACATAATCCAGTTTTTCCTGAAAATAACATAGAAAGTACATTTTAAAAAATACACAAAGTTGCAAATAATTTGAATAATTTGCAAACGGACAACTTAGTCCAATGATAGTCCAAATTATGTAAAACTACAGATAAAATGTAGAATGAATATTCTCATGAATAACGTACATCATTTAAAAATAAATTTCATTGTTGAATTATGCCAAGCAGTTCCCATCCAGAATGCAACAAGTAAGAGACATTTTTGTTGCATGATCTTTCCAGTTTTTACGAATTATGGCTTCCCTGTTTTACAAAGTTTGCTTGGATATGTTGGGCCTGGAATCACTGGAACTTAGATGATTGAATATAGATCTTAGCATGATTTATAAGAAGTCCATTTTTTTTTAATAATATTGACCATACCCAATACCCGTGGACATGTATAGATGGAGAATTACTCCGCCCACAGCAATTGTAAATGTGAAGCATGGATTCTTCTTTTTGTAGAATTTTACCAATTTGGAATTCATTACCTGAAAGGGTTGTAAATTCTTCTTCTATATGTAGAAACAACACGAACATCTGGAGACAAAAATGTCTCTACTTGTTGCCATTCCATATGGACACATGCTGTAGGAACATTGACCGGAAATACGAGTTGGTGCATGCAACTTTTTTTGTAATTTGTTTGTAATAATCACCCCTTCTCAGTTAAAAGTAAATGCGAAAACTGCAACATATTATACAAACTATGAAAAGAAAGCATGCATACTTCAGTTGTGTGGTTAGGTTTCCAGTTTGAAACTTCCATGTTTTCTTTATCGAAAGCTGTCAGAGAAGCTGTAACCTAAGAAAAAATGTGGTTGTTAGTACATGCTACAAATTAAATGAAATTGATTACTTTGTCATTAAGGTTTGAGCAGTAAATTGTTGTTAAGGCCATTAGACCAACACTTATGACAGTATGGTACAGAAAATTAAACTGAGTTATATTCTCTAACAGGTCTTCTTTGGGGTAAAATACAATAGACCCTGTTATGTTTATAAAATAGAAAACGATAAATGTCGAGAACAAGGTGTTGGCATTTTTCACGAGTAAACATAGTTGATAGTGTTGCAGTTGCCGTTCAAAAAGTTTGCGGTTAGGTTCGTTATCCAAACATTCTTCGAAGCAAGCGTCGAGCAATTTGCAGACGAAAGCGATGAACATCGGGTAAAAATATTCGTAAGATTTTGAAATTAAATTAAACACGATGACAAGGATTTGAGTTATTATTCGATTCGAAATTGTTATTTCCTCTTGTCTTTTTAGATAGTAGGAATTTAATGTAGAATATGAGTTAGCTGTTGTTATTACATTTAAAAAAAGCCAACTAATGAGGAATATTTTCACCCATCTTCTAATTGCGTTAATTAATTGATGTCGTTTCTTTTTGGAACGAATATTGTCCACTTGTAGAGCGTTGTCCATTAGAAGGTCTATGTGGATTTTGATATGGAAGTATGTGGTACACAAGACTGTGGGAGTTATTGTTATTCTGGCAATTAATCCAAACCAGGAGCATGTCAATCGAATATTTTTTAATGGGTTATCGTTAAGTGCGGCCATTGCAAACGATACCGAAAGACGTACAAACAGAAACATTACTAATGCAGTTAACGGTATTACTTTCCAGTATTGCAAAAAACATGCATTTTGTTTTGTCGAATCGATGCATATGCCATAAAATCGAAATAGGGCCAATAGACCGCGTAACCCTACACTTTGAAGTAGATTTGATTTGATTTCATTCGGTTCGATTTGTCAGATCTTACAGATTGTTCGGTCATCCATATGCTTATCTGTTTTTCTTCTCCTTTTGGATTGTTCTTTGCAAGTTGCTTGGTTATATTGTTCTGATCGGGTGAATTTGTTTTTCTTCTTCTTCTTCTGGCAGCTTTCATCTTCCCCCAACCCCCCAAAAATACAATTATCCATAATTGCGTAAATTGATTATTATCTTTTAGGTTAGTTTGATTTAAGTTAACTATCCAATTAATGAAATTTAGTTTTTAGTTTGTGATGAGATGGAGAAATTGTGAGATGTGAAGCCAGTATTTTATTAAAGCAAATATTACAACAAATTCAATTAAATCTAATCTATTTATCAAGTTTTACATTTTAAATAATTGCTTTTTTTCCACAACATTTTTCTATTAACTAATATTTGACAACATTTCTAACAATTAGTTTGAGTAATATCAATTAAAAAAGTCTTAACAGTAATGTTTAAGTGTATATAAAGTAAACGTGACCAATGCTGCATACAGAGCCAAGCTCGCAAGTCTTTTTCGAACTACATCAGAGACTCGAACATTCTGCCGAACAGAGAACCCGGTCTAGATATGAGTGAGCGCGTCTCGCCAGTTTAGAATTTTTGCAAACAATTTGTGCAAAGTTATTACGAACACATTTAACAACGCGAATTCTTGCTGGACTAACAAACAAAATCTCGAGAGCTGTTCGCCATGCGAACGCAAACACGCTAATTTTTTGGTGTAAACATTATGCTCCCGAGCAGCTCTCAAACAGTTCCCGATCAGTTTGCAAACACGTAACTTTGGGTCAATTGTGGCTTAACTTTAGGTCTGCGTCATACGAGTCACTTTGTGTCGCCACGAAAAGTGTTCGATTTTAGTAAACCATTGATTTTTTCAAATGTAAACACATTTGAAATTTACGCAGCTGTTAAATTTTTACAATCATACATTTCACAGTTGCGTGCGAGTCTCATCATGGTTCATTCATGGTTCTCATTAAATTGTAACAAACCACTTTCTGAGGGGGAATAGAATTTACTCCGAGGTTTCAGTTCGCTCTTTTAGTCAGGCTGAAAGTAGTTGGCTAGGCCACTTATTCTATTTGGTTCGGGAGGAAGGGAACAAACTAGTCTCTTTTGTTTCCTCACAAGTTCTCTTTGTTACAAACTTTTACAGATTAAAATATCTTTTCGCTGTTAGTTACTCCACAGAAGCCGGAAGATCCTGTAGTCCTCCCGGGTCTCATCTAGTGTTGGTGATCCAGGTTTGCACCTGGATTGGTGGCTCTAGATGAGAAAATGTTAAAGTACTTCGTCTGACTTAGAAAAGATAAAAATATAGATGTCAACAACTTTTTTGCGCATAGTAACAGTTTATTTTCTGTTTCCGAAAATCTCTCTCGAATATAAAAAAACACGGGCTTATATACCCAAGAAGAGGATTCTGAGAAGACTTTCTCACTTTCTGTCTGAATTTTAAAAGGTTTCTTAAAAAACTGTCAAGTGTAAATTTTGATAAAACCCTTTTTGTATACAACATTTTTTGTTACATTTTTTTGACACAACATTTTTTTTGACACAACATTTTTTTTGATACAACAATTTTTAATACAACATTTTTTGATACAACATTTTTTGTTCAACTTTTCTGATGGAGCGATATTTATGCTCTCAATTCATTTTTTTTTTTTGGTTTTTCTAATAAGGGTAAATTTGAATTTTTAGGTTGGAAAAATTTACAAAAATAAGCGTGATAGGATCGAGTCTTTACTAGGCAATACACATTCTTATCATTAAAGAAATATTTGTTTATGAATGAGGCAAAAAGGGACACGGGTGTTCCTTTTTGCCCCATACAGTATGTCATATTTTAGATACTTCCATTATACAGTATAACATAGTAATTCTATTGAGTACAGCAAAAATAAAGCTTCGCATACTGAGTCCATACACCTTCACATTTGCCCAAAAGAATTTTATCACACTTTAAAGTTGAGTAGTTAGTAAAGTTTTTAAATAACCGCATACAAATTATTACCATGTCATTAACTGAAATACCATGTTGGGCATAAACAGTAAAAGAAAAAAAAAAACATTAAAATGCCATGTCCCTTTTTGCCTTTTGTTCCTTATTGCCCCAACTCTCTCGTCTCTCCGTAATTTTAGCAAATTGACGAGGAACGAAACTTTGCTAACATGTTGTAAATTAGACAGTCAAAACGATGATTATAATTATATACATATATAGCTAGTGTTACTTGTTAGATCCATCTTCGACGGGGAAGCCAATAGGTGCAATCGGAAATAAGGGGACTTCCAGTGTGCTGAAAAGAACTTAGAAGATCGATGCAAAATCGATGTCCTTATTGAAGGTGCACGGAGTCCAATAGTACTGTACGCTCGTATTATCTTTGCCAAAAATATGAACATTATGCATACGTTTATATTTCAACGACACACAAGCCATTGTTTTTGATGTGCGACTTTTTTTCGAAAATGTTAAGAGTTTAAACGCCTAGAAATGTAATTCATGTGATATTTGAGAAAGATTAATTATTCGAAAGAAGGAAAATAAATACCTTTTGTTGATGATGAGTCGATGACTTTTTTTTAAGCCGTTTAATATGCCACATCTCGTAGTATAATGGAATATGTTATTGCAGTCCCCAAAACCTTTTCATAATACAATATTTGTTTAAAATAGACCTACTGACAAAGTGGTAATTATGATTTGTTTTTGATGTGCAGAGCTATCAATTCAATAGGAAATTTTGAAAGTTTTTTTTCGTTCGTAAAAGATTGGAACAATATACAAAAGACTATTGGGGTAACCCGTCATAAATGACGGGAGCGAAATTCACAGGCAATTGTGCGCATGCGCGTCGTTTTTTCCTTTTTTTACTCCTTTCATTTCAATTTCATTCACGCCCTCCCACTTTTTTCTCTCTCTCTCTCTCTCTCCCCCCCTTCTACACTTTCCAACCTCTTCCCCTAACCCCCTCCCACTTTTCTCTCTCTCCCCTTCTACACTTTCCAACCTCTTCCCCTAACCCCCTCCCACTTTTCTCTCTCCCCCCTTCTACACTTTCCAAAGGAAGAGTTCAACATATAGTTGACCTTGAGAAAAAAAAAACCGGTTCATTTATTCAAATTTATATAAATTTCGACGTGCTTCAATGGTTTTTGTTACTCCACACACACACACACACACACACACAGACCTGGGATATTGTATATATATAACTAGTGGGGTAACCCGTCATAAATGACGGGAGCAAAATTCACAGGCAATTGTGCGCATGCGCGACGTTTTTTCCTTTTTTTACTCCTTTCATTTCAATTTCAGTCACCCCTTCCACTTTTCTCTCTCTCCCCTTCTACACTTTCCAACCTTTTCCCCTCACCCCCTCCCACTTTTTCTCTCTCTCTCCCTCCCTTTCTACACTTTCCAACATTTTCTCCTCACCCCCTCCCACTTTTCTCTCTCCCCCCCCACTTTTCTCTCTCCCCCCCCCTTCTACCCTTTTCAAAGGAAGAGTTCAACATATAGTTGACCTTGAGAAAAAAAAACCGGTTCATTTATTCAAAATTATATAAATTCCGACGTGCTTCAATGGTTTTGTACAGTTGTTACTCCACACACACACACACAGACCTGGGATATTATATATATATAATTATTGCAAGTAGACAGCTGTTAAAGGCAATTAACAAGGAATTCTAGCAATAAGTAGAGATCTACATAAAACCCATGGGCCGGTGAGCTTTTGCAATTATTCATCAATTTGTCCAGTGGTGTGATTGGTATGGATTACTTGAAATGTTAATAATTTTGCAGAATTTCTTCCACATTTTTTTGTCATGCACATTGCATTATAATAACATAAGCAGAATACATGCTTAAATGTCTTGATTTCTTTTACCGAAAGTAGAAACTGCTTAGAAATTGGATAGAGGCCTCCGTACATGATTCCAACTGCATTGTTTGACATTTTGTGCATATACAAAACATATTCCAGTTTCTCCTGTAAAAAAAAACACAGTTTCGTATTCACTATTTATCAAACTAATTATCTTTGCGCGTTACTTCAGTTGTTGACTTTGCCTGATGAAAATTCACATTGTCTTGTCCGACAAAATCAGTTAGTGTTGACATCACCTGAAAATATTTCAATGGCAAAATTCAGAAACCCTTAAATTGCATTGCAGTTTTCGAAAAAAGGAAAAAAAAAACTACTAGTGGGGGAAAGTGAGCTACATTGGAGAATGTGTGGTGTTTAGTTTTGTTGAGGCTCCTGGGCCCAGTGATATTTTGGATCTCCTTGTGTTTAACAATTTTTTTTTATGTATAATTTGTATATGCTTGACTAAAGTATTGCCTTTTAAGCCTAGCACGGACCGAGCGATAATTGCCGGACACGTAAACAGCGACTTGACAATATCTTCGTGGGACACAGCAATACTTGTATCTCAGTACATCGCACCTCGGCTAGAAGCAGGGGTGCCCACAGGGGGGTAGTCTGGTGAGCAACCATTTGCCTTTTTTTGGGGGGGGGGGAGGTGATTGAAATTTTGTATTAAAATATTTTTATAATAATCAGAATGAGCGAAAATCCAAATTTATTATTTTATTATTTAATTTATATTTTAAAAGAAAGTAGTGTTTCAGCTACTGTTATACGTCATATTACAAGTGCAGTTTTCTTACTGCTCGCTACGCTCGCCGGAATTGATAGCAAGAGTATACTATGAAATAATTGCTCGCTCGCTACGCTCGCAAAATAGGGAAAATATTCATGTTTTCCAAAGTTTAAAGACTTTCTTTAAAACACATCTTATGGCCAGTTGAAATTATATTTGCAAAGTTATAAAAAAAAACGGGGGAGGGGGTGAATTCTCCACTAGCTTTGGGGGGGGGGGGGGGGGGTTAGGCACTCCTGGCTAGAAAAATGGCACAACTAAAAAAAAAAAACTTTTTCCGAAAAATGAGTTTAAAGTTGCATTTTTTCTATTACAATCTATTGTAGGAGCGCCAAATAAACCGATATTGTGGCCATTCTTCCAGCCGAGGTGCGATATTTTCCAATAATTTCTCAAAAAATGATGACTTTATAGCGACACTCTTGTTGTTCTTATTTGAGGCAGTGGAGTAATTCACAGTATGCATGGGACAGCTAGTGTTACTTACCTTGTCGTTGAGGCTGGCTATGACGATTGTAATGATTGTCATATATATTATCTGCCATTTAATAAAAATTGTTATTATTTGTGACGGTATGTAATGTAGCATTTCAACTACATAGGATTGTTGGTAAAATACGACAGTACAAATACTGGCTGTGAACAGAAGAGCGATAAATATTTTAAACAGATCGTTAGCTTTTTTGACCAAAATACACATTTCGTTGTGTTGACGTTGACGGTCAGAAATGTTTTGCTTTGTATCATTGTCGAAGTAAGCGCCGAAACATGCCGTAAGCAAGCGGCAAACGACTATTATGAAAGCCACCTGGACATGAATATACGATGTGGCGAAAATAGCCCAAAATGTTATTATGATTCTTTGCAATAGTATCATTTCAAACGTAATGCTATTTGAATTTATAAATTCAAAATAAAAATTCAAAATTAAATAAATTATCGTCATTCCGATGGTCATACAAACTGATATTTTGTTCCATATCTTTATGGTTCTGATTAATTGGCGCCGTTTTTTTTTGGGACTTATGTTATCCACTTTGGTTGCGATCTCGGTCAAGACTGTTTCATACTGTTTAATGTTGACACAAGCGTGTCCGTATGCTAGCGGTGTTGCTAACGATGTGCAAATGACTGAACCCCAAGTACAAATATCCTCAATATTTGCAAGAGGTTTTTTTGTAGTGAATACAACGGTCGTAAATATGTTTATTGCAGATCCGAGCAACAACATGCCCATTATTGGTACAAATCGCCAGTAATTGATAGAAGAGTTGTCGGGTTCGATTGTGAGGCCGAAGAATCGAAACATAGAAATCAACCCATTGAATCCAATGCGATGAAAAATGTTTGCTTTCTGAAGGATTTCCATGTTGATGTCAGATTCTTTGTGAGGTTTTCGTATTTTTCTAGAAAATTGTTTTTCTATATGAGAGGTTTTGACAGCCAGCAAGTTTACTCGTTTGTTCGGAATTCTTTCTCGTAACTTTTTTTGTCATTTCTTGTATCTTATATGGTTTGGTAAAATTTGATTAGCTTAATTGGCAATATTAGTTTTTAGTTATGATGCTTTTTTTTTTGTAAATATTTACCTTTTATTTGGTTTATATTCATTTATGAAATTACTGTTTGGTTTTGTGTTGGTGACTTGAAGGTATAGTGTTATGTTACGGTTTTTTTTGTTGCCATGAAAACAGATTAATAGTGTTTGAGATATATTTAATAAGTGCATACTTAGTTTGAAGATGAAATATTGTTTAAATACAACTGAAGCAAATATAACTTAAGGTGTTGCATAAATAAATTTCCTATAGTGCAATTCCAACAATAGTAATGGAATTAACTTTCTTTGAAGCAACTTGTTTTCAAAACTAAAAAATGTTCTATGGTGTAATATCTTAAAAAATAAACATTTTATAGGGTTTTTCCATTGACATTTAAAGGGTTTATGGTTCAATACCAATCCGAGTCCGTTTTTGGTGGTAAGTTGGCTGGTTTGCGCCATCTTGTAGCTTATTGCCTCCAGAATTGAATCCGATCGACAATTTTTGGACGTTACTGAAGAGAAGGGCGAATGAGTACATCATCATTACAAAGAACACAGAACAACTCGTAAGACAGTTGATTAGTGTTTTTTTGTACAGTGATCCTGAAGTTCCAACTGTGGCAAAAACAGTGTAAGCCTATTCAGAGCATGCCAAGAAGTATTAAAGCATTACTAAAGTGCTGGGGTGAACATACCGAGTAATACAAATTTTTATTAAGTGTCAAATATTTAAAATAAATTTAATACAGAAATAAATGCAAAAATCATTAAAAAATGTGAGTCTAATAATTTGGCCCCAGACACTGACACTGTAGACCTGTTAATCACATTCACAAATTTGACACCGATAACTACTGTACTCATTCTATTATAAACGTAACCTTGGTTTAAAATGTTACATTTTTGTTAATGTTCGAAGGTGATGTTTTGAAACACTAAAGCATAAGTTACAGCTGTTCCAATCACCTGTCAGAAAAAATTCTAAATAGCTGATATTTCACAAGAAACTATATTATTAATTATACTTTACCGTTAGTAACAAGTTCTTTGTTATCGGAAAGAAGCCACCAAACGTGATTGATGCTTTGTTGCTATGCATTTCATATCTGTAAACCATATAATCCATTTTCTCCTAAAAAGAACAAAGTACATCTTAAAATGGACATAGTTGCAAAATCATGTCTTCTGTACATGTACATCTGACATGCATATTTGAATTTGAATAATTACTCAGCAAAAGGCCCAGAGGGGACTATTGATTGACTTTTGACTCACCATTCCTGTCCCACCAAAATTTCATGTATTCCATTTTTGCACTACTGATTTTCGACCCCATTGATTACAGGGCCTTCCTGGTTTCATCTACTCTCATCTCTAAATCTGCTTTGGATTCGCTAACTAATAATATGTCATCTACAATCAGCGATACACAAAGGTGCATCCTGACCTACCCCAGCCAGTAATTCATCTAGTACCAAAATGAATAGATAGGAACTAAGTGCTGAACCTTGATGCACCCCAGTTCTAGTACTAAAACTATTTAGGCTGCCTTTGCAGTCCTGCCACTTGCCCCCTGCTTCTGTATATATGTCCCTCATAATATCTATATAACTGTTTCCACGGCTCTCTTCTGAAAAACCTCACAGTAAATTTCAGGGCACCCTATCATA
Source organism: Brachycybe producta (assembly GCA_036925085.1). Lineage (NCBI taxonomy): Eukaryota > Metazoa > Arthropoda > Diplopoda > Playtdesmida > Andrognathidae > Brachycybe > Brachycybe producta. The sequence goes on from JAUPFP010000002.1 coordinate 4,649,795, forward strand.
AGCTTTCTCTAAATCTATAAACACCATGCGTAACTCCTTGGCAACCCTAAACTTCTCAATAACTTTCCTTACTGCAAAAATAGGGTTTATTGTGGATTTTTCTGGCATAAACTCAAATTCGTTTCCATGAATAGGTGTTTTTCTTTGCAGTCTTTTTTCTACAACTTCATTATATGGTTCATCAACTTTGAATCTCCTGTAATTTCCACACTCCACTCGCACATCTCCTTTTTCTTTAAATATAGGCACAACCCAGCTGTTCTGCTATATTCATAGTTTCCTATCCCCTATGGTCAACCTAGTGAATAACTTTGTTAGCCAAGCAATACCAACATTCTCTAAAACTTTTAACATTTCTACTGGTATGACATCTGGCCCCTAATGCCTTTTCCTGACTTCATCTTTTGCAGTGTGTGTGGGATATCTCTTCTTTCTTCATCAAATCTACTTCATCCTTGCCATCATTCGTATCAGTGGAACGCTCAAGCTCTCCTCTCTCACTCATAAACTTACTAAAATACTCCTCCCACCTTTTCCATACCTCCTCTCCACCACACAACACCCTGCCATTAGTATCCTTGATACTCAACACTTTTTTTTTAATATGTCTGCCTTGCCTTTTCCATGTCCTAGCTATTCTATATACAGTACTGCAATCCTCTGCCTCAACCACCACCGCCAACTCTTGAATGCTTTCTTCTTCCATTTAACTGCCCTCAGCACTTACTCGTCACACTACCAAGTTTCTCTGTCTAGTATAGAACCAAAAAAATACGAATTTGTGCTTGCAAAACTTTCTACAAAAACATTTGAAAGCAATTACTTCTACCGGTGTTAATGAAGGTTACGGCATCACAGTTAAAAGTGAATATGAAAACTGAAACTTGGTACGATGTTTATGAAAAATGAAAAGAAAGCATACTTCATTTGTGCGGTTTGGTTTCCAGTTTGAAACTTCCATATTTTCTTTATCGAAGGCTGTTAGTGAAGATGTAACCTAAAATAATGTATTATTTTAGCAACATTTAGTATAGTAGAAAATTAAGAGACTGTAGTTGCTACAAATTAAATTTAGTAATTACTTGGTCGTTAAGGTTTGAACAGGAAATTGTTGTTAAGGTCACTAGTACTGCACTTACTCCAATATAATACAGAAAAGAAATCTGAGTTACAGTTTTTAACATGTCCTCTTTGGGGTAAAATACAATTGATCCTGTTACGTTTGCAAAATAGCAAACGATAAATGTCGAGAATAAGTTGTTGGCCTTTTTCACGAGTAAACATAGTTGATAGTGTTGCAGTTGACGTTCAAAAAGGCTGCAGTTAGGTTTGTCATTTAAACATTCTTCGAAACAAGCATGGAGTAATTTACAAACGAAAACGATAAACATTGTGTAGAAATATTCGTAAGATTTTGAAGCCAGTGCTGTTATGACGACTACTATTTGTAACATTCTACCCGAAATTTTGATTTCTTCATGTGTTTCTAGGAGGAAGGAATTCATTGCATTATATGAAGCTACAGTTGTTGCTGCAATTAATAAAAGCCAACTGATAAACAAAATGTTCGCCCATTTTTTAGTTGTATTAATCAAGTGGTGTCGTTTCTGTTCGGGACGAATATTGTCCACTTTTCGTGCGATGTCAATCAGTAGATCTACGTGATTTTTTATACGAATGTAGGTGGTACATAAGGTTATTGGGGACATTGCCATTTTGGCAATAACTATAAGAAAGCTACACGTACTTCGAATACTTTGTAGAGGATTATCCTTTAGTGCGTCTTTTGCAAAGCTTGCTGTACGAAATGCAAATAAAAATATTGCACATACAGTCAACGGTATTACTTTCCAGTATTGGAAATAATATGCATTTTGTTTCGACGAATCGATGCATATGCCATGAAGTCGAAATACGGCCAATAGACCGCGTAACCCTACACTTTGAAGTAGATTTGATTCGATTTCGGTGTTAGACATTCGGTTCGATTTGTCAGATTGCACAGATTGTTCGGCCATCCATATGTTGATCTGTTTTTCCATTCTTCTCGTAGTTTTTTCTTCTTCTTTTGGAATGTCCGTTGCGAGATGCTGGGTTATATTATTCTGAGCAGGTTAATTTGTTTTTCTCCATGATCCTTGCGGCTTTTCCTCCCCCCCCCCCATCAAAATTACTATTATCCGTAATTACATAAATTGATTATATTCTATTTATTTTGTTTTGTTGTCATTAAGTGTGCAATCAAATTAATTAAATTTAGTTTATAATGAAACAGAGCTATTATGAGATTGCAAAGCAAATATTTTTGAAAACACATGTTACAATAAATTCAAACAAACCTAATGTAATTATCATGTTTGGTAATTTATATATTGCTTTTTTTAATATTTTACCCATTAACTAAAATATTTGATGACATTTTTAATTCAAACAGTTTGAGTAATATCAGGAAGGGGGTATGCCATCCATGATGAGAGTGATAGGTCTTCCTCTGTAATCATCTGCGGCCCCCTCCCCGCCTGTGGCTCAACAGTACGAATTGACTAGAATGTAAAGGGCATCACTGAGCAAGGTTTGTATGTTAAGGTGTGCTGGTAACTTTCAGCAAATAGGAAAGGCCTCCTGGACCCGCTCTGTGATGTCGCCCCACATGTCATTAGTAATACCAAACGTATCAGCACCGTGCCGTACGTATCGGCATTTTGAAATGTTTTTAAGTTGTGAAAAAACATAAAAACGTAGCCTCTGTTACAGGACGCTGGTGTAGATCCTCTTAGTTTGGGGCGGATGCCACCTTAGCTTATCCACCGGACGATTGAATTAGTTTTTTCATATTTCGATATCAGAGAATGGATCCCGAATCTATTAATACATGGACCTTTACACCTAGGGCCTGTGTGCACCTACACAGGTGAACCCATACCCAAGGGACCGTGCCTTGGTGGTTATCCATCCACAGATACCGGAACCAGGATATGACTTATGCTTTGTGGTCTTAAATGGTAAATAAAAGAGGCGAAAATGCAGCACTTGGGGTACGAGGGACCCCAAGGCTATTGTAATACAGGGAAGACGAGATACAGGGTTTTACAATTGTATTACAGGTATATAACAATAATTATAATTTATTATATTTTTTATTCACATCTAAAGCCCGCTTTACAAATACAATTATGTCTGAAATAAATTTATAAATGAATTTTCATGCATACAACAACGTGAATGTTAAATTATTTGTTCAAAGTTGAATTAATTGAGATGTTATATTTTTCATAACATTCTGCACATCTACTAGAGCGCTTTCTCGGGATCACCATCATTTTTATGAAATTTACAAAGCTATATACGATGCGCTCTGCAACCTATTTAGCACACCTCGCCCCCAATTCTCTTGTCTAGAAGGTCACAAGGTCCCAATATATGCTATAAACTGTCACACTACGCACTGTTCTGCGCACTTTATACAAGTAAAAATGTTCGAATACTTTTACTTGTGTATAACAGCCGATTGATACTTATAAATTAATTTATACATTTTATGTACCAAATCATTCACGTAAACATTCATCATTTAATTGACACAAATATCTAAGTAAAAATTGTAGGTGTATAGGGGGCTTAACACAACTAACACATAAAAAAACATAACTATAGTAAAAAGAAGTAATATTTAACGCAAGTCAAACACGAAACCTTTGTTTTCATTAGGGCAAACCCTAAATAAATATCGATTCAGCCACTTTAATATACAGTAATACCTTTTTTTTTTTAAGTAAAAAATGTTTTAAAATAAATATAATACAAAAATAAACGCAGAAATGATAAAAAGTGCAAGTGAGTCTAATAATTAATTTGGCCCCAGGCACTGTAAAACCTGTTAATCACATTTACAATTAGACAACCGATTACTAATATGCTCAGACATACTGTATGCCTTGTAAACATATTCTGTATGTTACATTTTATTTAATGGTCGAAGGCGATATTTTGAAACACTATAGCATAGGTTAGAGCTGTTCCAATCACCTGTCAGAAGAAGAAAAAAAGATGTCTAAATCACTGATATTTCACAAGAAACTTATCATATTATTAATTAAAATATATACTTAACCGTTAGTAACAAGTTCTTTGTTATCGGAAAGAAGTCACCAAACGTGATTGATGCTTTGTTGCTATGCATTTCATATCTGTAAACCATATAATCCATTTTCTCCTAAAAAGAACAAAGTACATCTTAAAATAGACATAGTTGCAAATTCTACTGTACATCTACATTATATCTGATTATATGCAATATTTGAATTTCAATATGTATTTTGCAAATCGCCCAGAATGACTATTTGCTGAGGATCAACTTAGTTCAAAAGGAGCATTAACTTAATGCATTGTTAAAATACGATACGTGTAAACTACCGGTGACGAATCACTGCAGAGGCGCTATAAGCGTGTGTTTAAAGCATAAGGGCCAATTGGCAGACAGGCGATTTTTGAAAGAATTTCCAACTACTTGACTCTGGAAGGTGTTCGATCCCTGCGACCGGCGACGTCGTTTTTTTAAACACTACGGTGTTTTGAAAATGTTTTGAAAATGGCTTTATTTTGTCGCTAAAAAGTCTTTCAAAAGACGTATGTGTGCCGCCAATTGACTTAGTATTGCACTGACCTAAAAAATAAACAGAAAAATAACGACATTTTGTTTATTTTTGGGCTTTGACAATGCATTTCGCATGCTGCAATTGCACTTTTTGTTCCTCTACCACAGGCCTTCTTGGCTGCTTCTATAGTAAAGGGAAGAATCACACCTCCATAATAAAATCCTACGAAATTTCCACTTTGTAAGGGTTTTTACCAGAAGCACCATAGAGTATCTTTCAGTGCAAAGAACCATAGAAATATTCCGATTTTTTATTTCTATTTCTAATTTCTGCTCCTTTTTCCCCGCATGTGTGATTCTTTTCTAATTCCCTCCACCCCCTCCCCCCTTTCCCGAAAAAAAATTTGCGGGTGCCCATGAATGTGAGCATGCAATAACGGTTAAAAGTGAATACGAAAACTGAACCATATCATATGTAATACGAAGTTCGTACTTCGAACAATGAAAAGAAAACATACTTCAGTCGTGTGTTTAGGTTTCCAGTTTGTAACTTCGGTATTTTCTTTATCGAAGGCTGTTAGTGAAGATGTAACCTAAAAAAGATGTATCATTTTAGCAACATTTTAGCATAGTAGAAAATTGACAAGACTGCATGTAGTTGCCACAAATTAAATTTAGTAATTACTTGGTCGTTAAGGTTTGAGCAGGAAATTATTATTAATGTCACTAGTACTGCATTTACTCCAATATAAGACAGAAAAGAAAGCCGAGTTATTAATTTTAACATGTCCTCTTTGGAGTAAAATACAATTGATCCTGTTGCGTTTGCAAAATAGCAAATGATAAATGTTGAGAACAAGTTGTTGGCCTTTTTCACGAGTAAACATAGTTGATAGTGTTGCAGTTGACGTTTGAAAAGGCTGCAGTTAGGTTTGTCATTTAAACATTCTTCGAAACAAGCATGGAGTAATTTACAAACGAAAACGATGAACATTGTGTAGAAATATTCGTAAGATTTTGAAGTCGGAATGGATATGATGGCTAATATTTGAATTGTTATACCCGAAATTCCCTCTTGTGTTTGTAGGAAGAAGGAAGTCATTACCTGATATGATGCTACAATTGTCATTGTGATTAATAAAAGCCAACTGATAAACAAAATTTTGACCCATTTTCGAATTGCATTAATCAAGTGATGTCGTTTCTTTTTGAAACGAATATCGTCCACTTTTCGTGCGATGTCTATCAGTAGGTCTACGTGATTTTTTATACCTTTGTAGGTGATACAGATGGTTACGAGGGGCATTCCCGTTCTAACAATAATTGAAAGAAAGGTACCCGTACTTCGAATACTTGTTAGAGAATTATTGTTTAGTGCGTCTTTTACAATGAATAGTGTACGAAATGAAAGTAGAAATATTGCAAATACAGTCAACGGTATTATTTTCCAGTATTGGAAATAATATGCATTTTTTTTTGTCAAATCGATGCATATGCCATAAAGTCGAAATAGGTCCAATAAACCGCGTAACCCTACACTTTGAAGTAGATTTGATTCGATTTCTGTGTTAGAAACCCGGTTCAATTTGTCAGATCGTACAGGTAGTTCGGTCATCCATACGTTGATCTGTGTTTCCATTCTTCTAGTCTTTTTTTCTTCTTCTTTAGGATTGTTCTTTGCAGGTTGCTTGATTATATTTTTAAGAGTTGGTTAATTTACTTTTTCTTCTGGTACCTTGTCGCTTTTTCCCCCCAATCAAAATTACAATTATCCGTAGTTGTGTAAATTGGTTAGTATGTTTTAGTTTAGTTCAGTAATTATTGACATTAAGTTTGAAATCAAATTAATTAAATTTAGTTTGTAATGACATGGAGCAATCGCGAGATTGCGAAGCAAACATTTTACGAAAACAACAAATGTTACAACAAATTAAAACAAACCTAATCTCATTTTCAAGTTTCGTATTTTAGATATTACTTTTTTTTTTTTTAAATATTTTTGCCCATTAACTAATATTTGACAACATATTTAATACAAACAGTTTGAGTAATATCAAGGAGCAGACACGTACTGGCTACAAAATTCTAGGTTGGCAATATCTTGCATTGGCACTTCGTCTCTCTTCCAATATATATTTACTAGTGGGGTAACCCGTCATAAATGACGGGAGCAAAATTCACAGGCAATTTTGCGCATGCGCGTCGTTTTTTTCCTTTTTTTACTCCTTTCATTTCAATTTCAGTTTCCCCCTTTCACTTTTCCCCCCTCCACGTTTTTCTCTCCCCCTACACTTTCCCCTCACCCCTCCCACTTTTCTCTCTCTCTCTCCCCTTCTACACTTTCCAACCTTTTCCCATCACCCCCTCCCACTTTTCTCTCTCTCTCGCTCTCTCTCTCTCCCCCCTTCTACACTTTCCAAAGGAAGAGTTCAACATATAGTTGACCTTGAGAAAAAAAAAACGGTTCATTTATTCAAATTTATATAAATTCCGACGTGCTTCAATGGTTTTTGTTACTCCACACACACACACACACACACACACACAGACCTGGGATTTTATATATATAATTTTAGTGGCGAGCAAAGCGAGCCAAAAAAAATTAGCAACATTTTTGACCTCCATTGCTCTAAAGAGCAATGGAGGTATATAGGATCATGCAAGAAAAGGGGAAAAAAAGGATGTCTGTGTGTCTGTGTGTGTGTGTATGTGTGTGTGTGTGTCCGGAACCCGATTTAGTTCCTCGAACAACTCAAGAACGGAATGAGATAAAGACATGCAGTATTTTTTATTTGATTCTGTGGGTCAATATGAAGCTCCTGACAAAAAATTAGAAAATTTTACCCAGGGGTTATTTTTTTATGAATTTTTTAGAAACAAATTTTGAGTTTTTGGTCATAATTTTTAGTGGGTCGAACAACTCGAAAACGGGGCCACCTACAATAAAATGTCATCAGACTTAAAATGATGTAAACATTCTGACGATGAAACTGGAAAAAAATTGGAATTTTAGAGCAATTCGATATATAAAATTTCGATTTTTTAAAAACGTAATTTTTTTTTCAAAAAATCGAGATTCTTCCTCTTTCCAGTTGTAGCATTCGAAAGGGGGGGACTTTTCTATTATTTAGGAGGGGTGTTCCTTTTTATGTTCTGTTATTATTTTTGTATATTAGAATACATGTGACGTATTTTCATTATAAACCCATATTATTACAAATGAATGACGCATGCGCATCACATGTAACTATGTCATGTACATGAGTACATACATGTGTGATTATCTATATACATATGCGCACACGTGTGTACATGTGCGTACACATGCGCACACGTGTGTACATGTGCGTACACATGCGCACACGTGTGTACATGTGCATACACATGCGCACACGTGTGTACATGTGCATACACATGCGCACACGTGTGTACATGTGCGTACACATGCGCACACGTGTGTACATGTGCGTACACATGCGCACACGTGTGTACATGTGCGTACACATGCGCACACGTGTGTACATGTGCGTACACATGCGCACACGTGTGTACATGTGCGTACACATGCGCACACGTGTGTACATGTGCGTACACATGCGCACAATGAAAAAAAGTTGGTTATTTGATATATGAAAGCATATATTAAAGCAATGGGGGTCTATAGGGTTCCTTGAATCCCTTGTTTTAATATAGCACCATACATGTAAACACATACGAAATCGAATTAGTTTTTAAATTTTGATAAATGTAAATTTACATTTCACGGTTACGAAAGAGGCTCTCGAGGTCCATCCAATTTTGAGAATTTTCCGAGGGCTTCACGATTTCTATATGCTAGAGGAAAGGGGGGCTTTTTAGCTTTGAGAGGCTCCCAATGGCCTTCCAGTTTAGAGAGGTTTTTAGATGCCTCGCTGTTTCAAGAACATTCCGACGCCTTCACGATTTTGTTAGGTTCCTGTTAGATTGTTCATTCTGTAACTTTTTTTTAATTTTCAAGTAATACAGTATCAGTATAGTTAGAATTGTATATTTTAATGTGCTGTTAACAATTAGCTTAAATTACAAAAATGTAGTTGTAATAGTTTTCGAAATATGTATCTAAACACATATTACTTGCACCACTCGATAGTTTATAAAAGTAACTGGCGCCAAGAAGGACCGGCGCAGGTGGCATTTGCTGCCATGCCACCCAGGCCAGTACGTGCCTGTCATGGATGGTATGTCATCCATGATGGACGTGATAGTTCTACCTGTGTAGACATCCGCCTCCCTCTTTCCCGCCAGTGGCTCAACAATTCAAATTGACTAGAAAGTATGTAAAGGGCATCTCAGAGCAAGGTTTGTAGAGTAAGAAAGGTGTGCTGGTATCTTTCACGCAATAGGAAAGGCCCCCTGGAACCACCTTGTGATGTTACCCCGCATGCCAATTTGTTATACCAAACATTGCAGTCAATGCTGTCTATATGTTCAAAATCAGCATTTTTTTTTAATTGTTTTAAGTTTTGAAAAAAAAAACATCACACAAATACATGTTTTCTATTGAAATTTTTATTACGGAATATTTATTAAATTATTAGATTGTGTAGTACAGGTATATAACAATAATTCATTATATTGAAATAAAAAAGTTTATTTTAAAAGGTATCATAATGGAAACATTTTTAGCATTATCACCAACTATTGTAGTTTCTAAAACACTTTTGAGTTTTTTTTTGTTTGTTTTTTCGTAATGTTTTTCCTGTAAAACTTTCGCTTGAAAAAAATATAAATTTTCTCAAAACCGCGGTTGAGGTGAAGAGACCTCCTATAGAACATAATAGCCACGCAAGCGCGCCATCAAGGGAGGGGAGGGGGGATGATAAAAATTAAAATAAATATCCATGCAGCCACCTAATACATTAATACAAATTTTGTTAAGTGTAAGATATTTAAAATAAATTTAATGCAGAAATGATAAAAAGTGCAACTGTAAAAAGTGCACTGTAAAACTAAAACCACAGTCACCCAGTCACATTCACAAATTACTAATACTAATATTCTCAGACATATGTGTTATAAACATACTAGAACGAAAGCCCGTCTTTGACGGGTGTGACAGTTTTACATATAGTATCTCAGATTGAGATTATTTCGCAATATACAACATTTCGAGTAAATACTTTGCTTGATCCTAGTATACGCCTGCATTGCGTTGAAAAAATGAATACACAATAATTTCAGCCAGGACTTAAACCAAAGACCTCTCGCTTCTCTGCCAAACGCATAAACAATTTTGCTACCAATGTAAATTGTGAGATCAAAGGCAACCTTTACCATAACCTATTACCTAGTACTCACCTGATAGTTTAAATACATTTAAATAATAAACGTGTTCTACAGAGCCCTCTGTGAAGGGTAAACAAACAATATGTCGAATTCAATTTAGTCAGTTAATAATCTGAAAATATTGAGTTAATACTTAAATATAATTATATGAACTATTGACAAAAATATTGATTTAGTATTTCAATTGAAAATAATAATAAAGTCAATTTTTATTTGGTTCGTATGTCCTTAACTGGATTCCGTATATAATTCACCTAAACACATTTAATTTGAATTCATTTAACTCATGTGTGTGTGTGTGTGTGCAAGGTATAAAAGCGTAATGCAATAAAGCAAGTTTTCCTGGCTGCCAACTTTATATGTTCAGGGGGGTTCTGGTGAATTTGGATGATTTTTCAATGAAAATGAGGTAAACGGGGGAAGATTGAAAATTCTAATGTAGCCTACGAAGAAGACCATCTAAAGATGGGTAACCACTTGTTAATGTCCACGATTCTAGAGTGTGTTGTTTACGAAAACATTCGTGCACAAAGAGAGGGAAGAAGTGTAGGAGCAATAGAGAGCCAGCTAGCTCTTAGCAAATTATGATATTAGATGATATTAGATTCTTTGTTTTATATTAAATTTTTGTTACTGTTCGAAGGTGATATTTTGAAACACTATAGCATAGGTTAGAACAGTCCCAATCACCTGTCAGAAGAAGAAAAAATAATTTTCTATCACTGATATTTCACAAGTCAAGAAATTATCATATTATTAATTATACTTTACCGTTAGTAAGAAGTTTTTCGTTATCGGAAAGAAGCCACCAAACGTGATTGATGCTTTGTTGTTATGCATTTCATATCTGTAAAGCATGTAATCCATCTTCTCCTGAAAATAACAAAGTACATCTTAAAATATGCATAATTGCAAATTTAATGTACATTATATTTGTATATTTACATTTCGATAATTATTCTTCCAATGACCCTATTTAATATGGTTTTATTATGTTAATGGTACTATTTGCTGAGGGTCAACTTAGTTCAATAAGAAATAGTCTGATTTTTTAATTCTATTTCTAATTTCTGCTCGTTTTTTTTCAGCATGTGTGATTCTTCCCTATTTTTTAAAAAAATTCAAATTCAAGTGTAGAATGAAAATGAACAGTGACCACAAAAAAATACGAATTTGTGCATGCAAAATTTTCTGCAAATACGAAATCTGAAACATGTTACACGAAGTTCGTACTACGAACAATGAAAAGAAAACATACTTCAGTCGTGTGTTTAGATTTCCAGTTTGTAACTTCCGTATTTTCTTTATCGAAGGCTGTTAGTGAAGATGTAACCTAAAAAAGATGTATCATTTTAGCATAGTAGAAAATTGACAAGACTGCATGTAGTTGCCACAAATTAAATTTAGTAATTACTTGGTCGTTAAGGTTTGAACAGTAAATTGTTGTTAATGTCATTAGTACTGCACTTACTCCAATATAATACAGAAAAGAAAGCCAAGTTATGAATTTTGACATGTCATTTTTGGGGTAAAATACAATTGATCCTGTTGCGTTTGTAAAATAGCAAACGATAAATGTCGAGAATAAGTTGTTGGCCTTTTTCACGAGTAAACATAGTTGATAGTGTTGCAGTTGACGTTTGAAAAGGCTGCAGTTAGGTTTGTCATTCAAACATTCTTCGAAACAAGCATGCAGTGATTTGCAAACGAAAACGATGAACATCGCGTAGAAATATTCGTAAGATTTTGAAGTCGGAGCCGATATGACGACTAATATTTGAATTATTACAACCGAAATGTTGATTTCCTCTTGTGTTTGTAGGTTGAAGGAAGTCGTTCCCTGAAATACTAATACAATTGTCATTGTGTTTAATAAAAGCCAACTGATAAACAAAATTTTGACCCATTTTCGAATTGCATTAATCAAGTGATGTCGTTTCTTTTTGGGACGAATATTGTCCACGTTTCGTGCGATGTCTATCAGTAGGTCTACGTGATTTTTTGTACCGTTGTAGGTGATACAGATGGCCACGAGGGGTATTCCCGTTCTAACAATAATTGAAAGAAAGGTGCCCGTACTTCGAATACTTGTTAGAGAATTATTGTTTAGTCCGTCTTTTACAATGAATAGTGTACGAAATGCAAGGAAAAGTATTGCAAATGTAGTCAACGGTATTATTTTCCAATATTGTAAAAAATATGCATTTTTTTTTGTCAAATCGATGCATATGCCATGAAGTCGAAATAGGACCAATAGACCGCGTAACCCTGCACTTTGAAGTAGATTTGATTTGATTTCGGTGTTAGAAACTCGGTTCAATTTGTCAGATCGTACAGGTAGTTCGGTCATCCATACGTTGATCTGTGTTTCCATTCTTCTCGTAGTCTTTTTTTTCTTCTTCTTTAGGATTGTTCTTTGCAGGTTGCTTGATTATAATTTTTAAGGGTAGGTTAATTTACTTTTTCTTCTGGCAGCTTGTGGCTTTTCCTCCCAATCAAAATTTCAAAATTACAATTATCCGTAATTGCGTAAATTGGTTATTATGTTTTAGTTTAGTTCAGTTTTGTTGACATTAAGTTTGCAATAAAATTAATTAAATTTAGTTTGTAATGGTTACAGAACAATTATGAGATTGCGAAGCAAACATTTTATGAAAACAAATGTTTCAACAAATTCAAACAAACGTAATGTAGATTAATTATCCAGTTTCATATTTTAGATATCGCTCATCAAATACAACAGCGTCATAACTAATAATAAAAGGAATTTTGAATTATTTATACCCGCAACAACTTCAAATAATAATAATTTTGTTTTCTACAAAGAACGCCGTATTTCAACTTATGACATTTCAAAATCAATTTTTGTAGCAATAATGACACAAGTCTAAATGAAAGTTGTTTAAATCGCTTTGGTAGACCTTTACCGTAATTGCATTTCTACTGTTGATTAGACCTATTCTACCAAAATATACCAATGTGGTTGCTGTAAAGTAGTTGGTTTGAGATGTGATGATAATTATTATAACAAAAGTATTGTGCCACCTGTTTACAGGTGGCACAATACTTTTGTTATTTACATTAACGCAGGGTGCAATCCATGCATCAACTTTTCAGATGCCCAACTATATCCAGTGCCGGATTACGAAATATTCCGAGTACCGACACCGGGCCTATGGGACCTACACCTTTTAGGGGCTCCGCGACAATGGATCAAAATAATATTGATTTGATATTGAAAGAAAATTGCAATCAAGCTTTTTTTAAATTGTTTTCAGAAGATATAGAAAAAAAAATGAATAAACTCAAAAGAAACGACAAAAAAAATGAGGAGAGCGAATGTTTAAAGTTTTGTTTGGGGCCACGAGATTTCGACTGCTTAGGGACCTCCACAGGGTTTAATCCGGCACTACAACTGTCACACAAATAAATGAGAACCATTTTGCGTTGAATTTTGCGTGAGCAGTCGGTTTATAGCGTGCCACACCTCCAAATTAACTCAATGGATCTCATTTATTTGTCCGATATAATTGGACAATTGAAAAGTAGATGGTGTGAATAATATGAAAGTAAAATAAGCCTAGATAATTCAGTTTGCACGTGCTGCAGCACTCCATAGACGCGGTGTTAAGACAAATTTGCTGTTTCCAAAAACATGATCTCGAGTCTAGCCACCTTACTGCCTTTTAAGTTGATTTTTTTAACCATAATTCACGTTGAAATCTCTTCTTGAATGTTGTTGTGCCCAAGTATTAACAGCGGTTTATTGCAATATTTAAAGGGTCATGCAGGATCATGCAAGAAAAGGGGCAAAAAAGGATGTCTGTGTGTGTGTGTGTCTGGAACCCGATTTAGTGGGTCGAACAACTCAAGAACGGAATGAGATAAAGACATGCAGTATTTTTTATTTGATTCCGTGGGTCAATATGATGCTCCTGACAAAAAATTAGAAAATTTTACCCAGGGGTTATTTTTTTATGAATTTTTTAGAAACAAATTTTGAGTTTTTGGTCATAATTTTTTGTGGGTCGAACAACTCAAAAACGGGGCCACCTACAATAAAATGTCATCAGACCTAAAATGATGTAAACATTCTGACGATGAAACTGGAAAAAAATTGAAATTTTAGAGCGATTTGATATATAAAATTTCGATTTTTCAAAATTGTAATTTTTTTTTCAAAAAATCGAGATTCTTCCTCTTTCCAGTTGTAGCATTCCAAAGGGGGTGGGGGGGGGACTTTTCTATAATTTAGGAGGGGTGTTCCTTTTTATGTTCTGTTATTATTTTTGTATATTAGAATACATGTGACGTATTTTCATTTTAAACCCATATTATTACAAATGAATGACGCATGCGCATTACATGTAACTATGTCATGTACATGAGTACATACATGTGTGTACATGTGCGTACACAAGCGCACACGTGTGTACATGTGCGTACACATGTGCACACGTGTGTACATGTGCGTACACATGCGCACAAGTGTGTACATGTGCGTACACATGCGCACAAGTGTGTACGTGTGCGTACACATGTGCACACGTGTGTAAACGTGCATATACACGTGCACACGTGTGTAAATGTGCATATGCATGCGCGCATGTGTGTTCATGTGCGTACTCATGCGCACACATGTAACAATGAAAAAAAGTTGGTTATTTGATATATGAAAGCATATATTAAAGCAATGGAGGTCTATAGGGTTTCTTGAATCCCTTGTTATTATATACAATTTTTTATTATGCTAATTTGCTTGACCCATGTTAAAAACCATTGACTTCAAAATTTTTGCTAGCCACATATCGGTTTTTAAAATCATCTTTCAGCTTTAAGAACAATTGTGTGCATATTCCTTAATATGTTCCACAGGTATTAAGGTAAATTCTTGACGTTTCGAATTGATGTTTAGTTGCTACAGCCATTTAGGCAACTTTTGCACCACAAAATTGACTGTGTCTCATGCAGCATATGAAACTCTGGATTTCCTAGGCTCTTAATTAATTAAGTTTACGCGGAGAGTAAAACATACTTAAGTGATTAGTAAACGGGCGACTTTTGAAAGACTTTTCGGCGACAAAATGGAGTCAGTCGAAGGACGCTGGACTGTCGTCGCAATGTATTTTCTATGGGAAAACGCCAACCTTTGGTACACAAGTAAAAGTCGCCTGCGTGCCAAGGTTGCCGTATTTCTATAGAAAGTACATTGTGACGACATGCCCAGCGACTTTCCATTTCATTTTGTCGCCAAGAAGTTTCTCAAAAGTCGCCTGTGTTTTTCAATACTTAAGTGCGGGAGACAAGGGAAACCATACCGATACTGTGTCCACTCTGTAATGGAATTTGTAATTCCTCATATTGGCGCAATTTTATGGTTATATCCCATTGTAGTCAGTATCGACCATAAAGACAATTAGCAATTTAACCACGACCAGAAATGCAAGTGTTTATTAGGAATTATTACAACATATATGCTTGAGCATAGAACCGATTTTACTGTTGCAGCATGGCGAACATTTTACATACTGTAAACATACAATAAAATACATCAATTAGAATATCAAAAGACCGCAGACAATTTTGCTTACATGGAATTTGATTAACAAATAAACAATTAACAATGAATTAAATTCAATCACATTAAAATGTATTATTTAATTTAATACATTCATATTTCGAAATACAACGGTGTAAGTCAGAGCTGTTCCAAATACCTGCAAGAAAAATCATTTTATAAATTTTATTTAGTTTGATTACTTCAGAAATGCTTAGTTATGGTGACTATATTACGCCATAGCCTTCGCAAGTATAATGTTTTATTGATAAAATTATATTAAATTTGTAACTTATAAATTTGTATATATAGTTTATACTAGAAAGCAGGTGCTTCCACTTGCCAGTATTTGTTGCTCAAAGACAAAGTCATAATGTGACTAAAATTCTCAAAGAACTTGATTGGGACTTGTTAAAAGTTTGTAGGGCTGGTTTCAACCTTAACATTCTTTTAAAAAAATGTTAGTGGAGCCTTGCCCCAGGTCGGTTGCTAGTACACTTGTGTATATCAGTATACACGTGTAGGGGTGAACATTCTAAGAAATTAGGAGATATTTGTGCGCGAACAGACTCGTTTGTATTTCTGGTCATTTGTACCTAGGGTCACTCGACAATGGAATTTGCTTCCAGAGATTGCCGTGCATGGGGGAATGTTATGATTTGGGGGAATTTTAGGGATGTTATTAAATAAAGCATATAATTATAGACCTAATGAATAATGATGCTGCAATTGAGCTTATTACTATTCAAACTAGTGGGGTAACCAGTCAGTCATAAATGACGGGAGCAAAATTCTTTGTTTAATTTAGCTACTAAAACTATTTAACTATGACCATGTTAAAAAAAACCCCGTTCATTTAAATTTAAATAAATTCCGACGTGCTTAAACGTTTTTTTTTTGCTTGTTTTTGTCCAGCGTTATACACAGATAGACAAAGCTTAATTTATATAAAAAATGGGTGGGGGGGATTGGTATCGCAGGAAATAAATGTTTATTTCGACAATGTATTTCAATATGCTACTTTTGGACTAAATGGTTCCTCTGCCACAGGCCCTCTATGTTGCTTGCCAGAGTAATTATTCAAATTTTAATATTACTTTACCGTTAGCAAAAAGTTTTTTGTAATCGGAAAGAAGTTACCATAGGTAATGGCCACCTTATTATTGGTTATTTCTTGAAGATAAAGAACATAATCGAGTTTTTCCTAAAAACAAATAAGAAAATTTCAAATGTTTGTAAGAATTTGCATATTAGAATGTTAACTAACGTAAGGTATTAAATAAAATCTAAATAATAAATAAATACTTCGGAGTTGATGACGGAATTCTGTTGCACATTCGGAGTTTTCTGTTTAACGGCCATAGTTAGTGTTGACATGACCTGGAATTTTAAAAGAAATTTCTTAAATTTTATGATAAATTGATGATCATTAAGGCCAGTAGTTTGCATAAAATGCAAAAAAAAACATGCATAAAACAGGTCCAACCTCTTTTCGGTACATTATGATACCATGTACATATGTGCCATAATAATCTGTAATAAATTGCACAAATTTCATATATTTTTTTTGAAAAATTTGCATAAATCAACGTAAGGTGAAAAATTGAAGAGAAATTTAAATGTTTTTGAAACTCGAAGGACAGCTCAATTACTTATGGACATTTTTATGTATAATATATTCTAGAGGTGGGACGAATCCTAAATTTTCTCGAATCCGAATCCTGAAGGGTTTTCGAATCGCGAATCACTCGAATTTTATATTACTTACTTTTTTGACTTTATGGGTTTTTTATGGTCCTTGGAAGTCTGTTGGGCCCTCCTGAGTTCATTTCAGTGCTTTTCAGGGCATCTGAAAGACTCATTTCTTGCCATTTTTTGAAAATATTCATTGGGATATTTATATAAGTTCGAAAATTCATTGCATGTGAACCAGAAGCACGGGAATAGAACTGTTGGAATCTCTAAATTCCCAGAGATGTCTGGAATGCAGGAATGTCTTCAATTCCAGTGTGCACTGCGCGCTTCAAAAGTAGTTGGAAAACGTAGTTGGAAGTGTAACCATGGTCCTTCATGAAATTTTAACTTTGAGAATTCATTGCAAGTGATTTATGAGTTTTTATGGTCCTTGGAAGCCTGTTGAGCCCTAGTGAGATAGCAACATGAAAATATTCTGAAGGAATTGAGCTACGATTCTAGTTTCTAAAACATGTTCTAATTTCTCTAATTGTGCTTCGGAAAGACAGAATAAATCAGAGTTAAAAAAATCAGCTGTTCATAAGGTTGGGAATTTAAGAGCGAGCGGACGTTCTCACTCAATAATTGTCCGGTGAGTACCGGTTAGCGAACGAGCAAAACATTCGACCGCTCGTGTTTAGTGTGGACACGGAATGAGCAAACATCAGCGAGCACGAGCGAATATAGGCGAGCTCGAGCAAATGATCACTTATGTAACAAGAGGCTTTTCTTGGTTTATTACGGGCACCGTAAGAACTTAAGAAAAGCTGGCTTAGAACTCAGTGATTACCTTTATTGGCCTCTTGTTGAGTCATCGGGGTCATTTCTCTTAGACACACCTAAAGCTTCTTTATGGGAAAAGAAGATAGACGAAATGGCGAATTGATTGCAAATCACCGCAATCAAATGATGGATTACAATTAGAACAAATAGATGAATAAACGATTGGAATTGCGGTGTCCACGGACCTATAACGTTGATGTTAACGATCGAAAGACAGACTCCGATACTTCTGATGTCTGGCACTTTATACTCTTGGGTGCAGGTATGCCTCAAAGAGCCTGAAAGAGGTATACCTGCACCCAAGGTCCCAAGTGGCCGTACACCGTTTCCTTGGTGTTGATCGGCCCTTCGCCACATGGAGAAGGAGGGAGAAGTCACCAACAGGTAAAGGAAGGCATTAAGGTGGGACAGCTCAATGAACCATATGAGGAAGTATGGAGGGAGTGACAAGGAAGGGGCCCTTTCCAAGTAGAAATGATGGCCTGGGGACACCCAGAAAATGGCACCGTGTCACACTTACGTTCGCTCTTGCTCGCTTTTTTGTTGAATTTCCCTCACCCTTAACCATATTATTATATCGTTATTTTTTTAATTTTACCTTGTCGTTGAGTTTAGAACTGTAGAAAGTTATTAATATCATGACAATTAAATTTAAAACTATTACATGTAAATAAAAATATGTCGATATAATTAACGATATGTTTTGCGGATAAAACACAATGCTCCCTGTGGCGATTGTAAACTGTGCAACTATAAATGTCGAGAAGAGTTCGTTAGCTTTTTTAACCAGTAAACATAATTTGTAATGTTCAAGTTGACGTTCGCTAATGTTGTTGCAATTCGGATCAGTGTTGTCATTCAAGTAGGCATCGAAACAAGCATTGAGCAAATTGCAGATGAAAACAATTAAAAACATGTAGAAGATAACATAGGATTTACTAGTTAACACGCAACCAAAATTCAACAATTCATTAAATGCGTCCCAAGTTGTCATTACGACAGAATTTTGTATGTTTTTTAATATAGTTGAGATGTACAATATTACCATTGGTACATATACCACAATTACCATTATAACTAATATTTGAACCCATTTTCGAATGATTTTTATAAAACGACGACGTTTTTTTTCTGGACGAATATTGTCCACTGTACGAGCAATGTCAATCAGAAAATTTTGGTATTCTTTAACACGAAAACATGTTAGAATCAGAGTTGCAGGAAGTAGCGTGAGTGAGGCATGTTGTATAATCGAAGTACATATTTCGCGAATATTTTCAGTAGATATTCCTAGCTCTGACATTTTGATTATTCGGACAAAGCATGTTATTATTCCCGGTGTTAAAAATGGCATTAGTCGCCAGTATTTCAAAGAATTTTTCACAGTATTATTTCTTTCTTGAATAAGAATGCCAAAAAAATGAAATACTGCAACTAATACGTTAAGCCCCACACGATGAAACAATCCATCATTTTGAATTTGGTTTGTCTCTCTGTCTTCTTCTTCTTCTTCTTCTTCGGTTTTGAACTTTTCAGAATTCTCGTATTTTTCGTAGGGAAGAAATGGTTTTTCCAATAATGTTTTTTTTCTCTGTCGATTCTTCATTGTTGTTCGTGTTTTGTTGGCTGGTTGTTTCTTGCTGTTGTTAGTCTTTTGCATGTTAACAGTTAACAGTTGACAGTTGTAGTTTTATTTTCGGTTGAAAATTGTTACTAATTTGGTAAAATGTTGAAATTTACAACATTTATCAAATTAGGTAAGAAGTGTTCAAATGTTTTCTTTATAGGTGTTTCATTTATTCATTTCTATGGTAATAATTAGCTAAAATGTTTTGAAAATATTTTCAGTGGTAACTTTGGTGGATTAAATTGTTATTTTATTTGATATTTTACTGTAATTTCTGTTTTTTGTTTAACTTGCAATTAACCACATTATTTTGTAAGTTTAATATTGATAATGAAAAAAAAGTTACAAAGCAATTAGTTTATGAGGGGCAGACGACTGACCTAATCGGGCAATTGGGTATTTTCTCAATGAGAGCCGCTTAGTTTGAGGGCCGGCATAGGTCTAAATTGGGATTGAAAAGTGGGGTAGCAAGATTTGGGAGACCAAGAAGAAAAAAAACATGCATTTTTGGGAGGGATTGAACTGTTAGGGCACTCAAAATGCTTCAAGCTGGCCAGCATGTTCAACAACAGATAAATTGGTGAAAAATGTGACAAAAAGAAAATGAAGTCAGTTTTATTTTGGGGCGTGCCCCTCTAATTTACGCCTATGAGGGCCAGTTTTTTATTTTTATTTTTACTAAAGGCCCGAGCTCATGCTGAAACGCGATAAAAGTTAAAAAGTCGCAAAAGAAAATATTTAAATAAATAAATAAATAAACAAGTAGACCCTAAATATAAAAACTGCGTTCTACTAAGACATGTTTTTTTTTGTTTTTGTGACTACAGGAGTGTAATTTGTTTTATTTTGTTGAAAAGTACGTTTTTCAAGGGACCCTCCTATAACGGCGGATCCTGGACAGGTCATTCGAGGATCCTCCGTCAAAATTTGATAGATTAACATTTCGCACTTAGTAAAGGCTGCTTGCTGTATACAAAATTTCATCTCTCTAATACCTTGTACACGCATGAGTTAAATGAATTCAAATTAAATGTGTTATAGGTGAATTTTACGGGATCCAGTTAAGGACATCATGAACACCAAATAAAAATTGACTTTATTATTATTATTTTAAATTGAAATACTAAATCAATATTTTGTCAATAGTTTATATAATTATATTTGAGTATTAACTCAATATTTTGAGATTATTAACTGAATAAATTGAATTGGAAATATTGTTTGTTTGCCCTTCACAGAGGGCTCTGTAGAACACATTTATTATTTAAATGCAATTAATTTATGAGGTGTGTACTACGTACATAAGGTTATATATGGAGAAAATAAACTAAAAACTTTTGCTTAAAAGAAGAAATTATCAAAACGTAAATTGGCAAGAAAAAAATGTATAGGAAGCAAAATAAAAGAAAACAATAAAATATTTGATAAAGAAAAATAATTACGCTCATTTTTAGCAAACGGTTTTTAAAAAAAAAAAAGGTTTTGCTTGCTATATATAGTTTACTGAAAGTCAGTGTAATACCTAGTACACACCCTGATAATTTAAATGCATTTAAATGTGTTCTACAGAGCCCTGTGAAGGACATTCAAACAATATGTCGAATTCAATTTATTCAGTTAATAATCTCAAAATATTAATTTAATACTTAAGAGGGTTACAAAGTAGATTAATTCCTAAACATATTCATAGATGGTGCTCGCATCGTTGGTTATTATGTATATAGGACATATGGTAATTTTTTTGCTATGTATTAGAGGCTACAACGGACAAATTTTTTCCGCCATCTTGGATGTCCGTTAGCGTGATTTAAGTCACCAACGTATTTTATTTGCTGTTTTCTAGCAAATTTTTTTAAATTTTGAAAAAAATAAATATAAAAATAAAAGATTTAGCGAAATTTCGTAATAAAATAACAATTTTAGTTAGGGAAGACACTATAAAACAAAAACGTAAACGAAATCATTCACCTTATATACGGCGATTTGTGTGGTCATTTTTGACTGAAAAATCGCTGCTAAAGGTAGATTTTTTTAAATTTTATTGTTCTTTGCACTTAAAATTCTTACCTTAATCGGAAATCTTCCATGTAGGGTTGGTTATTCTTTTTAAAACGACGTCGTTTTCCATCGAAGCGGTGGAAAAATGGCGTCGTTTTCAACTTTCTCAAACGGCGTTAAACCGCTTCTGCGCATGCGCGCTCATTTCGATTCAAACGAAATTCAAATACGTACTCTCTAACCAGGCCTTGACTGAATCAGATTCTTATTGATTGAGTTTTACTTCAATATAAAAATAAACGTAAGCAATTAGGTAATGAAATTTGATTGTTCTTATAGAAAACAAATAAATCTACCACCACATTTTTTTATTTTACTATTATCTCCTTTGCAAAAATAAGATAATGGATACCAAATATGTAGCTTTTTTTCTTCTATGAGATTTTGCATAGGGAAAAAAAACACCTTTTTAAATACTTAATTAAAAATATTTAAAGGGAGATTTAAAGTCTGAAAAATCATTAATCTGTTCCATTAAACAATCTAATATTTATTACAGTTTTAATCACATTTTAAAAACTTATATGTCTCCAGATAATGGCTACCAAACCTAACTGTATGTTTGAAATTTAAATTAGCATTATGTCTATGCTAATTCAATACAAGTGGCGCCTCTGATGTCAGACACTGCAATCAATGTCGTCTGTCAAAAGAAAACGTCCGTGACGCTTCTGTAACCCTCTTAAATATAATAATATAAACTATTGACAAAATATTGATTTAGTATTTCAATTTAAAATATTAATAATAAAGTCAATTTTTAATTGGTTCATGTGTCCTTAACTGGATTGCGTATAATTCACCTAAATACATTTAAATTGAATTCATTTAACTCATTTGTGTAGAAGGTATTAAATTTTATTGTGGGTAAAAATCAAAATAGAATTAAGTGAAATTAGCCATTTTTGGAATTCTTAGAGCTGAACAAATAAAATACAATTTTTCTCTCAGTTTGCCTCTGAATTATTATTTTTTAAAGTTACAAATGGGTTTATTGTTTATTACGGTAATTAATTTTGTGCTTGGGACTTGGGTATACTGCTTCTCAATAACTCTCTAATGTGGCTGACCGGCAATATTTGTTACAATGTTCTAAGGACCATTTTCTAGTGTAATTTGGGTGAAAATTTTGTTCTAATATTGGAACTGATAAAATAACACCAAATAATTATGATACAAAGTTAAGTTGTGCTTGCTTTTGCTCTGAACGTCATATAACAATTTATGTGCATAATTGCTAAACTGTTAAAAAGTTGCAATTAAGTGTTTATTTGCATAAAGCAACTATTATTTTCATTGTTATTTTTGGTTATTCAAATTTTGAAAGACAATGCCATATGTTAGAGCTGTTCCAAATACCTGCAAGAAAACAAAAATACCCGAATGATTTATTGAATTATTTAGTTTTTCAAAATGTCTTAGCATATATGCTTTTTTGTTAATGGAAACATGTTATCAGGGGTGTAGCTAGGGACCTGCAGCCCCCGCTACTGGGTGGGGGAGGGGTGGCGCACGTGGTTTGGAGGGCGCATTTTGGGAGTGCAAAGGGGCAGCAATGTTTTAAGCAGCAAAGGGGGGGGGGCGCAACCAAGTCATAGCTACACCACTGAACTGGAAGAGAATTGCATGGTCTAATAAATTAATAACATTTGGGAAAAAAGACCAAAAATATGCATCAGTTCAATACAATAATTTTTTTGAAGATCTTTGAAAGCCATTTTTTACCTTTATGGGGTGAATTTCTAGTTATTAAGCCATTAAGAAGGACAATGTTATCATCAGTCAGCAAAGTAGAAATCGGGACAAACAGAAGTTGGCTCCGCCCTTTTTATGACGAACGCAACTTCTAATTGGTTGGTTATGTAGTCTGACGTCACATGCTCCGCCCTTTTCAACGTCGAACCACACAACTTCTAATTGGTTGGTTATGTAGTCTGACGTCACATGCTCCGCCCTTTTCAACGTCGAACCCCACAACAAACCAATTAGAAGTTGCCAGTCGTCATAAAAAGGGCGGAGCCAACTTCTGTTTGTCCCGATTTCTAATTGCCTGTTCCGAAAAGGGCAAGGCTTTGGTCATTTTTTTTTCTTTCTGTAATGCAAATTTATCAGTGGATCGATAGAATATTTGAATGCACTTTGAAATACGTTTCAAAAATAACGGTGCGCGAAACGAATCAATTTTAAACGAAAACTGAACACACCATGGTAGATGGCTATACCAGCTATACCTGATCTCAGTCATGTCGGGATAGCCTCTTGATAATAACAAAAAAAAAATTTTTCATCTAAGAAAATGAAATTTTCAGATGTCTTGCATTCATAATTAAAATCTTAACACATGTAAAAGTTTGAAAATCGTAGAGAAAAACAAGGGATTCAAGGAACCCTATAGACCTCCATTGCTTTAATATATGCTTTCATATATCAAATAACCAACTTTTTTTCATTGTGCGCATGTGTACGCACATGTACACACGTGTGCGCATGTGTACGCACATGTACACACGTGTGCGCATGTGTACGCACATGTACACACGTGTGCGCATGTGTACGCACATGTACACACGTGTGCGCATGTGTACGCACATGTACACACGTGTGCGCATGTGTACGCACATGTACACACGTGTGCGCATGTGTACGCACATGTACACACGCGTGCGCATGTGTACGCACATGTACACACGCGTGCGCATGTGTATGCACATGTACACACGCGTGCGCATGTGTACGCACATGTACACACGCGTGCGCATGTGTACGCACATGTACACACGCGTGCGCATGTGTACGCACATGTACACACGCGTGCGCATGTGTATGCACATGTACACACGCGTGCGCATGTGTACGCACATGTACACACGCGTGCGCATGTGTACGCACATGTACACACGCGTGCGCATGTGTACGCACATGTACACACGCGTGCGCATGTGTACGCACATGTACACACGTGTGCGCATGTGTACGCACATGTACACACGTGTGCGCATGTGTACGCACATGTACACACGTGTGCGCATGTGTACGCACATGTACACACGTGTGCGCATGTGTACGCACATGTACACACGTGTGTGCATGTGTACACACATGTACACACGTGTGCGCATGTGTACGCACATGTACACACGTGTGCGCATGTGTACGCACATGTACACACGTGTGCGCATGTGTACGCACATGTACACACGTGTGCGCATGTGTACGCACATGTACACACTGGTGCGCATATGTATATAGATAATCACACATGTATGTACTCATGTACATGACATAGTTACATGTGATGCGCATGCGTCATTCATTTGTAATAATATGGGTTTAAAATGAAAATACGTCACATGTATTCTAATATACAAAAATAATAACAGAACATAAAAAGGAACACCCCTCCTAAATATTAGAAAAGTCCCCCCTTTCGAATGCTACAACTGGAAAGAGGAAGAATCTCGATTTTTTGAAAAAAAAATTACGTTTTTAAAAAATCGAAATTTTATATATCGAATCGCTCTAATCGTCATCGTCAGAATGTTTACATCATTTTAAGTCTGATGACATTTTATTGTAGGTGGCCCCGTTTTCGAGTTGTTCGACCCACTAAAAATTATGACCAAAAACTCAAAATTTGTTTCTAAAAAATTCATAAAAAAATAACCCCTGGGTAAAATTTTCTAATTTTTTGTCAGGAGCTTCATATTGACCCACGGAATCAAATAAAAAATACTGCATGTCTTTATCTCATTCCGTTCTTGAGTTGTTCGAGGAACTAAATCGGGTTCCGGACACACACACACACAGACATCCTTTTTTTCCCCTTTTCTTGCATGATCCTATATACCTCCATTGCTCTTTAGAGCAATGGAGGTCAAAAATAGAAAATAATAAAAGCGGTATAATTATGTGATAAAAAATGAATAATAGAAGAAATGTTTTTAAAAAAAATCTAAGCTTGTTATGCTCTCTGGAAAAGAAAAAAAAGTTGACACAAACATTGCAAAGAAAGATGAAACAATAAAAAAATGAAATTTTTGCAATAAAACTAATGCTTTCCTAAAAACATTTTAAATAATTACCGTTAGCAAAAGATTCTTCGTAATAGGAAAGAAGTTTCCATATGTGATGGCCGCTTTATTGTTAGACAATTCCTGGAGGTAAAGAACATAATCGAGTTTTTCCTGAAAGTAATTGAGAAACAAACAATTGCATCAAAGCTGTTAATAGTACGGAATGGAGAGCCATACATATAGCGAATTTTGCGCCCGAAGTCGAGTCAGTAGTATTGTTTCATAGTGGGCAAATGATAAAAGACTAAATCTCAAAACAGCTACATACTGTAGGTTACCTCAAATACATATGCAGGCGTTGCTACATAAACTTCATGTTATTATTCCTCGGCGAAACATTCTTGACCAAATGTCAATTTTCTTAGAAAAAAAAACTATAACTAAAAAGTGTACCAGTAGATGGATATACTTTTTAGTTATTTTTTTTACTAGTAGATGCCATACCATCTTAATATCTAGTACACACCTGATAATTTAAATGCATTTAAATAATAAACGTGTTCTACAGAGCCCCTCTGTGAAGGGCAAACAAACAATATATCGAATTTCAATTTATTCAGTTAATAATCTCAAAATATTGATATAAACTATTGACAAAATATTAATTTAGTATTTCAATTTAAAATATTAATAATTAAAAGTCAATTTTTCTTTGGTTCATGTCCTTAACTGGATTCCGTATAATTCATCTGAACACATTTAATTTGAATTCATTTCACTCATGTGTGCACAAGGTATCAGGAATTTTTTTAAAAAATATTGAAATTACTGGCATTTAATTGCCTATTAGGTGGAAGGGGGGGGGGCCAAGCACTACACAGCCACACATAGTCTAAAGGCCCTTCTTGGCTTAATGCGATCCTGGATGCAGCAATATGATGGACAAAAAAGGATGCTCAGAGCTTATCCCCACTACTTTTCTATAGCAGCTAGACAGGTTTCATCATCATCCATGTGTTCAATCAATTGTATTAACGGCAGATGATTTCTAAACTACTTCGGAATGTGGCACGACTATCAGATTAAATGTGCTTTGGGAGTATTTGGCTTGACAAGGGGGGGGGGGGCTACTTTGAGCTTAGATTTGTAGTATTAAACAATGATATACTTAGGGGTAGACTCTATAAATGTTACATACACCAAATAATATTAATGAGCATGTTTCAATGTTTGAAGGAAAATTCTGATTTAGATTTTCCAAGTCTTGTTTGCCAAGCGTCACTATTGATGACATGACCTGAAATTAGAAAGAATTTTCTTAATTTTTGTCTTGATTAAAATGTGACATAAATAACCTTCTGAAATTTCTCGTTGAAATTATGACATACCAAAAGTTTGTCAAAATAAGGTTTAAATAAAAATAAGTCTGTTGTGATGATTGTACAACTTGTAGACAAAATGAAATAATTCAACACAAACACTGCAAACTGCGTTTTGAATAGCTTTATTTATTTGCTAAATCAGTTTATCTACTAGCATCGACCATGAGGTTCATCAGAGGAATTGCCTGAGGTCGAAACCTGCAGAACAACACCTTAGGTCGAACGCATATGACAGGCAATCGGTGGCTGGCAATGCCAGACATTTTAGCCGGTCAGAATGAACAGTATGGCTTCTTACAGGGCAACGCACACAGGCGACTAAATAGACGGACCAGACAAAAAAGGCGGGACATGTTCCATTTTTCCCCACCGACCCGATTGTCGGCGGTGGGATTGAGATCCTGTAACTCGATCGGCCGTGGACGCGCACACGAACTACTGATTAGTCGAGTGGTTTTTAGTGTTTACATAGGTTCTGGGTTCGGTGCGCATGCATGATGGCAGGCATCCACGCACAAGCACAACCACCGACAAACTGACAGTCGTATATGCTTGCGTTTTGTCGGTCGCAGACATTTGACAAGTCTTTTGGTCGTGTGTGCTGACCTTACTACAATTTAGTCCGTCACGGACTGTCTGTCGTCTGCACTCGCCGTTTGTCTATAATACCAATTTTTTGTGAGAAGTCTTAAGTTTTTTTTTTTTTTGTGAAGTTTCGAAGTCTTAATTGTCATGATTTTAATGAGAAATTTCGGAAGGTATTAGTCCCTTTTAAATGTTTTTACCTTGTCATTAAGATTTGAGCAATATAACGTTGTTATTATCATCATAAATGCGTTTAGGCTGGTTAAAAAAACCACAATTTGTGACGACAGAAATCTCGA
This sequence comes from Brachycybe producta, assembly GCA_036925085.1. Lineage (NCBI taxonomy): Eukaryota > Metazoa > Arthropoda > Diplopoda > Playtdesmida > Andrognathidae > Brachycybe > Brachycybe producta. The sequence goes on from JAUPFP010000002.1 coordinate 4,677,752, forward strand.
TATGTTGTGTTGCGGATAAAACACAATCGATCCAATGATTGTCGTAAACAGCATAAGTATAAATGGCGCGAACAGTTTGTTAGCCAATTTGACCAACGAGCATAGTTCGCGATGATGCTGTTGGCGATCGCAAAGTCTGTCGTAGTTGCTGCTTTCGTTGCTCAAGTAAGCATCGAAACAGGTACTCAGCAATTTGCAGACAAAAATAATAAAAAACGCATAGCAAAATAAGAAGGATTTTGAAGTTGCAACTGCGGCAAGTAACGTAGCTTCAATAATGACGTCCGAAATGGTTGATTTGCCAACAACGTTGTTGTTGTAAATCATGTCTACACCGTACAATATTGTAGAAAACACGTTCAATGTTAAGAGAACGACGACAAATGTTTTGTCGTATCTTTTCGCGGTACGAATCAAACGACGACGTTTGTTTTCTCGACGAATGTTGTCTACTTTGTTCGCAATATTTGTCAGCAAAGACTGATGCTGTTTGATGGTCATACAAGTGTTCGTTAGACTTATGGGAACTATAATCATTGACAAGAATACCGTACCATAGGTGCAAATATCTCGTATCTTTTGAAGTGGTTCATATTTCGGTAGAATAATTTGTATTTCTATTATTCTATACATGCTTACTATTATTCCCAATGTTATGATGGTTACCACTTGCGAGTATATCAAAGAAGAAGGTATTTTTGGATTTGGTTTCATGCATATGCCGTAAAAGCGAAAGGTTGCAATCAGTCCGTTGAAGGTGTCGTAGGTTTGAACTCGAGCGAACTTCTTTTCGGCGTTCGAATCAGGAATGTCGATGTCGTTGTTGGTTATTTTAGAAGGGAAAGGGTTTTCTAACCACGGGTTAATCTGAGTAATCATTTTTCTTCTTCTTCTTCTTCTTATGATTTTCTTTTTGATTTTTCTTGATTGCTAGTCGCTTAAAGTCGTATCTTTTATGTTCACGAAGTTGAATTTTCGTATTCGTTTCACAGTTTACCACATTATTAATAGGAAGTAAGTGCTCTCAATAACGATTTCGCGAATTGCATGTACATTTTGAGGTTTTAAGAGCTCGATTGTATTGGGTGAAATGGACATTGTAAATATTATTTTATTTGCTCATTTAGGTATAGAAGGAACTTACTTATCCCCTAATGAATTAATATTCTTAATCGTGTTTAATGTTGCAATATTACAATTCAAACAGTTACCTCACACTTTAATTTCAATTAGAGTAAAACCTCGTTAGAACGTTGCTATTGGAGACAGGAGAAATGCAAGTTATAACCGGGAAAGTTTACTGGAGAAAGTTTGACCAGTGGCACAACAACAAGGAGGAGGATGGGGAGAAAGTTATAATCTCCGGGCGCCAACAAACAGGAGCGCCAAACGTTTAGAAATTAAAAAAAAAGACTTATAAATTTTGAAATTTTACTTTTTTTCCATTATTTTCCCTATTGCACATTAATTTAGAAGTTTTCATGTATTGTACATATTACTCACACCTAGTAAACCCGTCGTGCAATTTGCAAAATTTATAAAAAGTTGTAGGCTGTGCTATAAGCAATGCCTACTAAAGAGACTACTCAAATGTGTGTGAGTAGCCTGCAGGGAGGTAAGGGGCGTTCACAGTAATGTAGTCTCCGGGCACACAATTCCTAGTTGCGGCACTGAGTTTATAACTAGGAAAACAGTATACACAGAAGGTATTCCCAAATCATGAGGTAATTCATTAAGTTAAACCATATCTCATTTACGTTACATGTCAAGACTGCATGAGAGCACGGGCTTATTGTAAGAGTGCACATTTAATTTTAATTTATGATTAATTATCTCACTTTTTTTACTTTTGAAAGAAAAAAAGCAAATTATGGATTTTTCACATCCTGTTTGAACTTAAATCTGTTTGACTACTTGGATGAGATCAGTGCCGGCCGTCTTACGAAGTATTGGGGCCCTTGGCTAAATGTAAAATGGGGGCCCCCACCGGCTCATAAACATCAGCCACTTACTTTTATGCCCCATGGCCTCCATTTCTGGTATTCCAAGTCATTATAAGTAGGGATGGGCCATTCAAATCTTCGAATCCCGCGAATCCTGAAAAATATTCGAGATTCGAAAACTCGAATCTTCACCCTTTTTTCGTCTTTCGAATTTTTCGAATCCTAACGTTAAAAAAAACTGTTAAAAACTTTAGTAAAATTAGTTTTAACTCCATTGATGGCCAACAGAAGAGTTCACTAACAAAAAAAAACGGGTGGGGCTGTGTCGGGGCACACGGCCGTTGGTTTTAGCATGAAACGTCAAGCGGCGGCAGTCCGTTCGGCTTTGGGGGATAACGAAATCCGTTTGAGCGCGACAGCGTTGGGATTTTATTGGCATCTATCGACTTGCTACAAGTACTACATAAGCGAAATTCCCCTACATTTTTGCCGGGGAATTTTGTCTGAAGGAAAGAAATGTTTCGAGCTTTCACCTTCTTTAAATTTCTCTCGAACCAAAGTCGATCACAAACGCTGCAAGATAGACCAAACAGATTGGCTTCGAATATCGTTTTGAAGCGTTTGTCCGCTGAACGCCAATGATTTTGCATTGCATCACTTCGACTGATGTTCATATCCCTCAGTTCAGTGACGGATTCAACAGATGTATGGGTTGTATCTTCATTCGTTACGTCCATTGGTACAGCAGCAGTAGAGGTGCTCGCGGTGTCGGCGGCAGAGGTAGAGGTGCTCGCGGAGTTGGCGGCAGCAGTAAAGGTTCTCGCAGAGTCGGCGTCGTTTACTAAGCATGCCTTGGCAGCTTTGAGACGCTCCTGAAACCGCCTCGCTCGCTCGGCGCCGGACATTGGGGTACCTATGCGTGGCCCATAACCCCCTCTTTCCCACGATAGCCGTGATTTATATTTCTTGCTGGCTCTTGCACGGGCTGAGGCCGACATATTGAATTTTTATATTTTTTTTTACACTTCCTGGTTATTTTTAACTATAAATATTGTCCTAATTACACTTATTTTTATTTGAATCGATTGGTCTAAATAAACTCTATAAACACACGAAAGAATCACCGCGCTATCACGTGTGAGTCGTGAGTTACACTGAATAGAAAGGAGCGAGAGCGCCGGTTTCGGTCATTCTACGCAGTGCCCCTCCCCCGCCGCCCCTCCCGGCCGCGACGCAAACTCAAGGTCATAACAGCGAGCTGACTATATAAGCTAAATAATGACACTGGATTCATGTTTCTAAGACTAATAGTTTTGTAATTATTAAGGTAAGACGATATAGACCTTTTCGTTACGGTCCACTTTTCTGACCTGGTACCCGTATGTTTCGGTGTGATTTTAAAGACGTTTCACGTAAAAAAAACCGGCGATTGTTGCAACCCGGATCACCTTGTGGCGACCCTGAGTGCCGCCACGCTTGTTTTTTTATTATTAATAATTTAATATTTAATATAATTTAATTTATTTGTATTTTCTTAATGAATAATAGAGGATTCTTACATCAAGGATTCGAGGGATTCGAGAACCTTTTAGGATTCGCATACGGATTCGAGAAAATTTAGGATTCGTCCCACTTCTAATTATAAGTTATAATATTATAATAGATCTATTTATGATGATATCTAGGGGGTACGGTGACTTATGGCCCACGCTGTACATTAATATTGTATTGTTGAAATGCTTGTGGTCGCTGTAAACGATGAATCAACTGTGAACAAGAACATGCTCGTTCTGATATGGACGCAACGTGAGCATTTCAACGGGAATGCGAGCAAACATCGGCGAGCACGAACAAATGTTTGCTCTTGCTCGCTCTTTTAGTGAATAGCTGGGCTTTAAATTTGAAGAAGAAGTTTTTCTTTGCTGGAATCCCCTGCTCAGAGGGTTCAAGTTGAAGTTTCAAAGTACCAAGTTATGTTTCTTGAACTTGAGCCTTTAAGTTTCTTCTCTTCTAGAATTTATTTGTTTGTAATTCAATATAACACTTTAATCTGTAATATCCAAACACTTAAATTAAACGTTGTACAAATAGAATTCATCTGAAATACGAAAACAAAAAAATCAATCTAAAATGCAATAGGCCAACTGAAAACAAACCAAAAAAAAATGTTTCGTTATTATTTACTCTCTGATGGCAATTCTGCCTTACTAAAAATGATTGTATGAACTGCAACTAGAAATCCGTTAATGTAAGAACACGTAATGTGAATTCCGTCCGTTTCGGATGGACCCATGAGTTCGGTGTAACGTTTATAAGATCCGATGGATCCGAAAGTGAGTCGTAAGATGTAGCCCGTGTGGCGTCGTATCAAATACGGATGTTCCACGGTGACTTCCACTTTCTCGTCCCAGTGTACTTTCTTCGAAAAGCGTCTTTCGACGAGAGGTTCGCAATCGGCGCTACACAGTTGAAGAAGAAGATTCTCTTGATAAACCGTGGCTCCGGTGGTGGCATTCTCCGATGACGACGAAGAACTCTGTTCGATATCTTGCTGTTGTTGTACGATTGGCACGATGTCGGTGGTAGCGATCGGAGGTATCAAAGTTGTCGGTGTCAGCGAAGTGTTATTTACTTGACTGTTGAAAACGACACCGTGAAAAAAGATATCTCGATCGACAAATAGCCGCAGTTCGGTTATGACCGGAGATTGTGCCAATCGTACGTGAACTTCGGGACATGAAGGATAGCTCAGAGCGCAGTAGTATCTGGTTCTACAGCGATGACGTTTGGCCGGATTTACTTGTAGGCCGCCTAGAGTTGCCGGCAGCGGTTTTACTCCTGGCATCGATATGTTCATGAGTATTGCTAGCATTTCTTCGTCGCTGAAGATTCCCGAAACTCCGGGACCACTAGTAAACTCTGCCGGTGTCATTGCAAAAAACCGTACCAAGAATAGAATGTCTCCCAAAAGAACTCTAATGCTAGATGGTGTTGGTTCGATCTCTTGTCGAAGACATTCTTGACCTGCCCATGCGACAACGGCATCGAACACTACTTTTTCGGAGTGAATCGTCATTTCTTGTTGTGCAAGGATGATACGCAACGTATCTGTGGACACATCTACAAAGTCTGAACTTGTTAAAACTTCTTCTGTGTGAGTCTTAAAGACCTGGACGCATTTGTCCTTTAAGAACGGTACGTCGAAGAGTTTAGCAAACTCGAAAGCTCGACATGCATTTCCCGGAGAAAGATCCTTCCAGATGAATTGTGTGCACTGTCGGACCAACTGAGGAAGCATGTACTTTTTGCCAGCATAACAGAGCTCTACGGCCTTGTCTACGGCCTGTAAACTGATTTCATCGGTGTAAATATACCTGCAATAACATACGGAACTTATGTTTAGTATATTTATTTAGTATTTTTTTTTTCAGTGATTTTTCTCCCTCACAAGAGTAATGCCTGGAAGGCTTCTGGATGGATGTCTGGAATTTGAATGGGTTGTTCTGTGTTTTCTGCCATTCCTCCGTAAAGCATTGCTTCGAACACTGGACTTGCCATTGCCAAAATGAGTTTGTGAGCTACATGGAAAAATTGGTATGTTATTATTGCTAGTATGATAATCATGTGATGGCTCATAACTTCATAAATAACTTTCTTATTATGTTTCAGGCAGTAGTGATTTAGGACAGTGGTCTCCAAACTGGGGTGCGCGAGATCCACATTCAATTGATGTTTATTCAACTTAATTGAATAATTGTGCGAGTAATTTACACACAAAAAAACAGCAAAATAACTTACGAATGTGGAGAGAATTTTGCATGGCTGTGAAGTAATCGGTTAAGAAATTAAAAATTACATTTAAATACTTATTTATTTATTCTGGAGTGATGCGTGATACGTTAGTTTAGCAATTAGCAGTGCGCGACCAAAACAGTTTGGAGACAACTGGTTTAAAAAGTTGATGTAAACAATTTTTAGAAGCAATTTAAATGTTTCAGATAATGTATTAATCAACCAATGGCTAAGATAGGGTGTACGATGCAAAAAATCATTTTGCTGTACTGCAACTTGAGCTACTGCCTCTCTGCCACAGGCCTCCATAGCTGTTTCCTGAGTAACTTTGCAGCTGAAACTAAATTATAGATGCTTTTCAACAAGTGAGTGGAAGATTGAAAAAGATAAGTTCCAAGCTTTTCAGCTTTTTGCTTGAATGTTTTTTTTTAATTCAAGCAAACAATTATTATATATATAATATCCCAGATCTCTGTGTGTGTGTGTGTGGAGTAACAAAACTATTGAAGCACGTCGGAAAGTGTAGAAGGGGGGGGAAAGAGAGAGAGAAAAGTGGGAGGGGGTGAGGGGAAAAGGTTGGAAAGTGTAGAAGGGGGGGAGAGAGAGAGAAAAGTGGGAGGGGGTGACTGAAATTGAAATGAAAGGAGTAAAAAAAGGAAAAAACGACGCGCATGCGCACAATTGCCTGTGAATTTTGCTCTCGTCATTTATGACGGGTTACCCCACTAGTTTCATTATGTTATGCTTTTTTAGAAGTTTGCCCCCACATATCTTGGTCCTCTTCCATAATAGTAATTTCCTGTGGATTCTCCTATAGGTCCTCATCCATTTTGTGGCTGAAGGTCATGCTTAGCAAACGTGATCATTTTAAGGATGGGGTATTCACCAAACGAGCGAGCAAGAACGAACCAGGGCGAGATATCATTCTCACTCAAAAATCGTCTGGTGAGTACTGGTTAGCGAGCGAGCAAACATTCGCTCGCTCGAGTTCAAAAATGATCGGGTGGATGGCGAGTACATCAAAGAAAAGACTCGTTTAGTATGGACGGAGATTATTGTATTGTTGAAATGCCTGTGGTGGCAGTGAGGTTCAAGTGCTCGCTGTAAACGATAGATCAACTGCGAACAAGAACGTATTCGCTCTGGTATAGCCGCATGGTGAGCATTTTAAGGGAATATGAGAAAACATCTGCGAGCATTTGCAAATGTTCGCTCTTTTGGCGACTACCCTCCCGACCAAATTTTCAACCTAAAGCATGTCTGCTACCGATCTCACGCTAGCGTTTAGCTTGCTGTTTCTCACAAACCTTACATGCACTTGCAAAAAAAAACCATGTAGTTAGTTTAAATACCTATTTATGGGATCTAGCGAAGTTTATATTAAAATAACTCATTTGATAGCCACTCGACAGTGTACGAGTCCAATTGTGACTTTTGATAGAAAAATATGTACTACCTTTGAATGTTTGAATGGGTTCTTGGCCAACTATGAATTGGACATCACTTCTCCAGCAGCTTTTCAGTAGAAATGCTCCTCTTTGTACAAGTTTCCCCATACATGTTTGCCAGTCGTATTCAGTTGCCATCATTTAAATCTGATTTTAAAGACTAAATTCATTACAAAAGAAAAATATTACTGATTTTATTACATTTTCATATTGAATTGTATAACTTGAGATTCACATATGAGCAGCTTTTTTTTTTCAAAACTTAAGAAGTCCAGACTGTGCAGTTACATGTAAAGAGATGGAAAACCTGATTTTGGAGTGGCTTCTACTGTGGGTTTTTTAGAGGTGGAGCGAATCCTAAATTTTCTCGAATCTGAAACCTTAAAAGGTTCTCGAACCCCTCGGATCTCCCAAATCTGGAATCCTTTGTATAAGAATTCTATATTATTCATTATGAAAATACAAATAAATGAAATAATATTAAATTAGTAATAATAAAAAAACAGTGTGACATTCAGGGTTGCCACAAGGTGATATTGGTGATCCGGGTGCCACCGAAATTGCAACAATCGCCGGTTTTTCGTATTGGGAGTCAATGGAGTTATAACTAATTTTACCAAAGTTTTTAATAGTTTTTTTAGGTTAGGATTCGAAATACGAAAAAAGCGCGAAGATTCGAGTTTTCCAATCTCGAATATTTTTCAAGATTCGAGGATTCGAATGTCCCATTCCTAGTTTTTTTTTTGTACTTCGGAAAAAAAATACAGATGTCGATTCAGTTCTGAAAACTGTTTACAAAGTTGCAATAAAATAGGTTTGGACAAAATATGGACATACTGAGTTTTGAAAAAAAAAAAGCTCCACACACAAACGAATTAGGTGAGATCATTGGTACAATATTTGCATTTGAAAAATTTCTCTGCAAGCAGTCATACTGTATATGGAGGCTTGTGGCAAAGCGGAAAAGAGAGTACGAATGTAGCATATAAAATGAATTTTTAAAGCTGAAAAATATAAAAATAGCAAGTATCTCAATATGTCTTCATGCAGCTGACAACATTTAAGATGCAGGTTTTAGAAAAAACTATAATTGCCCCCCAAAACAATTTTGTTTTTCGTGCATCCACGAATTCCACATTTCATGTAATAGGATGGCAAATTTTCAGTGTAACAGTTTTAAATGTAAGGTTAGTCTTTCATATTTTGGTTGTGTTTGGGTGCATGATTTTAGAATACATTGCAGAGGCGAGGTGGCCAAAGGGCAGCTCGAGCAAATGCTAGAAGGGCCGGGATTCCATTGGGACGATTGTTCTTTTTTTCAAAAAATATTACCAATCCAGTATAGAATGCCAGGGATAAATTATTTTCCCAGCACGCCTTTAGTAAATTGAAAATACATGTAGTTTACTTGACACAAGTTTCAACACAAGGTACACACATAACACGAGTACACACAGTAAACACAGTTACAAACACAGCAGCACAAAAGAGAACACACAAGAATGTCACGAAGCAAAAAAGGAAATAACGAATGCAGCACACAGGAAACAGCTACAAACACAAAAGTATAAGTGCACCACTTACAAACATAGCAACACACGGGTGACACTAACAAAAGAGCAGCACATACTTAACATGTACGAGCACCGCAGCACAGAATAAACACCGATAAACACAGAAGCGCAGAGGGAAAATACCTACAAACACAGCAGCACATAGGAAATACCTACAAACACAAGCTGCACACAAGGTATACCTAGAAATACAGCAGAACACAATGAATAATTACAAACACAGCAGAAGAAATGGCCATCTACAAATACAAACAGCACACACTGAACACCTAGGTAACAGACAATAACATTAGCTTAGAAGAAACACCCACAAAGCACAGCAACAGCAGCAGCAGCACACATACATACATACATACATACCTATCAAAAGACAATCAAAATGCTACTAAACCAAATGGAAACAACATGATGCCAATGCAGATTGATGGTTTCTGCCAATTTTTTGTTGTTGTAGTGTGCCAATCTAAAGTTAGGTTATTGTTGATTTCGTAAACTGAGATTCACGTCATTTAGTGGACAAAATCCTCCTTTTAAGAAACCACATCCTTTTCACTATGGTTGCTGATTAAGCACATTTTATCTGCACTGTTATGATTTTGCTTCTAGTTTGTGTTCCACTTGATATGTGACGTGGTTTGCAGTCTAAATGCGGCGCTCTCTCTCTCTCTCTCTCTCTCTAAGGTCGACTCATGCTAAAAATAAATCGATTTTTAGGCTTTCCCTCACTCTTCTCTCTCTCTCTTTCTTTCTGTCTTGTTCTCTACATTTCATGCCAAGATTACTAGTTTATCTCGTCTCATATGACAGCTTTAGTCACATGTGCTGACTCTACTGTAGAATAAGAAAAATCGTGATTCTTGTTTTTGTATTTTTATATACAGGATGTGGCAGTAACTCTTGCTATCGAAAACATTACAATTTGCAAGCAGCTTGAAGAGTACGTGGATTTAGTCACATGTGTTTAAACGATAGAAAACAAATTAAAACAAAAGATAATTAAATAATAAACAATTAAAATAAAAAAAAACATAATTAAAAAATAAACAATTAAAATAAAAAATAAACATAATTAAAAATAAACAAAATTAAAAATAAACAAAATTAAAAATAAACAAAATTAAAAATAAACAAAATTAAAAATAAACAATTAAAATAAAAAAACATAATTAAAAATAAACAATTAAAATAAAAAATAAACATAATTAAAACAATATTCTTAAAGTTTTTAGGGGGAAGACTTGTTCAAAGTCAACTGCTAGTCTGCTTTGTAAGCTGCACAAAGCTGTATATATCGCACCTCGGCTGGAAGAGTGGCACAACTAAAAAAACACTTTTTTTGAAAAATGAGTATAAAGTTGCATTTTTTTTTCTATCTCAATCTATTGTAGGGGGGGGGGGCAAATAAACCGATATTGTGTATAGTTAAAGTAAGCCATGGATCTTCTCTTTAAACTCATTTTCCCCCAAAAGTGGTTTTTTGAATTGCGCCACGCTTTTAGCCGAGGTGCGATATGGGTATTGATGACAACTCTAGAAAAATAAGAGATTTTTGCATTTACAGACTCGTATTTTTGGTCATGGATGATTCGGCAATGGAATCTACTAGCAAAAGAGATTGTGCATGTAGGAATGTTTATATTTAGTGAATTGATGGTGGTGTTAATGAAGAAGGAATATAAATACTAATGCTACCATTCGATCTCAATATTGTATTTGAATGGGTGGTTTACGTTTATTTTAATAATGCATTTTTATGCTGCTTTTGGACTTATGTGTCTTTTTGTCACGGGCCCTCTGAGCTGCCTGCAGAGTACTTACTCAAATTCATATTAAAAAAAATACGTAACACTAAGAACATGTATCGGCTTTTAGGAACTACTAAAATCCAAATTCAAGAGGAATACTTGGCACATGAATTCTCTCGGGATCATTTGAACATGGAGAATGCTGGAATTTTGGACATAGGATTCAAAATAAAAAAAAAGGTGCGACAAGTGCCACGTATCGTCTGGTGCTGCCTTAATATCTCCAAAAGTTATTTCAGCTGGAAGAGTTTCTAAATCTATATAAATATTTAGTCTGTGGCAGAAGCAACGCTTTGATATATATTTATTATATGTTTGAATATTTCAGAAATTATAAATACTAGGCCTTCACATTTAAAACTTTAATTGGTTGTTATACTAGTCTAGACCTATTTATTTAAATACATTTAAATATTAAACATGTTCTATGAAGTCTTGTAAAAAAAACTTAGAATAAACATATTAACATATTACGACCATAGAATAAATCTCTTAATATACTGAGTTAATGTTTAAATAAATTAACTTTGTATCTTAATACCTAGTACACACCTGATGATTTAAATACATTTAAATAATAAATGTGTTCTACAGAGCCCTCTGTGAAGGGCAAATAAACAATATGTCGAATTCAATTTATTCAGTTAATAATCTGAAAATATTGAGTTAATTACTTAAATATATTTATATAAACTATTTGACAAAATATTGATTTAGTATTTCAATTTAAAATATTAATAATAGAGTCAATTTTTATTTGGTTCATGTCCTTAACTGGATTCCGTATAATTCACCTAAACACATTTAATTTAAATTCATTTAACTCATGTGTGTACAAGGTATATAAGGTGATGATGTAATTTTTGATTTTCATATCCTTAATTCGATTCCACGTAATTTTAACTAAATATAATTAAAGTGACTGTATTTAACAGTCTGGGTATTAGAAAAATGTCAAAATGTAGCTTTAGAAAAATTAAACAAAGTTGTAAAAGTTTAAAAAAAATAGTTGATTTTAAAAACCTAAGGTTTGTTTATATTGTAATTTTTTTCTGATGGAAACAATTTTTAAACCTTGTTTAACCAAAATCAATAACTTTATTTATTTTATACCAATTTGTTTATTTTAACAAGGATTCACATTATACGGAACGTGACCGTCACGGAATGTATCGTCAATGTCACGTCACTTTTGCAGTTGATTTACACTATACTTCATGTCACCGAATGTAGCGGTACCATCAGCTCCACGTCAATTAACATTTCGTCATCCATGTCGTACTGAACAAAATCGCTGTGATGGTGCCGGTCACATGCTTACACTTTGTGAATTAACCGTTTAACGTCATGGACTGCCGCAATGACCGTTACGTCCAAGAATATTCATCAACCCGTCATGTCAACGTTTTGTGACATTGTCGGTAAATATAAACGATACCATATAAAATACATTGAATAATGTTTTGACCGTAAAGTTTCAAATGCGAATCATTTATTGTTTTTAGATAGATAATTTTTAACAACTGGTTCTGGGACATACTGTATAAAACATAGCTAACTGCTGCCAAGAGTTTGTTTTTTTATATTACTGTAAACAAATTGATGTTGGCAGTTAGAACAAAGCTTAGTTTGATGCATTTTTTTATGCATTAATTATTTCTAAATTGTTTATAAACACGATCAAACAAACGTTTTATTAGTAATCACACTAAATCACAATAAATAATAACAATCAAATATAGAATGCATTCAAATAATTTGGCAGTAGATAGGAGGGTTGATAGGGTTCTACACAATGTTCAATTATATGTAGGCCTATTTTTTGCTGTTTATATCTTTAGAATTTGCAATGAAAACTTTCTTTCAGAATTAGTGGTTGATATTTTCTGCTAAATAATGTTCAAAGAAAATATCATAGAGGCAATAGATAAATATTTTTAACAAAAACAAAAATTTAACAATGTATACATAAACATTTTATAAGCAACTTTAACAAACAAAAAATCCTAAATATATTAATATATTTTTAAAACTCAAGAAAATAATCATATTTTACTAAAACATTAACAAGCATTTCAATTTTGGTAACAAAATTGATTTTGTTGTTGCTTAAAGCAGCTCCTGAAAACACTTAAAATGACTATTGAGCCACCTATACCAACAATGAACCAAGTGGTTATGTTTGATTTGAATCTTGATTTAACTTATTACATGATTATTTTTTATATGATTTTTAAATTTCAATTTAAATCAACAGACAGGTATTTTTTTAATTATAACTTTTACAAACATCATCCGGAACCATTGCGAAAAATTAGGATTTACGCTTGTATTTCTAGTAATGCAGTATAAATTCAAATTTTTTAATGGAGCAAATTCAAGAAGGCAACTTCAACATGAACTCCTCTGAGCACGATACCAATATAAAAAAAATGTTCAATTTGTGCTGAAAACATGCGGAAATTCTTTTAATTATTAACCAATTAGCCACTAGTTACTCGCATTAACTGCTCGTATTCTTAATAATTGCTAAGTCATAGGTAGTGCTTAACTCATGAACTTTTGATAAGATATTTCATATAAAATTTCACGAGTTTAGCACTTGCTTTGACTTAAAATGTTTTATCATTAAGAATACGACCCTTAGCATAGTTTAACACGACGATACGTGCATCGCGATACGTGTATGATAGATACTGAAGTTACAGGTACACAAATAGAAGCGTTCATATGGCGATACATAATTGCTTCCATTGGTGTACATTTAAATAAAGTATCCATCATACACGTAACGCGATACATGTATCGTTGTGTTGCAAATATAACTACGGACCACCTGCCGATAGGCTTTAGACCACTTATACCAGTTGATGTACAACAGTCTTAACAAGAAGGGTCTTTGTCGCGAAGGTAGACAAGAGCCTAGAGGCCCCTCCCCCTCCCCAGTACCACAAAAACATAGTATCTCTAGGTTAGCAGCTAGGGTTTATGCGCTAGATTGTGATTAACAGGTCTGTGTTATCAGAGTTCCAATGTTCGGTTCAGGTGATTTAGTCGTCATTGTAAGGGAGAAGCTGAAAGGGTGGTGGCCACTATTATCTCACTGGGAGTTATCACTGCCACTGGCAGAGCTGTTGTCGGTAGTGGCATCATCATGAGAAACAGGGTATCGGAAGACCGCATCATTGGCAAACTCACGCATTGCCTTCAAGTGTTCAGCTTGAAAGAGAGAGGGCAGCTGGGTGGATTGGCCAACTAAGACCAGTCCTAGTGTACCACAAGATGAGTCGGTCACGTGCTGCAGTGCGAGTGGGAAGCATACAATGGAAGAGGATGTGCTGTACAGTGTCCTCCTTACCAAGTTTGCATGGGCAACAGCCATCTGTAATAGAGCCGAAAACATTTGAGGTAGCGATTGAATGGACCATGCCCGGTCATCAACAAAACTATTTTCTCTGAGAAGATGTGGTGAGAATGGTCCAACTGTGGAAGCAGCTCATGGACTTGGCGGCCAGTATTAGAAAAGTTCCACAGAGACTGCCACTCATATGTTCTTTAGCTCGAACTGTTGCCTGGAAGCTCGATATTGAGTGACTGAGGGCTGCCACTGTAAGTGACATAGTCCACAGCTTGGCAAGTTGGTCGGCATGCTCATTCCAGGTGTGGTCAGCATTGGCTTTAATCCAGGCCAAGCTTATCTGCCTGCCATAACTCCCAAAGCGACTTATATCGGCATTTGCATAGTATGAATCAGCATGTGTGCTGGATCCTAATGACACAACAGTTAGTGCAGATAGTGTGTAAGAGCAGATCATTATGGTTGTCCCTCGCCGAGTACACTACCCACCCATTTTGATTGCCATACGGATTGCCAAGAGCTCAGCCTGAAACACGGTACATTCATCCGGTAGACAACACCCCCATGAATGGAATTCGCGATTGTGGTTGGTTACTACAAATGCAGAGCCAACCTTATTGTCTCGTTTTGATCTATCAGTATAGATGCAGAAATCCACCTGTGTACTTAATTGTGTAGTCCACTTTTCCACAGGTATTCTTGTTGGAATGCGGGGTGCATGGTATTCTTGATGCAGCAGCTCAGCGTCCAGCAGCTCAGAGGATGCCTGGTGATGTTTCCAAAGTATGTGATGGCCATGTGCGAGGATGAACGCAGGTGTGCAGCCGGAAAGAACCTGAAGTGCCCTTGTCAGTGCTGTACGAAAGGCCTTGGTTATTGCCAAAAGAAAGGGCTTCTGGCTAGCATCCAGAAGATGGGTGAGTGTCCCAGTAGAAGCTCTGTTACCCAGACTTCTGCACCATAAAGCAGCATGGGGAGAAGTACTCGCCTATACACCTCCTGCAACACCACTGGTCTCATTCCCCATTCATGGCCACAAACAGCAAACAGATGAGCAGCCATACTCCCCACTTTCCCTTGAGACCAGTCAAAATGTGGGTCGATCATCACTCCAAGGTACAGCATTGAAGCAGATGGTTTCATTACTTTCTCCCCATGTGAAGGTAGCGTTGCCTAACCAATCTACGTGCAGAATGGAAAAGAAAAACAGTTTTGTCCACTGCATGAGACAGCTTCATCCACTGCATGAGACAGCTTCATGAGGGCGGCCCACTCTGTACAACATGACCAAAAGACCTGGAACTTATCTTCTAGACTTTGTACTGATCGACCACACAGCAAACCAAGTGAGTCATCTTCAAAAGCCTGAACACAATGCTGGCAGGAGATAACACCCTTGACTTTTGTCAGCCATGATTCCATCAGCACCAGCCACAACACTGGGCCCATGCAAGAACCCTGAGGGCAACCAGTTGTTGCTTTATGTTGTACTGTTCCAGACTGCACCGAACGACCATATAGAAAAGATGAAATAAGGTGAAGAGGTTCCCCTGGCATTCCACTGCATGCAATCCATCAAGTATAGCAGGGTGTCAGGCACAGTTGAATGCATTGGAGATGTCCAATGCAACAGCAAGAGCATGATCACCTCTGGCCAATGTCTGTTTTGTCCATCGCACATAGCTGTCAATAGCGGCCACTGAACTGTGCCCCTGACGAAAACAAAACTGTTCAGGCGAGAGATGGCCATGTTTCTCTAAAAAGTAGTTAAGGGGCGAGCCACCAGCTTGTCTTATGCTTTTCCCAGAACAGGTAGGAGGCAAATAGGGCGAACTCAATTACCACTCTTTTTAGGTATACCACTTGTGACAGTTTCCACACACCAGGGAAAACACCTTTTCATAGCACTTATTTAACATTGTAACCACTCTTCTCAAACAGCCAAAAGGACATTGCAAAGTCCAGCAGGTGGGAAACCATCACATCCTGGGGTTTTGTCAATAATAAAGCTCAGGACAGCATCACGCATTTCTTTTGATGAGAAGGGAATGTCAGGAGCATTTTCTGTGCATGGTTTAGCCCTAAATTGAATTTATTTTTGTTGGTGTGTGTCACTCTTGGGGTTATCCTGGGGAAAATATTCATTGAGCAGAGCCAGAGATGTTTCATCGGCATCCTCCATCCATGTGCCATTCTCCAACTTAATCAAAGTAGGAGTGGACAGGGTTTTACATTTCCCGGCCAATATTTTGTAAGGAATTCCAAAGGGAGATGTTGCATTTACCTACCCACAATAGGCCTTCCAAGATGATAGTTTTCTATCAAGGACCAGTTGTTTCAAGTTCCTCTGCTTGAGACGAAAAGATTCCAGGAGGTTCAGTCGTCTAGCTGGATCTTTCTCTTGTTGAAAGGACTTGAGGGCCTTCCGTACAGCACGGCGGGCATGTTGAAGGTCAGAATTCCACCATGCACAGGATTGTTTAGGGGCAGCTGGCATGTATGGCATAGAGGCATAGTAGGCTTTGATGTACAAGTCCTGAAAATGAGTAGCTGGGCTATGCACATCAGACAGATCACCAATTGCTGAGGCTGCTCCACTAGAGATAATTGTCTTGAAAAATCAACCAGTCTGCTTTCTTCCAGATGAAGTGCTGATCATTGCTATGGGCTAATGTTTATATGGCAAACCGAGTGGCAATGTAACGATGGTCACTGTGGGATGCCTCATCAAGTATCTCCCAAGAGCAATTCTGAACTCCTTTTTTCAAGGTCAGGTCTATGAAGCTCTCACCATTGACAGTACTGAAGGTTGGGCCAAAGTGGTCGTCGTTGTGAATGTGGAATCCATATGACAGCAAAATTTACCCAGGCAATACCATGAAGATAGGTCTTGTCAGACCCCCAAGCTGGGTGTTTGGCATTAAAGTCTCCTAAAACCACTATGGGGCAGGTATAAGTACAGTTGATCATGATCAAAGCCTCCAATATGGTTGTGGTAGTTTGTTATCAGGAGGGGTGTAGATGTTGGCTAATAGCCACTGGCTGCTGTTGTTGATCCTAAATAGTGTCATAACCATGCATTCAGAGGTAAACTGTTTTAGTTCCAACATTGTCCAAGTGGGTTGCTGGACTTTGGTGAGGATCCTCCCTTCCCTGGGCTCAGGAGCAGCACATGTACCACCACCAGAAGCATGGGGAGGGCTCCTGAACACACACAACATCATAGTCCTTACCAGATGATTGCAGAAGAGGACCAGCAACTTTGGATCCTCCCAGGTTGATTTGAAGAATCCGAATAGGCATCGTAACTTGAGGATGGCTATTATGATCCCATAGTCCATTTGGCGTTTCAGCAGGTCTAATCGCGACATGTAAACTGGGCACTTCACGTCAGTTGTGTGGTGGGCTCGTAGGTAGAGTGTGGCACGGCGGCAGTTAGAACAGTCTGGGTGAGGTGTGGTGCAGTCTTTTGCAATGTGATCTCCCCCACACCGCAAGCACTTAGGTTGTTGTACTTCACATGTTCTGGAAATGTGTCCAAGTCCATTACATCAACAGCATCGTGACACTTCCAAGGGCTCCTCAACACAGTGGCTCATCTATCCAACATTGAGCTTGCCAGCACCAATGCAGGCAGAAAAAACTTTGGGTGTGACCTCGGCAATGATGTTCATATGGTTGCAACACTTGCGGTGATTCATAATATTAAATCCTTTCTGGTATTCCTCAGTCCCACCAGTATTTGCAATCAGAACTTCATTTTTGTTAATAATGTCATCTACAATGCCAGTAGGGTCCAGGTCAGAATCGACACCAGTAATAATGACTTGTGGGTTTCAAGTGGAGGAAATATTGGTAGAGGTGTACCCCCAAAGTGTAGACACCTTTGCTGTCAGTTTTTGCTGCTGCTCTTTAGAAGTACATTCAATGACAAGGGCTCCAGACTTTGTGGTTTGGACAGAACGGAAGCTGCCGCCAAGGGCCTGTGGCTAAATTTTCTTCCACAGATCTTTTAGGGTAGCCTCAGGAAATTGACTTGCCATCTGGGACTTGATGACCAAAGCAAAGGAGGGTTGTTGCTGACGACACTCATGCGACATATCTTCATATGTGAATTCAGCCACAAAAGAGTTGTGCATGGCTGGGGAGGTGAACCACCCCAGAGGACACCTGCATACCTGGGTGAAAAGGGGGGCCCGTCCATTCATGGGCTGAGCAACTGCAGTTTGCTGACAGTGGTGGTGTGCATGAGCCCCAGCCAAAGTTGAAGCCAGCTTAGTTTCCAAAACTCGGTTATGATCGGCCAGAACCACGAGTGTCTTGGTGATGTCATCAAGAATGTCTCGAACTTGAGCCCGTTCTGCAGTTCGGAAAACAATGACATTTTTATCAATGACCTTGTTAGTCACTGCTCGGAGGCGATCTACGGGGCCAAAGAGTAGAGGTGTCAAGTTTTCAGATGGCATGTCAAAGATGCCATCTAGGTTTACTGGTGGTCGGGGTTCCCTGCTTGGCTTCATCTTAGGTTCTACAATGAAGGTTGGCTGTGAGTATGAAGCCATGTTGGTTAAGGTTGTACCACTTTTATGACCATGCTCGGTAGACCCAATAATGGGGTCTGGGCCCCAGTTGGGAAGTTCAGAAGTTACCAGAATATTAGAAGTGGAAAAATGTAAGAATTGTGTTGTACCTTTACAGGCCACTGTAAATACTTTTGACTAAAAGTTACAATGTAAACAAATAGATGGATGTTGGAAGGAATGTGACATCTGATACTTTCACAAGCTGCACCCCCTTCACTTACAAAGTCTCATGAAGAGAAGCAATGGCGAATTTTGTAACAAAGAAAAACTTCTCAAGAGTCAAGATTGTTTTAAGGAATTTGCAGTAATTAATGTCACTTACACAAGTAATAACTGGTGTAAGTTTGGCACCTCACAGTTTCAGAGATTACATGAGAAACCTGGAGTGCACCTAAATAACAAAGTGTTGAAAGTCACATAACAATCAGGAGCTCCATGTATGTATGTCCTCTCATCAGTAGTAAGTAGTACTCTCACTGTCTCACATACTCTGTATCGATGTGTGAAACTAGACTAAAGGTGGAAATACACGGTCCGATTTATTGGAATCAACAGTGTTGAAAACCCAATAAATAGTCATTCAACGTGTCCACATAACATCAGTACAAAATATCCAAAAAAAAAGGTTATGATTACCTTAACTTTAGATATTCTAATTTGTACATGCTTCTGATTGGCAATAAGCTTTCCAAGACTGTATTTTGTTGGATTGAAGTAGAGCAGGCCGTAATTTTGTTGGCTATGTCGTGGTGCTGCAACCAACACAAGTTTTATTCAGTCATACAAGATCCAATTTGTTGCTTTAGACACTGTTGATTTCAATAAATTGGACCATGTATGTCCACCGTTAGTCTTTACAGCACTTTTGCCTTATTGTGGCGCCTTCGGCACAACCCATCTAACAACTGTGCATCATTAGTTTGGAGGCTAGCAGCTCCTAATCAAATGAATTCTCACGCATGATTTTTCTATGTTGGAATCCTGTTTAGAAGGTTCAAATGGTAAGGTTGATTCATGAATTTTGATCTCAATTTTTTTTCCTTCGGTGTCGAGGTGGCATTTGTGATTAACCGGTCCATGCAGAGAGTGAAATAGAGAGCTCTAAGCAAAATACACACAGAAAAAAATATAACTCACTCTTTAGTTTAATATTTGTTTGCAAAAAAAAAAATATAACATATGACCAAATATTTCTTTATTCCATCCATCTAGGTTTCATGACGAAGAGAACCGAGTCTTCGTCTGACGAGGAACTCGTATCGCTTTGACTGCTGTTACCATTGTAGTAAACTGGTATAATTCGGTCATACATTTCCATCTCGTTTTCTTCGAACAAATTAATGTTTCTCAGATCGAACTCGGGAATCTAGAAAAAAATTCCATTTGAGTAACATTTTTTTTTTAAAAGTATGGAAATGTGTATTAATTAACCTCCAAATTTCTGGACGTTTAGACAAAGTATTTAAGTTTTTTTTTTTAGTTTTAAATGTTTTTATTAGTTTCTAGAAAGTTTTTGGCTCAAAAATATAGTTTCTGAAGTTAACAAAAATTGGCTCTTAATAATTGGCCTACTAAATTTTAGTAAATATTTTCTAAGTATTAGTTTCGAAACAATTCTTTATAAATTTTTAAGTATAGTTATTCTTTTTCTACAGTACAAAAAGGCAAAATGTTAGCAATAGTAGGCCTATTTATACGAAAAAGTGCAGAGAAAGAGACGGTTTCTATGAATGAAATTGAACAGATCATGCATTTATTGCAACTAGTTCATATGTCATGAGTCATGACACAAGATGTAATCTAATTTTTAAATTATATAATTAAATTACATTCATTCATATACAAACTCCAAATGGCATGATTTTGAGGATACTTTGCAAATACTAGTTTACTTGACACACTCATACACAAAGGTAAAAAAAAAACATGTGCTGGCAAGACATTGTGAAAGTTTTCACAAAAAAAACATTATGGAAATTCTAAGGAAAATAATTAAAATTATGAGGAAAATTTCAAAAATTGGTGATATTTTATTTTTAAGGTGGCTCCAATAAGATGTTCTGGACGCAAAAATTAAAAAAGCAAACTTTTTTTTAGAAATAACTTTGAAAAAAATCATTGTTTTCATGACAATATCTCTAAAAACAATAATCATTTTATACCAATTTGAAAATGATACTTTATCATGTTTTTATTTTTTTGCATGAACATTGCTCCTTGGAAACCTTATTTTTTTTTTAAATGGAGCCACCTTAATTTGAAAGTCAAAATTTAATGTTTTTTTACTTTTTTGTTGGTATTTTCAAAAAAAAAACTTTTCTTATTAAATTTTTAAAAAAATTTCATTTTTTGTTGTCGAAATTATAAAACAATTAAAAACTAATTGTGTTTTATAACTATGAGTTTTAAAAGGTCACGTTTTTAACAAATGCCATTACCAGCCCCAGTTCTGAAAACAAACAAACTGGCCATTGTGCATATTCATCGATTTATGGTCCTGATGTCAATGTGTCTGTTAACACAACAGCGTGCCGTGACTGGACAGTGCTCTGGCCCTGCCACCAGGCTCGGGTGAACAGTGGTCATGTTATTTACCCCCCCCCCCCCCCGGTGACCGTCCACTCTCGGATCGTAAATTAGAGAAAGGGCCGAGCTGAGGCAGGGCCAGAACGCAGTTGTCTTCCGGACATGTGTGCGATTTCCATATTACCGAGCCGTGACAGGGCCGGAGCGGAGCGCGGCCGTCTTTCCAGTCCTGTCTCGGACCGGACGTGTTTGTCAGGACCATTACTCAACAGTGTGATGTCATGTCTATGCATATTTATGAACTTGATGTCACACTTTTGGATAAATCGATTAATAACAGAATGTGCAGAGAGGTAGACAGAACAAAACAGTAAAAGAGACACACAATCTAAATAATGTTTCTTATTTTTATTGCAATTTTTTTTTTGCAATAAATTGCTATCAAAATATTGAAATTGATGATTTATGGAAATTGTGAGAGGGGGAGATGGGCGTATAGAAGGAGATAAATACATTTATGAATTCTAGATGCAATTAATTAATTATTTAAAAGTGGACAATGTATTAATTAAGATCCATGTATACTCACACAATGTGTATAAGATTAGAAATATATTTAAACAAAAAAAGATGTTTAGAAAAAATCAATAGATACAAATTAAATCTTTAGGAACAAATATAAGTTTTGCTCAATTTTGTAGATTCTAACGTTCATCAATTATGTAAGGTTCCACACTGTAGACAGATAGATCAAAGTTGAGGGGTTATTTGGTTATCAGTATTCGAAAAAAATAATGTGTGCTCAATATGAGCTAAAACTGCTGACTAGTCACTTAAGTTTATTTCAGCCTAGTTTAGTCATTTTGAGTTAGAAAAATAATAATCAAAAATTTAGTTTTTACTTTTATGAGTGTATTTATAAAAAGTACTTAATTTTCAATTTTCTGAATTTAAAACTAATTTTAAAATAGTAAAAAAGCATGAAACTATTCCAAATATTTATGAAGAAAATCTGTCAATAAATTTAAATTTAATAAAATCAATTTTTCAACCTCTTCTACTGTAAACATTGTATTTTAAAATAAAATAGTTAAAATCTATTTTTTAAAAAATTAAATATATTTTTTTATTAAATCTTGTGATTTAAGTTAAACATCTCTCTGGACATCTCCACCAATATCCCCTCAAATTGGATCAATTTTTCGTAAAAAGAATTTAAATATTCATTTAAAAAAAAAAGTTTTAAAAATACATGAACATGAACACTTTTCTAGTAGCTAATCTGACAAATCATTATTTGGTGATTTTCGTCTCTTGCTGCAGTTATCTGAAGCATAGTAGTTTGTTGCAGCTGGAGTGTTGTTAGACTCTGATTCATACATATTGCTTGTTTCTTGCCGTGTTTTAATTTGCGATGTTGGGGGAGGAGAGGACACGTCGTTGGCCGCTTGCTCGACAGCGGGGGAACTGCCGGACACCGAACCATTATGGGTTACCTTTCTCTCGTCAAGATTTGTTTTCACCTAGGCAGGAATTGAAAATAAAATAACTGGTTACAATCGAGACTTGGGTATACTACTTTTAACTCAAAAGCATTTCAAATTGGCAAGCAAATTAATTTAGAGGTGGGTTTTTTTTTCGGGATCTCGGAACTCTTAAGACAAAAAGTATTTGAAACAGCGTACAACTGAGCCACATTTAGCTTTGACCATGAATCAGATGTTTTTTTTTGTCACTCGTACGATTCCATTAGGTCCAAAGGAAATTAAACTAATTATGTCAGTTTAAAATTTCGGTGACAAGTTATTAATTTAACAAGTTAAAATAAAACATGGCTCAAGTGTATCACATTACAAATTTATTTGTTAGCTTGCCGAGTGTTGGTTTCGAATGTTTTTCGTTCTAGCATCACACAAATTTTAAGAGTGATTTCAAAGTTCCTCCTTTGAAATAAGCGAACATGTTTTAAGGTTGAATGTATGCTGGAGTGTTGATGACAATTTATTAATCAAGGTTGTGTTCAGTTAGCAGGGGCATGATCAGATATTGTAGTTAAGTCACTAAGAATAATGAATATTATATCAATTGTTAAAAATTAAAACCCACTAGCCACTACTACTACATGCTCAATGTAAATTTTTAAACTTAAGGATTGGAATACACAAATGACTTATGGAACACTGACTTTGCAGTTTGAAAGGTTAAGTACCAAAGGGTCTTAAGGTGGTAAAAAGGGCAAATTTCAGTTTTGGGGTTATGTTGTCCATTGTTTAGTTTGAAGTGATTGTATAAGTGATGTTTATAAAAATTGTTGAGTAGCTAAAGGTTTTAATGTTAGTTAAAATAGTTGATTTTATACACAAGGTAATTGTAAATTGCTTATACCTAGTACACACTTGATAGTTTTAAATGCATTTGAATAATGTGTTCTACAGAGCCCTGTGAACGGCAAATAAACTAATTCAATTTTTTCAGTTAATCTGAAAATATTCCGTTTATTCTTTTATATAATATGTAAAGTATTGACAAAATGTTGATTTAGTATTTTAAATTAATAAAGTCAACTTTTACTTCATTCACGTCCTTAAATAGATTCTGTATAATTGTAATACACACATTTAATTCAAATTTATTTAACTTGTGGTGTACAAGGTATTATATGGGGGGGGGGCCCTGTTATAATTTTAATTGTTGTAGTTTTTATATTTTGGAATGGGAATATGGGAGGAACTTTGAAATTGGTCATATGTATATTTTAAGTAAAAAAATTTAAAATGACGGTGATTTTTATGTATAATTCAAAGCTGGACGAGAGAAAAGTTAGTGGCAGAAGTAAATGAGGTTTCTTATTGATTATGCAGTACACAAAAGCAAGCAACAAAAGACCATAGTTACTAACAAAAGGCAAACTTTATTTTGTAATTCAAGCAACACAATAAAATAACATGCAAATTATAAATTTAGTTAAACAATTATATAATTAAATGTGACAGAAATAAAGCATTATATTTAAATTTGTTAATGTTAATATTTATATTAATCAATTTTGTCGTTTACTGGAACAGTTTTATAAGTAGGACCTACCAGCCAGGAAACGACACGTGAATTAAGGAAACTGTCGAAAGATTGCGCACACAAGGCCTGAAGAGTTTGGAGGCCTTCTCGCCATTGTGTGATAACAACGGAGGAAACATCGTCCCAGGAGTTAGCCTGAAAATATAAAAAGTTACTAGGGTATGTTTATGGTTTTGGCGTAATTTCTAGAGATAAAACCTTTGAAAATTGAGTGTATAGGTCGGTAATGTAATCCTGTACGATTTTGACGTTTGGTTGAATGTGTGCAGGAAGAAGAGCAAGAGTGGAAGCCAGTTTTGCATAAGTGTTGTGGAGTTGGTTGGTAAGTTGGCCAGCAACGTAAAGCAATTTCTGTTCAAAAGTCTGAAGAAAAAATAAATTTAGTTTGAAGTTTAAGGTATTTGTTAGTTGTGTTATCACTTTTGCTCCAGCAGCATCTGCATCCTTATTGAAGTCTTCCCACAATTTAAGAACTCGTTCCTGTGCTTTTGTTAGTTGTTCCTTGACAGCTTGGTTGGTGGAGTCAAGGTTTGATTTTGCATGTTGGAGCTAAAATAAAAATGTGGTTAAAATATGACAACAAGAGTTAGGTTCTTAATTTAATACCAGGTCAACAGTGACGTGCAAGTTTGAGAAGATCTCATCAGTTCGTTTCTTTGCAGCTCTCAATTGAATTAATCCATGGCAGACAACTCGTTGACGGATCTTCTTGGAAAGAATGATCATTTTTGAGACGGGGTTTCCATCATCATGCATTTTTGGTTCCTCTGAAAAGGGTTTATGTAGTAGGGCGTGACAGTGAGCAATTGTTATAGGAAATTACCAGGTTGGCATTCTAATTTTGGTTGAGGAATATAGTTATCCATGTAGTAGTCAGCTTTCAAGAGGAATTGGTCAAGAGAGACGGTCAACATTTGACCATATTTGTTGTCTGTCAAGACAATGACAGTCTGGATGCCATAGTCTTTAGCAGCATTAACCTGAGAAAGGGATATTAAGTTTAAAGTGTTAAAAGGGATGGGCAAGGGAGGCATTTACTTTTTCTAGTCCATAGGCTTTTGCGTTGTTATATTTAAGTAACGCCGGTTCTACGATAGTGGTGTTGTACAGTTTAGTGGTTTCTTCTACAATCTTTAAAAGAAAATTAGGGATTTAGTTTTTTTTTTTTAGAAAATGGCGGGGAATGAAGACCTCTTCTGGCGTTTTCTTCACGAGGGGAAGGTGTTCCTCTAGTTTATCCAAAGTCATACAGGCCAGAGAATCAACAACTGTTACTGTAAAAAAAAAAATGTTTAAAGTTTTTTTTTGAAGTAATTAATTGGGTTTGAAAGTTTCAATGTGCATTGCATGTGATTGCCATTGAAACTTCACGCAGGCAATAATGGGAGGTCAAAGTCCAAGAGTCTAGACCGAGACTTACTAGGAGTCTCCAATTTAGCTATCACAGGTTTAGCACGATCGGCCGCTCCAAGCACAGTTTTCTCAGCTGTGGTTAGAGTGTAGTTCACTAAACCATTGTAATCCTTTGCTTTTGTGTAGACGTCAGTTGTGTATAAAATAACACGATTGACCATTGGGTAGCCAGTCACTCTTCGCAAGAAAACGTATTGTTCATTAGAGTTGTCCATTTCCAGACTTCTTCGGTACATACAAAACTGAAATAAAATATTAAAAAAAAAAATATTAAGTTGTCTGGGTGAAGTAGTTAGCAGTCAGTTTCAAATGAACTATTGAAATTTGGACTTTAGTTCCAGATTAGTTCCAAGTTAAAAACGCAACTTAATTTTTTTTTCCCTCCCATAAGGGTTACGATTTTTTTTGTTGCAAATGGTGTTAGTTAAAATTAAGATATTTTTGTTATAAATTTCATGAAGTGAAAAATAAGCTTTAAAAATAAAAACACCCGAAAAAAAAAATAATAAGTTACTTAATGAGTTTAATCATTATTAAAGTTCATAATTAAAACATTAACCCCAATATACAAAAATATTCTTTTCTACCAATACCTTTAACCGACACACAAACTACAATGAGCACAAATATCCTATGAATATTCCTCTGCACAGATCACAAAATGCTTTCTGTTCTTCTGTCACAAGTGATGATTGCTACTGAAACCCATCAGCTTTTATCTAAAACCCAGACTTTGCTATTTTGCAAAGGGCACCAATTGAGACCGGCTGTCAGAAATTGACCAATAAGATTTTGATGTCTAATTTTCATTCTTCCAATCAAAAGATAGTCACGTGCTTTGTGGTTCTTTGCGCGGGAAAACTGTTTGTCTGTGAAGGGGAAGGGGGGATTTTTTTCTTTCCTTTTTCACATTCCTTACGTCATCTAATTTGGTTACAAATGTCCAGTTGGTCAATTTAATTAAACATAAAAAATATTTATTAAACACAACTGTCATCATAATAAAATTTTTCTTGTTGTATTTCTGTAAAATTATTTATCTTTTTTGTTGTTGCATTTATTTTATTTTCAATTCTTTTTTCAAATTAATTCATTTTTAATACCCTTTTACCAAGTTTTATTTTTCTTCACATTCATTTATTTTTTTTTCTTTGAAAATATTATAAATAAGACAAAAAAAAGAATTTGCTGTTTGCAATCAGAATGTCTGTTTAGAGGCTAGAATTCTCAGAAGTTAATCTCAAACTGGCCTAGGATTTAGAGTTCAATTCTGGCCTCTAACTAGTCCCTTGGATTGCAAAAAAAGCATTATTCTTTTTGGTTTAATTATAAATAATTAAAAACATATTCAGTTTTTGATTTTGTAAAAAAATCTTTAAAAATATGGAAGGATTATAATTTTTATTTAACACGTTTTATGGGGTTCATGATTATTTTATTTCGCCAGTTTTAGTTATTTTTTATTTGATTATTTTATTTTAAAAAATATAATTTCATTTTTTACGACATTTTTTTTTTGTTGCACATTGACTTTTAAAAAAAATGTAATACAATGTGGCCACAATGAAGAAGAAAAAAACATTCCTGATGAAATTCCTTCTTCAGTTTTTGATTAACCACAGAAATTTCTTTTTGTATTATTGGAATCTTAATCGAACTTGTTTTCGAGTTAAGGCGCCTTATTATTTCTTTCATTTGCAAGTACAAACGGTATCAATTATAATTTATTACGTTTTTGTTTGTTTGCGTCTATTAAGTTACTTATAGTAGACCATTTTTTTATTTCATTTGTTTTTTTTTTCTACTGTGTGTGCTTCTATTAATTGAATTTCTTGCACTTTGTTCTTGACTTTCTAACTTAGGACTTACAAATGTGAAATTTATTTTATCTACTTTTTTTTAGAACAGTACATCCTGAAATCGAAGTGCATGTTGTCGCGAATTTTGGCCTTTTATCGTTTCAGCTTATTAATTTTTTTTTAATATTTTCTCATCTCATGAGTTTTGTTTTTTTTGTTTTGAATTTTTTTTTTTTTTTTTGCAAAAAAAGACAGTGGAACCGGAAGGTACAAAAGTTCTATATATTTTTTTTTTATTTCTTGGTTTCATCATGCGTTAGTTGGGAATTTGGGGGAGGGGATGATATGGTGGTAGAAGGGGGAGGGGGGTTGTAGTCTAGTTCGTCTTGAAGGAGCAAAGGTTAATTTAGAGCCCTTTTCGCCTCCTCTTCCCCCTTAACAGAACAATTCCAATGTCCACATGTTCAACCTATTTATAAATTTAAATAAAACATATGTGGAAAAAAATTTTATATTTCCCCTATTCTGAACTTTAACCTTACAAATTCTCCCCCCTCCCCATCCTTTATGAAACTGTAACTTTGTCCGTTGGCCTAAATTCAAGAAGAAAAATATGACACTTGAATTTCAAAGTATATAATAAACCCTCAGAACCGGTTTCCATGGACCATGCGGAAACCATGCTCAGAGAGTTTCAACTTGAATTTTATTGTGTTAATTTTATTTCTTGAATTTATTTGCAGTCTGTAGACGTTTGCAGACTTTACAAAATCTGTTAATTTTTCTCTATAAACACACACACACATGCTTATTGTATGGTTGCTTTATTTGCATCATTAATTTAAATAACGTGAAGCTGAGAAAGCGGCTATTATTAATTGGACAAGATTTTCCGTAATTGCGTGGCTTTGATTTAAACACTTGCATAATTAAATTATTTAACCTAATTATGTAATTTATTATTTAAAGATAATTAAAGATAGTTATTTAAAATTGTTTACCTACTTAACAAAATTAAAGTACGGTTTATTTCTAATTTATTTTTAAAATGATTTAAATAAAATCAAGATTTTCTTTCAACCCCTGATGCAATTTCTTTTTTTTTTTAGAAGCAAAACTGAAAGTTGGTTAAAGCATAGAAACTATATATTAATAGAATCCCAAGGCGATATATTATTTACAAATTTATGGTATCTTTCTAAATTAATTATTAAGTACAGTTTGAAAAGGACGAAAAGTTGACATTTTTGCGCAACATGACATAACATTCTTTATGACAGAATTTCAAACTATTAATTTTCATTTTTCACGTTTTTATATCATGACAAAAATACATTCTGGATTAAAATTCTAATATTCTATTTTCTTAAAAAATAAACTGAATTTTTTCTTCAACTTTTTTCTAAGTTGTTAACCTGTTTTTAAGAAAGTTTGCACCGAGGGTTTTCATCCGTTTTGTTATATGAATGTTGTAAGCAAATGGACTACTGGCATAACATTAATTTCAGATGTAAAAGCAATATTTTTTAAAAGTATTTTCATAATGATAACTTTTAAATAACTTTTAAAATAAATTTATTTTAATCTCACTAAAAATGTTTGACCAATGTTTGATCAAACTGAAAGCAATATTTTTTAAATACTTTTAAAAAATATTGCTTTCAGTTTGATAATGGTCAAACATTTTTAGTGAGACATGATTTTCAGATTGCCAGAAAACGTGTATGTTAAAAGATCCCATCATGAAAATACGTTCATCATAATCGTCTTTTATTTTAGTTTTTGATAAACTTTAATTTTTAATTTTAATTTTTACTTTTGAAGAGATTTACTTCCACTTGTCTGAATCGTTTGTGTGTGTTTTAAGTTTGAATATACAACCTACTTTTAAAATAAATTCAAAATTTCTTTAATTACAAGTAAAAGAATTCAGTGATTGTTTTTATATTAAGAAACTTACAAACAAAAACTTTGTTGAGATTTTAAAATTTTAAAATCGTTTTAAAATGTTTTTACAATTACAAATCAAAAGTTAACAATTTTGTTCTTCATGACTATCATGGAAAGATTTTTACTAAAGCTTCTAAAAAATACCTAAGGCACAAAGTAAAGAAAACAACTTGGCACTTGAACTTCAACTTAAATCCTCTGAGCAGAGTTTCAATAGAGAAAAATTCTGTTCAAATGATACTCAAAATAAAACAGGCTTTTTTTTTTCTATGTTAGAGTATTAGTGTGGTTGACAATTTCAACCCTACTCGAGAGAGGGTTCTTCTTACTCAGAATCCTAGAATGGTAGTCAATAGTATTTTCATGTTAAAATCATTCAAAACAAATGTTTTACAGATAGAAATAAAAAAAGATATTGCCTGCTTAACGTTGGCTTAAAAACTCTGCTTAAAAATATCTATGGGTCATATTCAAACTGACATAAAAAGCTTATTTTTGAAAGATATCCCCATGAAAATACACTTATGTGATTGAGCTACCGTTCTAGTTTCTTAAACACTTTCAAGTAGGCCCTATCTCTTATTGTTACTCCTGAAAAACAATAATCAAAAGTTTGAGTGGTGTTTACACTTTTAAAACCACTAAAATTTCAAACTTTGTAGTGTATGCAACTAACTTACTACGAACACAAAGTAAATACACACACAAAAGTGACTGGCAGTGAAAAGTACGACAACAGCAGCATGTTTTGCCTTGTTTTTCAAAATATTGTTGGTTCTGTGGCTCATTTGCGTAGTTTCAAACATATCAAAATCAAAGTTAAAAGTACAAATACAAAAAAAGAAATATTCAGTCTCCATGATGAACAAGCTTGTTGTCTAGACTAAAGTTTATACAAAAAAAATACTTTGTCGTGAACGGCTATTCAAAGTATTTATAAAATCCATGTAAAAGTATTTCAACAATAATAAAATTCAAAGTTTGTTATAAACTAGAAGAGTGGATGAATTTACTAAACTTATTTTTATGATGAAATCTTTTAAAATAAACTTTTTATCATAGTTTGAGAATAATCAAACTTTAGATTTAGTGAGAGAAAAACAATTTTTTTTAAAAAAAATTGACACGAAAAGTTTATTTTGAAAGACACAGTCATGAAAATATTTCATCGTATTCGTCTTTTGTCGTAGTTTCTAACAAACGTTAAATATTTTCTTAATGTTGCTTCTAAAAAAAATCGAATAATGAATATAATGTAGAATAGCGAATAATGTAATTATTTCTTTGAACTGTGTTTATTTCTAATCTCTTGTCAAATTCAAAGTCAAGTGTCAACATCACTTTCTATATTTAAGTCGACATGAAATAAACGGATCCTAGTTGAACCCAGATATTATACGGTTAGACTTCAAGAAGGAAACTTGGCACTTGAACATCTACTTAGAACTCTCTGAGCAGGGTTCTAACACGAAAAAAACCTTATTCGAAAATGGAAAGAATGTTTTTCAGTGTTGAAACCCTGTTAAGAAGGTTAAAATTGAGATTCCAAGTTTCCATACTTGATTGCAGTCTATGTTTACTAAATTATACTGTATATATACAACAAGCCACCTCTTCTTTCATATACAGCAAGGTTATAGAGCGATAACAGCGTCTTTGATTGCTCAATTCGATAAAACTGTCTGCGAAAGTCAAATATATATTTTCGAGAGAAAAAAATCTTTTATTCAAAGAAATGTAAACATAGATTTCAGTTTCGAATGATTTCATCGTGGTATTTCTTGTGTGTTTTTTTTTTCTTCTCGTCCTCTGGATCGTGCCCTTTCGAGTCTTTCTTTCAGTCTTTTCAGGCGTTCTCTTTCTCTCGAGTGAATTTATTCATTACGTCTTCCACAGTGAGGTTCGTGGATGACGAAACGGTTACAACCTTTTGTCTCGATTTCGATCCCTGTCAAAAGAAAAACCCTTTATAATGATTACAAAACCATCCCGATCTCGGATTATGATTAAAACGTGCCTGGAAACTTGTAATGAATAATATGTTTTATAAACACAACTTTTAAGGAAGTTGAAAATTAAAATACTTGAATTCTTCACCACCACGGCGCGGTTTTCAGAAACCTCTCGAGGTTTCGAGCAAACTTTTCTCGGAAGAAACATTACGAAAAAAAAAATCCAAGTGTTTCAGAAACAACATTTAAATCCCTATATTTTGAAACACTGCTTCAAATAAAGCTAAACTCTTTTTAGAGTACATGGATAACTTTAAAGCTTAGCTTTAGGTTAAAGATGGTTTTGAAGTATAAACGCCTCTAGAACTCTGATTATTCTGTCTTCGATCAGGTGTAAAATGAAGAGAATGGTAATGTTTCTCGTGAAAAACGTTCTCTTAATAATATAAATTTTCTCAAAACCGCGGGTGGAGGGACGAGACCTCCTATAGAACATAATATCGTCACGCAGGCGCGCCATCCGCGGGCACGAAACCAAATAAATATCTAGTCAGCCATCTTGAGACACAAAGCTAAGCTTAAAAACTCTTCGGACCTGTTATAGAAAATTTTTTGTCAAGATCATGTTTTATGTTTAGCTTTATTTTTTAAGCCACTGTTTAAGAATAAGTAAGTGACCTTATCAAGACATAAGTCGCTTTTTTTGACACCGAGAACTTTTGACAAGTATTTGACGAGTTCCGAGTTTGCTTCTCCGTCAGTCGGAGGAGCAGCGATCTGAATTCCAACCCCTTCTTCGGTCATTCCTATGTAAAAAATAATATATGAAAATGAAATGAGAAAACTGTAATTATATTAAATCCAAATTCAAGAAGAAGAAAAAGAAGAAAAAAAAAAAACTTGGCACTTGAAAGTTCAAGTTTGAGAAACATCTGCATATAGAGGTTGGCTTCCAACCGAGGTGGATTTAATTTAAATCAATTGATTTTTGTTTTATTTAAAATCAATATGATTTCAAACTGATAAAAAAAAATTGGCAACGCCATCAAAATCAAAGGATTTAAATCACATTTTTAAGTTTTTTTTTATGAGAATGTTTCTTAATTTTTAAATATAAAGTTATTTTTTGTCTTTTATGAAATTATTTATTACAATAATGTTCTTGACAAGTGAATAAACAGATTGAATATTTTGTTTTGCATTGATTTTCAAACTAATTAAAGAGCAATTTTATGAAATTTTAAATAAATATTAAAAAAAATCCCATTTTTGATTTTTGTCCACTCTGGTTCCAAAAAATAAAATCACTTTTTCATGTGTATTGCAATCAATAAAACATGATTTTTCTTATTGGAACCCTGTTCAAAGAGTTTCAAGTTTAAGTTTCAAGAGCATTGTTTCATTTTCTTATTGATGCCAATTATAGGCAATTTGTTGCCTGTGACTTGGTTTAATTTCGATCCCGGTTTAGCTTGAATCTGGATATAAATTTCTCCGTTTTGTCCATTTCTAACTGGATTTATTTCTCCTTCATTCTTCTAAAATAAAAATAAATACATAAATTATCAAAAACAAAATATCAATTAAGTAATTGGAATATTATTGATTTCATTTCTTGAAATAAAAGTTGCAAATGACGTCATCTGAGTTTCTATGACACACTTAGAATTTCGATTTTTCAATCGAACCATTTTTAGTAGAAGCAACTTAAATTTTACAAGTTAACAGCTTGTTATAAACTAGAAGAGCGCGATAAAGGTAGAAATAATTATATTTTCAAGATGATATCTTGAAAAAATAAACTAGTTATGGCAATTTCAAACAAACAAGACAAAAATTTCACGTTTATTATGACAGTAGTTTGATATGTTTTAAAATTGTCATAAAAACTTTATTTTTAAAGATATTATTTATAAAAATACATTTTTCTTTTCATTAACTTTTCTAATTTATAACACATGTTTAACGTTTTTTTTAAAAGTTGGTTCTAAAAATTGTTTGAACGAAAAATTAAATTAATGTCAGTCATTAGACTCTGTGTTCTGCTCCTCTGATGACGTAAATTTAACAACCAATCAACATCCTCGAAGCGAATGGGCTCAAATTAGCCATACTTTTGAAATCGTGTCCGTTTTCTTCGGCTCTTCTTCTTTACGTTTCGTATGTTTCTTATTTTTCATCATTTTCTTCTGAATTGTAGCAAATCTTTCATATTTAAATAATCTTAACCATTCTTTCATCATTTAGACCATTTACTAAATACATGTATTATGAATAAATGACACAAAACAACATGTTTTCTGTTGTTTCTTTTAGTACCAATAACGAGACAGTTTTCACATTAACACTATAAAAGAGACATAAATGAAGCCTTGGTAATAATTTTCTTAGGTTGGCTTTCATGTATTGTTTAGGTGTACCAATATGATAGTTTTACCATAGCTTTTCAATATAGTTTGACGCCATACTCGTTCACCCCAAAAGTACTCCTGGCTTCTTACTAGATGGCGCTAATGTTTAAATATGTATGTAGTGGCGAGAAATATAAACAAACTTTTTGACAGAAATTTCGAAATATTAAATATGCTTCATCATTACAAGTAATAATATGTTACATTAGACTATTACCACAGAATAAGGATATATATCCTTATTCTGTGCTATGGGTCAGCTGTGCGCGCCATTTTGGTCACCCTTATAACATTTTGTATTCGCCATATTTGAACACCTAACCTCGAATATATCATTTATAAAAGATAAGATTACAATAGAAAAGTTTCTCAGAACAGAAATTCAGAATTGTAGCTTTTTCTGAAACATTCGTTATGTCGCGCCGTGCAGCTGGGCTAGTAATTTATCGCATATTTCAGGATGAAATTCATTATTTATTACTCCAAGCGTCAGACGGTGTACACCATTGGACGCCTCCTAAAGGTATTATTCGTTGTGGATTTGTTTTCTTGCTATTTTGGCTCATTTTATTATGCAAAATAAATGTAGGACACGTGGAGCCAGGTGAAACAGATGAAACGACGGCGTTGAGGGAGACAGAAGAAGAATGCGGGCTAAAAGAGTCTGATTTGGACATCGATTGGAATTTTAAAAGGGAATTGAAGTACAACGTACACAATAAAATCCCAAAGACGGTCGTTTATTGGTTAGGCAAGGTGAAGTACCCAGATGTGGCAATGGTTAAATTATCGTCTGAACATCAAGCATTTAAATGGTTACCATTGGACGCCGCTTGTGTACTGTCCGGTTACTCAGACATGAATGTTTTATTCAAAGAAGTTCATTCTTATTTGATATCTAATAATTAAGAAAATAAAATATATTTTAATAAAAAATTATTTGTTATAGCCTTTATAGGTGTTTATATGATAAGTTTTTAGAATATTAATCCGGTAATATAGCATTGTTCAGGAATCATGATGTTTCAGATTTGAAGGCAACTTTGATAGAAAGGGTTGCACTGCTATGGCTCGCCGTTACGATTAAATTACGTGTGGGTAGTACGCCATGTTAATGCACCGCTGTTTTTTTCTTTGTCGAGGAACATAATCATTTATTTCAGACTAGAAAGGGTTTATTTTTTCATAAAAGACCTCATGTAGAGCTTATACGAGTACCTTGGTTTCCCCTAATTTGTGTATTCTATCAATGGGGTATCCAAACTGGGTATACCGTATATCCACGTGCATATACGGGAAACCACCGTCCGTACCTCATTGGTTTCTAGATCTATGATCTATCTCCATGAGGCCATGGTCAAAGTGTTGGTTGGCAACATTGTGTAAAACGGTAAAAGTGACCTTTTTTCATATAGATTATGGAAATGGTGTGAGTAATCGTTCTTTGATGAAGATTTGAAGCTTGCGAAAGCCACCATGAAAAGCAACTGGTAAAATTGCTGAATGCGGTGAATTAATATGGCGGCGTTTTAATAACATTCTCTGCTATAACGGTGTTAGCTCCACATAGGTGCAACCCTTTTGGTTGCAATGTGGCATTTTATGCATCACAAATTTGGCTCCGTATTCATTTTGTTTCTTACATGTTCATTTAGAGACTACATTTCCGTTTTGGTTGTCATTTCCGTTTCCGTTTCTACTTTTTTTTTTTTTTTCCCCTAAATTTTCCGTGAATGGCGGTAAAATGACGGACTTTTTCTCGTTTTCGGTCTATGAATTGAATTTTGTCTTGAAGTTCAAAGTTGGGAACATATGTTAGTGTCGGTATAGTGTAATTCTAATATTTTTTTACATAGTTTAATTTAGGAGAAAAGGAGTTAAATGGTGATACAACAGTTAGTAGACGAAGTGAGTTTTTCGTTTCTTTCTTCTTTTTCTACTTTGACACGTTCTTTTACATTGAAATCAGACAAGAATGCTTTTCCAAT
The DNA here is from genome assembly GCA_036925085.1 of Brachycybe producta. NCBI lineage: Eukaryota > Metazoa > Arthropoda > Diplopoda > Playtdesmida > Andrognathidae > Brachycybe > Brachycybe producta. Next base: position 4,713,369 of record JAUPFP010000002.1, read on the forward strand.
TCATTTTTACACTTGTTATTCTATGTTACTCGTGACTTTCGTGCGTTTTCAAAAGAAAACTTTCACCCTATTATGCTTAAAGGGGAACGTTGATTACGTGGGTTGAAGGCGAAGTGTTTTGCGTTGGGAACGGTCACTTAATCATCTAAAATTAGTAGCAAAACAAGTGAAAAGTTCCGCATTTTCATAAGTTTAAACTTCCTCTTTAGAATTACATCATGAGGGGTTGTTGTTTTTAGTGTTTTGACGACTTTGGTTCACCCTTTTATACAAATAAATTGCATAATTCCGAGAAAAAACGTGTTGGAATCTAAAGATGATAAATTTGAAGAAATCTGACGATAACTTGATGCCATCTGACGGAAATTTGCTGAAAATGCGATTTAAGATTACAAAAAAAATCTGATGCAAACAACCAATAAATATTTAATTCACTTTCAGAAGTCTTAAATGCACTTGCAGGAAGAAGCGTACAGGAATATACCGGAAACCGGAGTTTTGTATAAATATGTCGGAAAAACACCAAAAATCATCATTATTTATAACTAAAGGGGTTCTCAACACACATATTCATACTGTTACTTTTGGAATTGATGCTGAGAACAAACTTTTTCAAGCTACAGCAAGAAAGAAATTTATACAAAAAAGTTAATAAAACTGAACAATGTTTTCTCATTAAGACTTGCAATATGAAACCAATAAACTCGTTTGTGCTTTAAATATGTAAACTGATTGGTTTCTATTCCGTTCACATGTTTACAAAAAGGCAAAAATAACGAGTTTATTGGTTTCGTACGTACTATGCTTCGTCACTAGTAAGTCAATCACGAAGAGAGACTCAAAAAAGAGAGGGACTGTTAAGTTTCAAATTGATTGCGAGGAAATCCAGTTTATGTTCCTCTGAATGTAGATAAACTTCCTGTTGTTCGTATTTAAATGTTTTTCGTTTAGTTGAAATCTTATCACAAAAAAAAAAACTTTCTCAACATTTGGAAAGAATGATTTTTCTTCACTATTATGAGAAGGAGAAAGAACAAACTGACAGTGTGCATCATTGTATGTATATAGAAATTCACGTTTCATCTTTACAAAGATGGTGAAGTCTACATCAAGCTGACAACAGTGCAACATTGAGTTCAGAGTGAAAAACACAGCGAAAGTATGCCAGAAGACGCAGAGTTTGAAACCAAAACGAAATCGAAACAACGGTCATCAAGTACTCAAGACCAAGCCCACAACAAAACAGTGACACAACACAAACAAATTGGTTGTTGTTTTGTATTTATATAGCTGTCCACACAGACGTGCACAATTGTCTTTAGTTTTGCTTATTTTTCACTGTTCTGTCCACACTTGCAACAGGCAGAGTTGAAAGAATGTTGTGTAGTACTGAGAACATGCAGAGCACAAACCTTTTGTTGTTTACCGTGTTGAGCCTGGGACATGGAATTGTTTGTGATATATTGCAGTCTGCAGACAAAATAAAAGAACAAAACACAAAAGTCGCAGAAATGTTTTAGAATTGTCGCCAATGTGTCTCGAAACTCTTGAGTTTCTGTTTTGTTTGTGTTTTGTCAGCTTGATGAGAATCCGACCTAACGGTTAATTTTGCTCAACTCGCGAGAGGAGGAGGAAGAGGAGGAGTGAGACATTTTGGAGGTCCATATGAAGTTCAATACTTAAGAGTGGAAACCGTTTAACACGAAATGAAAAGGACGAGAATATGTTCTCGTGGCAATAGAAAGAATTTTTATGCTATTATTCTAAGGACCGGATTGAAATTTTCGTTTTATACGAATTTTCGTTTTACCCCATTTTTTTTATTGAATCGTTTTCACTTTATTTTTAAAGTAATTTTAATAGTTTGTCAAGTTTCATAATAGGGACTTAGCGAAATTTCTTACGAAATAAATTTATTTACGAAATTCATTATTTTGATGTCATAAATAAAATGTCACCAATTAATCTCGTTAAATATAACGAAATCAGCCGGAAATGACGTCAAAATAATGGATTTCGTAAATAAATTTATTTCGTACGAAATTTCGCTAAGTCTCCAATATAAAATTGCGAAAAACTGGTTAAATCACGAATTCAGTTTAGGTGTTTTTATATAATAAACGGATGGTTATTCACTGGTTAAAATATTGCAACGCACAAAAGGCAAATGAAATTTTAAAAGTTTTCTCCTAGAAACGGCATCGACCGAGATCTTTGGAGTTTTAAGGTTTTTTTTATATAACGTTCTACTTTGAATACATCGATTTATAGGCATTAATTGTCATATTCGTCTGGACGTTTCGAATGAGTTGCATTTTTGAATAAAAGGGATTAACTTTGTTTTATTTTTAAAATGGCAGCCGCCGCTGGTTCAGGCGATCTTCAAGGGAGACTTCGAAGAGGTTCGTGTTCTGCTCTCGAGACGCGAAGATGCTAACAGTCAAGATGTGGAACGCCGAAGTCCACTTCACGCGGCCGCCTTCTGCGGTGAAGCCGAGATCACGGATCTCCTCATCATGAGCGGATCGAGAGTCAATATCAAGGACAATCGATGGCTCACTCCGCTCCATCGTGCTTGCTGTTCGGGAAGCGAAGTGAGGGTGCTTTCGATAACAATTTCGATCTCGGTCTCACCTTTTATTATCCGTTTTTCTATTTTCAGGACACTGTCGAGACGCTTTTGAGGCATCAGGCGGACGTGAACGCTCGTGACAAGAACTGGCAGACGCCTCTGCACGTGGCAGCTGCCAATAACTCTATAACGTGTGCCGAGTTCATCATTCCCTTTTTGAGTAACATTAACGTTTCGGATCGGGCCGGAAGGACAAGTCTTCATCATGCTGCCTTCAACGGACACACGGAGGTTCGCTTTTTTAAAGGCCAATGTTAGGGACGCCTACCAGATCGACTCATAGCGAGGGCGAGTGTTGAAAGCTAAATTTTAAAATAATTACACTGGGCAAAAAAAATACCTTTAAATGCACCCATGATTGGCTGCCCATTCATAAACGTCGAGGTGCATTATAGATAAAAGGTTGTATTTTAATTGTAACGTGAAATATTTTAAATGCTCTAAAAGATCTAGAAATGCGTCAGGAGCCTCTCAACTGTGGTCCTAGAAGTCCGACAAAGCTAGGAAAATCACAAGGATTCAAGAATTTTTAAAATTCGAAAAAATGGGTCAAAACCAAGGCTCTTGGGGTTTTTAAAAAAAACGGCCAAAAGTCGAAAAATATTTTAATGTTTGCTCTAAAAGATCTAAAAAATATCACAGGAGCACTCAGCTGGTCCTAGAAGTCCCAAAAAGCCATGAAAATCACAAGGATTCAAGAATTTTTAAAATTCGAAAAAATGGGTCAAAAACCCAAGTCTTGGGGGGGTTTTTTTTTCTAAAAGCGCCTCAGGAGCGCTCAAAGGGCTCCAGAAGTCTCCCTTTTTCTTGGCGAGTTTGCACAATGGCAACTTATACTCACTCAGTGGCGCTGATCATATTTTATGGCCCACAGATATATTTAAAATTCGCCTTTAGAATTCATATAACACTGCAATAATCGTTTGAATCTTAGAATGTAGTCCCAGAAACAACATATATTACATATATTTGACAAACTTAAATAAATTCACGGTTGACTTCTTTGTTTAATCTCTTGCTGTTAAGATGGTTGAACTTCTCCTGTCTCATGGAGCGACTATAAATGCCTTTGATAAGCGAGATCGACGAGCCATACATTGGGCCGCATATATGGGTCGTACGGACGTGGTTCGGGCGCTCGTAGCTCACAAGGCAGAGCTCAACGTACGTGATAAAGAGGTTTGTCACTGGCTTCATACAGTATCAAGAAAATTTCGTGCATTGACATGGTTGCTACTAATTCTCAGCTTTATACTCCGCTTCATGCTGCGGCTGCGAGTGGACAAGTGTCCGTTGTTCAGCTGCTTCTCGACCTTGGAGTTGAAAGTGGAGCTGTGAATATGTATGGCAATACTCCACTACACATTGCATGCCTTAACGGACAGGATCTAGTCGCTGAGGAATTGATAAAGGTAGAGGCTTCTATCAACGCAGTCAACCACAAGGGACAGGTAATTCGATTTTTTTCAAAGCGAAAGTTTAGTCGTTGTATCGTATCGTCTTTTTCTTGTAGACTCCTTTGCATCTTGCGGCTGCTTCCACTCATGGCGGTGCATGTCTCGACCTTCTTGTTCGGGTGAAGTCGGACGTTAATGCAAAGGTATACGCGATGGAATTCATTTGAAATCGATGTTGTATTTTCGGAATTTCCATTTCGGTGTTTTTTGTGTTATTACAGAGCAAGGATGGTCGAACATCGCTTCACATGTCGGCTATTCATGGGCGTGTTGCTAGAGCACAGACATTACTGAACAGTGGTAAGATCTTAAAACAGAACGAATAGCAGGAAATCCCATTAAATTATTCAGTTGCTCTTCTAGTTTCCAAAATGCCTTTCACTTCTTAATATTGCCACCAGAGTTCTGTTATTACTTATCTGCTGTTAGAAACTCGTTTAAAGGGGGGACCAATAGGTTTTTATTAGATGGAGTTAAGTGAATTCGCATAGCTTCGCCCTTAGTTTTTTAAAAATATATTTTAAATGAAAATCATTGTCTTTTCGAAACTTGATGAATAAATGACGCGAGTGAACACTTTTTTGTGACGATCTGTTCAGAAATAATTATTTAATAACAGTTTTAAAACGCCGATAACAGCAACAACCAAAAATCGGCGTTTTAAAAATGTCATAAAACGATTATTTCCAAACAGATCGTCACAAAAAAGGGTTCCCTCGCATAATTTATTCATCGAGTTTCAAAAAGACAAAGAGCTTTGTATAAAAAAGGCTTTTAAAAAACTGAATACTTGTGCCTTCATTAAACTCAATTTTACAACTCACTAGGCGTGGCCGCGTGAAGACCCATAACGTTGGTAACGCCGCCGTAGGAGCACAATTTATAACTAAAAACCTATTGATCCCATCTTACGTTGCTCTCATTTTTTCTCTTGTTTTGTAATTGAGGTTGCTTAGTAGACATATGCGACCGTGATGGATGCACTGCGCTTCACATTGCAGCTCGTTATGGTCACGAGTTACTTATTACAACCCTGTTGAATGTCGGTGCTGACCCAAACAAGTATGGATTTATGTAAAATTAATTTCTAAATGTAAAAGAAATTATTCACATTTGAATCTATTTGTTTTTGTTTCTTTCTGTTAATAACGTTTAAGACGAGGTACAAGTGGAATGACTCCACTTCACATGGCAGCACTGAGTGGTTACACTGATTGCTGTAAGAGGTTACTTGAGGCTGGAGTAGATTTAGGTGCAATGGATGATAACGGTCGAAGTGCAACCCACTTGGCTGCATATGGAGGGTAATGAGTACGAGGCATTCTGCAAGTTTTTAAACTTTACTAGAAATCTTAACTTCTAAAGCAACCGCTAATCTTATTAGTGACGTCACTTTTTGTTGTTTAGAAACTTCCGCAAGCACTAGCAGATTTCTTTAAGATAATTATAGCATTTGCAGTGCCACTTTAAGGCGAGGGATAGCAGTAGTGTAGCCCAGGGGCCCTTTCTTTTAAACGGCCCCTCATTTTTCATTTAGCCCAGGTCCCCAATAGTTCTTAAGGTGTGGCACTGATGATTTGCCATTAACACCAGGAGGAGGCTAAACAGTATCGTGCCATTGCCGCCACTGTTACATTTTATTTTCTATAAAAAAAAATGAATACATTTTCTCACAGTTTTCTACTTCTGAAAATTAAAAATGGGTGTTATTCATTTTATTTTGGGCGGTATAGTCGATAGACACGTTTATTCTAGCATTGCAAATACAAATTTAAATGCAAAATCTGAAGAATTGTTAAATAATATAGCGAAATGTTGCTAACGTCATCGCTTGTGGAAACCTTGGCAGATAAACGCTACCACTAATTTTGCTAGATTAACGGTTAAGTTTAGAAACTTGAAGAAACGATTAAGATTTTTGTTTAATCTGCATACGTTGTATGTGTGATGTAGGAACATCGAATGCCTGGAGCTTTTGATGGGAGCTGGAGGCGATTTTAACGTCGTTGATAAGTTTGGCCGGTGAGAACGGTTTAGAACTGCAAGCGTGTCATTGGCTTGTTTAACATGTGTTTACCATTTGCATAGGTTACCAATTCATTATGCTGCTTCTGGTGTTCATTATCAATGTGTGCTGGCTTTGTTAGCTGCTGGAACCAGTGTTCACTGTCAGGACGTTCTGCAGTGTACACCACTTCATTATGCGGCTGCTTCTGACACAGAAGGAAGGTACGAATTCAATTCATGTAATTTTTTTTTGCTGAATGAAATTTCGGTTAGACCTTTTCTTCAAGACTAGAAATCGTTGTGATAACAAGTTTTTAAGTTAAACTTTAGTTAAGTTTGTCGGTAAATGAATATTTCGACAATTAAAGAAATTTATTTAAATATTGGTTTCATAAAATTGTGCACATTTTTGCCGATCTTTTGAATAAATTTTTAACATTTTCTAATTTTTGCCTATTCTCAAAATTTATAAATAATTTTCGCAGTTCTTTTACCAGCTTTACTCGTAATGTTATAACTGTGGCTGCGACGTTAGGGAAGTTTTTCGAAACAACAAAAGTATCCGAATAGCAAAAATTTAAAGTGCACTAGAATGTTTGCATATAATTAAGTTGATTGCATTGAAAATTAAAATGCCGATTGTTCCAAAAAAAAAAAAAAATAGGTTTTTATTTCCAAATTTCCGAAATTGGTGTTAAAAAAATAAAAAATAAAAGTTTTCCTCTGTATGTGAGGCTAGTCAGGTTTGATGGAAGAAAACATTGAAAAAGAAATTATTATTCTATTTAATTATGCGGATATTTGAATGATTAAGTTTGAAAATTCCGAGTTTATTTATTTCGATACTGTCTTGCATCATCATCATCATCATTTCCTGTACCTTATCCCGCAAGCAGCAGGGTCGGCCTTGCTGGTTCTAACTCTCCACTCGTTCCGATTTTGCACCAAGCCCCCAGTGACCCCACATGCCACCATATCCCGTTTTACTACCACATCCCAGGTTTGCTTGGGTCTTCCTCTACCCCGTTTTATTCCCAGGTCTAAGTTCATTGCCTGTCTCAGCAGCCCATCTTCTCCACTCCTGAGGACATGCCCAAACCACCGCAGCCTATTTTCCTGCATCTTTTCTACTATATTTGTTACCCCTACACTACCCCTAATAAAATCATTTCTGATCCTATCCCTTCTGGTCACCCCACTCATAAACCTTAGCATTCTCATCTCAGCTACCTGCATTCTATCCTCATGCACCTTCTTGATTGCCCAACATTCTGACCCATACAACATAGCTGGTCTGACTACTGTTCTATAAAACTTTCCCTTCAATTTTATAGGTAACTTCCTGTCACATAAAACCCCACTAGCCTGCCTCCACCTATGCCAACCTGCTTTTATCCGGTTTGTGATGTCTAAGTCTAAGCTTCCATCATCTTGCAGCACAGATCCTAAATATTTGAAGTCATGCACCTGCTGCATTAAACTGTCCCCAAGTCTAATCCCCTCATTCAACTGTTCTTTCCCATCCCACTGGAATTTCATGTACTCCGTTTTTGCCCTACTTATTTTCAACCCCTTTGATTCCAAGGCATTCCTAGTCTCCTCTAACCTTATCTCGAGTTCTAATTTGGATTCCCCAACTAAGACTATGTCATCTGCAAACAGCATACACCAGGGGACCTCCTGCCTCACCCCTGCCAGTAACTCATCCAGGACCAAAATAAATAGATATGGACTAAGTGCTGAGCCCTGGTGCACACCCATCCTAACACGAAAACTGTCAGAGAACCCCCAGGCAGTCTTAACGCTTGTCCGTGCATCCCTATACATGTCCCTCACCATATCTATATAACTCTCACCCACCCCCTTCTTCTGTAAGACCTCCCACAATAACGTCCGTGGTACTCTGTCATAGGCTTTCTCTAGATCTATAAATACCATGTGTAACTCTTTCTTGGCAGCCCGAAACTTCTCAATAACTTGCCTTATGGCAAAAATAGGGTGCATTGTGGATTTTCCTGGCATAAACCCAAACTGACTTCCCCCAATTGCAGTTTTACCCCGTAGTCGAGCTTCGATTACTCTCTCCCAAAGCTTCATCGTATGACTCATCAATTTAATACCTCTATAGTTCCCACATTCCTGAACGTCACCCTTCCCTTTGAAAATAGGCACTAACCAGCTGTCCCGCCATGCACCTGGCATTCTATCCCCCATAGCCAATCTATTGAATAACTTTGTGAGCCAGGAAATGGCAACATTACCCAAGACCTTCCACACCTCTACTGGTATCCCATCTGGCCCTAAAGCCTTCCCTAGCTTCATTTTTCGCAATGCCTGAACAATTTCCTCAGCCCTAACCTGCTCCACTTCTTCTCTATCATTATTTCTTCCAGTGGAAGGCTCCTGCTCTACCCCCTCATTCATAAGCTTACTAAAATATTCCCCCCACCTGTTCCGTACTGGCTCCCTACCCCACAATACTTTGCCCCCATTATCCTTAACACTCACCACCTTTTCAATATCTCTGCCTTTATTCTCCCGAGCCCTAGCTATTCTATATACTGCCATTTCTCCTGCTCTGGTACCTAACTTGGCATACATGTCCGCATATTTCTTATGCTTTGCTAAGGCTACCTGCTGTTTGGCCTCTATCTTGGCACGCTTGTATTCTATCTGGGCCTCCCTGCTTCCATCGTGCCACCAAGTCTTGAAAGCATCTTTCTTCTTTTTAACTGCCATCTGTACCTCCTCATCCCACCACCAAGTTTCTCTGTCTAATCGAGACCCCCCTACTCGTACTGTCCCTAGTACCTCGTTTCCACAATCACGGATCTGTTGTGCTACCCTTGTCCACAGCTCTCCTGCAGTGCCATCTAAATCCCATGCTATCTTACCTGCCATTTTCTTAAACTCTTCCACCTTGTCTGGTAATGCCCACCACCTAATTGCTGTCTGTCCTCTATGTCTGACCACCTGTTTTGCACCCCTAGGTTTTAGGTCTAACACTACTAGCCTATGTTGTCCCGCTAAGTTTTCACTCGGTATCACTTTACAATCCTTGCACTCGTTTCTATCCTCACTCCGAATCATGAAGAGATCAATCTGGGATTCTCCTGCCCTGCTCTTAAAAGTAATCAAATGTTCCTCTCGCTTCTGGAATAGTGTGTTTGCTAAAATTAACTTATGTGCCACTGCTGCCTCCAGGATACTCTCCCCTTCTTTATTTCGCTCTCCATAGCCCCACCCACTATGTACCTCTTCATACCCTTCCCTATTTCTACCTACATGTCCATTAAAGTCCCCACCAATTATGACCCGTTCCTTCCTACTCATGCCCAACATTAGGTCATCAAACTGTTCCCAGAATGCTAGCTTCCTGGCTGTATCTAATCCAACCTGGGGGCCATATGCACTAACTACATTTATAACAATGCCACCCCAAACTACCTTTACTACTAACAGCCTACTATTTATCCGCCTAACCTCAACCACACTATGTCTGAGTTCCTGATCTAGGACAATTCCCACTCCATTTCTACCCTCCTCACTACTTGCATAAATTAATTTATACCCATCCCCAATGTCCCTGGATTTATCCCCTTTCCATCTTGTCTCCTGCAGACATGCAACATTTACCCTCCTAGCCTTTAGCACACTAGATAACTCCCTAGTCTTCCCTGTCAAACTCCCTATATTCCAGGTGCCAAACCTAAGTTTAGTACCTCCACTTCTACCACTACTTCCAAGCCCTCCTTGTCGATACTGTCTTGCATAAACAATTAATTTTTTGCAGAATTTTTTCCTGATTTTTGAAGTTTGTATTACGAATTTTTATTATTTGAGAATTTTCCAATCGTTGTTATAAGCAGAAGTCTACTTTCAGTTACAATTGCTTTAACTGAAATTAATTTCACATTTACATTCTATATGGGCCGTATTGTTTCTTTTATATCTTTGTAGATGTTTAGAGCTTTTGATTCAACATGGGGCAGAAGCATCCATTTTAGACAAGAATGGTATGCGAGCGGCACACTATGCTGCCGCTGCCGGTCACAACTGTGGTCTCGAAGTGGTGAGGTTCTTTTATTTATAATTGCTACCGTTATATGTCTTCTGATTGTTTTTTTAACTTAAGCATATTCGTGTACATTGCTTTAAAAGTTGAGTGCTCATTTTAAAGCTCGACTCAAACATATTACATTGGCAGTCTGGAAAACGTTAAACGTCTTTGGTCAATTCAAAGTAATTTAATTCATTTAAAAACACGCTCGTATTGTTTAAAAAAAATTGCTTTTGCTAAGAGCAAAAAATAATTTTTGAAATGGTACTCGATACCTGGGTTAAGTTAGATTATAAAAGGCGGGAGAAAACAACGGCAATGATTAAATACGCCAAAATACATGATTGAAACAACGGATATAATAAAATACGCTAAACTACATTTTTACCCAAAATATATATAAAAATATTAGCTCGAATAATACGGAATTTTTGATAATCACTTAAAAATATAAAAGCAAAAAAAAAATGGTGTTTTTGGTGGAGAAAAAAACAAAACAAGTAAAAATATAGACACAAAAAATTAAAACATTGGGGATGTAAAATATATTTTAAGTGGGTCACTATAAGTTGAGAAATAACATAATAACTAAAGCAAAAAGAAAAATAAAGAGGGGAGAGAAATATTGCTTACATAACAAATCGCGAAATACTTTCGTAACTTAATTAAAACTGGATTTGAATCGGTCATTTTTAGAAACAACATAAGACCCATACATTAACATGGGACTTACGTTGTTTCTAAAATGACCGACTCAATTATAAATTTATAATCATATTGCTGTACCCTCGATACTCTGAGAAACCCTCTTAATTGTTTAAAATTGGACTTCTGAAAGTAAAATATTTAACGTAATCACATTTATTTGAAGCTGTTGGAAACATCGAAGAAAATTCCACCGAACATGACATTGGGAAGCGGCGAATCTTCCATTAGTCCTCTTCATTTAGCTGTACGTTCAACCAAATTTCAAATGTAACGACAATTTACTTACGCCTTCAAACATATGTTGTCTTTTTTAGGCCTTTCATGGACATGTCAATGCTTTAAGTGTTCTTGTAAAATATCTCTCCAATTTGGATGTTCTTGATCAACATGGTGTGAACCCTTCTGATTGGTTAATTTATCTTTATTTTTAAAATGGCATCCCCTTGTTTTTGCAGGTCGAACTCCGTTGGATTTGGCATCGTTTCGTGGACATGCTGGATGTGTCCAGACTTTGCTCGAACAAGGTGCTTCCGTTTGGGTGTACGATACAGTGACTGGTCGTACTCCTCTGCACGCAGCCGCTTATGGCGGCCACAAGCCTTGCGTCCAGTTGCTTCTCGAAGCAGCTAACTGTCAGGCGATTGTTGATTCCGTCGATATGATGGGTAGAACGCCACTCATGATGGCGGCTGCCGGAGGCCACACGGAATGCGTTCATATGTTGTTGAGGCACAGTGCAAGCGTTTGCGTGTACGATAATAGTCAAAGAACTGCGCTTTTTTACGGGGTATTGATAGTCGCTTCCTCTTTGTCATAAATTGTTGGCTTATGAAGCGGATTTGTTTGATTTTAAATAGTTAATTCTTATAATTTTTAAACGTAATTGATTTTTTTTAACAACAAACAATTTTTAGCTGTTTTGCTAAATTTATTAAAGAATACTTTTGTTTTCTTTTGAATTTTTATATAAAGTTTAATAATATAAAAAGATTTGATTCAATTGAAAATTAATGCATTTCATTTGAATTTTCATATTTCTTTTTATACTTTTCAACATGCATATGTAGGAAAAAGAAATTAAATATCTAGTTGAAACCGTTTAACACGAAATGGAAGGCAGACAAATATTTTTTCTTGTTAAGCGAATTTTCAAATAAAAGAAGGAACATCTATGATATGTGTTATCTGTTTTTGCGTTAAACGGTTTTCACTGTGTATTTTTTTTAAAAAAAAAAATCGATTTAGATTAAAAAAAAAATCAAGTTTAAGAAAAGAATCCAATTCAAAGAAGAAAAAAAAAACCTGAATTTTTCCAACTAATGTTTAAGAAGTTTGTATTATCGTACAGACTGTCGGTGGTTTTGAGAACACTGTCGATTCGTTGCTGGGTGCCGGAGCTAATCCTATGCATCAAGACAACATCCGCAAATGCCCTCTTCATCTTGCGGCAGCGTGCGGTCATGTAGGAGTTCTCGGTGTTTTACTTCAGGGAAATACACATATTGCATGCAATGTACTCGATCAGTGGGGTTACTCTCCATTGCATTGGGCTTGCTACAGTGGTATGTAGCTGGAGTTTTTTTTACGTAGCAACATTTGTATGTGTTGATTATCGACTGTTTGGGTTTTCTTTGTACATAGGTCACGATGGATGCGTGGAGCTTTTGTTACAGCATGGCCCCTTGACAAAATTTTACGGCAATAGGTTTTCTCCGTTACACTGCGCTGTGTAAGTATCTTTCACTATATTTTGTAATTAAGTTTAAAAGATTGAGAAAGAAACGAGATAAGGGAATATTAAAAAGGCAGATTTTTTATATTTAAATCAGTTGTTTTAATTTTTCAATTATTTATTATAAAACTAAACTTTTAAAATAAGTAATAAACAGATCTTTTTAGCACTTGATGATGATTGCATTTTGAAGAGAATAATCTCAATTACAACCAGACTCGAAAAGTCAAAATTCAACTAGGTTGAAAACTAATAAACGATAAAAAAAAGTCGAAAATGATCAACGAATTATAGAACAGGTTTACCTGCCCTGAAAATCTTTCAGGAGAGCTCAAAAGGTTGTTTTTAGCCAGACTTGGCTACTGGCGATGATAGCTCATTTATACATAAGGACATATTTTTGTCGCTGCTTATAAAAAGGCGGAAGGAGCAATGGTCTGATATTGATGACTCAGTGACGAGTCATTCTGACGCTCATAGGATGAGTGACAATTTGTAGTCCGTCTGCATACTCCATAGGTCGCATATGTCGTCCTGCGACTGTCGTGACTCGTTACATTCGGAAATGGTACAGGTTGTATCTTTAGATGCGGCTGCAGAACATTCGCTTGTCTAATATAAAATAAAAGCATTGCCACTCGACCTGGAAATGTCAAGATAATTAGAGATTTTTCAAGAGTCAGGGAATCGGAATAAAATACACTTAACCTGAAAAAGTCAGGGAATTTGTTTTCTTAAATTCTAATTCTAGTGAATCAAAAATCGGATAAAAATAAAAAAAAATTAAACGCGCTAAACGGCACTGAACCGGTGCCCACGAGTCTCAAAAAGCTTAAAAAAAAAAGGAAAAAAACAAAAGTTGTCACTCAATCTGGAATATAGAAATGTCACGGAATTAGAAATTTTTCCAAAAAAAAGTTATGGACTACTTACTAGCAGGGAAAATGGTATGAAATTCGGTGGCAACCCTCATTTAAAACATGTTTTACTTTGAGCGTCTTTTTTGTAGCAGCGACAGAGCAACAAAAAGTCGCTCATGTGCAAAGCATCCTTAGTGATATTTTAACAACCATCGTTGTTTTCAAATGAAGTCATAGGTTCTCGTTTGAGTGGTTATACTCGATGTTAAATTTATTTTCCAAAAGAAAATAGAAAACAAAATATAACAAGTTTTTTTAGTAATTTAAAATTTATTTTATTTTAAGCTGACAGTCTTCGTTGTTCATTAGTTTATAATGAACAACAAGGACTTTCAGCTTAAAATAAAATAAATTTTAAATTACATAATTGAACTTATTTGTGTTCTGAATTTTGTTTTGAAACACAATTTTAAGATTTTTTTCTTGTGTGTGTGTGTGTGCACTCAGATGCAATCCGTAAGTGTACATGTAATGAATTTATCGATGTGTTTCATAGAAGCTTGATTTATATATTTTTTTCGTATTGTTTAGTTTTCAGGGAAATGATACGTGTACGGACTTACTTTTGGGTCACTTTGGAAACCAGATAGTTCATTTGAGAGATCGCATGGGACGGTACGCACATTTATATGCAATTTAATTTGGTTACGTATGGTCGTAATGTTTTTGTAGATGTGTTTGCATATAAGTGCGACATTTTTTTTATTAGCCTCTTTTGTCTGGACAAAACACTTTTAAATTAACTATTTTGTGAAGATCTTCCTACTAAAATCGCTGTTAAAAGGTGAAGTACATGGTGCTACCTTTGATGTTAGTTGCTGGCTTCTTTTCTCGCTCACCCAGAGTGAATTACTGGCGGATAAAGTTGCTAGCGTTAAACCGTTTGCATGGTGTTGCTATAATGTATGAGGTTGCGAGTGTTTTTGGAGATGTTTATGGGGACAGCTGGTTTCAGGCGGCCTTTTCGTGCAAGAGCAGTAGCCCTTCAATTCGCCTGGTGCCCACTGATTAATTCACTACCGTCGTGACACGGCGCTTCTTTTAAAGCTGCTACTAAAATCAGCTGCTGGATAGGAATGTTAAAATTGAACATGTTCAACTTTATCGCCGCGACCACTAGACGTTGCAAAAGCAGAATTTTAAACGCTGGCGACAAAAAGGGGCCGCGTCTTTAGAAGTTTTTACCAGTGAATTTGACCCTAATAACTCCATAGTTGATGGGATGTAAAAAAACAATGTGTTCGATGATGTTCAACAACAACCACAGCGAAAAGCACAAGCGAATTATGGAAACCTGTTCAAAGCAAACAAAAGTAGCACTGTGTACAGCACCCTTAAGGAGCATGAAGTCAATCGTAATGAACAATTCGATTAATTTCTAATTGAATTTTAGTGTTTTTATGCTGTTAAATTTAAGGAAACTTTTTTTTCGGTTTTTGTTAGAACTCCGCTTCATGCCGCAGCTTTTCACGACAGTGTCGACTGCATCCAGATTCTTCTTGGCAGTTCTGCTGATGTAAATTCTCGTGATTCAGTCGGAAGAACGCCGCTCATTATGGCTGCCATGAATGGGCAGTGTAATACAATCGGTGCGTGATTCTCAAGTTATTAATTCCGTGCGGTTTAAACGAGCAGCTCAAAACACATTTTCAGAGTTTCTGTTGGAGCACAAAGCCGACACGAAGGCTGAAGACAACAAGAAGAACACCGCGTTGCACCACTCTTGTATTAAGGTGTGTTTTCGTTTTTGTCACACGTTACACATACATTGTCTTAGGGTGGAAATTATTTCTTGCAGAAGCATCAGACTACTTCGCTTCTTTTGTTAGAAAAGAATGGAATTCAACAGAGTATCAATGGTGCCAATAGTGAATTGAAAACGTAAGTCAATTGATTTATTTTCTTGGTAGTTTATTAAGGTCTTACGGTGTACTTATGTGACAAAAAAAACTTTTGAAGTTCGTCTTCAACGTTTGTGCCAACGGCGAGGGTTTAGCATTTATTATTTATTCGTTAAACGTCGGTCAGTCTTGTGATTTACAAAACCTACGGAAGGACTGTGGAACTCACAAGTAGCATTTAGGTGATCCTGAGTGTAACCGATGCGCTTCAGCTGTCAGAAATGGCATCCTGTGACGAAAGTTTTCAATGGAAACTTTTCTAGTGTTTCTTCATGCATAGGTGATGTTTTTCTGCTTCTTAACGTTAGCATTCGCATCCTCCTTTGAATTTAATATTCGCTAACATCTTGAAAGGCTAAAATAATTGGCTATCAAACGTGGAGCACACTGTTTGGGAACCACTGGAATACATGAATCAGAATTAATAGTTTACAAGGAACTCTTGCAAATAACATCGAAATTTAAAGAAAATAAAAACATTTTATTCACAGGCCACTTCATCTTGCTGCTCGCAATGGTATGACAGCAGTTGTACAGAAACTGCTAAACAAGGGAGCAAGTGTTACGGCCGTTGATGCTAATGGTAAGTTCTAAACAAAGTCAGTTACAACATCGAAACAACTATGAAAATAAGGTCTAATGTTTATTTGAAACAACAAGAGTGAATAAATCAACGAAGGAAATGTGTAATATTTATTTATTTGAATTAGTATAATTTTTACATTTTGTTTGCCTTTTTGGTTTGCAGAAAATACTTTTAAAAAACACTCGTATAACACGTTGAGTCTTAGAAATCTCATCCTGAAAATGTTCATGATTCTTTAATTATTATTTTTTTCTAGTTTCGAATACATAAAGAAATTGCGAGTGTTCAAATTCGCAAGTGTTAAAAATGACACTACTGATTAATTTGTAAATCGTTTACGTTACGTTAAAAGAATTTATAAATTTACTAAAAAAAATAATGCTATAAGTAGGCAATGAGCGGTCAAATAACAATGAACTTGCTGCAAAATAGCCAGTGAGGTCGCCGCTTTAGAGCTGAATATTTGGTGAATGTATTCAAAACTTGGTGACATTTATCTGACGCTTTAAATCTTTACAGGTCACAGTCCTGCTTTAGCTTGTGCGCCAAACAACGATGTTGCCGATTGCCTGGCCTTAATTTTGAATGTGATGCCACTCAGTTATATTTCCACGCCCTTGCGTTCTTTACGCCTTTCAGACACTCCGTTGCTCAGTAAGTCGCAGCACGATTAAGAAAAAAATTGTGATATTTTTTTTTAAATAAAAGGAAACCGTATATTATACATATTATACATTTTTAAAACAATCATGCAAAGATAAACCATTCACACAAAACATCGTTTAAATAAATCTGAATTTAAATCACAGTAGTTCTTAGAAAAAGCATACAGGAGAACCCCAGCTTACGAACATGATGTTGCATCTCGGCGAGAAGCCTGGCACAACTAAAAAAAACGCTTTTTTGGGAAAATGAGTTCAAAGTTGCAATTTTTTTTATCTCAATCTATTGTAGGGAAACCAAATAAACCGATATTGTGAATAGTTAAAACGGTTTTTGCACTTGAAAAGCTCAGCATTAATCTTCTCTTAACTTTAAACTCATTTTCCCCCAAAAAGTGTTTTTTTTTTAATTGTGCCACTTCCAGCCAAGGTGCGATTTGTTCTTCGGTATGTGTGTGTGTAACTTTATTGTTCGTATGCTCGTAAGTTGAATTTATTTTTTCGTAAGATATAGGGTTACATTTGTTAATGCGTTTTTGAAATAAAATTTCTTTGTAGAAAGATGGTAAAAATGCGTAATTCAAAATGAATCATTTCATTTTGTTATCATAGAATGTTCGTAAGCGCAAGGTTTTGTGTTCGTTAAATGAATTGAAGGGCTACGGCAAAAAAAAACCGAGTCCACTTTTTGTGGAAAAGTTGGCTGGTGGCGACATCTTGTAGCTTATTACCGACAGATTCAATTCGTGGTTCATATTGACGATGAAAAGTCATGGTTTCTATAAAAAAAAATAAGGGTGAAGAAAAGCTGTGTTGCCTACGAACAATCAGGCTCCATGTGGGGCGGCATCATGTTGGTGGTTAATATTTTTTTGGTACAGACGAATCTTCAACATAGTTGCTGCATTTGTGGACAACCCCACCAATGGGCGAATATAATGGGCAAAATTGATCAAGGCCCATTAATTTATTAGTAAATTTTTTTATTAAATATGCATGAATCATCCTAAACTTTGTTTTTTTTCTGTTTGTTTTGTTTAATTAATAGTTTTCAATCATAAATACACAACTTATTATTTTATACCCTTTATTTGTAAACCCTGTGGACCGACTAGAAACTTAAATTGTCATTTTAAAAAGTCTACAAGAAAGGACTCTGATTGTTTTTGCCGTACCCCTTTAATTGGTAATGGCAATCTATTAGTCTCTGCACTGTGCGGGAATACGAATTTTATTAACGTTTCTTGAAAGTTCGTAAGTTGAGGTTCGCCATGTGTAGTCGGTTTTTTTTTTCTCTCCACTGAAAATGTTGTCAATTTCAGATTCTTCCAATGGTGTCGACATAAAATCGATCCAGGGAAGCGTCGATTCGCTTCACGACAGTTTAGATAACAGAGAACAATCTGGATCTTATCAGAGCTCGGATTCGGAGTTCTTTTGAGACGATGGATTTTCTTCGTGCACTCTTTGTCTTAGCACCGCAGTGCCAAAATATGTGAGCCGTCCGTTTTCCCCGTAGAAGATCAATCCGTTTCATGTTAGTCTTTGACTAAAAAGAAGACACCTTCCTGTCTCTGAAGGTATGCAATTAAAAAAAAATTCAATCTTGATTTATCAGTCAGAGAGCGAGTGTTTGTTTACTTACTTGCTTGCTTACAACATAAAATGCTTTTTTTTTTTAAAAAAAAGTGTGCCGGTTAAACCTACAAAAATTTGTTTTGATTTTAAACGTTTTAATGACCAACAACACAAAACTAAATAAATTTGCTCATACTGCTACAGTGTGGTAACACTGCATTGTAATTTTCATACGAGCATATCATTATCATACATATAGTTTTATTGGTTTTTTATCAATGGTGCTGCCATTATCATGAGCCAAAGCAAATGCATTGTTTCTGGTCTTTTGCCATTCGTGGGTGTGTTTTCGCGTTTTATTTCTGTGCCTGTATGTATGTATGTATGTGTGTGGTGGCAATTCTGGCAACTGCCTTGTCGTGTTTTTACACAGTGAACGCTTATTGTATTCTTGTTTTATCGTATTTTAATTTCTGTTTGAAGTATAATGCTTTGGAGATGGTTTGGGTTGAAGTTTTTTTTTGTGAATTTTACTTAGACATAGGTGCTGTAATTCAATTAATTTTTAATCTTCCGAAAGAAATTCAAAGTTTGTTTGAAGGTTAGAGTAGGGTCGTATTTATAATTGTGTTTTCCCGGCTGTGATGACGTGAATTTGCATTTATAACATTAGTAATCCAAACGTCATGATGCCATGTGGTAGTATTTGACGTTCAATTGAAGCAATTGTCGGTGACGATTAATTTGCGGCGGTCTTAAGCTGGTTTCACACAGTCCGGGTTTTGCCCGTCCGAGTTTTGTGTCCGTCACCTGGACAGACATGGGAAAGTATGGGTTTTTTCACACCATCCGGACTTGGATCGCCCTGCTACATACCGCGGGGTCTCGGCCTGCACTCTTATCAGACAACAGTGCGCAATGCATGCCTTCACATGATTCGGATGTTTAGTCGTCCGAATGCTGTCTTGGTGCGAACACAACAAATTGTTGACGTCTACTATTCATCGGAACCCGCGAAAAGCTTGCTCCCAATACCTAGGAAAGCTCCGCACCCAGAAGACACTCGGATACATATTTTGTGTGACGACAACACCCGGATCGTGTGAAACCAACCTTAGGCTCTGGTTACGAATTCACGTCTGAGGCCGTCATAAACGGTAATATGCAGCAGTGACATCAAAAGGACGTCACAGCCAACGGTTTGTAGCTGATTGCATCGCTTGATGTGACGTCACTGTTCAGTATTGCCGTTTGCGCCGGACTTAATCGTAAGATCGTAACCACTGACCAGAGCCTTGTGTGTGTTTTATGCTCTGTTTGCCGTCCTCTTTCTGTGTTGACAGCGGTCGAACATAGTGTGAATCATAATATGAAATGGAGTGATTGACGTCTTTTATTATGATGATGCTGATGCAAATGGACTCGTGTTCCTCTGCCACGGGCCTTCGTGGTTGCTTACAGTGTAGTTTTTCGAATTCAAATTAAATGAAAGACGCAGTCACAGTGTATAACATAAGTAAGGAATTGAGTGGAGAATTTTTATGAGGTCGTCTTTCATAATAAACTTTTTATGGTGATTTGAAAAGGACGAAAACTATACAAACAACAAAACGTTCTTTAACGAAAACATCTGTTTGTCTTTATTTCAAATTGCCCAAAAACGTTTGTTATGAAATTGTGCCACTCAGTTGTTCAACTTTTAAATTAGTTTGAATTTCTATTTAAAAAAAAATTTGAATTATTGCACCTATACCTAAATAAAATTTACAAAAAAGGATCTTAAAATATAAACCGAGTCAATTTGATATACTTAGAGACCGCAACACAATACTCTCTATAGTAAGTCTATGGAGAGTTTTTAAGTTTAGCTTTGTTTGAGGTATGTTTTGAGGTACACAGGGTGGATAAAAATCATGATTTTTTTTTACAGAAATAAAATTAAAATCGGCTTTTTTTTATTTAAATCAATCAGATTTTTTTGGATTTATTTAAAATTTCATAAAATTGCCGTTTTAAAAACTGAAAATCTGTGCATGACAAAGTGATTCAGTCGCTGTTTATTCACCTGTCAAGCACAATTGTTATAAGAAATGCTTTTCATAAAAGAGAAAAAAATTCACTTAAAACAAGAAAAATTAAACAAAAAACATGTTTTTTTTTGTGAATACTCGCTTAAAAAAAGGACTGAAAAGTAAAAAAAAAACATGTGGTAAACAAACAAATTATGAAGTTAAATAAAAGCGAGAAAGAAATAATCAAGTTGATTTAAATCAATCCAATCTTGCTGTACACGGCCTTTTCAAAAGAGCAATCTCAATATAGAATTTAAAGATTTTCCAACCAAATTGTGTTAAAAAAAAAAAATTCTTCGATTTTGTCTTAAAATGCTTATGGGAAGTTCGTAAACTGAAAACGACTTTTTTAATTGTTAAATAGTAATACCTTGTACACACATAAGTTAAATGAATTCAAATTAAATGTGTTTAGGTGAATTATACGCGGAATACAATGAAGGACATGAACCAAATAAAAATTGGCTTTATTAATAATAAGTTAAATTGAAATACAAATTCAATATTTTGTCAATAGTTTATATAATTATATTTAAGTATTAAAAATTAATTGAATTCGACTTATTGTTTGTTTGTCCTTCACAGAGGACTCTGTAGAACACGTTTAGTATTAAAATGCATTTAATTTATCAGGTGTGTACTAGGTATAAGGCTACGGTTACGTCTGAATTTGAGTTCGGACGGAAAAAAAATTTGGAAGTGTGTCACAAAAACAAATGCGGTAAAAGCATTTTCGTAATAAAATCTTTGAAAATAAACGTTTTATATGCAATATAAAAAAAAACTAGCAGTTGTTGTTTTTCAGTCTATCTTGAACAAAAAATGAATAATTTTTTATTTTTAAAACTTATTATAAAATGTTTTTTTGTCAAAGATATTGTCATGAAAACGGCTTTTAACTCATTTACTGTTTAATGATGATCATACTTTCAAACAGAGTTGGTTAAAGATTTTTTTTGTAAAAAAATCCATATATACGTTTCACAGTGAGTGTAGTACAAAAACAAGTTCACCAATTATGTGACATATGTGTATTTAAAAGGTTTATACGAATATGTTTGAACGGTGGGTCGTACGAATACATATCCAATGTAGCTAATTGTAACTTTTGTGTTTTATAAATCATAATAATTTAGAGAAACGTAAATTTGCGAAACAGACTTCATCGAGGGGCTCTTTTAATTAGACTTGTTAATGGAGGTTTTTTTTAATTAATAATCCTATTGAAATTTTCAATCTGCTTATTTTGAATTTTGCGAGCAAATGCACCCGATGAGGGTTGTTGTAAAAGGAATGTCACTTATCTGTGCAGCGCTAGACGGTGGCACCGTCTCCACATTGTAATACATTAACATCATCACAATTTCTACCGACCGTTGTTGTTTTTTTCAAGCCAACATTTAATTTTTTAATTATTTTGACAGCTTCTTTTTGCCCATGTGTTGTTTGTAATACGGGGTTTTAGAATGTTTTTATGGCTTAAATGGATTGTATTTTAACGAATTAGTGTAATATTCTGCATATGGATATTAACATGCATTCAGAAATTGTTTTAAAACTGTTCAAGCCAGACGAAAAATATAGATTTTAAGAAATAATACCTTTTCTTGTTAAAAGGTACTTTATTTGGGATCATGTTAAGAGGCACATTGTGAAATTACTTAAAAAAATCTCCACAAAGTGTGCTAGCATCGTTTTTCTATTGAGCCCATAGACCCAATCGTTAAAGAAGAAATGATAATTTTTTAAAATATACAGTCGTGGCAATATGTTTATTTTTCATATTTAAAGTTGTCCAATTTTGATGGTTCAAATTGCACTTTGCACTTTAAATATATGTTCATCTAGTGATAGATCGTCAAAAAATTGGAAAGTGCGGTTCTGTTTTTAATAACTATTTCAAAATCGCGAATTTCTAACTCTTATATTTAAACTCTGTTGAGTACGCCCAAATAAGAAAAAAACATCCATTAAAATAAAATGCTCGTAAAAATAACTAAAAATAATTTTAAAAAAACCAGAAAAAAATCAGCACGTGCGTCAATGTGTTGGCTTCACTGTGGTTTACTTGCGGTTTTTTAAAATTATTTTTACGTATTTTTTACGAGCATTTTAATGGATGTTTTTTTTGCTTACGTGCGCGCATACTCAATGGATTTAGAAATTCGCGATTTTGAATTATGTTTTAAAAATAGAAAAACACCAATTTTTAGCTGCAAGATGACAATGAGAGCATTACACTTTATGGTGGGAAATTGAGGTGTTCAGGGAAGATATACTGTAAAGGGAAACGATTAGCTCTGGGTGTCACAAAATAAGGCAAGAACCCCACCTTTAGTTGAAATTGCCCCCTATGAAATTACCCCTGTTCTATCAGACTAAATGACACAATGATACATTTTACGGCAATCCCAACGACGTCACAAGCTTCTTCTTAGAATGTGACAGGTATACCAATTATACAATTTAGGAATATGGTGGTGGCCCTTAATAAAGAATAGTCTTGGGCAATGTCTGGTTGAATTTTTTTTTTACAAATTCTACAGCGCATAATTTACGTATTTCTTTAAATTATTATTTTTTTAATTATCACAATTATCATTTATTTAAATTTGAGAGGTTATTGAAGTTGTTAAGTTTGAACGGCATTTCTTAGAAAACTAGTAGTTAATCGTTATCTTCTTCGTTACGTGTGTGCCTTTGTAAATTTACCCCAACAAAAAAAAACCATGGAGTTTTTCATTTTGTGTTTGATTCTAATTTATATTTCGTGAGAAAAGTATCTTATCGAAATACATTCCACGTTATAAATTTCATTAGTTGCCTACATATATATATATATATTATATACAGTGTAAAAAATATAAATAGGGGCCTATTTTATAAATTTGCCTTTTTTTAATTTTTCCACCTCTTTAAGATCAATGAGAGATTATATCTTATTATCGAGATATGCACATTTTAAAACAAATGTGTCACACAAACACAGTAAAAATGATTCTCAGGTTCATGCAACAACAAGCATATAAAACTTATTAGAATGCAGGTTGTTTCTAATTTTGCGCTTAAAAAAAAGTTGAATGGGTTTTTTTAGTCTTGGATTTCAAAGTTTTGTCCAAGTTCTCGTCATCTTTATCTTCGATGTTCATTGATTTTCATTTATATCTGTCGCGAGCCTCTCTTAAACTCGATTTCATTTTGTTTTTGTACCAAATATCTCATTTTCTACTATTATTCCAATTTAATTTATAAACGGAAATTGTTTTACAAACCAAAACAAATGGTTTTTTTTTCTCTCTCTCTCTCTCCAAAATTTGTGAACAGAAAACGTGGTTATCAAAAATAACTAACCACAAATAGTCATTTGTAGTTTTTTTTTGTGTTGTGTGTGCTCAGTTTTAAAAAATCATTTGCAAAGTGCTATAAAATCACAAAACAAAGTTTGCACATATTTGACATGCAGAGCTGGGCAAAATACATTTAAATTAGTATCTTGAATACAAAATACATAATACAACTAAAACATGTACTGTATTTCCATTACAAAATGCAAGATATTTTAATAACATGTATTTGGAATACAAAATACAATTGTATCTTAAAAGATACATTTCAAAATACAAAATACCGTATTTCAAAAGTTGCTGTTTTGTCTTTAATAAAACAGGTTTTTCGAACAAATCATCTGAAATTGAATGTCTCTTTGAACTGTTAACCATGCCAGCAAACGAAAAAAAAAACCATTCAACAGGAGCACTAGATGCCAAACTAGTGTTGTAGTGCATGAATACCTTTTTTTTTATCATCCAACATACTGACTTTTTCTGCATATCTTCACTTTGAAGTTTGCTAGACATTCATAATGGCTAAGGTGTGTGATGTGTGCTAGGCTGCTAGATGACTAGTGACTAATTACTATTACGGAAAGTGTGGAAATATCACATTTTCAGTCCTTTCTTACAGGTAACAGATTGCGTAGTATAATAGTATTTCACCGTGAAATACTATTATACTAAGCAATCTGTTACTGGTAAAAGTTGTGCTTTATAAACACAAAAAAATATATATTTGGTATTTTCCAAGATACAAGATACATGTAAAATATGTATTCCCAATACAACATACAAAATACAATGAACCAAGTGTATTCCTAATACAAAATACAATTGTGTTGGGGATATGTATTTCCCAATACATGTATTCCGATACAGCCCAGCTCTGTTGACATGTACATATGAAAACATTGCTAAAGTAATTGAGTTACTTTTATGCAAGTTGATTTAAAATGTTACATATGCAGTAGATTATTGTTTTAGTCATGTTCAGTGATATTACAAATAGCACCACACCTGTGAGGCAAGCACGAAGTTTCAGTGAAAAAGTTTTATGGGTCGTATATGCTTAATGATTTCTAAGTCAAAACTCATCCTCTTTTACATGAAACTTCATGTCAAAAGTCTGTGAGTTTAGCACTAGCTTTGACGTAGCAGTCATCAAGAAGACGATCCCAAAGTATCAACCGATACATGATTTTTGTTTTTGTTACTAGGGTAGTTTTAGTAAAATACCTTCACTTTCATTGAAGATCTAACCAAAGTTGTTTAATTTAAATTACTAAATCACTGATTTTACTACATTTTTTTTAAAAAAAATTTGTTTTCTTATTAAACTGCCTTAAATTTACCATTTATTGACAGTATCGTAATAAAATAACTACTGAATAATAAAATAAAAGTAGCTTAATTAAGATTATTATTTATGCAAATGAAATGCAATGACATGTTAATTGCATTGTTTCAAAATATTAATTTAATTTAAAATTTGCTGACGATTAAAGAAGTTCAAATTAATTTAAATTTTAAATTGATTTAAAAAAATACGTAATTTAAATTAAACAACCCTACATTTGTGAGTGCAAGGGGTAAATAGTGATTTGATTTGATTGTTGTATTGATTTATGTTGATATAAATGTTTGAAATCAAACAAATCTACTTTGGATTTATCATGTGTGAAAAATATTTTTGGCTGAAACACATTTTTTGCACGAATCAAAGAGAATTATGTCAAATAGTTGCCTTTAAGTTGCTTTTCAAATTGGTTGTGGCATTCAATAGTGTGGTTGTTAAGAAATTGAACGCATGATAGAAACTAGAATAGTAAATACATTTTATTTACTTATCATGAATATCTTATATTAGAATAAGATCATCATTTCCTGCACTTTTTCCCGCAGTATGCAGGTTCGGCCTTACGGGTTCTGTCTCTCCAATCCTTTGGATTTTGTGCTAAACTCCAAGAGATCCCACATGCCCCCATATCCCGTTTTACCACCACATTCCAAGCTTGTTTGGGCCTTCCTCTACCTCTTTTAACCCCCAGGTCCAACCCCATCACCTGTTTAATAAGAATCTTATTAAATAGATGTTGGGGATATTTTTAAATTATGATCTTATTATGAGATCATAATTTAAAAATATCAATTAACTCTTTGTAGTTCACATCTTCACCAAAAAAAAATAGCATTTAGCCGATTTATTTACTGTTCTAGTTTCTACGTACTTTTAATTCCATGTTATTTTTTTTTAAATGCTAAATATAATGAAGTTTCTAGTTTTTTTGTTGTGAATTTTGTCTCCGTCGTATCACTTGTAAGTTTTATAAATAATGAAATATGAGTACAATGAAGTGAATTCTTCGGTGACTTCCAAAGAACGTGTCAAAATGATACCGTCAAATAGATATCTCATATTTTACCCAATATATAATTTATTCGTGTTTAGTGAATGGTCTAAACATCTCAAACAGCTTTAACTTATAAACACTAACATTGTTTTTTTTTTTTGCAAAATTTACGCAAATGAAGATAGTTTTAAGAATATGCAAAAAGAACAGGATGAAATAGTTTTCTAAAATAGAATTCAATCGGTTTCATTTAAATCGTGATTTAATTCAGTATTTAAAGCACATTAGTATGTTTTTTTTTCATCGTTGCCACTTTGTTTTGCCAAATTTAAGTTAAAATTTCCAACGATATAATTTTTAAAATTTCACATTGGCTTTTCATGTTTTTATTTTCCACTTTATTATTACGTGATAAGTTCTGATAACATAGCATAATGAATATCATAGTTATAACTTTTGTTGAAATTCATAGGAAACGACATTAAAAATTAAAAATAGAAAAAAATCATTGAAAAAAAATTTGATTTATTTAATAAATTGGATAAAATTAAGATAAAAGAACAAGAATTTTATGAATTTAATGAAGAAGAAAGAAAAAAATTAATTCAAATAAAAAAAATTTCCGATTTAAATAAAAAAAATCCGATTTTTTTAAATTAAAAAATCGGGATTTTTTTTATCCATTTTGCATTCTGACATTTGCGAGATTTAATACATTAAGTATGGTATAATATTACATATAAATATGATGTAATAAGTTTATATAATTTGTTGGTTGTGACAGAAAAGCTGTATAGTTTTTTTAATTTTCCATGCTTTTCCGACATTTGATTTCAAATTGTTTTCTAAAATTTAAAATTTTTCCGTTTCTGTAAATTCGTAAATGGGGAACTATTGGTTATTTTGCATTTTGAAAACAATTTTCAGAAAAAAACTTGAAAATGTTTTTGAAACTAGAACAGTAACTGAACCATTTATGGCGATTTTCACCAAATTTGAAGTCTTTTTGACATTAAACGATATTTTTTTTTGGGGGGGGGGATTTTGGATTCGTGTAAAACGAAAAATCTAGAATTTGACTGACATTGACGAAAGGATAGCAAAAGTCAAATCTACATGGGTGATTTCTTTACTTTTCTAGTGTCTTTAGTATTTCTTCTTAATTACCAATACTCAATTAGCAGTATTTTCCAACGGTTGCTTATAATAAACGTCTTAAAATAGTTTCTAAAATGTTGCAACCATTGCATAAAAACGTTGAAAATATAAATTTTTTTAATAATTTTTCCGTTCCAAATAGGCTTGCCACATTTCCTCCTTTGTGGAGGACAGTCCTCCATTCGGAATAAATGTTCTCTGGCCAGGACCGTCCTTCACGAACGCAAACATGTTCTTCACACAATAAATTGTATAGACGTATATACGTTTGTGGAGGACGGTCCTGGCCAGAGAACATTTATTCCGAATGGAGGACTGTCCTCCACCATAGCCTCCTATATTATAGGAGGCTATGCCTCCACAAAGGAGGAAAGGTGGCAAGCCTACTTCCACAGTTAATAACGATGATGGCCACACAATTGGTTCTGTCGATGATTATGAAATACCTAAGTTAATTTTTAAGATGCTGACAATTTGTTTTTTTCGTATTTGTGTCGTAAGTTCTCAACTTTTTATTGTTTCATCGAATCAAAAAAATCGGAATGTAATGTTATTGTTGCTTTATTATTTGTAAATTTTTTTCAGTTTTTGTTTTTTTATGTTTTAAACTGATTTGTTAAATTTGAACTTATACCGGTACATTTGGATGAATTTGGTCATTTTATATAACGACCACACAATTTTCCAAACATTGTGTACATTAGTGAGACTTGAAGACAATACGTATTATAATGCTGTATATCTCTGTATCTTCCAATTATTGTATAAAAATGGCCTAATGGAAAAGTTTCTCAAGTTTTTCTCAGTTTCTCAAGTTGCACAGATTTTGAAAATGATTGAAGTCCAGGCATATCCACTGAGGATATCTGGTAAGTCGCATTCCAATTTTTTTTTTTAATTTCACGAATGTTTTCTACATTTTTATTTTTTTTATTCCTATTTCAGGTACAAATTGTACAGTGATTATAAATGCCTTTCAAATGTAAAAGAAACGCTCGCTAAATTGTTTGCGGGTGGCAGCTCCCTCCAAGGCGTTCTGATTGAATACGCCTAGGGGGGCTTGTGCCTCCCAGACCCTCCCCCCTCAACGTAACAATTTAGCGAGTACGCATCTCTGTATATCGAGATAATAACAATGTGTTGGAGATAATGTTTGGAGCAAATGTTTTCAAGTTGAATACAACTACAACATCTACACTAAAAAGAATGAAATTTAATAACTTTGGATTCATTTTAAAGTAAAATAAGAAGAAATTTGGATGTAATAAAAGAAGCTAAACTTCTTAAGAGGCTACATCACAAAATTACTTTGAAAAATCTCCGCAAAGAGCAGCTAGCATCGTTTTTCTATTGAGCCTATAGACCCAATGTTAAAGAAAAAATGTTAATTAAAAATTATCATTTTAACAAATACACAGTCGCGGCAATTGTTTATTTTTCATATTTAAAGTTGTCCAATTTTGATAGTTCAAAGTGCAATGTGCACCTTAAATATATGTTGATCGAGTGATAGAATGACAAAAAATTGGTGTTTTTCTATTTTTGTAACATTTCAAAATCGCGAATTTTTAACTCTTATGTTAAGCTCCATTGAGTATGCGCTGGTAAGAAAAAATATCCAAAATAAAAAAATACCTAAAAATAATTTTAAAAAAAAACAGTGATTGGCGCACGTGCTGCTTTTTCTGTTTGTTTTTTAAATTATTTTTAGTTATTTTTACGAGCATTTTATTTTAATGGATGTTTTTTTCTTATTTGGGCGTACTCAACAGAGTTTAAATATAAGAGTTAGAAATTCGCGATTTTGAAATAGTTTTTAAAAATAGAACCGCACTTAACAATTTTTTGTCATTCTATCACTCGATCATCCATATACAGTATTTAAGGTGCACATTGCACTTTGAAAACTTAATATTGGACAACTTTAAATATGAAAAATTAAACATATGGCCACTACGACTGTGCTTTTTTAAAAATTAACGTTCTTTAACATCAGGTCTATGGGCTCAATAGAAAAACGATGCTAGCGCTCTTTGTGGAGATTTTTCAAAGTAATTTTGCGATGTAGCCTCTTAAAGCCAGAGACGTTGCCGGCAAAACCTTGCATGTGGATGGGAAAACTGTGCAATTGAACTGCACAGAGACGGGTATATGGAGACGAAAACTGAGGCCGAAAGGTCAGTTATCTGCGATCCGCAGTTTCCCTTCGATTTTGGTGCCATAATAGTGTTTGCTGAGGGGGGGAAGGTGCTGAAAACTGTATTGTGTGGACAACCCAGAAGTGCAACGGATTATTTTACACAATTTTGTGTGTGCAGACAAAAAATGATTTTTTTCAATCCGCGTTTTATTGCATTTTTGATCCCAATAAAGTGTCATATTTGATCGAATCCACGAGAGACAGTACTTTTTATTAACGATGTAAAAAGTTCAAATAATATTACAGCACAATTCAAACGCAATTCAAACATATACTGATTTTAGTAGATAAAAATTACGTTTAAAAAAAAAACACTATGAAAAGATGTCGAAAAAACATGGTTGAAAGGTTGTCAGAAAATCGTTTCCACCTCTCGACTTAACTATATAGTTATCTTGAAACGTTCCGCTCTTTTCTTTTTCTGGTCCTTAAAAAAGAAAATTGTACGACAATCGGTAAGTTACTTTAGAAAACGTTTCATTAATTAAAAGTATACGTTTTTTACATTTATGTCGTTCTCGATTCCTTTTGATGCAGAACTGACGACGATAGCTCCAAACCGTTCCTTGCGTTTTTGCAAACGGTTCTTTTCGTCCAACTGCTGCAAAGACTTCGAAACACATGCACCGAATCTATTCGCTCTCTGTTGAAGTTTCTCGAGATTCGGAGGAACTGCACCACCACCACCCTAGAAAACAAAAGAAAACATTGTTTAAGCAGAGAATTCAGTTCATTTAAGAAAACGATCGACAGGGAGACTCGCGTTTGTGATGCTTCTGTTTCCAGTTGCCGTCGTCGTTTCGATTCCGAACCTTTCGGCTCTCGCGAGTTTTCTCGTTTCTTCCGTTCCCATAGCGTTGAATCGTTTTGCTCTCAATAGCATTTTCTTTAAAATAAATTGGAAGAATTTAAAACCAGGAGAAAATGTAAGCTTTGAAGTTAACTTACGTCTTCGGCACTCAAAACCTTGACCGAAGTCGCAGTTTCGCAAAAAACCTTTGCATCATTGACTTTTGGTTTTGTAGCGACAACCGTTTTCGGTGTCGTTGTCGTCGTTGATGTGACGGTGGCGTTTTCCTTTTCGATCGCAGTCACCTTCATCGTCGGCTTCGTCGTCGTGTGAACGGGCGAAAGGATACCGTCGTCCGATAACAATGAGTTACCCGCTTTCGGGTCGACGGCCAAGATCTCGTCCTTTATAACGAGAAACAGTAAGAAAAAAATAGTTAATGATTTGAACGCAGATCGTGATCGAATTTTTCTTTTCGAAACGAACATCTCCAAGAACATCGTCTTCGGTGACGTCTTCTTCCGTTACGGAGACATCTGTCGTACCTGAAATAAAACAATAACACCGAAGAAACCAGGTAAAATACCGCCATTTCAAACTTTTGTTTTGTCAAAGTTTTTTTTTTTTTACTTTCGAGACTTGAATTCGTCAGAGCCAACTGAAGTCTTTCGAGTAATTCCTGTTTGTTTCCAGTTGAGCTCAGTCCTCTGTTCTTTAGTTCTTTCTTTAAGTCGGCAACCTAAGAAAAAGAAAACTTAAAACATTATCTTAAGGAAATAGACCTACAAATTAGTTCTTTTATTCTTTAGATAAGCAGCCGCTTAGCCTCTATGTAGGAGATGGTGTAGCTTTTGGCCATATTTTGCGCTTCCTTCAAGGGGCAACCTATATAACACCTCTCCCCCAGAACATTTGATTGGAAACTAGAGTGGCTGCTAAGATAATCGAAAGAATACATCATAGAAAACATGCCTAAAACAAGTTATAATAATAAGAATGACAACTATGTGAAATTTAATGTGAATAAGACGTAAAAATAGTTCTGAACGGGAATACGACCTGAAAAAAAAAATCATAAAAAGAACCAAGACCTAAAAATCATTTTATAACAAGAATAAATCCTCCAAAAACCAAGTTTTTAATAATAGGATAATTGAGAGCTAAACCACCAATTCAAAAACACTTCAGTCCCTAAAAGACAAAACCTAAATGACAGATGTTATAATTAGACACAAAGAAAAAAAGAAAAAAAAAAACAATGAAATCTAACAACCACAACACCTAAAAGTACGTTTAGAGTAAATGGTCTTGACGTATAACCTGAAAAAAAGACTGCGTGTCAACCGACCTAAAGAAAAACACAAGATCTAAAGCGACGATCACATTGGCAATATTTAAAGCAAGATACACTGCAATGTGTCCTTGAATTAATTGCAGTTGTCAATGTGATAATACCCTCGCAAGACTTTAAAAATGGTTTCTTGCAACACCCGTTTTACAGAAAACGTTTATCTTCGTTTTTTTGTTGTTGCAAGATTCACATCAATATTTGACTCATTTCTTGCACACGGAAACTTGCAAGAAAAACAGCCAGTGTGATCGCTGCTTGATAGACGCAAGACGGTCAAAACGACCTGAAAGGCATGTTTTCTAACCGGTGAAACAACCTAGAAAGAAAACAAAAAAACCGGCACGTGTCAGCGGCGCTAAGACGAACACGCGGCAAAATGGAGGGGCGAGAGCCCACCACACGTTAGCTCTGCCTACGTCTCTTAATTTTAATACCGTCTAAAAACGCCGTTAGAAAATGTGGATTTCATCATGTAAAGTTGCCGTACCTTTAGCTTTTCGATATCGGCTAAAGTTGCCATTGTGCTGTGGTGAAATCTTTTAAGCAACTACGAAGAAGAACGCAAAAATAAAATACCGAAAAGGATAAAAAATATAATCACGAAAACAAACACTCAACGAGTCAGCAAGCGACGCACACAGTGTTGCCAGATACACGTAATTTTACAGAAGTTTGTCAAATAATGTTAAGATATTACAAATTATAGTTTTAAATGATAAAGTTAACAATATACAAAATTCTCGACACGTAGTTGTTTATTTTATTAATAAAAACGACAGTAAACGTTTGAAAAAAGTTCTTTGAATAGCACAAAGCATAGCCTCTTTATCCAAAGCAAGATAGAAAGTCCTTAATGTGTACGTGGCAACACTGGAATACTTAATTCCAACTTTTTCTATTTTCAATTTGTTACTCTCATACCAGTAATCTAATTTAATACTGTTGGGCAATTTGTGGGTAGCCATATTGTGTCGTTTATTATTTTCTGTTTGTATTCTAAGGACACGAGTAGTACCAGCTGATTTGACGGCTAACTTTTGATAAACAAGAAGTAATACATCCACATATCTTTTTTGGCTATAAGCCAATGCCATAATAGTTACTCTCATACCAGTAAATAAATGACGTATACAGTACCGAGCGGTCATCGCCATTTTGTGTTATATAATATTTATTTCATTATAGTAAAAAAGGACACAAGTAATATTCAGTTTCTCTTATGTATTTCATGTGTATTTTGGCGCGCTTAGAAACTGGCCATGTGATTATATTTTTCTACCGGAATTGAGACATTTATTAACAGTTTTATGCGTGATTAATGTCTTTATTTGCTTCGTTTAAGGTTAATTTACGACAATGTCGAGTTTAACTGATGAACAAAAGCGAAAAATTGATGAAAATCGACAGAAAGCGTTGAAATTAAGAGCCGAAAAGCAAAAAGAGCGCGATTTGCTACTCAATGGATCAGCTTCTTCCTCATCTTCTTCTTCTTCTTCGGTGGCGTCGTCGTCGTCGTCTTTTGGTTTGTCACCAGGAACGTCGTTTTTTTCACCATTTAAAGCAAAGAAAACAGAAATTCCATTGAATGTTTGCCCTGGGCCGTTCGGTAACACGTCATTTCAACAGAAGAAGTTAATAGGTGTTTGTTCGTTGATTTCGAGGACAAGATTCATTGTGAACGACATACCGTATCATAAACAGCTGATTGATATCTTCAAGGAGATTCCAAGTCGTTTATATGGTCGTATAAATTATTGAGATAAAGGGATTGGATGTATTATGATTAATAATGTATATTCTTGCTTCACCGTAAGATGAAGATTGTGACGTCAGAGGAGTCGACATAAAATTTACATTTGTCACATTTACTCTTGATATAAAAGGTTAAAAGGGACGATAGCAAACGTCGTCAACAGTTGAAACAAAAATGGTTCCTGCTGCATTCTTTTATCAAGCTGTTTGTTTATTATGAATATGCCGTTGTTTTTATCGCAGCCAACTGACGTTAGCATAAAAAAACGCGTGCAAAAGTTACAATTTATATGAAGGTCTAGCTCATCATTTTATTAAGTTTTTATACCTATACGTTGTATGGATTGGTTCAGTGGTTAATCCAGATTACAGATTAGGTTAGGTTAGTTTTGTTGGTTGGTGGTGGGGGGGGGGGGGGCGGGGGCTTGGGGTGCACAGCCTTCAGTCTGTAAAAAAAAGTCTTGCATGTTACATAGCAAAAAAAAAAAAACTTTTTAAAATACCATAGACTTCCATGTAAATACTAATTTTTGCACGTGTTTAGTGTTGGCGCAATGTTGCATTTGCATTGCATATTTGTATTCAGCGTGATGAGATATTTTCAGCAAGCTGTAGTTTATTTAAATTGGCAAGGTGCCCCCCCCCCCATATGTTACGGCGTGATATTATTGTAATGTATAAAGGGTGGGGCGAATCCGAAAGTTTCTCGAATACGAATCCTAAAAGGTTCTTGAATCTCCCGAATCTCGAATCTCTCGAATGCTTCATATAAGAATCAGGCTATATTATTCATTAAGAAGATACAAATAAATGAAATAATATTAAATATTAAATTATTAATAATAAACAAGTGTGGCACTCAGGGTCAGGCCACAAGGTGATGATATTGGTGATCCGGGAACAACACCGAAATTGCAACAATCGTCCATTTTTTTGTTAGTGAACGCTGCTATTGGACGTCAATGGAGTTAAAACTAATTTTACGAAACTTTTTAACCGTTTTTTTTTTAGGTTAGGATTCGAAAGGTGAAATAAGCGCGAAGATTCGAGTTTTTGAATCTCGAATCTTTTTCAAGATTCGCGGGATTCGAGGATTCGAATGTCCCATTCCTAGTAATGTAAGGTTGATGTTAGGTCAAGCTGAAACACGAAAAAGCATTTAATAGACATGAAAAGTATGTAATAGAAGTGGAAAAGCATGGAAACAGTATGCTTTTTTCATGTTTTCTCTTCGTCTATTGAAAACTTGTTCAACCAAAGTGTTTTTCTCCGCGTTTCTAGTCGGTATTAGAGTGGAAACCGTTTAACATGAAATGGAAAGGTCTGATATATTTTTGCGTGTTAAACAAATTTCGTGTTAAAAGATTTGAAGGAACCGGAAGGAAAATATATTTCGTGTTA
Source organism: Brachycybe producta (assembly GCA_036925085.1). Lineage (NCBI taxonomy): Eukaryota > Metazoa > Arthropoda > Diplopoda > Playtdesmida > Andrognathidae > Brachycybe > Brachycybe producta. Next base: position 4,748,019 of record JAUPFP010000002.1, read on the forward strand.
AACGGTTTTCACTGTTTGGTTGTTTTCTTCCAAAGTTAGTTTAAGCTTAAACTCACTTTGGATTTATTTTACTTTTACAGATGCTGCTGATCGAAAATGGAGTTTTTTGATTAAAGATCACAAAGAATTAAGTACTAAACTTAAGATGAATTAGTATTACGTTAATTTATTAAACGCGGTAGAGTCCCGATTTTCCGAGACAGGATTATCCGCGATTCCGTGTTATCCGAGCTAAGCTTTTTATATATTTTTCTATGTAATAAGCACTAAATAAACACAATTTTGTAATTGCATATTCTTTTTTGTTGCAGTAGGTATGTATTTTCATTAATGTCAGGAATAACGGAGGTCCTGGAGTGGAGGGGAACATTGTCTCAAGGTCATGAAACGAAACTTTTCCATGTTAACCGAGTTTGACTGTGTCCGAGCTGTTCTTGGTCCACATTGGCTCGTATAATCGGGACTCCACTGTATACAATATTTCAAAATGAATAGCAAATCTTCGACTTTCTTCATAAATTTTAAAGGGAAATAAAAGAATAAAATTCAATTCGATTTGTTTAAAAATAATTAGAAAAGAAATTTTCGTTTAAATAACTTATTTAGTCCGATGTGGTAATTTGGAAAACTACTTCAGGATTACGGCAGTTGCATCTGCCGATACGTCAGGTTTATTTGTATTTATGACCCGGACATCACGTGTTATGCAACTTCCGTACTCCTGCAGGAGTTTTCAAAACTCTGTTACTTGAAACATTTCGTTTTGCTTTTTAGTTAATAAAGCGAAAGCAATCAAATCGGAAGTCATAATTCATCCACTGCCTGAAAGCATTCTGAGAGTGTTCGAGAATGCGAGGGAACAACGAGAGATTCCGAACGTGGATCTTTCCTGTATCGATTCTGCTCTGACGGACGCTTTATATCCGTTTCAGTATGACGGTATCTGGTAACAAACATATTGAAATTTTTTTTTTGATCTTCCTGATTGTTTTTTTAATTGAATTTGTTCTTGCATTTTTTTTTTAGCTTTGGAATCGCAAAAGGAGGTCGTGTTTTATTGGCCGATGACATGGGACTCGGAAAGACGATTCAAGCTATCGGAATCGCAGCTTATTATCGCAAGGAGTGGCCGCTTCTCGTCATTGCGCCGTCTTCTGTCCGTTACGCTTGGCAGATGGTATTTATGAGTTGCGATTGAAAGTTTTTTCATTGTCGACGTCACTTACAGTGACACATTTGTCAGACAATTTTTTTAAAAAAAGTTATAAACATATTAACATAATTAATTTTCTCAATTTTTTATCATTTCTTCTTATTTTTCTAAATTTTCATACAAAATTACAAAAATGTGCCCAACAAAGTGTGAAATTTTAAAAATTTAAGAACAAATTGTTAAAAAAGGTACATAACCTTTAGGTATAGTTCAACACAAAAGTAGGAATTTGAACAAAAATTCTAGACAATTCAACAATTTTAAATTTTATGGCAGTGGGTTATATTATGCAGTTTGCAGAATTTTAACAAATTTTTTCTCTCACAATTTTCTCTTTTGTTGTTTTTAGTCGTTTCGTAATTGGCTTCCTTCATTGCCGATTGATTCTTTGCACGTCGTAAACAACACGAAAGAGCCAATTGGAAAAGTTTCCGTTCTAATTATAAGTTACGACTTAGTAATAAGAAGACGAGATGTGATCGCGGGTCGTAACTTCCAAGTGATTATTGCTGTAAGGGGGTTATATATCTAGTTATTTCATAATGTTGCTGTTTGGGACTCTACTGTATTAGTAGTAAAGTACAATATATTACAAAAAAGTAAAATGACGCATTTTTATTGACAGGAAAAATGATCCTGCCAAAATATTTGAGAATCAAGATTTTTGAATTTTTATTGGCCAAATCAATAATGAAAACTAACTGGAAAAAAATGTATTAAACATTTTAATTTGCTCACTGAACGTTAGTGCAAAATATTGTTATATATATAATATCCCAGGTCTGTGTGTGTGTGTGTGTGTGTGGAGTAACTGTACAAAACCATTGAAGCACGTCGGAATTAATATAAATTTGAATAAATGAACCGTTTTTTTTTTTCTCAAGGTCAACTATATGTTGAACTCTTCCTTTGGAAAGTGTAGAAGGGGAGAAAGAGAGAAAAGTGGGAGGGGTGAGGGGAAAGTGTAGGGGGGGGGGGAGAGAAACGTGGAGGGGGGAAAAGTGGAAGGGGGGAAACTGAAATTGAAATGAAAGGATAAAAAAAGGAAAAAACGACGCGCATGCGCAAAATTGCCTGTGAATTTTGCTCCCGTCATTTATGACGGGTTACCCCACTAGTTAATTAAGAAAACTGACACTTTCTGTGACCAAAAATAAAAATAACACCGTGTGTAATTTAAAAATATATGTGAGCGATTTTGGGCATAGGATCGTACAAATAATTTTTCCCCAAACCGGTTTTTTTCCCTGCCAAATAAATTTCGGTTGGGGGTCACTACAGCTACCAAGGCTCACAAGCGCTACTAGGGGGAGAACCGCTACTTGGGTCACAACAGCTACCAAAAAAATATATAGACCTTTTGTTCATCAAAAGGGTCACTACAGCTACTAAAAAATAGGGGGACAAAATATAGACCTTTTTTATCACTTTTTCGTCACTACAGCTAAAAATAATAACCCTTTCTCCCTAACCTAACCGAACCTTACCTAATGAAACCTTACCTAACAGAGCCTTACCTAACCGGACCTTAACGATCCTAACCAAAAAGTACCGATACTAACGGAACCTAACCAATCCTAACCGATCCTAACCAAACCTAACCGATCCTAACCAAACCGAACCTAACCGATCCTAACCAAACCGAACCTAACCGATCCTAACCAAACCAAACCGAACCTTACCGATCCAAACCAAACCGAACCTTACCGAACATAATGAAACCTAATCGAACATAATGAAACCTAACTGAACCGAGTGTAATCTAAACTATAAACGTATTAATAAATAAAAAGGCCTATATTTTTTGGTAGCTGTAGTGACCCTTTTGATGAAATAAAGGTCTATATATTTTTTTTGGTAGCTGTAGTGACCCAGTTAGCTGTAGTGAGCCTGGTAGCTGTAGTGACCCAGTTAGCTGTAGTGAGCCAGTCCCTAAATTTCATTTAAACTCGAAAAAGATGAGGGAAGATGCTGACTTTTTTTTACACAATTATTTAAAATCATTTTAAATTTAATTTTGAAATTTCTTTTTCCCCATGTTAATTTCCCATAGACAGAGCTTCAATTACAATGAACTCATTAAAGCGAAGGTTTAGAATTCCAAACTTACTTCCATTAAATAGCAACAGTCTATATCTAGTTGCTGAAAAAATCTCATGATGATATTTTAAATGAACTTTGTATACATTTAGGACGAATGTCATTTCTTGAAGAATTTCAAGACATCGAGAGCACACGCGATTCTTCCACTGCTAAAAGTAAGGACTGTGTTGTACGATTTGGGGCAGCTACTTTATGTATTTTACGTTATATAGAGAGCAAAAAGAGTGTGCCTTTTATCCGGAACGCCCGCTTTATCTCGACCCGTGGAATTATACACTCAAGTTTCAGCCATATGCCCGTCCGTGTTCCCCTCATTAATGGATTTTGGTTTCAGATATTGTGATGCAAAAAAGGTTTCAACATTCGATCATAGTCATCTCGTGTACTTAAATTTGAATGTCGTGACATTAATACAGAATAACTGGGGTTACGACTACTCGGGAGCAACAAACATGACGGAACTCCAGATTGTAATGGAAGAAGTGCTCATGATTCGACGTTTAAAGTCTGAGGTTCTCACTCAACTGCCCGAGAAACGAAGAGAAATGGTTATTCTCGATCCGAGCGAAGTGAACACGAACACGAAACGGATGACTGTGGCGGCCCGTAAGATCGGAGAAGATTGTTTGAGCCACATGCAGCAACGAGGTGCACTCCTCGAATACTTTCACGAGACTGGCTCTAGCAAGCTGAAAGCCATTTGGTGAGAAGATGCTTTGAATTCGTAATAAACTCTTAAAGACTTCGAAATATGTATTTTTTTTATATTTATGTAGCAACTACATAGAAGATTTGCTCGAGTCCGAGAGAAAGTTTCTATGTTTTGCTTACCATAAAGTTGTCATGGACGGCATATGTGAGAAACTTGTGCAAAAGGTAATGTTTTTATTTAAAGTGCCGTTGTTTTATGTTGTTTTATGAATCCAAAATGTTTTAGAAACTAGAACGGCAGCTGAACCACTTATTTTCATGTTGATATCTTTCAAAATAAGCGTTTTATAAACAAAAATTAAAAGGATGTTTTCCCACTTAAAGCTGGGTCATTTTCAAACCAAGGGGGAAATAAGTACAACTTACCAGAAAAGTGGTGATAAAAAGTGTTCGTTCATTCTGTGACTTGACTGCTTTTTGTGTAAACAGGCAAAAAGACAACCTAACCATGGATATAATTGGTTTTTTATCTATATGTTGTGAGATTTGTTGTAGATCACTTAACGTTTGACCTCGATTTACTCGGAACTTATTTTTCCTTGGCTCTGTATTCCCCTCAATTACGAAATAACTTTTAGCGGAAATTTTTTGTATTTTTTCTATATTATAAACTTTAGATTAATTTTTATTTTTGATTGTTGATGTCACATTTAGAAATGCAAACATATTCGTATCGATGGCAAGACAACTTCCGAGATGCGGAACCAGTTGTGTAATAAGTTTCAGGTGAATGACTCGTTTCGTGTCGCCGTCTTGTCGATTACGGCTGCCAATATGGGGATAACTTTGACGTCGGCACAATTGGTGGTTTTTGCGGAACTCTTTTGGAATCCTGGGGTAATTGTTTGGGATTTTTATTTTTTTTTATTTTTGCGTTGCTTTTGATTTTAATAGAAGGTTATTAGAGGTGATTTGGTTTCAGATGTTTTTTCTCTGTAGGAATTAGTAAATTTACTGCGTTTTCTGGTAACAGGAGGTTTTTTTTCCTCCAGATTTTAACACAAGCTGAAGATCGTGCTCATCGAATCGGTCAAGTTGATTCCGTTCTTGTTCAGTATTTGGTTGCAAAAAACACAGCAGATGATTTTTTATGGTGTGTTTCATCGATTAATTTTTGTTATCTGTAGATCATGGTATAAGACATTGTCATTATGATCTTGGCAAACTGTACAGTTTACAGAGTTACCAAATTACTATTATAAGTTATTTTTGGCCGAGCTAAAATAATATGGAGGGAAAAACTTTCGAAAGGACCCGTTCATTTCCATGAAAATAAACTTTGTATGGCATTTTGAAAATGGTTAAATTTGACGTTTTATTAGTGACATACTTTGGTTAAAAAATAATGTTCAAATTGCCATAAAAAGTTTATTTTTTTTAGTATATTCTAATAAAAATGCATTTAACAGATTTAACTATTATAACTTTCTAACAAACTTTTGATTTTTTTTTTCTTAAAACTTGTTTCTAAAAAAAAAGTTTACATCCACTCATTTAAATTTTTTGAATTTGAATACTGCGTTTAGCCCAGAGGGCCTGTGGTAGCGGGACTATTAAAAGCAGCTTAAACTGCAATGTCAAATAATTTGCTTCATTAATTACAACAAATAATTAGTTTGTCTCTTTATTTTTTCATGTATCCTTTCTACAAAAAAAGGCCTCTAGTCAGTAAAAAGTTAGCCGTTTTGAACAGAGCAGGACTTAGCAAAGATAACTTCCAAAATGCTGATTTGATACAATTATCTGTAAGTTTCTCACTGAATAGTAAATATAATTCATGCATAAATCCATCTGATTTTTTTTTTACTACAATTTAGACTAGTACACAGCAAACTTTGGATAAATTTGTAAGTGATGAAAATCTGTCATGTTTCGAGGAAGTCGATTGGAACAACGACAACTTCACTTCCGAGGAGGAACCACAGCCGAAGAAGACCTGCATGTAACGGTAAAACGTTTTTACATTCATATATTTGTTGCATCCCTCTAGTGTCCATTTATTTCATTCGCTTTTTTAAAAAAATTGGCATTTGCGTAAATAACAATCTGAAATTAATCATAAAGCACAAATTAAGAAAAGGAATTGAAATTTTATATTGAAACGCTGTTCAGAGTTATCTTCTTTATTTACTTTTGATTGAAAAAAAAAAGAGAAGAGCTGATCAGAACCGTGGCTCACTTCCACTTGCGTGCATTCTCTTTTGTGCGTGGCAGACTGTACATAACTAGAAAGTAGATAAACGTATTTCAAAGGCAAATAAATACTGATACCCTATTCGATGAGTTCAAGTGCTAAGTTTTCTTCTAGTATTTGTGCCTTAATATTATATATTAAATTAAGTTATGATTGCTTTAAAGGTGTGACAAATAGGTTTTTTATTAAATTAATTACAAATACAGTAATGTCCCAGATAGTTACATGAATTCAGGTGGCCATGCCCTTAGACGTCTATCGTCGTGGAGCGAATTAACAGGTACAAGTATGTAGGTCTTTAAAAGCATTTTTTAAACAAAACTCATTGTCTTTTAGAAACCTGATGAATAAATGAAGCGAGGGAAACCTTTTCTGTGACGATCTGTTTGGAAATAATTATTTAATAACAGTTTTGAAACGCCAATAACAGCAAAAACCAAAAATCGGCGTTTTAAAACTGTCGTAAAACGATTATTTTCAAACAGATCGTCACAAAAAAGGGGTTCCCTCTCTTTAAGTTATTCCTCAAGTTTCGAAAAGACAATGAGTTTTGGTTAAAAATGTTTTTAAAAACCTACATACTTGTATCGGTACAGCAAATTCGCTCGTTTTTTTTTTCACTATACAACTCAATGGGCGTGGCCACATGAAGACACTTAGCAACGGTAACACCGCCCTGGGAGCATGCTTTATAACTAAAAACCTATTGGCCACCTTAATTGGTTTCATCTGAAATTTACAACTGTAACATCTTTAATACGTCAAAAGTCTCAATACGTTACCAATGCAGGAGAGTTAATGCAGTCTTTATGAAATGCGTGTCTGCAACAGAACACGACGACGCTACCAATCTGACTAATATCTGAAAGTAAATGACATGGCGAGTGGATTAAATATATATATTTTGTAAACAGGCAGGCAAGCCTGAACTTGCCTCCAACAAAGATTCTTCCTTGACAAGTTGGACAAACTTGATCATCTGCAGTTCATCAATGCAAAAAAAAAAAGTTAAAATGATGCAATGTTGCAATATAAAGGTAAAACTGGTTATTGTACCGTGAACGGCAATGCCACGTCTTTGCTGGACATTTAACTTTTTAAGCAGATTAAAGCAGTCGGAAACGAGAATTTTCTTGCAACCTTCTCGAAGAGAAACTTGAAGCGTGTAATCTTGTAAGATCTTAACCAAAGAGTCACGGAGTCCATGGATTTCCATTCCTTTCTTGATTTGCTTAATAATCATGATAGGATCGATGTGAGTTCCGATGTTGTTCAATAGCGTTTTGATGAACTCTATTGAAACACATTGATTAGGGCCACTGTTTGCGAGTGAGGTAGACTTGGCACTAGGAAAACAGGCCCTCTGAATTCTGGTCAACACTTATGCTGCCTTATGAGAGTGATTTTTAGACGAAAATTAGACGAAGTTTGTTAGTGACTAAAGAGATTTTCTTGACGATGTATATCAAAATAAACATTTCATCGTAGTTTGAAAAAATGTTTACTCCAATTAATTCTTCGTTTTTTTTTTTAATTTGCAGTTGGTGGAAACAAATCTAAATTTAATTTTGAACTGATGTAAAATACGTATTTTGAAATACCAGGGCTCTTTTCGATCTAGAAAGTAAGGGAAATAAAATTCAATCTGGAAAAAATCATTTTTGTCAACAACAAAAAACACAAGAGGACGTCAGGGAGTTTCTTTTATTAAAGAGAAAAAAAAAATGTAAATTTTTTAATGTCACTGGCAAAAGTGACTTGATATGTTTAAAAATTGCTTAATATTTTTGACGCCCATTAGGTAATTTCATATTGAAAGCTCACGTTTAAAAATTATTTGCAAGCTTATACAGTACGTTGAACCAGTTGTACGATAAGTTCATATTTTGTGTGATTATGTACCCTTTTACTCCATTGTCTAACTTTCAAATTAATGATGTTTATAATTGCCTCACTGTAAGATGAAGATTGCGACGTCAGAGGGGATTGGAAAAAATGTAGAAGTCATTTAGTCTGATAGAAATGATATTAAACGTTCTCAACAGTTTAATCAAAAGGGTTCTTGAATTCTTTTGTTATTTAACCATTTTTAATCAAAGAAAATGACACAATTCTAAATTCTGTGTTCAACCCCTCTGACGTCACAAGTTTCTTCTTACGCTGAGGCAACTATAAACATCATTAATTTGAAACTTAGAAAAGGGAATATCCCTTAGAATTTCCTAAAGTATGCATAGGAAAAAGATAATTACAACTGGTCAGAGGCCATTGATTTCGGTATGAACCATGAATTAATCATGAAATTATTTTAGTGTGATACGTTAATTCTTCTAATCTCAAGCAAACTTTGAATTTCTTCTAAAAAATCACTTCCCTCTAAACCTAACAATGATTTTCGTCTGTTCACTAGTGCCACAGTCCCGTAAGTTTTAAATTAACTGACGTGGCTTATCGAGGGAATAATTTATTAAGTCCTCCCAAAGTTCTTTATCATCGTGTTCTTTGCAGAATTCGATTGCACGATCAACATCTTTCAGTTCTTCCACAATGAGTTGTAAAGCTTGTTTTGTGTTGCCCATGCGACCTTAAATTCAGAAATAGCATTTGGATTAAAGTTCTCGTTCTCCAACTGCAGGACTTTACAGCCCTTTAAACTTATTAGTATCAACCAAGACCATCTCCAGATAATTTTAAGTATGACCAAATCCAAGAAGACAACGTGAACCCACTGAACAACGATCCAACATAGAAATAATCTGAAAACCCTTTGAATAGGGTTTTTTATGTTGGAAACCTGTTCCGAGGGACCAAGTTGAAAAGCAGAGTTTCTGTCTTGAATTTTGAGCCTAAAGGCTGGTTTACAAACATGCTGAGGACGGAACGTTTTCTAGCTGAAGATGAAATATTTTGTCACGTAAGCTTCTCAATGTTAAGCTTGTGGATTTATTTGTGAGGATAAAGATGACTTTTTTTTGTCTTAAACGGGAGTTTCTAGCTGGAAGCATCAAGCTGAAATATCTAATTCAATTAGATATTTCTGCTTGTTGTGGCTGACAGCTAGTGATATCATATTACATGACAACCATTACCCAATATACAGATAGAAACGGCAAATAATTATCTTTTGAAGGCCACGTGACATCGACCTTTTGTATTAAAAAATTCGTTGAAATACTTATTGTCGTAATCTTAATGATTGCTAAGGGAAACATAGTGCTAAACGCATGAACTTTTGATAAAAAGTTTCATGTAAAGGTTGATGAGTTTAGCACTACCTTTGACTTAGCAACCATTAAGAATACAACTAATTTTATGTAAACTGAAAAGCTGAGGTTTATTGTAGCTGAAGATGACTGAGCACAACAGCTGTTATTCCTCGATTTATGCAGCAGTGTACTGTCACGTCTATTCATTTACTTAGGAGCAGCTGAACTTCAGTAAAACATTTTCATTGTATATGCACTGCTAAACCAGCCTTTAACATGTACACAGATCAGGAAGGACGGGATCGTAAAATACCGACTATAAACGCGGCCTGACTGTACGAGCGTATCATACCTAAAAGAAAAACCATCTCTAAAGGAAGATGAAACGTCTGGCAGACATCCAATGCCTCTTGCAATGGATAAAAGTTACTGTTGCGTAGAAAAGGCAGTAACTTATTCGGTTGATATTCGGCGTAAAGTTTTACTTGTAGGCCGTGATATTCTTCGCCAAGCGTGTGATCTTTTGCAAACAGACGATCTAGATACTGCATAAATAAAAAAAGACATTGTCAGCGAACATCTTGGAGACGGGAGGAAGTGACAAATATGGTTTCGTACTTGATACAGGAGGTCGGGTCGTCTTTCAAGCCTCTTGACGACAACATCGACAGGAATCTGTGGAATGTAATTGAGAAACAAGCGGATCGCTTGATCCGTATCCAACTGCATGAGCAACTCCAGTTTATCTTGAATGGTTAAGAATAAACTGTGCTTTTGAATCAAGTTGAACACTTCTTTGTGTCCTTGCCTAATGTTAAAACGAAAAATTTGTCAGGTCCAAATTCATGGAAGAAACTTGGCACATGAGCCCTCCAAGGAGGGATTCCAACATGGAAAAACATTATTATAAGGGTACTCAATAAACAGAGTTTATCTGTCTTGAAACACTGTTCTGAGGCTTGAAGTTCACTTGCTAAAGCTCTAATTGAAGAAGGAAACTCGGCACTTGAACTTCAACTTGAACCCTATGAATCCTGCCCAGAGTGTTTAAGTGCCAAGTTTCCTTCTTTAATTAGGACCTAAGTTATCTTTTTCAATGTGAGCCACAACCAGTCGATTTCTCGCAACGGTGCTGTTGGCAAAAAAAAACATAAGCAGAAATAAAACGTTCAAATTAACGTACTTCAAGTAAATAGCCAGCGATTTATCGTATTGTCGCTCATAAGTGTACAGATCACCGAGACACTGCAACAAAATTGGATTAGACGCATCATAGATTAAACGATCGATGACGGCATTGATGATCGTCTGGACGTCATAAAGAGAACTTGGCCATTCTTTGATGAGGTTTTGAAAACCCTTTTTCATATAAAGAAAAGCAAGCGAAGCACAAAGGTAAATGTTTAGTTTTGTTTACATTTCGTAGTTCTATTATTCATTACCTGATAATCTGTTTGTAGAAATTCGTTGAGAACCATCTCGTAGATGGTGGCACTGAGTCGTACGTCGCCTCTCGGCAAATACGTACTGATGGCTTTCAGCTGATTAATCTTTGCGAACTTGTACACTTCGGTTTCCCAGAGAGACTTGTCTTTGCCGAGGATCTCGACACAAAGTCTTGCCGCTCCCTCGTAATCTCCGGCTGCAAGAAGAAAGTCGAGGTAGGCTCTTCCAACATGTAGTAAATCGTGTCGCTTCAGTTCTGTTCCCTGGTTTTGTTTTACGGCAGCAAGAGCTTCCTTTAATTTAAAAAAAAAATATTGAAGCTGTTAACCTATTTAAAATAAATTTTGAAGAATTAAAAAGCCATTAAAATACTATAATTTCAACAAGAATTTGAATAGAAATAAGATGGCTGACGTTTCTATTGCACAATTGTGACCATCTTCATTCTTCAGGGAATAAAATTAAAGAAGATATGAAGATTGAATATGGTCACAATCGTGATCGAAACGTGGAAATATCCTGTGTATATTAAAATTCTTGTTGAAAAAATAGTTTTTAATGGCTTTTTAATTCATCATACTTTATTTTAATACGTATTATTACTAAAGTATATTCAAGAATCAAATATTTTATTTAATTAAAATTGTGATTTAAATCAGTGATTCCCAAAGGGTGTGCCGTTAGTTATGCGATTTGTGCCTCAAAATGTTGAATTTTATATTGAATATGTTCATATAATTTAATATTTTCAAAGAACGTTTAACTTCATTATTAAGGCAAAAAGAATTATGCGTTTTTAAATCAAAGGTACTGGTTAGAGGCTATATTTAACCTACGACTCTAATTCTGTTGTTTTGTTTTAATTATAGCCTCTAGCCAGTTGCTTTGAATGAAAAAAAAAGCATAATTCTTTTTGCCTTATTTATTAGAAGAAAAAAAAACAATAAACAAAACTTTCCAATAACCATGTACACTTGAATTGTACAATTCTTGAATTCTGTTCTCTAAAGTGGGATGCGCAAGATGGTTCATGGGGGTGTGCAAGATCCGTAATCAATTGATATTTATTCAATTTTATTGCTGATTGTGAGAGTAACTTATGAGAAAACAGCAAAAGAACCTTTTGATGCAACGAATTTTCCATAGATTGCTATGTTAAAATCTCGTCTCTTCCAGAGAAGAGTGCACTGAACAGGAAAATGACAGTTGTCAATTATTCTGGGGTGCGTGCTACGTTTTTTTTAAAGTACGTAGAGGTCTCCACAAAAGTTTGGAGACCACTTCTCTAAACCAATGATTCCTAAAGAGTTTGATGTGGCATAGTGTGCCACGATTTATTCAAGCAAATAAATATTTTGCCGTGAGCAAAAAAAAAAATGTCCGAACCACTGATGGAAATAAAAAAAAAAAATCCCTGATTTTTCCCATTTCTATCATACATTCTGTTATTCCTCGATTTATGCAGCAGTGTACTGTCACTTCCATATATTCATGCATGTAAATCTAAATATACGGAAATGGCATCATGCGGCTAAATTAATCGATTAATAACAATAAGCATATTTAAAAAGTAAAACCACATTTTTTTTTTCGTTTTTCTGACTTCGTATTTGTTGTGTTCCATAAGCCACGCGATGTGATCGTCAGCATCCCTCTGTTCGGCAATCGCGACATCCCGCGGACTAACGATCACGAACAGTCCCTCTTCTATCAAACAGTCAAGATGATAATCGTTACAACGATAATGAGCAAAGCCCTTTATGGATAGAACATCGGTCGAGATGTCGTCGAAATCTTCCACCTGCGGTTCGACAACACGCAACTGAGGACGTTTTGCCTCGGCTTTACTTGGACCCTGTTTCGAATAAAAAAACGACAAAAAGGTATGTAATGTATCACGTCGAGAAAGCTATTCTAGATGTCGTATGACGCATTTTGCAAAATGGCAACAAAAAAAAACGTCTAGGTGGTGTTCTGGAAACTGATGGTATTTTTTGATAAAATTCGAGTTCACAAAACATGGCACACATCACATTGTATCAAGAGTTCTAGACTGCAATCAGTCAATTTTTGAATCTATCCACTGTAACCGACTCGAAATCGAGGTGGTTTGAAATTTAATGTACTGCCAAAACCGCCTCGATGCTTAATCTACGCCATACATTGCAAAATGGCTACGACGTAGAAGAACCTCGCTATTATCATCTATGGAATATGACAAAATGACGACATTGTTGCCATACGGCGCAATACCAGCGATATAAAACTCTGTAGTAAACATACTGGCTGCAACAACAAAAAAAATATATTGCGATTATATAATTGTGGTACAAGGCAATGGGAATCACAAATTAACGCACTGATTTCAACATAGTGATATGGTCCTTCCGTCGAAGATGAATGCAAAGGTTTCTTTGTTTTGACTAGACACACTTTAACACTGTCCGCCCATCCAATCAAAAGCGTTTGACCGTCCTTCCATATCAAATTGCAGCGGTAAAGTTCGGAACGCAAGCTGAATAAATGAATCACGTTTGCATTTGTTTATATATTAAGTTATTAAATGCCTTTTGAATACATGATTTTTTTTTGCATTTTAAGAGTAAATTTAAGAGAAACTTGAAAGAGTTTTAGAAACTCGATCACTTAAAGTGGTTTTAAATTGTAAACGCATCTCGAACGCAGATTATTTGGTCTTTTGTGTGCAAAATGAAGGGAGAATTGAATGGTGTTTTTTAAAAAAACTGGAAGGGTAGCTCAATTTCTTGATGATATTTTCATGTTGATATCGTTTAAAATAAGTTTTTTGTGTTAGTTTGACGCCAACGTCTCGTGGTGCTGGGTATCCCGGGTTTGAATCTTGGTCGAGGCATGGTTGCTGTGTTTGTCTTTCATAATTTCGCCGTCATAGCGAAGTTAACGTCGGACAGGGGCAGCCCGTTGTAAAACACTTTGCCACATTCTGGGCCGCATGGCTCGTCATCATTTTTGTGTTAGACAAAGTTTATTTTGAAATATATCAACATGAAAATACTATTAAGTGTAGTAAGTAAATTTTCTTTTTAACACACTTTCAATTTCTCGTTAATGTTGCTCCTGAAATGCATTATTAATCAGCGTTTGAAAATCACCTGTTAATAAAACGTCTTTAGAGCTGTGTATGGTTGGGGGAAAAATCACGATCTCTTGTGTTATTTAAATAAACCATTTTGATTTTTTAAAATATATTTTTTTAAATAGTAAAAAAATAAGCAGCATAATTAAAATTATTATTATTATTATTATTATTATATTATATATATAATATCCCAGGTCTGTGTGTGTGTGTGTGTGTGGACTAACAAAAACCATTGAAGCACGTCGGAATTTATATAAATTTGAATAAATGAACCGTTTTTTTTTTTTCTCAAGGTCAACTATATGTTGAACTCTTCCTTTGGAACGTGTAGAAGGGGGGGAGAGAGAAAAGTGGGAGGGGGTGAGAATAGTTTGGAAAGTGTAGAAGGAGAAAGAGAGAGAGAGAGAGAGAGAAAAGTGGGAGGGGGTGAGGGGAAAAGGTTGGAAAGTGTAGAAGGGAGAGAGAGAGAGAAGTGGGAGGGGGTGACTGAAATTGAAATGAAAGGAGTAAAAAATGGAAAAAACGACGCGCATGTGCACAATTGCCTGTGAATTTTGCTCCCGTCATTTATGACGGGTTACCCCACTAGTTATTTATATTAGGAGTGGGACGAATCCCAAATTTTCTCGAATCCGAATCCTAAAAGGTTCTCGAATCTCTCAAATCCTTCATTATATTATTCATTAAGAAGATACAAAGAAATGAAATAATATTAAATATTAAATTATTAATAATAAAAAAAAAAACAGTGTCACATTCAGGGTCGCCACAAGGTGATATTGGTGATTCGGGTTGCAACAATTGCCGGTTTTTTTTTTGTTAGTGAACGCTTCCATTGGACGTCAATGGAGATAAAAATAATTTTACCACAGTTTTAATAGTTTTTTTAGGTTAGGATTCGAAAGACGAACAAAAGCGCGAAGATTCGAGTTTTCGAATCTCGAATCTTTTTCAAGATTCGCGGGATTCAAATGGCCCATCCCTAATTTATATAATTTAAATAGAAACGGAATTTTATGAAAAAAAAAGTCGTGCGATTTATGTTCCATATTAAAATAGATAAAACATTGTTCAAAACACGATTTTTCTATGTCGGTACCCTGCTTAAAGGATTAAAGTTGAAGTGTCTAATGCTAAGTTTTCACCTCGCATTTGGGTCTTAAGCTCTCGTTATCTTCGTCTTAACTAATGCAGCGCATGCGGCAATACAGAATAGTGACGTCAAAACGACGTCCCAGTAGTAGCCGTCTGTTTAGGAGCAATCGTTGTATTGCAGTGAACGGCGCTGGTGTGACCACTAATTTTGACGTCACTATTCTGTGTTGCCACCTACACTGCATGAGTTGCATTACGATAATGAGAGCATTAGATCATACAACTCCGGAGATGTGATCAGCTTACTTACTTTGGATCGTGATCTTTCTTAATCGAACTGATGATTTTCCGTCCGATTGTATCATAAACACGGACAGCCTAATTAAGAGTTAAGTAAATGAGTCGTAGGTTGTGGTCTTTTAAGTAAGAAACTGTATATTTGGCTTTTTTTTATACCGAATCAGTGGACCAAGCCACGAACTGTCCCTTCCATCGAATATTTCTGATTGTTCCGTCACTGTCATGTAACACGGTCTTTTTCAGTCGAGAGATAAACGACTTTTCATAAAGAATCAACTGCAATAAGTACAAAGAAAAATATATCGTTGGATCAAAAAATCAAGTTGTAGGAAAAACGTGTGAGGGACTCCTCCCCCTCCCTGGTATTTAACGAATAATCGCAAACAATTTCTAAACCTTGTCATCGCCAGTTATGAATCTTTTCCCACTTCCCGGTTTGTAATACTCTGGATCGATCGCTATGGCTTTAATAGGACGATCTAATACAATGCTTGTAGTGCCGTCGCTCGAATACAATCCATGAACAATCACCTGTAATATTGAAACGTAACTTTCATTAGTTGCTAATCGGGTTAATTTTGTTTCGTGGATTTTTTTTTTTGGAAATCCAAAGTAAAATTTATGGGTTTTTCTAAATTGGAAGAGTAAATTAGTATGTTTTGAGGGAGGAGGGGGGGGCCTTTTTTTTTTTTGTTTGCCACAATTGGACACTTCATGTCTATGGTGTATTATTATTATTATTATTATCATCATCATCATCATCATTATAACTGCAACACAATTTATATAGATGTTCTCAAATGCAATCAACATGTCGCTCGAAACTAGTCTTTTGAGTCTTTTAAACTATTTCGAACGGGCAACTTCACCCTCACTTACTCTTCCGTCATCGGAACAACTGGCCAAATAGTCTCCAGTATCATCTATACTGATCTGATTCACAGTTGTTGTGTGCTGAAATGAAACAAAAAAATGAGAAAAACGAGAAAGGAAATTACGAGTCGTTTCGTCCCTGTTTTGACTTACGGACATCAATTTCGCACACTTGATGACGTTCCCCAGGTGATCCAGGACGCTGATGATACCCCAATGACTTCCGAGAACAATAAACTGAAAAGAAGAAGAAGAAAAAACGTTTCGCTTTTATCAGAAAATTCTACAAAAACAAATTATTAAAAAAAAGAACGTTTGTGTTGCAAGTTCGTAGAAATGACCTTCGAAGTGACAGCAATGCAACTAGCGGCCTGTTTCTTTAATATGAGGCTCACATCGTTCGATAACCGCCTATATTTCAACTGAGGTTCAATTTCCTACACAGAAAGAATGACACGATTATAAACAGTAGGGTTAGTGTGGTTCGTCCATTGACTCGCATGTTAATTCTTAACGTATGATGCAATGGAGGAGGCCACAACAGATCTATTTAGGTAGATTACGATTGATTTCTAACCTCAATTTCCTCTTCAGAGCTGAAAGATTCACTTTCCTAAAAAGTATACAACGTGTACAATACAAATGAGCGACTGTCACAAGTATATGCAAAAAAAAATATCATCTAAAAGGCTTACTATACTATCAGAAGACTCTGCCGTCGCCATCCTATCCACTTATAATAACACTGAATTTGACTGAAAACCTACAAAGGCTAGGCAAGGTCCATATATAAAGGTAACTCAACTAGATTTTGCCCAAGGTTGGTGGTATAGACAGGATGTTACAATCAGGTGAAAACTTCCGTTGGCTCCGCCCTAGTAATGACGACTGGCAACTTCTAATTGTCTGGTTATGAAGTCTGACGTCACAGACTACATAACCAGCCAATTAGAAGTTGCCAGTCGTCATAATAAGGGCGGAGCCAACTGAAGTTTTCACCTGATTGTAACATCCTGTGGTGGTATAGGGGAAGTTGGAGTTTGCCAATAATGCATTTCTTGTCAATGCTACGTATGGCCAGTACAAGGCGCCACCTCTACGTAGAGCTAAATTTCTTCACAGTACTGCTATAAGTTGACTCGAGAAGTATGTGACGTCATTAACTCTTGATTAAAAAAAAGGAGAATTGATAGTCTTAACTATTTAAAGAAAAGGGTTCTTTCGTTATTATCCTTTTTTAACATTACATAACACTAACGTAATTTTTTTGTCAACCCCTCTGACGTCACAAGCTTCTTCTTACGATAATTAATTTATATTTTTATTAATTTGTATAAAATCGCATAAATTGAGATGTTCTTAAAGACACATTGTTTTTTATTTTGCATTTTCTTATTGCTTTTTTGAGTAAAATTGACAATATTATGCAAAATGTATGCTGCTCCCATAAGCCGACTTGTTATGATAGCTCTCTTTACACGCAGCGGACCCTAGTGACAAGAAAGAGAGAGAACGCATATTTTCAAAGCTATTTCCATCGTATTTTTCCGCATGTGAGATTACAGTAATTAGCGCCATCTATTGGATGTTCAGAAAACCTCTTGCGTTTTCTGGACTCGAAAATTTAACATTGGTAGAAACGTTTGTTTCCATACCTCTCTCTCTGTCTCTTTTTTTTAATCGTGAGTTTTTTTTTTGTGTCTTTCGTTCGTTGTAGTTTATGTTTAATTAACATAATATATGAGCGTATTTGAAATAGGACTGAAATACGCGTTTAGTTTTCTATGTGCGGACAATAGAGGCCTATTATAGTGTGGTTTTCTCGTCTCTTGTTTTACGGTTTGTGTTGTATTTTATTTATGACAAGGGGGCCGCCATACTTGTTTTTTCTCTCCCGCCTCCTCCTCCTCCTCCTCCTCCCCTTCACTAATGTGAGAAAGGGGAGAAGTCCGAGAAGGATACACGCGTTGTGACGTACTTAACGCGCGCGCTTGCGGCCTGGCTGTGGTGAAAGGTAGAAGGTCACGTCTGTGTGAAATCGCAATTTTCAAGGTTAATAATAAAATGAAGTGTTATTTTATGAAGGATGTTTTTTTTTTTTTTTGAAAAAATGTTATCTCGTTATTAGCATAATTTATAATTCTGGGAGGGGTCTCCTCAAAATGCATTTGTGAGAAAGGTGACATTCTTCCGATTAGTAAGCCGCTTAGCCTCTCTATACAAGGAGATTATATACAGCTTTTAATCAGCCTTATTTCGCGCCTTCAGTTGCAACCAATGACAACTCCATAGTGGCACAGGTCTATATGGCTTGGAGGCTAGTAGCACATGTTTTCATAATGTTTATTCTGAAAAAACGTTTCCGGCAAGTGTGCCCAGCAGTAAAATTTACAGGCATCTGTAGACAGCTTCAGAATTTCTTTGGCTCCGCCCTTTTATGAGCGTCAGACCAAATTTCATGTGACATTAGACCAAGTAACAAACCAATTAGAAATTGATGACACTTATAAAAGGGCGGGGCCAATAAAATTTTAGTGCTGGGCACACTTGCCTGTAAAAACGACAGGCAATTAGAAAACAGAATAAACTGACGTTTGCTCCGCCCTTTTTATGACGAACGCAACTTCTAATTTGTTTGTGGTGCAGGGGTGGGGGGGGGCATGAGACGTCAGACTACATAAACAACCAATTAGAAGTTGCCATTCGTCATAAAAAGGGCGGAGCAAACGTCTGTTTATCCCGTTTTCTAATTGCCTGTGTAAAAACGTTCGCGTGAAAAATAGAAATTTTCTCAAAAGCACGCAGGCGCGCGCCATCTCTAGTGATGTATACAAAATAAAGATCTATTCAGCCACCTTAATAAAACAAAAATGAGGTGGAACGAATCCTACATTTTTTACGAATCCAAATCCTAAAAGGTTCTCGAATCTCTCGAATCCTTCATATAAGAATCCTATATTATTCATTAAGAAGATACAAACAAATGAAATAATATTAAATATTAAATTATTAATAATAAAAAACACAGTGTGGCACACGGTAATATTGGTGATCCGGGTTGCAACAATTGCCGGTTTTTTTTTGGTTAGTGAATTGAATGCGTCTATTGGACGTCAATGGAGTTAAAACCATTTTTAACAAAGTTTTTAAGTTTTTTTTTTAAAGTTAGGATTCGAAAGATTCTAAAGACGAAAAAAGCCCAAAGATTCGAGTTTTTGAATCGCGAATATTTTTCAAGATTCGCAGGATTCGAATGACCCATCTCTACTGAAAAGTGTGCACCCAAAAAAATTTAATTTAATTTATAATTTTTTTTTTTTTTTACTCATTTTGAAATGTTTCTTGTCTTGTAATAATGTTGGATTTGAAGTTAAACACATCCCGGAATTGAACTGTTTTTTTTGTAATAATGTTGGATTTGAAATAGGTTCAAACGTTGATGGTAAGAAAAAAACACGATGTAATCGAGACTTGTGTTGCTGGTGTAGTGGTTAATGGCGCAAACTCATAACCCATGGTAAGTGTTGGTCATGAGTTCGATCCCCAAACGCGAGTAAAGCGATCAGTTCGTCAAAATCGAAGAGCTGATCAGAACCGGTTCCCTATAAGATTAGCGCAGCACATTAGTTAGAAGGTGGCAAAGGGTAGAACCGAATGCAATCTACTCGGTTCAAAATCAGTTCGACCTATACTGGCGAACCGGTTCTACCAGTTTCTGAACCCCGTTGACATCTCTAGTAGAGGCCTAAATGCAACAAATCGCGAAATTATTGTATAGAACAATACGAGAGGCATATATTTTGTTAAATTGGTAAAACAAAAAATATGTGTATGCAAAACAATGTCACGGCTCCGTTTTGATGTAATTTTAAACAAAAAAGTTTACGTTTTGTTTTATTTTAGATCTTTTTTTGTCCTCTCTGGAAGCAAAACACTGAACGTGCAAGTTTTCGGTGTTAGCCACGATGGACGTGGGTCACGTCGGAGACGGAACCTGCGTGATTGACACATCGCATGCTAAACTGGACTTCTCCATGACAGGCAGTGATGCAATGACAGTGCACACGAACAGCATCAAATTGCAGGTAACGTATGCACTCTCTCTCTCTCGCTCTCTCTTTAAAAAAAAAGCGAGAGAAAGAGAGCTTTCGAAAGATTGCTCGTGCCTTTTTTCTAGTTGACGGCGAGCCTCTAATAGTCCACATCACACGGACATCGTACTGTCTTATTGTTGTTCTTTGTGGCGGAAAATCAGTTTTTAATAAGAAGAATAACAAATTGTGGTTTTGTTTGACGGTAGGTCAAAAGGAAAAATCGATTCCCTCCCCCTCTGTTAGAATTGCCTCTGTCGAGATGCCTAAAGTTTCGTAATAGAACATTCTTCACACAAGCATTTGCGTTAAAGTTCTTGATGCGAATTGCTGACTCGACTGAGAGAGCTGTCGTTCAGTCAGTCAGTGAACGAGAAGCTGAAAAAAAAAGACACGTTTCGAACCTTAATTAGATACGAAGCGACTGTTTAGTATTTCATTTATATTTTCCCGTCTGCGGGTATTGTGTTGTTAATAAGAAGGGAAGATACGATGCCACGGCTTTTATAATTCGTCTAGGTAACTTGTTGAGTTAATTTAACGAGACGCCCTTTTTTTCTTTCTTAAAAGTTGTAATTAATGCACTCAAATACACGGGTATAGAGTGAAATTGCAGGTACAGAATTGGAAAAAGAGCACGTCTGTCTTATCAAGGGGGCTGATTGTTTATCATCTCTCGAAGACGGTTGAGAGAACCGTAGGAAAAGAATGGAATTCTAAACAATTAAACAGTACAGCTAACTTTGAGTTGACTAATGAATAGTAATAGTAGGGATGGGACATTCGAATCCTCGAATCTTGAAAAATATTCGAGATTCGAAAACTCGAATTTTCGCGCTTTTTTCGTCTTTCGAATCCTAACCTAAAAAAAAACTGTTAAAAACTTTGGTAAAATTAGTTTTAACGTCCAATTTGGAGCGTTCACTAACAATAAAAAACGGTGATTGTTGCAATTTCGGTGGTTATCCGGATGACCAATGATGGATCACCTTGTGGCGATCCTGAGTGCCACACTTAAGTTTTTTTTATTATTAATAATTTAATATTTAATATTTCATTTATTTGTATCTTCTTAATGAATAATATGGGATTCTTATATGAAGGATTCGAGAGATTCGAGGGATTCGAGAACCTTTAGGATTCAGATTCGGATTCGTCCCACCTCTAACCAATACTTATTTTAGAAAAGTTTTTTTTTTGTTAGTTTTTTGAGTTTAATGCTTTTGTAACTTTAGCTGAATTTATTTATAATTTGTTTTTGGTTTTATTTAATTTTTGTTTGTTTTTGTTTTCGTTTTTTTTTTATTTTATTTTACAGTGTTTTTACTTGACCAGCGTTCGAACCCGAACCCATTCGTATCACTCACTGGATTCTTATGCATGCTTTAGGTATTGAAATATTTAATATTAAAAAGACCATTACCATCAGGATTTTTTTTGTTGAAATATTGTAAAGACTTATCGTACGATTGTCAAAATAATTTTTAAAATTAAAAATATTTCGTTAAAATAATTAAAAACAAGAAAATGAAACAAAAAACATGTTTTTTGTGATACTCTCTTTTATTAAAAAAAGGTCCAAAAAAGTAAGAAAAAAAAACAAGATCTAATCCCCTCTTGTCTTGTTGGTGTATTGGTTAGTGTCTTAGCCCCATGTTAATGTTGGCCATGGGTTCAATCCCTTGCAGTGTGAATTATTTTTCAAACATTTCTGAAGGTGGCATTGAACAAACAAACAAACAAATTATGAAGTTAAATAAAAGCGAGTGAAAAATAAAATTCTACTCTCCCTTCTACTTGGTTGCCAATGTTGGCATCTCACATTTCCATAGCTCCTTAATAAAATATATGTATTCTCTAGTGTCGTATTCAACATAATACAACCTTCTAATCAGCTCGAGAGCCACTTGCCAGGTGGGATAATTCAGAAATATCACACAGGCAATTAGAAAACGGGATGAACAGAAGTTTGCTCCGCCCTTTTTATGATGAACGCAACTTCTAATTGGTTGGTTATGTAGTCTGACGTCACATGCTCCGCTCTTTTCAACGGGCGGAACCACACAACAAATCAATTAGAAGTTGCCGGTCGTCATAAAAAGGGCGGAGCCAACTTCTGCGCGTCCCGATTTCTAATTGCCTGTAAATATCACAGCCCTACTACTTTGAAATGAATAGAGTGAATACATGTATTTGAATAGGGAACTAAAAGTAATGCGAGGGGACAATATCAGCATCCGAGTAGACAAGGAGACTTTTAGTTTTTAAAAATTGCAAATGTCTGTTGTTTGGTGGCGCATCTACTGTATCTTAAGTCCATTTATGAATATAGTCAATTGATTTTTAATTTTATTAATTATATTAATGACTTATTTTGGCAAGCAATTTCTGGAGGTCTCTTTAATTAGAAACACATTGGGGAAATGTAAAATTCATTGGCAATGCTTTGTGGGAATATTTGCGTTCAGCTGGTGATGCTGCGAAATGAAATATGAAAGAGGGCTACCCAATAATACGAACCGTATGATCTCAAAATACTTTTATGTTTGCTTTGACGTTTCCTGGTGCTTTTTGATTTGCTAGTCTGCAGACCCGTTTTCAAATATACTGGCTTTGTTTCGCTCGCTACGTGCCCGCGTGCCAAATCATAACCTTCCACACGCGATCTGCTTGCAAATCGCTTGGTTCATTCCTCGCTACAGAGGGTTCTTTCTTTAAGGGTACTTTCTTACTCTTTTAAGAGCCTAGCGACGACAAAGTTGCACGGTATGCCATGAGATGTGGTTGGTTTGCCGGTTCCAAAGTTATGCAGATGGTTTTAGCAATCCAACGGTTAATCGAAAAATTATGAAAATTTCGCGTTCAGTCTGTACAGTCAAAACGTAGTACAAAACGTTTCATGTAGACTGCACTTTAAACTTGTTTGGTGCAGGCCGTCCTACAGAAAACGTTGATCTTCGTATTTTTTTTTTGCAAGAAACTGTGCAAGATTCATAGCAATAATTAATTTATTTCTTGCACGGAATCTTGCAAGAAAAATAGCCAGTGTGATCGCCGCTTTAGGGTGTTTAGGAATTGATTGTTGTGCCTTTATTAATTGTTTTAGGAGACAAATTTAGTGGCCCAGGCGGTGCAGTCTATTTCGTCGTTGGTCACATTGACTCCCGATTCCGCCTTATCGAACTCCGGTTTACCGTTTGGTACCATACTTTCGATGACGTCGCCTACGATGAATGGAGTTCATGATCAAGTTCTTATGACCCTTCAACCGATGAATAACGCCCTAGTTGATTTAGATGATAACGAAAAGGCTGAAATCGCAGAGTCTGGTTCGATTTTGTTTTTCTTCTTCGTCATTGTGTCCAAATGAATCGGAATTGTTTTCAAAAGTACTGAAATAGAATTTTTTGTTTTGATTTCATTATCATCAGATCCAATGGTTGGCGTAGATGCTAATATGAATGGATCTGCACAAATTGTTATTAATGGAAATGTTCAGACTGTGGTCAATTTGCCAGCATTACAAGGTTTGTTTTGTGTTGCGTTTTAAGTGTACGTTGGCCAAAAAATGTAGGGAAAATAAACTAAGAATAAGTCATGGAAATTAAGGGAAGTGGATTCTTTGATTTGGATACGAACTGTGTTTTAGAATATGGGGTTACAGATGTTTTGCACCTTAAAATTACTGTCGTATCGGTTTCAGTAACTTGACAACGCCGGATGGAGTAGTTTTTTTATCGCGTTTTTTTTTTTTTTTCCTTCTTCTTCTTTAAGGCTATCCGCAGATGACTATGATGAGTTATCCGACAATGACTGGAATGAGCGGCAGTGCAATGTCTCCAAGTGGATCCACACTTGCACAAGCTACCAACACAGCAACTGGACAAGTCAGTTTTTATTCCTCATCTTATGCAAAATGAACGTATTTAATTATGTTTTTTTTTATCTATGCATAGAGTTCGCCTATTTCTATCCAAAGAGTAATACCACAGCCTATGGGCATGCCACAGATGGTGTTTACAGGTGGTCAGTTGGTGCATGGAATCAATGGAACACAGTATCTTATTCCGTCGTCTCAAAGTGCACCGCCACAGCAACAGATTATAACTATTCCAGTTAACCAGTTAAACACTGGTCAGCAACTTGTGCAGCTATTGATGCCGAACGGACAGATTGTTACAGCGTCACTCGGCAATCAGCCCCCGGGTGAGTTTCGACGTGTCGTTAATGAACTTTTTTTTTTTTATTATTGCATTACGAAAAGTCTTATTGTCGAGACTTATTACACGACACTACTTATTCCGATAGAATTGTTAATGGGGTGTCCTTCTATGTAGACTCCGCACGACAATTGAAAATAAAGTGGTATGGAGCCTGCGTAGGACGACATATATCGGTACTTGTATCGGAATAAGTAGGGCCATATGCTAAGCCTCATTGCTGCACTGGTAGTAACATTATAGGAGTTTACCCAATGATAAAATGTCAACACTAAATGTAAAAGCGAGCACAAGCTTTATAAAGTAATGATGATGTGTTACCCATGAGGCATCTTAACTGATGTATGCAAATAGAATCACTTCTTCTGTCTTAGTCCTTTGCTAGGCCTTCTTTGGAAATAACTGTTTTGTTTCCTCGCATTGTTGGGGGAGGGGGGTCACTAGGTTTGCCACCTTTCCTCCTTTGTGGAGGACAGTCCTCCAGTCGGAAGAAATGTCCTCCGGACGGGACCCTCCTTCCCGAAGGCAAACATGTCCTCCACACAATAAATTTTTATAAAAACTTAAATACTTTTGTGGAGGATAGTCCTGGCTGGAGGACATTTTTTTTCGAATGGAGGACTGTCCTCCGCAGGTGGCAAGCCTAGGTGTCAGCCATAGCCTCCTTCTCCTATAGCTCGATTTTCTGTTGGATCGATTTATTTAATGTCCAATCCAACAAAAGATCGGGCTGGAAACGGCCAGCAAAAGCGCCACCTATTGCTACTAGCAGACGATATTGATGGCATACTTTCTCCCAACTTTACTATTGAATTAGAAGATAATTGTGCAGGCCTTTAGGAGAAAGAGGCTATGTGTCAACTTATGACGACAACATGTCGGAATCACTTTCAGAATGCAAATGTTAGGTTAACCTGGTCTCTACCCATAAATAGCAGATGAAACTGCAGTATAAACCTCTAACGAACCTCTCTGATTGCAGAACGTGTGCTTGTCTTACAAGTAACTCGTGCATATCGTCCGCCGTGAATACACATAATTTTAGTTGTTTCTGTCGTCATATTATGGAAGTCGTTTCGAAACAATATTTATCGGTGTTTTTAAACACTTCCTATAATTACAACAAAGAGTGCATACTGATAATTTTTGTAGCTTAGCTTTAGTCATTCATCTTTAAATACACAGCTATGTGCAGTGGTTTTCGAAAACAATTGCAATGTTGTAACCAATGTCTTCAAGGAGCTGTAACCCTCCTTCCATGATATGTCATTATCAATTTTGTGTATACTTTTAATTATTGCAGCGAATGGCAACACCATGCAGCAACATTCAGTTGTGGCAAGTAGTGCTCAAGCGTTGGGCATCCCACAGATCGTAACGAATTCTTCCGGGCAGATTCTTGCTGTTTCGCCACAGGTGAATGGATTCTAATTTTCTACCCATAAAAAGTTGGCAGCGTTTTTTAGTCACAACTTCGAATAGATTCACAATACAAACCGAAATAAGTACAGTCAAGCCCGGTTATAGCGACCTCGGCTATAACATGAAATAGACGCCAATTAAAGGAGATTCCTAACGTCACTCTACTTCGGCTACGCTGACAAAATTTCTAAGAATTTTTCTGTTTTCATTGAAACGGCAAAAAATAAAATAAAACGTGAAGTTGGCCGTGAATACCGAAACCGTGTTATCGAACTCAATGGTTCATTCAATTTTGAATGTGAGATTGAAGCTAAAGGAGTTTTTTGAGAAGAGTTGCACCAAAATTAAATGTCTATGGAAAATCGGACGTGTACACAATAAAATTGTCACGAATATACTGTAATATTTTTACTAATCTTTATTATTTAAATGACAATAAATAGGTAACCTCGAATACAATGTCACTCGGTTGTAACGCCTCAAAACACTCGGTCTCTCAAATGACGCTATAGCTGAGTTTGACTGTATATCATATATTAATTGATTTCAACCATTTAAGAGTCTTTCTTGGGCGCCGTCTTTTTACCTCAAATATCGACTATTTTTTCTGGTTCTTATTTACAAAAAAATAAGTCACTAAAACAATCAATTTAATCACACCAGTTACACTGTAGTGATAAATTCTATCAGTGGATGTACTAACTACGTCCTAAGGTGTATCCCCTGAATTGTTTCAGTTTTTAGCGATTCACTTTTTTTGTCTATAGAAATTAGCATGTAGGCTATTTTCTGATTTTTTTTTTTTGTAAAAATGTTTCAAGTGGTAAACCTTGGGAACGTCTGGGAATTAGCAAATTTTCAATGGAGTCATGGAAAAGTTGGGAAATTTAGCAAAAATAAATATGTAAAACCTGGAAAAGTCAGGGAATCTATTTTCTGAAATTCTTATTCCAATGACTCAAAAACAGCCAAAAAAAATTTTAGATGCTCCAAAAGGAGCTCAACGGTGCTCGAAAGACTCAAAAATTTGCTTAAGAAAAGGACAGAGATTGAAGAATTTTTAAAATTAGAAAAAATGGGAAAATGTCGAAGTCTTGGACACATTTCGGGAGCAATTGATTCGTATCAATTTAATGTCTGAACTTTTTTTTACATTTACGTAATAAAATATTGTAATTTTACGAATAATTCTTAAAAATATTTATATTTTATATTTAAATCTGATTTTTTTTTTTTGATAAAGTAGTGTACATTTTTAAAAATTACTGTTTAAAACGTTTGCTAGTTTAAAATTATTAAAAGTGTAACATTTTTAATTATTGCAAATAGTCAACATTTAAAATGGCAAATTTTAGTAATAGATTCAAATTCAACTGAATTTACTTATTCGTGTTAAAAAAATATTGTTGAAGACAAAGCAAAGCTTAAATAAAGTTAAACTTGCATATTTTGATAGCTTTACTATGGGGGCGTTTCTCACGGTGTGCTTTTTGTCATAACTTTATTTTAGGCAACGATTTAGAATACAGGGATTTTGAATAAACTTTAATATTTGAATGTTATTAGTCTTAAAATTGTAGTCTTGTAATTGTATTGTTTTTTCTTTTAAAAATTATGTTGTTTAAGTTGCATAATTGGCAATTTGTATGTTCGATTATTTCAGTTAATGAACCAACCTACAGGTTTAGTTCAAATGTACTGCCCTACTGGCCAGTTACAAAGTGAAAAGCAACAAATCATCCAGATCAATGGTCATGCAACGTTAGCTAAGGTTAGATCATCGCAGTATTTATGCACACCATCTATTATGAAGTCCACCTGTGTGATGTAATATTCTTCATTTTTGGTTATTGTAGACGAGTATATCGACTTCGGCATCGACTTTGTTATCACCGCAAGCCCATATTCAGGTAGCAACTGTGGGAGACACATCTCAGATACAAAATCAAGTGATACAGGTAAGAAATAAATAAACAAACAACCAAAAGCGATTTTTATGTTGGAAACTTAAGAGTGCAGTGATTTTGAGCATGTTTTCATATCTTAATTGTAACTATGTCGTGTTTTTAAAGAGTACGTCGCCGCCACAAATCATTCAAGTTGCACAGACGTCTTCACCATCGATCACGAGCACGGAATCAATAAGTTAGTCTCGTGCGACCATAATCAATCCAGCAAACACAGCTCCCACAGCCGTAACTAGCTCATTTTGCGCGCGAGGCAAGAATAAAATTGGCTCCCCCTTGTAGCATATTATATATTTTGTGCTTGAGGTAGGTGCGTCACTAGCTTTGAACTAGTTACGGCTCTGGCAGCTCCCAATATATTTATTTTTCTCGGATCCATTAAAAGCTGAACTCTTTGTTGTTATTTTCAGCCCCTATATGCCAGACTAGTGCCAACACTGTTGATGGAATCGATCTCGAGGAAATAAAGGAGTTTGCAAAAATGTTTAAGATGCGGAGATTGACGCTCGGATTGACGCAAACGCAAGTTGGGCAGGCGTTGAACGTTGCCGAAGGCCCGGCTTACAGTCAAAGTGCGATTTGCAGGTATACAATTAAAAGTAAAGTTTTATAAACTGCCACAGTGCACTCAAACTCTGGATTTCAACTCAGTTTTATGAGAGAAAGGGAATTAGAATTGTGACAATCTCGAAGTTTTCTTAACATCGCGTCTATGGCGTGATGCAGCACTTTTCATGCCGAAGTGTCAAGGCTCTTAATGTTGCTTCTTAAACGCAGAATAGCTGGAGTTCTGTTTACTCATTTCGTTTACTTTTTCATTTGCAATTTGCGTAATTTACATTTAAAAAAAAAAATGCAGGTTCGAAAAACTGGATATAACTCCAAAGAGTGCTCAGAAAATAAAACCTGTTCTCGAGCGTTGGATGAAAGAGGCCGAGGAGAGGTATAGAAACGGATCGCAGACCATCATGGACGTGATAGGAGATGATGCGAATAGAAGACGGAAGAGGAGAACGTCTTTCACACCACAAGCACTGCAAATGTTGAGCACGTACTTCGAAAAGAATCCTCGTCCGTCGGGTACGATTGTGTTTTTTTAATATTTCGATATTTTGGCCGTGTTTAGCAGTTGGACAGTTTTTTCTTTAAAATTTTGGTTTAACCTAAAGTGGAAAACGAAAATAAACAATTCTAAATTGTTATAAATGTTTATTTTTAAATGGAAATAGCCTTGAATTATTCATTCACTCTTCTAGTTTCTAAAGCACTTTGAATTTCTTCTCATTGTCTCATTGGGTGAAAACTGTTGATTGGTTTACGGATATTTTTAAAATTTATTAATACTAATTAAATTATATTAAAATATTCAACATCCAAGATCTCGTGGCCCACCTGTCAAAATGCAAGGAACCAAATTATGGACTACAGTAGGGTCCCGCTTTTTGGCGATCTGCTGCTATGTCGCTTTTCAATTATATCCCTGTTCGTTAGTTTCAGCACTTGCTGTGCTCTTTCGGCGTTTTTTCTCGTCGCTTATTCAGTCTGTTCACAGCTTTTGTGAAGCAGTGCGTGTGCCACTGTTATTCATTTTACTTTGGTATCGTTTTCTTAAGGCTAGCACACACCAGGATTCTTTGTTGCGATAAATTGTTGCAGGGATGAATCGCGTCAGTTGCGATTCAAACCCGCAACAATGTTGAAATGTTTCGGGGGGGGGGGACGAATCGCGTCAGCTCACATTCATGTTTCTTGGCTCGCATCGGAATGGGAAACTTTGAAATATTGTTGCGAGTCTTAATCGCGTCAGTTGCGATTATGGCGCGCAACATTGTATCGGTGCAGCCACGCAACAATGTATCGCAACAAAGAATCCTGGTGTGTACAAGGCATTAGGCATTGTGCTGTTGTGCGCTTAATATATGATAGTGTAAACATCTTATTAGGTTTTGCTATGCAAGTGTAAAAAAAACCTGCAAAAATTTGCGGTGTCCTCCCACTGTACCGGTTTAGGCTTCTATTTTGGGCATTTTTTTTTCTTGCCTATCCATCTACGGTCGTTTGAGTTTGACGTTTTGAAGTTTTACAATACTAGCCTTTGACTTTTGTTTTACTATCGTTTTAGGTTCGGAAATGACAAGCCTAGCCCGGAAGCTTCAGTATGACAGAGAAGTTGTGCGCGTTTGGTTTTGCAATAAGCGTCAAACTTTAAAAGGTACCGGTAAGAAGCCAAGGCCAATTGAGGAGTTCAATTAGCCCGAAATTGGCTCAAATTTGCATTGTAAATAACATCGTTTTGTTCGTTGGATGTGATTGTATATCGTTTAAGTGTACGTCGGTCGAACTCGGTATGTACATAGAAACACACTCGTGGATTTTTAAATAGTTGTTCATCGGACGTATAACTTATGATTTTTGACCCCCCCCCCCCCCTGTTTTTGTGTATGAGAATCGATTAAGTTCGACTAATTTTAATTTGTGCATAATTGTTTTCGTGTGTGTGTGTATATAGATATTTCTTGTTATTTTTTCCTCATATTTTTATAGGTCGAATTTGAAATATTCTTCTCTGAGAGAGAGAGAGAGCTTCCATTTTTTTAATTAGGGTTGCGAAAAAAAAGATTTGTCAATTGTAAAAGAAATTTGAATTATTTGTTCTGAGTCGCATTTAATTATTTAAATCTTAAAATTCAAATAATTATATTAACTTTTTAAGTTGGTAATTTTTAAAGAAGCCATTCATTCGATGCGATGTTTTAAAATTGTAACTTAAAATATTAAAACAATTTTTTTCTTCTGAAAAAAAAATCGCATTTTTATTTCTTAAAAAAACCGATTTGATATGAATAGCAGTTGATTCGTAACCCTGATTTGAGTTTTCTATTTTGTATGGAAGTTGAATGTATTTTTTATATCTATATTCATTACAATTAAGTTTAATTTTTAACTACATTTCAAAATTTAACATCACTATAACTCTGCAGGTTATTGTGCGTTTTGAATAGAATTAAGAAATATTTTCAAAAGTGTTTTACAAACTAGAAGAGTAAATGAATCACCCCACAGACAGTGCGATACACTATGTGATGTGTGTCGGTTATGTTCACAAACACTTCATTTAAAAAAGAATTAAGTTTCAGTGTTAAGTTTTTCGTATCCTGTCCGCCTTTCAATTCTGTCCATCTGTTGGCTGATTTTCTCTTTCTATACACCAGTGTTTTTGAAACTTTTCTCAGTGATGGACCACTAGGTAAGTGGCCGATGCGCTTACGGACCGCTCACCTTAAAAAGGCCTATTGGCCATGTACTATCGCATGTAGCTTGAGTCAGTGGCCCAGAAATGGTGCACAATTTGTGCACCTCATATTACAGCACAATTGGCTGCTATAATTATATATATATATTATGCCAGGTCTGTCCTTTTCATGTGAGTAACGTTTTAACCCTTGAACCACGTCGGAATTTATATAAATTTAAATGAATAAATGAACCGTTTTTTTTTTCTCAAGGTCAACTATATGTTGCACCCTTCCCATCCAAGAACCCCATGATATTAAATTGGAGAGGGGAAAAGGTTGGAAAGTGTAGAGGGGGAGAGAGAAAAGTGGGAGGGGGTGACGGAAATTGAAATGAAAGGAGTAAAAAAAAAGGAAAAAACGACACGCATGCGCACACCAGAGAAAATGAAACGCTCATTTTCTCTTTCAAATATAAAAAAGGGGAGGGGATAATAGTAGCAAAATTAAACTAGAATTTTTTTTGCTCCGCCCTTTTATGAATTGGGTTGTTGGGTTTGTTACTTGGTCTGACGGCATAAAAGGGCGGAGAAAAAGAAATTCTAATGCTGGGCACAATTGCCTGTGAATTTGGCTCCCGTCATTTATGACGGGTTACCCCACTAGTAGAAAAATAATAGTAGACTAATTTGCGTTTTTTTTTTGTAACTTCTTCCGTTGTGACAGTTGGAGTTCAAAAGAAAAAAAATTCTATGATCCCGTTTGCGGACCTCCTGGCACACCGCCGCACAGCTGCATGCAACGTCGCATGATAATGTATGCAACTGTCGAGATAAAGTCGTGAGACTTTGTATCTATACGTTATCACGCGCCCCTGAATCAAACATTCAAATGACGTCATACTTGATATTGTAATTATATAACCTTTATTTGATAGCTAAACATGGTGTGTGTAAAGTGGAGATTTCGATATCTCGCATTGCGTCCACACCACGAATTTGGAACATTGTTTGTAGACAGTTAAGCGACTGTATCTAAAGCCTCGTTTTCACGGCAATAGTTTTTTCGTGTCGTGAAAGTTGCGATAGTTCACTCTCACGATACCAACTGTCTAAATGTCTTGAAGTAACGTGATAGTTCTGTCATGACAGTGCGACGTCTACTTCACAGATATGTTTGAGTTAACAACAATGTTGCCTCTCCCTACAGAAGCCAAATTTCCCTACAAGTGGTCACTAAACAACCATTATAGTTACTATTACTGTCGCAATAGTACTATCAACTATCTAGTCAAACGAGATAGTGTGATAGTGCTATCGCTACAGTTCGATAATGACTATCGTGTGGTCTGCACTAGGATAGTTCTCGCGATATTTGCTGTCATGACGGCAACTATCGCGAGAACGATCATCGTGAAAACGAGGCTTGAATATGCTCTAAAGTGTGCACTGTGCACCTTTAAAATGGTTATCTGAGAAACGACAATTGAAACGGAGACATTCAGCACCCTCCTTCGATTATCTGTTCAGATTTTAAAACTGCCATTGCAATAAATGCTTATTTTTAAGGATATTAACATGAACTGTCCTTCACGTCAATTATTTACTATTCTAGTTACTAAAACACTTTTTATACCGTTTACCATACTATAAGGGATATTGAATATAGCTTGTTGTTAATGTGATATTCAACACCGTGTTTGAGTTAGTAGTTTTTCCAGGCTACTAATTTCATTACGTTATTGATATTAGGTTCATTTTTACTTTTATTACAGCATCGTTATTTTCGAATTCATCAAAATAAACCTTTTACAGTGGCTTGATGTTTAGAACAATGAGAATGTACACTTACAAGCATAGCTTAATTCGGTATATTCAATTAATTCACCTAGGAAGGTGAATGATGCATTTAGACAGCAAACAGTACTGAGTAATGATACTTAATACCGAATTAACTGTCAATCTGAACACTACATGTAAGAGATTTCCTTCTTAAAAGGCGAATAACCGGTGTTTTATTACATTTTAAATGCATATTTTAAGCAAAATAATCCGTAATTGAAAACAATTGTCAGGTGAATTGTTATCAATTAAGAATTATTTTTTGTTGATTTTCTGAAGTAAAGATTTGATGCATTGAAGCTTATGATTTGCAGAACAGTGAAATGGGAGCATCATTTTTTAGTGGTATTTTATTTCCAGTTTGAAATGAAGTGGAATTACAAGTAAAAACGTTAATCACTTGTCATTTGTGTGACCATTTTAAACAAATTACATCTGTGGACATGAATACAAGTTGCACTTTTTAAATTCTAGTTGGTATTGAGAGAAATTGGGAGTTCAACCCTCTGAAACACAAGCTCTCACGCTGATTTGAGGATTACGGGTGTTAGCTGAGCTTCAATCAGGATTGTTGAAAATTACAAGTAGCTGTACTTTTTAAAAAAAAAGGCGATATTAAGCCAGGGTCAAACTACTCGACAAATTGTTCTTCTGTGCAGCACTGCACATCATCAGTGACTATAGCAATACATATCTGGTATCTCAGAACAGTATCTTTTGTTTATGAACGTATATCTTGAACACAGTTAATAAGTTCCTACTTCAAACGAATTTTTATGAATCTTTTCAGTTGAATGCATTAAAAGTTCTAGTAGAACCAACACATGTTTTTTATGTATAGAAACTTTTAATGTTCTAAAACTATTTTCATAACAATATTTTTAAAAAATAAATCATTTCTGTTTATAACTTATTTGTCACTTAAACACGGGTGCTTATTATACGAAACTACAAAGTGTCGATGTATGTTCTTCTACCCAAGCTCAATCACTCTCCATGTAAAACGTATATAAAAATACATGATTCTGTTTTATAAAATTTATAATGCGACGTTTAAGTCCAATAAGTACCTTACCTTCCCAAAAATGTGTTTTTTGGAGTTGTGACACTCTTTTTGCCGAGGTGCGATATGTTAGGAGTGGAGCCTGCATAGGAGGATGCACATCGACACTTAGCGAGATATTTGGTGCTGTGTAACAGGCCTTGAGGATGCAAAAACCATGAAAGTTGAGTTTTTTTCCAACATGCTATTAGTTATTTCTGAGATACAAACAAGTTCATGAACAATGGTTGCAGCAATCAACCTAAAAATGTTGATTTCAAGCCAAACTGCTATGCTATTCGATTGTTTTGAGAAGAAACCTTGTGTGCCTCTTATTCGTATTGCTAATTTAGTGAAAGATGCGAATCAAAAATTGGCAAAAAAAAAAATAATAAATGGCCATGGTGATTGGAGTGCAGGTCATTTCCTAATCAGGCAACACACTTTAAATTGTTGGGTAATGTGAACATTTTTAGGTTGTCACCACAAGTTGTGCAGCATCGTAATAACAGTTTTTCGAGTAGTATGCCCCCGGCTTTAGTTCACTGTCATCCTGTACTATGCTTTTTGTTTGATGTTGTGCCATGTAAACAGGAAGTTTCTTCTTGTGTGACTGTTTGTATGATTCCTGTGTGTGTGTTTCTGTGTTTAAACTTATCTACTGAATTGACGATTAAGAGTAAATAGCAAGGTAGCTTTGACATATGGGACGAGGCCAGTGATTGATACAACCCAGACTTATGATGAAAGTGAAATGAAAACTTTCAGTGAAAAACAAAATCTGATGTATTGTCAAAAATGTATATGAAACATTTACTTTAATGCTGGGTTTATAGTCGGCTTCCTGATTTAAAAGTATACAAGTCAAAATTATGTAGCAAGTTTTAATTGTGTAATTTATGGGCCGCACTTCTTAACGTTATGTTTTTTGATACACAAGTACACAAAACTGTCAAACACGTCTTATTAGAAGCCCAAAAATTACACTGGTCTGAAGGTGGGTCCAGACTAGGTGGGTCCAGACTACTCGTGCTCGGTGTCGGTGAGGTTGTTCTTTGACAAGCTTGAGTAATGTACTGTAGATGTACTCGCAAAAAGTGATACATGTAGCACGAGTAACGCAGGCCAGGGCTTATCCGGCTCCGCCTGGTCTCGGTAAATCAAAGAGGTGTTCGTCAAGACTTGCAAGTCATTCGTTGGGAACGAGCACAGTTTAGTTGGCTTGTTGTACTCGTGGCGTCAGGATGGAATGGACAAATGATTTGACGCAAGGAGTGCATTATAATAAAACTTTCACTGGTAAAAGCCTCTCGACTAACTGAACTCTCAACCCTCAGTTGACAAGAGCACGAACGAGACCGGCAAGTCAACAAGGGAACAAGCCTGAGCACGAGTAGTCTGGATGCACCTTAACAGGCAGGCCTACAAATACATAAAATTTGAGTGTATGTCTAGGAGG
Source organism: Brachycybe producta (assembly GCA_036925085.1). Classification (NCBI taxonomy): domain Eukaryota; kingdom Metazoa; phylum Arthropoda; class Diplopoda; order Playtdesmida; family Andrognathidae; genus Brachycybe; species Brachycybe producta. The sequence goes on from JAUPFP010000002.1 coordinate 4,783,553, forward strand.
GGATATATACTTCATCGCGAAATACCGACTGTAAAATGTGACATTAAAATTTATTTGGTTTGTTCGTTTATTTATTATTATTCTTATTTCTAACACACTTTAAATTTTTGATTTTATTGAGGTTTTGGAAATGAAATTAAGTAAAATTCAAAGTTTGTTAGAAACTAATAATCGTATTTGATGATGCTGTAAGTGATTTTTTTTTTAACTATTGATATCTTTAGAATGAAACCTTCATCAAAATTTGAAGTTATTTTTTTGTGAATTATTATTATCAAATAAATGACGTACATTTTTTGTTTTTCAAACTGCAGTAGAAAACGTTTATTTTAAAAGATATCATTATGGAAAAAATTTTAACATTATCATTTTAAAGTTGTGTGTACTGGTTGCTGTTGCTGTAATCCCTCTGCCATAGGCCTTTATGGCTGCTTGCAGAGTAATTTTTCAAATTCAAATTCAAATCCGGTAATCGTAATGACTACTACTGAAAGTTGAAACATAGTACAAATAATAGATCCTTCATCAATCAATCATTGCCATATTAATTTATTTTCTGATTGTAAAATTCCAAATAATTCTTATGTCTAGTCTTATTATTGTGAACTTGTTTATGTCTTTGTTATTAATTCTCAACGCGTATAAGACCACTGTTTACAGAATGAGCACAAAGAACTTTACATTTTCAAAATTTATATACTTGTATATAGAAATTTACAACTGATTCAATCAAAGGTTAAATTGCATACGAATCGAAATTACTAATGTACAGAAGGTTTAAGTGAGCCTGAATTGATTCTTGACTTAAATTTGATTGATTAAGCTGTAAATCTTTTGTGCTCATTGTGTATTATTGCCACTCGTAGTTTTTTAAAACCTCATCTTATTAATCAAGGATCTGCATCAAAATAGTTGCAAGTTTGTGTAAATACTGTATTGAATAATGATTTTTGTTTTATTGTTTTAGCTTTTCATCTTGCATTTTTATGTACCATATTAACAGTAAAGTCTTTTTGATACCATTCTACAATTTTTATGACTTATTACTTTGAAGTACAGTCAGTCCTCAACTTTCGTTCCCGAAGGTTTCTGCCTAAGTCGAAAAAAACTGTGTAAGTTGAATCTCATTCAGTCCTACGTGTTTTATTGCCTGTACAGAGCCAAATGTTACATGGTGCTCCAGTTGTAAGGAGAAGTACCGCAACTGCGTAAGTCGAATCTGTGTTAAGTCGAGGATTTATTGTAGTTTTAAATGGATTTTTTTTTCTTTCAAAAATTTAGGATTGTCCATGGTTCACTCCGAATGATTCTAGACTAAAGAATTGTCAAAATGATCTTGCTGTGGATGAGTTATAATTTTGAAGAAACCCGAGAAAAGAATGGCTCATCATGAGGTATGAATGCAAGTTACTGCTGCTTATGTGCCTTAATAGCTCTTGTTTGCTAGTCTAGCTCGAGAACGTTTTGTTTAAAAAAATATAGTGATGCTGATCATTTTGGCTAGTCCAACCATAATGTTTAGTTGACATCGAATTAATGTCGTCCATTTTTGTTTCATTGATACGAATGTTTATTTTTCATACATATGGTAGTAGAATACAAACATCCCCCATAATTCACACAAATATTTGTCTATTTTGTTTCTGTTTTCTCATAAACCTTATAAGGATGTACGCTCGTACGTATGAATTTTTCATGAATGCTGTTTATTAAGTTTGTTCTGATCGATTTCAATACATTATTTATGAGGATAAGTCTTAAATTAGAAACTGTGTCGATTTCGGGCTGTGTACAGGCGGATTTGCTTGTGAGCTGAAGATTTAATAAGCTGAAGGTGAAGATATTATGAGCTGAATGAGAAATGTAAGCCACAATGTTAGCTTATGCTTGACATCTTCCAGAGGCTGAAGGAAATATTCTTCAGCTGAAGCAACGAGTTGGAAGTTAGGTGACAGGGTGATAGTCAGCTACTGCATCTTCAGCCATAACATTTCATATTCAGCTCACTAGTATTTCCACCTTTTAAGGCGGATTTTTTGGCCCGCTGAAGATAAACATTTTGTAGCTGAAGATGATATGTAGTGCCAACTATAATGTAGCCACCTGTGGCCACCATGACACTTTTCATTTTCAACTACAAAATGTTTATCTTCAGTGCACCACAAAATCCACCGTAAAGTGGATGTAACTCAACAAATTCCAGCTACTGAATTGCGGTTTTCGGTAGTTGTTAATTAATTGTGTAATGGGACAATTGTAGTGAGGCTAAAAATATAACGTTTTAAGTTCGTTTTTCATTGTTTTTAAGCAACCACCTTCCGTCTTTTGATTACAAAACGGAGTTGAAGGCATTCATTTTAGGCTTATCCTCTTACGTTTAAATTATTATTCATAATTTAGCACATTTAATTTTAAATCACATTACGGTCTTAACAGTCAGTAACAAGATATTTCCAGTTGCACGTGTTGACGCTAATATCGAAAAATAGTCCAGACTGACATTGCTTTTCGTGTACTATGTAAGTTGAGCCAATGGGCTGGCATTTAAAGAATTTTGTGCAATCTGTCGGATGACGAACTAAGCTTGTTTCTGAACATTGTTCTATTGCGTATGCCTCTGCGGTACTGTCAGTGTAGGGTGGCTGTTGCTTTGCAGTTGTTGCTTGTGGTACCGGAATTTTTGGTTCGGGTTCAGGCTCTGGAAGGATTTTAGGTGCTGGTTCAGGTTCAGGCAGGATTTTAGGTGCCGGTTTGGGTTTAGGAGCAGGTTGTGGTTTGAGGTCTGGTTCGGGGTCGGGTTTAGGTGGTTGTGGAATAGGAGAGCCATTGAAAAATGTATTGATCACTTTAAGTAATGGGTACTTTTTTCCACAAATTCCTCGAAAATCATCTGTTTCCATAGACCAAATCATTCCTCCTCCAAGTCCCAACGATTTAGCAAATTTACACTAGAATAAATGAATTAAAAATAGTAAATATTGTAAATGAAACTCGATCAGTTTTGTCTATTAATTCTGGCACTTTTTTATGGAACCGGAAATATGATGATGTAAATAAGTAGGGATGGGACATTTGAATCCCACTAATTTTGAAAAAATATTCGAGTTTCGACAACTCGAATCTACGCGCTTTTTTCGTCTTTCGAATCTTTGGAATCCTAACCATAAAGAAACTGTTAAAAGTTTTGGTAAAATTAGTTTTAACTCCACTGACGTCCAATAGAAGCGTTCACTAACAACAAAAAAGTGGTACCTGGATCACCAATATCGCTCAGGGTGCCACTGTTTTTTTATTATTATTTTAATATTTTATTTATTTTATTTGTATTTTCTTAATGAATAATATAGGATTCTTATATGAAGGATTCAAGACATTCAAGATTCGCGAGATTCGAGAACCTTTTAGGATTCGAGAAAATTTAGAGATTCGTCCTACCTGCATAAATGAGTTATTAGGAACTAGAATAGTAAATGAATCGGTTGAAATATTTTAATCTTTAAAAATAAGGCATCGACTGAATTAATAGCTTATTTTAAAATTTATCATTTAAAACATTTAAGTTTTATTTATGATTTTGAATGTATGGGTTTACGAAAAAAAATCTGATCGCACGAATCCAACGAATCTTTTTTTTTATATATATAATAATTAGGGCTCGGATTTTGATGCAATATCAACCGGAATGTTTCTCAATTTTTGGCCCAAGTGCCAATTGTGAAGTAATCATCATCATCATCGTCATCATTATCATTAGAGCCACTGCAATTATGCTTTTTCTTATCAGAAAAGGCTGGTTAGAAAGGCTAGATGTCTGTTTACTGTCAGTTGTCAACTAGAATTCTAGCCTCTTATTATTTTTTTAATTAGAAAAAACAATCTTTTTTATCTAAACGAGATTTTTACTTCACAATTGGCACTTGGGCCACATATTGAGAAACATTCTGGTCGATATTGCATCAAAATCCGAGCCCTAATAATAGTTTTTTTTAATAATTTTTTGCAATGTTGCATACAGACCTTTTCTTCGATGCTGTTTTCATCATCGTATCCAACCCATTGATCACCAGAATACATGTAGGGTGCTTTGTAATATGTGTCCTGTACCACAGTCCATTTAGTAGTCATCTGTGTTTCACATATCTTAAGAGAGAGAAACAAAAATTCATTATTTTTTTCTATATATTTTTTTTTTCGTCATTTAAAAATGATGGAAATTATTACTTCGTTGTAGCCTAATGTTCCTCCTTCTTGTGTGTATGGACCCTGTCGACCAGGTCCAGAAATAGGAGCGTAGAAATCATTACTTTCAGTGTTGGTCAGTGTGAAAGAGTGACCATACAGTCCCAATCCAATATTTAATTTACTAGGTGTAGCGCCTTGTTGAATAAAATGATGTATTGAAGCATTCTATGCAAAAAGGGCATTGCAGGCATTAGGAAAAAAAAATTTGGTCACAGGGTTTTATGGGTCAACATAATCATTCATTGATTATTATTCCGCGTTTATATAAGCTTAAGAGCCTAGGCCCTAGCCACTCCAGTGTGCGCGTGCTGCATGACTCCATAGACACAATGTTAAGCGAAATTTGATGTTTAAACAAAACATGTTCTTGATTAATGGTGCGTTTCTAATCTTTTTGGAACTTCTAGGGCCTGTTGAGTGCTCCTGATATATTTTTTGAGCTTTTAGAGCATTTAAATATTTTTCGACTTTTGGCCGTTTTTTGAAAAAAAAAAAAAACCCAAGGCCTTGGTTTTTGACCCATTTTTTCGAATTTTAAAAATTCTTGAATCCTTGTGCTTTTCTAGGTTATTTATTGACTTCTAGGGACAGTTGAGTGTTCCTGAGGCATTTTAGAGCTTTTAGAAATTTTTGAGAAGTCAGGGCGGGGCCGGATGCGGCCTGCGGGGCATACGTTGCACATGTGTGATTTAAAATAAAACCCATTTGAATATTGCAACCAAGCGACTTTAATACCTGATCATTAAAAGCTCAGTTTTTAGAATCGTGACCATGCTTTTGGACACATGGAATTTCACTTAACATTAAGTCCGCAAATGGAATGAATTTTCTAACGATTTTTGTTAAACTTACGACATTCATAAGACGGTTGTAGGGACTTTCTTCGGGTCTTGCGTAAAGTGGCGCATTGTGGCCAGCCGTAGACTCCCAGCTTCCGTGGAAATCGTAAGTCATGATATTTATGAAGTCAAGATATCTAGCATGAGAAAATTAAATTAAATGTTATGAGAACATGTCGTTAGAAAGTGTTAGAGCTTGCGTTTAACTATAGTTACCGTGACAATGCAGGCACATCATATGCTGCATCCACTGTGTATTGTCCTGCAGCAACTGCTGCAGATAAAAGCAGCCCGTGTTTGTCAAACTCTTCTCTAACTTCCTAGAAGTGTAAAAAAAAAGACAATATATGAATGATTTCACTGCTGTAGAAGTTTCTTCTACATTTCAGCTTTCTTTTTGGTTTAAGGTGGCTGAATAGATATTTATTTTGTTTTTGTCCCTTTGCATTTTGGATCCACTGCAGTTTCTATATGTTTTATAAGTATACAGTCTCCCCCTTTTGTGAAGATTCATATTTTTCAAGCAATCGTTTTTCAGGAGAAACATAACGGAAAAATTCAAAGTGTTTTAGAATCTAGAGTAGTTGGTGATGATGCTAAAAGTTTTTTCATGATGATATCATTAAAAATATATTTTTATGACAGTTTGAAAAAGGTGAAAATAGTTTTTTTCATTAAAAATCAATGGGAAAACGAAAAAAACGGATGATTTTCAAACTGAACTATAAAATGCTTATTTTTTAAGATATTGCCACGAAAAAACTTTTAACATAATCTTTTACCATTCTAGTTTGGAAAACAATTTAAATTTTTTCGGAATGTTGTTACTACAAAACGTTTGCGTGACGTTTTTGCGTCACTGCATTGTCGCCATCCAGGGCAAAAGCAAAAGAAATATCTCTTCAGCCACCTTAACGGTTCACAAGTTTGAGTTTATAGAAGAGGGGAGAAAGTGTAGGGGAGAAAATGTAATTCTGTGTGGCAGCACAGAAAATAGTTAACTCAATTTCAGCTTTTTTTTCTGCCTACATTCTGCCAAATAAATAGAATATATAATTATTTAAATTAGATAAATTCTATTTTCAGTTTGCTTTTTTTCTGCATGTGAAAAAATTCTAAATTTTTGATTTTTAAAAATGTGATTTAACCAAAATTAATTTTTCTCACCGAAATGAGTGACACGTAATTTTGTCTATCAATTGGAGAGCCTCCTCTTTGAGTTGGATACTCCCAATCAATGTCGAATCCATTAAAACCGTAGTTTAAAATAAATTCAGTGGCTGATTGAATGAAAATCTTTCGTGTTTCTCTGCTCGATGCCATCTTTGAATATTTCACGGAACCCTCGTTCCATCCTCCAATTGCGATCATGGTTTTTAACTCGGGGTTGATGTTACGAAGATTATTGAACCGTTTGATGGCACCTGAAAAAATTGATGTTTTTTTATGTTATTTTATTTTCAAAAGACAAATTATGCAGCCATTACAAAATATGCAAGTCAAGGAAAATAGTTGAACATGTGGTTTCAAGGTGCCCAAGTTTCTTGTGGACATAAATTACCTCTCCCCCAGTTTTCCTCGAGATCGTTGTATGGATCTAGTAATTTCACTTTATTTGTTGCTTCATCTAAGCCAATGAATCCATAAATTAGATGGGTGCACAGATATGGGTCCAGGTGCTCCGCGTTGCATTGTCCGTTGCCTGGTCGGTATGTGGCCCAACTGCCATAGTAGCAAACAACTCGTTCTTCGAGAAAATGGAAGAAAAGTAAATACTTGGTATCAATCATACATGGAATAGTGTAAAAGTGAAAATAGTCAAGGTCCTTGCACACATGACCGGCGGGCAAGAGGTCGGTGAAGTTGATGGCCGATACCTGGTTGTAGAGTTGCACCGTTAAATTCAATGCGTCTGTTCACCCGGTGACACGGTCCGCTCTCAATCGGATCGCAGAATAGAGAAAGGCGAGGAGTTGGAATAATTATTAACAAATCGAACCCAATTAATACACCACGGTCCGATAAAGTGTATTCTAGACGACCGAGCCGAGGCAGCAGGACCGAAACGCGGACGTCTCCCGGACAATTGTATGTGGGCCAGAGCGCAGCCGGCTTTCCGGCACTGTCTCGGCTCTGTCATGTGTGCAAGGACCCTAATAGTAAAACTAGAATGGTAACTGAATCACTTAATAGTGTTTAGGTGTTGAATCTTTTGATATATTTCAAAATAAACTTTTCATGAACTAAAATTAAAAATTATCTTCTGCTATAATAAGCATTGGTCTCATTAAAAATAAGTCAATTTTTTCTTCAAACTTAACATAAGTTTATTTTGAAATATGTCAACATGAAAATATTAACTGATTCAGCTAATTACCCTTTCTCGTTTATGATCAACTTTAATATTGCGTATGAATGACAGATTAATAAGAGTCCAAAGTTTGTTAGAAACTAGAATGGCAATTTGTTTGGTTAAAAGTTTTTATAATAATAATTTTTTTTTTAAAATAAACTTGTTATCGCAATTTAAAACATGAAGAAATTTTAAGAGTTTTTTTTTGTAATCGTCGTTACTGTGTAAAATTTTCTTTTTAAATTATCATAAAAAGTTTATTATTAAAGATGTCGCCTTTACACTTATTTTTGAAAATAAACGATGATATTTTTTTTATAGATTTTTCAGTCACAATGGTCAATAAAAGCCAGAAACACAAGTTCAACTGTTTAATCATCAGGGAAAAGTAGCATTACATCTTACAATTAAGCAAAAAGAAGTGAAAACTAATTATATCTTTGTGTTTTTCTTTTGACTTAGTTGTGACCATTTTTGCTCTTTTGCTTATTGGTTGTCACTTTTTGCTGCTCAATTGTAAGATGTAATGCTACTTTTCCCTGATGATTAAACAGTTGAACGTGTGTTCCTGGCTTTTATGGACCATTGTGACTGAAATAATTATAAAAAATATCATCGTTGTATCTACTGGTCAAATTTAATTATATAATAATTTCTTTGAAAATGTCTATTTTAAGTTTTTTATGTTAAAATAGGGCTTGTGTTTTAATCTATTTTAAAGATTTATCATTAAAATAACTTTGCATCACTTTTTTATATTTTTTCTAACAAATCTTCCATTTTTTTCTTCAGTTTTTTTATAAATCATATGCACGAAAGTGAATTTTAAAATCAAAGTTGTGAAAATTAAAAATTGAAACCTTTTTTTAAAAGGCTACTAAACATTTATTTTCAAAGATTTTTTCTTGAAAATAATTTTGTCATAATATTCATTTACGGGGGTACTCTTCTAGTTTCTAATTTCTTCGTAGTCATTTTTTTTTCTTAGTCTTAAAACAACGTTTCTTATTTCTAATTTATACTTACCAGCAGTTACAATTTTAAATGTGATTAAAAGGCAAAAACTGAATATCACAAGACAGAACTTCATTTTTTTTGGTGGTTGTTTCCTATTGATGGAATTTTTTTTTTATAAAATATAAATTAATGTGAATATATTAAATGTAAAGTGCTTAAGCCCAAGAAATTCAACTTTTTAAACCTTCTTAACAAGAGTTCTAACATATAAAACCCAATGACACTGTATTTACTATGTTGTAACACTGTTTGGAGAGTTTAAGTACCAAGTTGTACCACTTGTTGAATTCGAGCCTAAAACTATTACCTGTTGTGTGTGTGCGCTTATGATCTAAATTAAACTATACATATCTAACTTGACTAACTGTTTATATTTATACCTCGAGCTGTTTTTTTCTCAAACATCAGATTCAAATCTTAATCCCATATTAATCCTTTCAAATAAGTTTACTTTGGAATGTCGGCAGATTCTGACCAAATTTATGACTAAAAATTCAAAAGTATTACGAGCGAACGTGTGAGATTAGCAAAAAAAAAAGTTATAAGAATTTTATGCCGTCAAATTCTCTGTGACTAACAAAGGGATAATTTTATTATTTATATTTTATTTATTTTTCTTAAAAAACATTCAAAGCCCTGATAATCTTTTTTGTCAGTTTATGATGACAAAAGCTTAGAGAATTTTGTCATCAGATGATACAATTTGTTTGTTTTTTATTTCAACTGTGAACTCTTTTATGTTTTGCTCATTGTTAATATTTGTTTTTTGTTTTGTTTTTTCATAGAAACACTTTATGGGTAGTTTTTTTTTGTTATCTTTGGAATAGCGGGTCTTCGAAGTGGGGTGCTCGAGATCCGTAATTAATTGATTTTTATTCATTTGTTTTACTCGATTTTATTAAACTTCCTAATATGTTTTTTTTAGTTTGTCCACCCACTGCCACCTTCTGAAATATTTGAAAAATAATTCACACTGCAAGGGATTGAACCCATGACCAACATTACCATGGGCTAAGACACTAACCAATACACCAACAAGACAAGAGGGGATTACATCTTTTTTCTTACTTTTTAGACCTTTTTTTATAAAAGCAAGTATCACAAAAAAAAACATGTTTTTTGTTTAATTTTCTTGTTTTATAATTAATTCTTGAAAACCATTTTATTTTATAATTGTACGAGTAATATACAAAAAAAACCAGCAAAATAATACAGATGCAGTGAATATTCCATAGACTTCTATGTTAAAGTCTCGTCTGTACTAGAGCACAGAATAAGGAGATATATCTTCTTATTCTGTGACTAGAGAGAGAGAGAGAGTACTGAACAGGAAAACTGGCTGTCAATTAACTGGTTATAGGCAATCTGCAAAACCATCAAACTTCTTGTGAATCTGCAAAATTCAACACCTAAAATGTACTGAATTTTGAAGATTCACTAGCAGGTTAGTAGTTTTGCAGATTGCCTAGGCAATTTGTTGTGTGGTTCGCCGTTGAAAAGGGCGCAGCATGTGACGGCAGACTACATAACCAACCAATTAGAAGTTGCGTTCGTCATAAAAAAGGGCGGAGCCAACTTCTGCTCGTCCCGATTTCTAATTGCCTGTGTTTGTAAATGAGCAGAGAGGGGGCTCTTGTCTACGTCACAGGACCAACGTGATCAGTGAAACAAGGACTCTCTGTGAGTGAGCAATCGATTTTTCGCTATTCTCTGGTGCCGGCTCCCACCGTCTCTTTGGTAATTTCTTTCTCTTTTGTTGTGGTTTGTTTTTCGGACGAGAAAATGAGTGAAAAGAGGAAGATAACTCAGGAAACTTTTGACGCGGCCGTCAAAGAAAACATTGATGAATTCGAGATGAATCCAACTGAGGCTTTGACCGATGCAATTTCGCAATTTAACGCTCTCGTAAGTATTAAAAACGCATAGAAACAGATTTAAGCGCGGCAACACTGTCTCCTTAGGTGAGTCACCTTATTCGTTTTATGTAACACAGTGTTGCCAGCTACTCCTAATCTAGTTAACAAGTGTCAAATTTCATTCTTGGTTTAGATACATAGAAACGCACGGAAAAATACAAAAAAAACAGTTGTGGAAACGTAAATATACGTTTTCTAAACACTGAAACATGTGCAGATGTATTTAAACCGAATAAAACAGAGGAAAAAAAAAATCATCATTAGGCAATCTCATCGTTATTTAGAGACGTGGACAGATTTGCAGTTAAAAAGTTGCTCAAATGGCTCTGGCAACCAAACGGCAATTTAAATTATGTAACGTGATGGAATTGCCTAAATATCCGAAGACTCAACTTTAAAAAGACGACGCTTAGCATACTGTATTTTTAATTTTTTGTCTTTAAAAAGTTAATTTTGAAAGATATCAAACATGAAAATATATTTTAAGAAGAAGTTTAAGAACCTCGAGGAATTTCTTCTATAGAAGAAATACTTCGAGGTTCTTCAACCACTTTTTTTTACATAAATGGGCCAATACATTACAAGTGGAGACAAACTGAGACAAAATGAAAACTCTTCACGTTCTCCTCTTGCATTTTATTCATTTATATATTTCCTTTTATTTTATCTTGCTCAAAGTTAAAATAAACAATGTTCAAACTGTACCATCTGTAAGCAATGAATTATTATTAACTTTTTTTTTTAAAAGAAAAATGAAATTGCTCAATGTTTTCAACTTCTAGTTTCTACTTTTTCTTAAATTTGCTCGTCGGAAAGACAGAATAATCAGATTACGAAAAGCAGGCGTTCATAAACCATCTTAAAGGTAAAGACTGCAGAAGAAAAGACTAGAAATACCGGAACAAACTCGTAAACAAATCGTTACAATCACAATTACAATTAGTACTCTGCTAGCAGCCAAATAGGCCTATGGCAGAGGGAGTTTTCGGGCTTTCTAAATGCAGTTCTGTCCCCCCACACACTTTTCCAAATTTTGCCTGACTGACAGCAGTTTGTCGTTAATTCGCCTCTAATTTTCTTTTCTTAAATAATAAACAAATGCAGGGCGTTGATCTCAGCAACGTTGTAACGTCGATTCCGGACGGTTCGAGCAAAGAAACACCATCGGCGAAGGCTAAAAAGATTATAACGGAATTAAAAACGGCGTTAGAATCATCTTCCGAAGAAGCCATTTTGGAATCTCTCACGAAGATAAAATCCGAATGCGATATAAGTTTGGCCGATCGTTGTTTACTGGGAAGTGTTGGGACGTCGGAAGTTCTATTTGATGTCTCCAAGCGGCACGAGTCAGCGCATTCGAAGGTGTTTCTCGAGTCTCTTCGATGTCTTTCGGCGCTCACGGACGGACAACCGGACGTGCTGAAACCGGAAGACATTTCTTTCCTCGTGAAACTTCTACGAGACGAAACGGATTCGTTGTTTTTGGCCGCCATTTTACGTGGGATACGAAACGGGTGCAAGAAGCACGAAGCGAACAGACTTAAGTTTGTCGACCATGGACTCGTGCCGTTGCTTCTTGAAGCGGTAACAAAATTTCGTGACTCGCTCGAAATCGTTCGTTTGGCCGTCAAGACGTTGAAATCGCTCACTTTGGACGACGACGTTCGTGTCGAGTACGGCCGAGCTCACGAACATGCGAAAATGATAGTTAAAGATCATTCCGGCATTGGGATCCTCGTTGAAACTGCGACAGGTGATTTGATTTCTACAATTTAAATCATTAACATTAATTTTTTTTGAACTTACGCTTAATTGAATTTGATTGATATTTGTTTAGATCACTTTGCCAATTTGTAGGATTGGAAAAAATCATGTTTTTTTTTTGGAAAATATGATATTTAGATCTATATCCTATTTAATATTCTAACCTGAGTTTCACCCTTTACTCCATCTGTTTGCAATTCTTATGTCTTTAATTAGATCTCGGATGGCCAACCTTATTTTTTTGGGTCGTAAATATCACCCACTGAAGTTCAAACGGCCCATTTTCAGGAATGTACTGGCCTAGGCGGCAAATGCCTCCTGCGCCGGTTTTATTTTTCCGAAAAAAAACTTTTTGAAACGCCAATGATTGTGTGAAGTTCAGATATTTTTATATTATGTATATTTAATAAACTAAAACCAACTAAAACGTTCTATAAAAAAGTAAAAATTTTCAAAAAATGTCTTCTAAATGCCCTGAAAAACACTGAAATGAACTCGGGAGGGCCCAAGTTAACAGACTTCCGAGGCCCATAAAAGCCCATAAATTCAAAAAAGTAAAATTTACTCTCGTACATACATTTGCGAGACCCAAGATATATATTGTGAACAGAAACTGAGACACCCGAGTCGTCAAAGTAAACTCGTTGCCTCGTGAAAGGAATTTTTGTGTAAATGGCGGCGGCCCACAAATATTTGCCCATATATTTGCCTCAATGCCCATTGGTTGGCCACTCGGAAATTAGATTTTATTAGCTCACAAAAGAGCAAATTATGTGAAAATATTTCGCTTCTTATTGACAATCACTTGATTTTTGAAATTTGATGAATATGATTGTTAAATTTTTAGTTTTTGTTCCCCAGTGTTTTTCAGATAGGCCTATAGAGCAGTGGTGGCCAAACCGTCGATCGCGAGCTACTGGTAGCTCGCGGGGAAATTTTAGGTAGATCGCCGTCGCGGTCACGCTTGGGTTGGCGAGAGTGAGGTTATGTGAACTTATGTCTGTCATGTTTTTCACACGTACATCGTAGTGAGGAGGTTGTCATTATTATTTTCGTGCGTATATCAGACTTTTAATTTATTTGTTAATGTGAATAGTTTGGTAGCTCACAGTAAGATTTAGGAGCAGTACGGTTGCTCATTGGCTTCAAAGTTTGGCGAACACTGCTATAGAGGATCATCATTAGAAGTAAAAAAAAATACAATTATTTTGTGTAAAAATGCAATAATTACACATCGCAATTAAAAACGTGTGTTTAGAAACTAGATTTTTATTTTAAACTTTTTTGTGAGGCCGTTCGGAAAAGACGGAAATGTTTTTCGTACTTGTGATTCCACTTTAAAAGTAAAAAACAAAAATTATGGAGAATTTGAAATTGCCATAAAAAGTTCATTTTTAAAGATGACTGCATAAAATACCCTTTTAATATTGCTCTTGAGTTGCATAATAATTACGGTTCTATTTTGTTGTTCTCTTTCATTTTCATATTTCGCATCGGATACTCATAAATATTTACATTTTTCTAGCTGTTACGCCCGACGACGAAACAACTTTTGCATACGTTCTTTCGACATTGAGCGCTCTTGCAGTACGAAACGAGTTCTGTCAAGAGATCGTCGATTGCGGTGGACTTCGGCTCGTTCTCAACGCCATGTTAGAGAAAATGGAGTCTCAGGTTAGATCTCTTTCGACTTATTTCAGTATTTTTTTTGTTTGGCTAATGGGGACGGTTGTTTTGCTTGCGAAAATGTGTGCTAACTACCGACTGAGGTACTTTTTACGCTAATTTTTGAATAATTTCGGTTACTTGTTAACTTTTTAATCAAGGTTTGATATAATGATGGTCTGTATTCAGTATCAACAGGGTAACAGCAATGTGAAGAATATCGGCTACTTACGAAAGCCAGGTGTAGTCATTTCGAAAACAATCGGGGAAACAATCTCGATGCATCCAAATAGATCTTAACAAATTCGTTTGAGCATTGCTCATATAGGTGGTTTTAAGTGTTAAAGTCCTTCTCCTGTAGGAATGTTGCGCACCGTTTGTAGTAATTTCATGGTTTAGCCCATTGGAAACGTCTAAGTTTGGCGCACATTTAACCTTGCGTGCTTAACGCAAATTGCAAGATGCCATTTTTTTTTTACAAAAAATAATCGGATTTCTGATGTGTGGTTTACTAATCAAATGTATGTAGCTTCAAAGTTTGCATTTCATTCAAAGTTAGTGAATACTCGTAGAATTGAGAACGTTTACGTTTGGCAGTGATAGACGAACTAACATTGGGTGGTATATTTTCGCCCTTCACACGAATGTTACAGATGTTACGTAAGAAATGACATGCAAACTCCTTGGTAGCAAAGCACAGAACAGATATCGATGGAGAATAAATGGGAAAAATAAGGAAAGAGGGGGTATTGGAATGAAAGGGAGTACGATTGAAAACGAAAATGCGAAAGGAAAGATATATCGAGAACCCTACTCCTCGAAAGAATAGAGAGAAACAAATGAACGAGATCAACCGAAACGCAAAAAGCCATTGCAATCGAAAAAATAAAATGACTTAAAATTAAGTAACTGACTTTCTTAAGTAAAAAACAAAGGAGGAACTTAGTATGAATAAAATGGTTGAGTATTTACTCAAACGGAGAGAACTTTCTCATGTTATATGAGGATTTGCTCAAGCAGTGAGCAGTTGCCACATTTTCATATGAATAAAAAAGAGTAAGTTCTCTGTAAGTGGAGTCATTTCTCCAAATTTTGTGAGGAACACCCAGGGATGATACATTTGTTGGGAGCATTTTTGAGAACATTTTTAGTGAGAGAAAAAAAGTGTTAGTGTTACAAAGTTTGCAGAATGAATGAAGTTAGTATCGGGTTTTATAAAGGGTTTAAATAAGCAAAACGTGGAGTTGGGGTGGTTGCAAAACTAAAAAAAAATGGATAACTAACGTATCCTTTCTCTCAGAGAGAGTACTCGCTGTACATCTTTCCGTATTGCACGGGCAGGTTGGTTGTCATGGCTCGCAGGTACCCGATCTTACTCGTAGGGTCATAGGGACTTAAGTAACCTTTCAAAATTTGGTCTCGATTCATAAAACGATGTGGAAAATGTATAGCGGACAAACAGACGGATCGACAGACACTGAAAATGTATACAAAATGACCACATATCTGTTCGGTTCAAGAAACGAAAACAGTTCAAATTGCCTGCGAAGCTCTTTGAAGTGTTCAGCCGTGATCGAAAGACATCGAAAGCTCTGAGAAATTCTCAGGGTGCATTCAAACTACTCATGCGCAACTCGGGCTTGTGCCCTTGTTGACTTGTTGGGCGCGGCCTCGTGCTCTGTCAACTGAGGGTTGAGAGTTCAGTTACTGACGAGCTTTTGACTCTTGTGTGGATCCGATGAGCCGTGACGAAGTTGTGATTGTCGGTGCAAGTTTTATCATCATGCACTCATTGTTGGGAGAATCGCCACGAGTACAGTGAGTCAACTAAACTTTTCTCGTCTCCGTCCAGTGACTTGCAAGTCTTTACGAGAACCTCTTTGATGTACTGACAGCAGGCGGAGCCATACGAACCCTTGGCTCGCTTTACTAGTGCCACTTGTATTGCTGCTCGCGAGTCCGTCCACATTACTCGGACTCGTCGACGAGTCATCTCACTGACCCCTAGTACGAGCACGAGTAGTCTAAATGCACCCTAATGCATCGAACAAGCCGAAAAGAGTATTGAGACCAAAAACGGCAGGTTTTTAAATGGATGGCGTCAGAAGTTTTTAGCGAGCCTTGCCCGTATTGTCATCGAAAGTCCTAGAATGAAAGAAGTCTCGAAACAACATGTTTAAAAATTAAAAATGTGAAGCATTGAAAAGTATTTGACTAATTAGTAGAAGCTATGTAGTCTCTAGAAAGTCATTTTTCGAAGACCTTGTTTTTTTTAAAAAAAAATATGGTATCTATTTTATTGAAGAATCTCGTCCAGGCTGGACTCGGATTGTTGAAAGCAATTGCCGGCAACGATAGCGTCAAAGAAGAAATTGGAAAAACCGGAGGCATAAATATCGTTCTGAATGCGATGAATAAACACCAAGGTGACGTTCGTATCTGCCACATGGGTTGTGCTTGCTTAGCTGCTCTTGCGCTACGTTCGTCAAACAATTGCGAGGCCATCATCGAAGCCGGTGGTGCGAACGGCATCGTGACTGCCATGAAGGTGCACAAGGACAACGTTCCCGTACTCGTACGTAAAACAGGGTTCGATGCGAGGTTGGAAATGGCAATTTGTGATTTAAAAAGAGTAAAAATTCTATTTTTTTTGATCAAGTATTGTTTTTATACACTTTTAAATGGATTAAAAAAATGGGATTTTGTTGTTTTTAATCATCTGATTTAAATGAAACAACCTCGTATTGAAAGGTTTAATCCTACGAAGGCCTACACCGGACTGATCTTCAGTTTCCGTCTTTCTGTTCTGTAGAAATCAGCTTTCAGAACGATTTGTAACTTGGTAAATCGTAAGTCCACTAATGGTCAACAGTTCTTAGATCTTGGCGTGGAGCAGCTGATCAACGATGCACGCAAGAAACACAGGCAACTGGAAAGCGAAGGAAAATCAACGCTAACCATTTTGGAATGTTACGTGGAAGTTCGTGAACTTTGGACGGGTGAGAAGGGACATCTGGATAACTGACTTTTAATCTTGTGTAATTGTGGGATTAGGTTTTCGCTTTTCTGTGCTTTGGGAAGTTGGATTCTTGCTGTGGTTGTATGAATGGTGTTTTGCTTACGGTCTATTAGACACAATTTGAATAGATTTGTATTTCTTGAAACATTAATTATAGACATTCTTTCGAATATTGAAAAATAGACCGTAAAATTGAAGTTTTACCGAAAAGGAGCCTCTGCGAATCTCCTGAAAATTTTACTTTTGGTTCATATGTTTCTAAGAAATTGCAAAAGACCAATTTTGACCCAAAGACTCTGCTTTTATTTTTAAAATAAATTTAATACTTGTCTTTAAATGTCCCGAAAAGGCTCAAGAAGTGGCTAAAAGTCTCGGAAGCCGAAAAAGTTCGAGACTTTAGCGAATGCCATTGCCGTTTCTTTAACAAAGGCCTCGGAAGTTGTGAAAAGTCGCGAAAGAAGACAATAAATTCTCTAAAAACATGAAAAAGTGTCTAAAGACGTAAGTAAAAATGTACTTCGAAAATTAAGTGTTGTTACTTTCTGGTGATAAGTTAATTTATATTTTTATACTTTGATATTAAATATTGATCTGTAAATTCCACGTTTAGTAGTAGTAGTAGAGAGAGGAAAAAAAAAACATTTCAGTTCGTATGAAATACACAAAATAAGATTTTATTGTTCATTTTACATAATCTCGATATGAATCTCATCTTTCACTATTTACACTTGGATGCAGCAGATGCATAGTTAATGGCACTAGACATACATAAATTATAGTTTTTTTTTAAACAAACTTTAAATTTCTTCTATAAGTTACTTTACGAAATAAAATGTTCAATCACTTTATGAAGCTATATATACCTAGGGTGCCTTTGAGAATGCAGAGTACGAGAATTTTTGGTAGGCGTTTGAAAACGCCGGTCTATTTGTTTCGACATGACTGAAAGTGTTCTTGTTGTAGTACAAGTGAAGCAAGTAAAACCGATTATTAGAAGCAGCGAACGATTGCTATATGTGATTGAAATTATCTGCAGGAATTTTGTCTGCTTTATTGGTAATGTACTGTGATTGGCTAAACCAAACTATTCAGTCTGTAAAGAATTTATTTGAAAACGACTACTTTTATTGCATAGGAGATATAAACGTAGGTATTGACCAAAAGAGCGAGCAAGGGTGAACAAGAGCGAGTGAGCATTTTAACTCGATAATCGTCTGGTGAAGGTTAGCGAGCGAGCAAACACACGCTCGCTCGTGTTCAATAAAGATCGGATGGATGACGGTACATCGAAGAAAAGTCTTGTTCGTTGTTTGTGAAAGGAGATTATTGCATTATTGAAAAGATTGTGCAGATTTAGAGTGCTCGCTGTAAATGGTTGGATCAATTGCAAACAAGATCACATTCGCCCCGGTATGTCTGCAGTTCGAGCATTTCAAGGGGAATACGAGCAAACATCGTCGTGCACTTGAAAGTGTTTGCTCTTGCTGGCTCCTTTGATGAATGCCCACTCTAACAGGAGCAACACAAAAATGTAAATGTTGGGTTGGCCAATCACGATGCACAACCCGTAAAACAACTAACGAAAACCCAGTATACGACTGAAATGCTCATGCACATCATTTTTAGTTGTTTCCGTCTTCATACGATGGATCCTTTCATAAGGTCGTGGGATCGAACCAGTTTACCCCGTTTTCAAATAAAGCGTATGTGCGGCAACTGTTGTTAAAAGCTGACACTTCTCAAATGCACCCTTAGAAATTGCTATCGAGACAACTGTCGAGTGTCGTTTACTATGCATACAGTTACTTCACATGGAAATTTCAGACATTAACATTAAATAGAATAACTTAACACGAACAAAATAACGTTTATAAGTTCAAAGATGACACGAAACCACCTTTAGTTCACACTCGGGTTGTTGTGTTCGCTGTTTGAACACCGCTACCTTGTTTCGGATGAAACAGCACTCGATAATGAACGTTGTTTCCGTAACAGTTAAGGAGCCCTCGAGTTGTTTTCGTGGGGCAACACATCCGTTTTGCGAGAAGTACAATAAAAATTATGAGAGTGATGGCTACACTCATAAAGATACTAGCTACGATCACTGTCACGAGGACGTCGTACGACGACTCGATTCTAGTAACGCTGAGTTCTTTGATATCTATGCATTGTTTTTGACTCGAGTGTGTGTTAGCCGTGGATGTGATACATATGGTGTAAGGTTTCGTGCCGTCAAACCCTCCTATCTTTATGGATCGTGCGAGACAGCGAACTTCACTTTGTGCCACTGTCGTATCGTGTCTGGTAACTGTAACGTTCAATACGCACGAGTCTGGAACAACGTTCTCTTGTGACAGTGTCCACCACAATGTTATCGAATTTGTTGTTGTACGATTAACGTGTATTTGGAGTAGGTGAGGATTAGCCAACTCGAGTTGTTCCTTTGTCGGTTTCATCGGGGTCGTTTTACGATGCGGTGTTTCGATACTCAAGATGTGGCCGGTGTTCGAAGAATGCTCGAGGTTGACGTTTTCCGAACATCCGGGCACCAGAGTCGTTCTCGAGAAGAGCACCAGACAGAAACGATACAATTTTTCACGTTCCAACTCGATGTCATCCAACTGTAAAGATACTTCGAGTGGATTTTGAGAATTGTTTGAGTCGCAAGTGATTCTCTTTTTGGTGTGAATGCTGAACACTTTTCCGTGCATCTCGAATATAAACACCGCATCACAACGATAAGGAAAAGACGAAGGATGGATTAACCAATCGAGTTTCAATTTACGATCTTTCGTTCTGTATTCGTATTCGATCAGTTCCGTTCCCGTTTCGATTACGTCGCTAAAGTGGCCGATCTCTTCGGCTTCCATGCGAGCCAAAGTATCTTCCGGTGTCTCGTTTGCGCACACTAACTCGTGCAACTGCAACGATGCTACCGGACGACCTGTTAGTGCTTGCGGTATGTCGCAAACCATTCCTCTCTTTTGATCTATTGTTAACTGAGTTGCACCGTGGAGCCACGAAGTAAACTCTTTCATTCGACAGTCACATACCAATGGGTTGTCTGAAAAGGAAATCGAAAGAAACGATTTATTTCTCTGGTGAAACTATTTTTGACAAAATATTCTTTTGTTTTGAAAAACAATCAAATTTATTCCATTTAAGGTGGTTTTAAAGTGTAAACTACTCTCGAACACTTTCAGATGGAAAATAAAGGTAAACTTGAATGTGTTTTAGAGACTAGAAGGGCATATCAATCACTTAAGGGTGTTTTCATGTTGATATATTTCAAAATTAGCTTTTTATACGAATTTTGAAATATAGCAACACACGAAGTGATTGCTCTTTCCTTATAGTTTCTAAAATATTTTCTAGTTTTTCCTAATTTTTCACCTGAAATAATTAAAGAGTTTGAAAATCAGCTGTTCATAAACTATCTTAAGATGTGTTAAAAGCTGTTATTATTTGCGAAATTTGCAAATGAAAAAGTGCAATGCAGTTAAACTTTATTCTGTATTTCAGAAGCAATTACATTAAGAATAAATTTGAAAATGTTTTATAGCTGTTATAATTTTGACATCTTTTAAAATAAGCTTTTTATAACAGTTTGAAAATGATCCACTGCTTAGATGACGTCATATTTTAAATTTGTCCCCATAAAAAGTTCAGTTTGAAATATATCAAGATGAAAATCCATTCAAGTGATTCAGCTACAATCAAGTTTCTAAGACACTTTCAAGTTTTTATTAATTTTTTCAACACAAAATTACCAGAAGCCTTGATACAGAAAGGCGTTAAGACTGTCAAATGACAGTCATTAATCATATCTATCTCTTAACCATCTAAAAGCATGTTTTTAACAGGCAATTAGAAATCGGGACATATGACGACCGGCAACTGCTAATTGGTTTGTTGTGTGGTTAAACGTTGAAAAGGGCGGAACATGTGACGTCAGAGTACATAACCAACCAATTAGAAGTTGCCGATCGTCATAAAAAGGTTGGAGCCAACTTCTGTATGTCCCGATTTCTAATTGCCTGTTGTTTTTATGATTGTAATGTCATTCGCGTTACAGAAGATTGTAATATGACAAGTTATAGTCTTAAATTTTGACTATAATAATTTAATAAACTATGTAACCAATCATATTCATTTCATGTTAGTATTGTAACCAATGCCATTTACTGTGTGTATATTCTAATTAGTATGCTTCACCTTCAAAGGTCAAAGATTGTCCTTGTGACAATGTGACCAATTCTCAAATTGTTGATCCTTCATTGTTATTACAGTATGTACAATGTTTAAATGAGTTAAGGATCATTATATGACTGCTCTACACCATCATAAATATATTATACAAGTAAGTTATTCCCCATAATTTGCTTTTGTGATTGTTACAAGGTAATGAGCTGGATGTGACACTTTATTGCAACTTGACAAGATCTTTGGTCTTTTTTTAATGACCCGCCCCGGCCTCCCTCCCACCTCAAAGATTATATGACAGTGTGAAAGTGATAAATTATAATCATAGACATCATAAAGGTATGACTGTCACAAATTTATGAGCGTTTCTGCACTGCGGCTCAAGAGTTATAATGACGGTTTTGTTTGACATAAAATAACAGATTTTGTGTATGTAAAGTGAACAAATTTATTATTGCCACGTTTTTAGTTGTTCAGCTGCTAATCGGTTAATGATTCTTTTTTTTTTAGGTTTCGAAAGAAAAAAACAATTTCAAAAGCTCAAGACTTTCAGTTCTAGAATGTCGGGACCCAGTTTCAGCTACGAGGTATTGGAAACTCGTCTGTTCGGCACTCAAGTAAGTAATTTTTTTTTACCTTCTAAATCAAACGAATCCAGAAGCAGCTCACTATCGTAACTCCACGGATAAACTTGTGTTATATCGTTGTCCTTTACGCTGATGGCTTGTAAGTTTGTTAACCCTTTGATCGTATTGCCTCCGATGACTCGCAAGTAGTTGTCGTTGAGATTCAAGCGTCGCAACGAAATCAGACCTTCGAATGTGTTGAAATCGACATCGGTCAGTAGGTTATGGTTCAGATTGAGGCGCAACAATTTTGACAGTGACCTAAAGGCACCGTCTTCAATGTTTGTCAGTTGGTTATGACTAATGTCCAATGTTTGTAGTTTAGATAATTCTAAGAATGTGTTGAGTCTTATAGCTGTTAAGTTATTGAAACTCAAATCTAGATGTTCGAGTTGCGGATAGCCGACGACCGAAAACCTTCTCGTGTCTTTGATTCCGTTCTTAGCCATCGATAAGTATTTTAGATTTTGAAGTCCACGATTTGTCGCTACACCGGTAAAAATCGGAAGGTCCTCTTGTAATCTGTTGCCATCCAAGATGAGGTTTACGAGTTTGTCGTTGCTTACGAATGCATCTTCCGCAATGGAATTAATTTCATTGTTTGCAAGGTTCAATTCTTGCAGTTGCGACAGCGCCGTGAGATCGCGCGATTTGATATTTGTTATGCGGTTGTTTGAGAGATCTAGTTTCTCCAAGAGTGTCAACTGGCTTAGTGCAACTACCGGCAATTCCGATAAGTTGTTATGCGGCATACCCAGTGCAGCGAGAGAACTTTCGAGTCCACGGAACGCGTTTCTCGGCAGCGATGTTATGCTGCTTTGCGATAAAATCAGTCCTTGCAAAGTGACGTTAACAAACATGTCATTGGGAAATTGATTGTCGAAATGTGGGAGTGACATGTGTAAAAGGTGTACTGCATTGTTACTGGGTAGCGTATGTAGTACGGACATAATAGCTTTTGAGGTCGTTTTTGCATTGTTGGTTTGGTTTGTGGCGTACTGGCCTTCGCAACGTAACGTGTGCGTTACGTCGCAACTACACGAAACGAGGTTTTCGATGTGAAGTTCCGGACAGGTCCAAAATGTCACTGCTGATGTATGGATATTGATTATCCCGGATACGATAACTAGAAGTGGTAATAAATAATTAGCCATAACTGAGAGGTGTTGGGTGGATTGAATCTGTAACAAAGACAAGAATAAGACTTTAGTAAGTGAGGTTTTTTTTTTGGCTGTTTTTTTGTATAATATTTTTGATGCTTTATTAGTATGTTTTTGAATTAACAGATAAACTAGGCAAGAATTAAAGTAGAGAACAACTAAATTGAACATCAACTAAACTGGACAGCAACTGGTCTGCGTAAGAGCTAAAGTGGACAATAACAAAATCTGACGACAACTACACTTAACACAAACTAAACAGGACGAGAGTTAAATTGTGTAACAGCCAAACTGGACAAGAACTTGACATGAACTGAAAGGTACAAGAGCTAAACTGAATGGCAGCTAAACAGCACAAGATCTGAACTAAATAACAGTTGCGCTGAATGGAGGTGAAACAGAATAACAGCTGAACTGGATGACAACTAGACTTGACGCAAACTAAACAGGTCAAAAGTTAAACTGTGTAACAGCTAAATTGTACAAGAGCGTAACTCAACATGAACTGAACTGTACAAGAGCTAAACTTGATTGGCAGCTAAATTGGAAAAGAACTAAGCTTGACATGAAGTTTAAAGTGGACAAGAGCTAAATTGAATAACTTCAAAACTTGGTGTGAAATAAGCTGGACCAACAGCTAAACGCGACTGTTTGGACTATTAACTGTCTTATTTATGATGTGTTTTGTGTAGTAACTAGCAGTTACTAACATAATTACATATTTTTGATACTGTTTTGCACAAGATGTTGGTTTTTTTTAGCTACTATGAACAGCTAATCTACTGAATCGGAATTACTCAGCAGGAATCTTTGTTTAGATATTCTTTTCTAACTGCTAACTAAAAGCTGTTTCTTGTGGCAGATTTATGAAGTTACAGACACACACACATCCACAGGAAAAAAGAAACTAATGTATGTTGTCGTTTAAATGAATGACTTGTACAAGACACATGTCAACAGTTTGTAGTTGTCTCGTGTGTTTTGCATTTCTAAATTTGTGTTGTTTCTTTATTTGTAACAACACACTGAATTTATACTTCATGTTTAGTGAACATAATGATAAATTAACAACACAGAAATAATTTTCTTACAAGTACATTCTATTTATGACAGCAACATATAACAGCATTTTTTTTCATAAAGTAAACGTTAATAAATTGCAAAATAAAAACCAAATGAATAAGGTTTAAATTTATTTTTAAAAAATGATTTTTATGTTAAAAAAAATTAAAAGAAAATGAATAGTTTTGTGGAAAGATACACAAATCGATTTAAAATAAATCACAATTATTGAAATATAATAATTGTGTAAAATTCGATTAATCATTAATTTTTTTTTTTTCGTTTGGAACCTCATGATTATTATATTTGATATTTTATCTTAAATTTGGTAAAATTTGCAAAAATTGTCAAAAATGAGCAGAATAACAAGATAAAGTAATTTATTTCAAACAACCCTGACTTGAAGTTTGGAAAGTTGCAGAGACAGATAAGGGGGGGGGGGCTAAGCCCATGACCCAAAAGGTACACATGGCAATTCTTGAAATCAATATTTATACTTATATTTATTAGGGTAGGTATATACTCCAAACTTTACTAAGATTTGGAATGGTTGAAGTTCCAGAAAATTAGAAGCTTAGCGTTTTCATACAAACCACGTGGTCTTGCAAGCTTCACAATATTTTATAAAATCTTTAAGGTTGTGTCACATTATACGGATGCTCACGCTCTGCTCACCCGCGCTACGGGTTCTACGCTACTGTACTTACGATAGTTTGAAAATAATTTGTATGCATAAAACTAGAGTTGGGACGAATCCTAAATTTTCTTGAATCCGAATCCTAAAAAGGTTCTCGAATCTCACGAATCTCGAATCTCTAGAATCCTTCATATAATAAGAATCCTATATTATTCATTAAGAAGATACAAATAAATGAAATAATATTAAATATTAAATTATTAATAATAAAAAAACAAGTGTGGCTCTCAGAGAGTCGCCACAAGGTGATATTGATGATTCCGGGTACCAACACCGAAATTGCA
The DNA here is from genome assembly GCA_036925085.1 of Brachycybe producta. NCBI lineage: Eukaryota > Metazoa > Arthropoda > Diplopoda > Playtdesmida > Andrognathidae > Brachycybe > Brachycybe producta. The sequence continues at coordinate 4,808,400 of JAUPFP010000002.1, forward strand.
ACAATCGCCCGTTTTTTTTATTAGTGAACGCTTCTGTTGGACGTGAATGGAGTTAAAACTAATTTTACCAAAGTTTTTTTAAGGTTCGATTCGAAAGATTTGAAAGACGAAAAAAGCGCCAAGATTCGAGTTTTTGAATCTCGAATATTTTTCGAGATTCGTTGGATTCCAAGATTCGATGGTCCATCCCTACATAAAACTATCAATGAAAATTGTTTTGTAATTTTTAAACTTGTCTTAAAAAGATGTTCATTGTAAAAACACATATGGTGGTAGCTATTAGAAATAAAATATTCTACATGAACGTCCTTTTAATTGAACCATGTTCGAATTTAGACATGAGGGGTTGTAGTTCAAAAATTGTTTATTCAGATCAAATTCAGGTTTTTGTTTAGCTTTTTAGACAACTCAGGTCAGAGCAAGATATTGATTAATATAATTAAGTATCAATACAGTTATTCAATTGAATTTGGGTTAAGTATGCTTTTCACTTCAGATCACAGGTTAAGAGGTTAATTGCCAAATGACATTAACGCTGTTTTTATGGTCAACTCTTTTGCAGGATTTAGAAATCTAAAAGATGTCTTGTAACTTATGTGCAGTTTAGCACATACTGAAGAAATTTGGTATCTTTCCTAAAGTGCACACGCGAAAAACAGGATAATTCGAAATAGATTTACGGACCGGTCACTTAGAATAGCAGACAAAACACGAAGAAATTCGTTTAACACGAAAATGTATTCCAGAACCTTCCATTTAAATAGAATTTTTTTTATTTAAGGTGGCTTTATAAATATTTTTTTCTTCCTCCCAGATGGCCCCGCCTGTGTGGCTATTAACGTTCTATAGGAGGGTCCCTTCCCTCCACCAGCGGTTTTGAGGAAATGTATATTTTTCAAGCGAACGTTTTTAGAGGAAACATTATGGCAGAAGAAATTCATGATACGATATCTTTAAAAATAAACTTTTTATGAATTTTTTTCATGAAATGTCTATGGAAAAACCTAAAAACGGGTGATTTTCAAACTGAACTATAAAATGTTTTTTTTTAAGATATTGTTGCCATGAAACATCTTTTAACAGAATCTTTTACCATTCTAGTATAGTAAACTAGTTTGAAAACAATTTGAATTTTTTTCGTAATGTCGAAGCACAGCATTAGCCACTGCAGTGGCGCCGTAAGGAGGGAAGGGGGTGGAAGCAAATCATAATACAAAGCCTTAAAGTCCATTAACCTCATAGTCTGAACCAGGCTTTAAAGGGGGGGAAAAAAAATAAAAATAATCATGCGGTTTTCATGGATTTCGTTTTAGTGCCGTGTCACACGGACCACTTTTTAGTGGACAAGATCGACTGCAAAATGTTGTTACAAGGTGACTCTGGCCTGTGGTTGCCATTATATTGCAATGGAAAGACGCCATATCTTTGCACACGCTGGGCGCCGGCTTCATTGTGCAGTCGAACTCGACCATTAAAAAAGGTGGTTCGTGTGCCAATGCACTTAAACCTTTTGTAAGTTGTGTTTTTATTTTATAATCTATTCATGTTTTACACTTTAGAAAAGGCATTTTTTCTCACTCCATCTCTTGTTAAGATATTTTCTCAATCTGATGATGAGATTTCACCTTAAGATTTATTACCATTCATGGTAAAAACACAAATTCATGGCGCCAAGATGATTATTTTTTATTTATGTATATTTACACTATTCAGTATAAATATATAACTGAATAACGGGTTTTTTTCACAACTGGTAAGTTGTCAAAAAAAAACCACCACCACCACCACCTCAACAACAACAAACAACAACAATAATAATAATAAAAAATCTGTAGATAATAATAAAAAAATGAACTGGTGTTAGGCTTGTCATGGCGCCACTATGGCGCCAGGTCTGAATTTGGACCTATATATTTTTTTTATATTATAAACGGGAATGTCGACCCCAAGTCACACAAAAAAAATCACTTTTCAAACAACAAACAAATAAACAAACCCAAAAAAAAAAATATGAAAACATGCAAGGTGTCACAAAAAACACTTTGACGGCCTCACAATTTTTGTAGGCTTTTTTGATTCATTTAAATGCTGTTAACGCATAGCAACTTAATTTTTATTGAAGCTTTTTTTTTTAAAAGGGTGGAGCTCATATATGTATCTTAATAGCACTTAGACATTGATTAGATCTCGATTATTTTAAAAGTTTATTAGAAACTGCAATAGAAAATGGTTAACTTGAAAGTATTTTTATGATGGTATCTTTGAAATAATACTTTTTTATAGCTGCTTGAAAATAATCGAATTGGAAAAAAGTGGCTGGAAATGAGTTACTTTAAAATTGTCACAAAAAAAAAAGTTTATTTCTGAAAATGTCGTCATGAAACTACATGTATTTTGAGCATATTCACCTATTATTCTAGTTTCTAAAAAAAAATTTGAATTCGTTCTTAGTTGGTTTAATTAAAAGTTGTTTTTTGATCGAAATTGTCTTGAGTTTACTTAATCATTAAGGTGGTGCAGGGCCGTCTTTAAGTCTTTTGTGGCCCCTGGCACACGATTTATTTGAGGCCCCCAACCATGCCTTACAAACGAACTCATTTCCCCCCCCCCCAAGGAACCAGTGTTCTATATATAAAAAGTATTGATTATTTCATAATGATTTCCATTGTATATATTGGAACAGGACTTTTATGAAGTAAATCACATAAGTGAATATACCTATTTTTTAAAATAGGAAAATGTTTTTGATGTTGGATAAATCGAAATTAAAGATTTAAAAATACAGAAAATAGTGACAATTAACTGACTGAGGCCCTAGTTTAGACAGAGGCCCTGGGCCAGGGCCAAGTTGGCCCCCCCATTAAGATGGCACTGAGGTGGTGTTCAAGTGTAAACGCCTCTCAGACTCTGAGGATACGCATGAAACAAAATGAAGAGAAACTATAAAGGGTTTTAAAAAATAGAAGGGCTACTGCAGTGGCTAATGCTAATCTCCATAGATGTTTTTGAAAAACTTCAAGCAAAGATTTTTAGAAAAAATTCAAATTGTTTTCAAAACATTTTGAAATTAATTGAAATTATTATGAAATTACATATAGCAACATGAGCTACCCGTTCTAGTTTCTAAAACACTTTCACGTTTTTCTGACTGTTGCTAATGAAAAGCAGAAAGAATAATTAAGATTTCAAGTTATGAGCGATTCAGCGGTGTCATAACTCATTTTGGTTTTCGTAATATGCCTTTAGTGTCACATTAACATCTTTTACCATTGATTAATGTGAGCCACCTGTGGCCCTTAATTAAGTCTATGGTACAGATCGGCCGATAATCACCGGGAACATGGTTAAGAGCGATGTTTCCCAGCGACTGGAGTCGTTTTTGCGGATACAAGGCAACATCGTCCACGTATCCGGCAGTTTGACATCAGAGTGTTGCTTGTTTCTCTTGTTTCCTCACTTCAAATGAAAAACATCGCTCACTCTGTACCTAGAATCATTGGCCACATGTATTCAGATACAAGTCGCTGCTGTTTCTAACGAAGATGTTGTCAAGGCCCTGGATACTGTGTGTGTGTCTGGCGATTATCGCCCGGTCTGTACTAAGCTTTAGAATGTTTTTAATAACAACATTGAATCACCAGAAAGATTAAACTTTCGTAGGTGTTGACTGGCACTGGAACAGTTTTGCCCGTTTTCTTATTAATTTTGAAACTAGGTTAGGAGGTCCTACAATTGATTATGATATTATTTATTTAATATTGTGCTAGAGTTGGTCAAGCGTTGTCACCTTCAGAGCCAGAGATAAAATAATAAATTCCTTCAGACATGCGACAGCCGGGCGCACAAAATTTGTCACCCTTGTTATTATTTTTAGATCTTGTCAGTTTTACCTTTCCACCCTCAGACAATTTAACATTGTTAGTAAAAAAAATAATATATATAAAACAATATGTTGCAATTAATCCACCAACACAAAACAGTTTTTGAATGATTTCAAAATCAAAACTGTCTCGTAATTTGAAGTTATGTCGTCGACGGCTTAAATGGTAATAAAATTGAGAGCATTACAGATTACATTAAAACAACAACAACAACAGCAACAAGAATTAGTGCCAATTAATTTCTTTTTTTCAATGGAAAAATGTAGCCAATTGTAATTTTGTTATTTGAAGTTTTCCAACGTGAATTTATTATTGATATTGAGCATTTAAAATTGTAACAATTTGATTGCAATCTGAACTAGACGCAGCTGCTATAAAGTCTTGAAAAAGAAAAGGCCACCAAGATCATTTCCGACCTTAACACAATTTAGAGAAAGATTTATTTACATAATTGATGTGGATATATTTTTTTTTGTTTGTTAGAATTTCATTTTTAAAGATAATATTCAAAGGCCATTATAAATTACAATAGTAATTAGTTTTTTTCTGAAATGTATTTTCATGAGACTAACGTTAAAATGAAAACATGTTACATGGCAGTTTTAAAATAATCAATTTTATATACAGGGTGTCCATTTAAATAAACGTTTATTGTAAAATGAAATTCTTATACTGTATATATACAAATTGGTATAATACCTAGTAGACACCTGATAATTTAAGTGCATTTAAATAATAAACGTGTTCTACAGAGCCCCGCGAAGGACAAACAAACAATATATCGAATTCAATTTATTCAGTTAATAATCTCAAACTATTGAGTTAATACCTATTTATAATAAAGTCAATTTTTATTTTGTTCATGTTCTTAACTGGATTCCGTATAATTCACCTAAACACCTTTATTTTGAATTCATTTAACTCATGCGTGCGTGCACAAGGTATAAGAGGTTCGCCATGTACTTTTCTAATTTCTAATACAATTTGATTTTTTTTTTGGAGATTTTATTCAGGTTTCACACGGACCAATTTGTGTCACTACTTTGTGTTGCCATTGTCACAAAGTGGTTGTTGACGCGGCTTTGGTTCACACGGACGACCATTGAAAATAAACAAAGATTCTTGATTGTAAAAAGCCATAAAAGACTGAGCGTTCTTCATAAATGGAAAACAACAGTTAAAATTAAACATTTATTATGAAGTAAAAAACTCAAAATGTTCAATATTTGAGCTTTTTTTTACTTCATAATTGAAGTTTTATTTTGACTGTTGTTTTCCCTTTTTTGAATGCTTAGTCAAGAATCTTTGTTTATATTTATAGCCATGAAAATGTTTTACATTTTATCATGAAAACATTGTCCTGCTGTCAGTGCCGGCCACTGATATGAACCTTGATCACGTACCACTGACAAACAGGCGGTAATCACCACTTGTGGTTATAGAGTCAAACACTCATCGCCATTGTGGTATAAGTGTGGTACCCATTATGTAATAAATCGTCTGCTAAAAACGACCACTTTTTGTGGAGCGACAAAGTGATCCGTGTGAAGCAGGCATAAAAAAACTGCTTGTGAAAAAATGGACATCCACGATATATAAATTTGTGTCTTAACTTTGTTTAACAAATTTACAGGTGTGAGATTTTACGTGCTTTTTTGTTTTGTTTGTGGCTCCAACACGCAGAAACACACATATAACACGTGTTATACATACACAACATGCTGCTTTTTCTAGGCACTGTGGCGCAGAGTTCATATGAATTTTTTTTAAAAAATCAGATTATTTTATCCACTTTTTTTTTCCAATCTACCTAATTGGTTAAATATTAATTTTCTTTTTCATTTTCTAAGACATAATTGCTTTTTTTTTCGTTCTGAAAAATTAACAAAAAATATTAAACAAACAATAAAACGTAAAAAGTAAACAGTAAAAACTCATTTTGGCGCCCCTCCAGGCCCGGCGCCCTGTGTGATTACACGCCCCCCCCCCCCCCCTCAAGAAAACGGGCCGTCGTCATTTGTAAAATGGAATTTACTTCCAGAGGAGAAGGTTGTGCATGGAGAACGTTTTGATTTAGGGAATTTATAGGAGCGCTGTTGAAAAAGGGATATATATCATCGTTTAAGAAGTGATACCACCTAAGTAACAAAATATAAATTTTACAAGAGGAACAAAAAAAAAAACGTTTTAATGCAAATTTAAGGTTTTGTTACATAATTTTTTTTGCTAATAAAATTATTTGGACGTTTTTTAAGCCATAATTAATATAATTATGTTACGAACATGACATCACAATTTTTTTTAAATATTCGCGAAATCACATTAATTGGATTTGAACACTCTCTACCAGTCCAATGTTTTTTAAAATAATTTTTTGTTTATTTTGTCAAAATCTCAAAAGCACCAAAAATGTCAAGTTACATGGTATCACTTCTTAACAACGATATACTAATGAAGCCATTCAACTGAATATTATATATTTTGCATAGAGAATTGTCATAGTATGTAATAGTAGTTTATTTTGGCAATGCGTTTCTATGCTGCTTTTGGACTAAAATAGTTCCTCTGCCACAGGCACTCTCTGCCTGCTTGCAGAGTAATTATTCAAATTCAAAAAAAGAAACACAAGCACACACAAGAGGACATGCAAACACAAACATATTTGATACACCTTGTATATATATATAGTCCAGTTTACTGAAATATTCAAAACGAAAATGACATTTCTAATAAATTCAGTGTTTATCTTCTCACAGGTTTAAAGTAATTACTTTAAAGTGTTTACATAGAATAATTAAGTTGGTTAGTTTAATAAATTAAAAAAAAAATGTTGCTTAAATAAATTATTTCTTACCTGTTTCAAAAAAATAAAAATTAAAAGTTTGCGAAAAAATTGTTTGTTGCAGGAAGAGAACAACACACTTCCGAGAGAGGAGCTGTTTATACACTTTTAAGAGGCACACTTTGTTAAAGCTGCCAAAATTTCTTTTGAAGTGTGATTATAAAGAAAGATTTCAAAGTGTGGTTATGTGTAATGCCTACCACTTAAAAGTTGGGTGGTCCACTCGGTGTTTTTTTTTTGGTTGTTTTGTTTTGATTATTGCCTTTTGTAGTTGTTGTTGTTGTTTGGTTGTTACTCAATTCAGAGCCATATAAGTTGAAGTGTTGTGGAGAGTGTTAGAAGAAACACACACACACACACAGCTTGCTTCTCGGTCCATTTATAATTTCTACTCTCGGTGTCCACATGCGTCACAATCACTCACTTAAGTTTTTTTCTTCTTCTTCTTCTTATGAACAAGAAGAAGAAGAAAAAAGTTTTGCATAAGATAAGATACAGGGTGACCCTCTAAAAAGTTAGAAAATGTTTTAATTTGAATCTCATCTCAGACAGCGTTTGAAATTAATTATCTTAAAATTTCTAATTTGTATAAACAGTTTTTTTTTTTTTCTTGATGAGATAAACCTTATGATGAAAATGAAACTGACATGTAAACCATGCAGGTAGAGTCATACGTTGCGATATTTAAAGGGTATTAACCACTTTAAGCCTAGTACACACCAGGATTCTTTGTTGCGATACATTGTTGTGGGGCTGCTCCGATATAGTGTTGCGGGGCAGAATTGCAACTGACGCGATTCAGACCCGCAACATTGTTCCGTGTCCACACCTATACTCAGTTTCTCTCCATTCTTCTGGCTTTCACCATGCCATTATCACCTGCGGAAGTGGCCCTTTCATTATGTGCTTATACTGACTATCATTGATCAAGAGGGGTGAATAAAACAGAAACGGTGGTGGGCATTGAGCACGCAAGCCTTTTCTCAGTCGAGAACACGTGCAGTTCACCCTGAAATTAGGAGATGGGGCAGGAGTTCAAAATCCCCAAAAACACAATATAGTAGTGAATTTACACAGAAGGTCCTCAAGTAGTTTAACAGTATTTTAAAAGCCTAGTCTTTAATAATTAATAGCAAACTGAGCCCTTTGAGTCTTTGTTCATGTTTCAACAAGTGTCCACACTATGAAATGTTTCGCAACAATGTTTAAATGTTTCTCATTTCGATGGGAGTCAAGAAACATGAATCTGCGAGCTGACGCGATTAAGCCCCGAAACATTTTAACATTGTTGCGGGTCTGAATCGTAACTGACGCGATTAAAGACCCGCAACATTGTATCGGATAACATCGATAATTTTATTGGGATACGTGGTGTCGTGTAAACGAAGCAATTAAGTATCCTTTTTACCTAAGCTGGACCTAAGTATATGTGGCAAAATGTATGCACGCATCGTCTGGAGACGCCCTAAGATAACAATAATTTTCGGCATGTGCCTACCAATCTGAAGTTTGGTGCCACTCGCTCAGTATGTGTCTAATTTATATATATTTAAAAAAATAAACAAAAAACTCTTAAGTTACACTTAGAAAGAAAGAAAAAATGCTGCAATTTCTCGTTTGTGGTAACTGCTTTTTTTTTTTTTTAAAAAAAAAAAAGTAAATTGTAACTGGTACATGTGAATTATTTATTAAAATTGTTTAGATCTTGTTGATAAGTTATGTCTAGAGACTTTTCTTCTTTATGTATTAATTGTTGGTTTGCTTTGAAGATCAGGATTTTTTTTGTTCACCACATTTTGATTGTAAATCACTTTATTTCAACTGTTTTTTTTTTATTATTATTTCTGCATTTTTCTTAAATAACGCAGTTTAAATAATCATTTTTTTACAACAGTTTAGTACAACTAACTGTTGGAGAAGAACGATTATTTAAAAAAAATCCGAATTTCAATATTAAAATTTAAGATAGTTTATGAACAGCTGGTTTTTTCGAACTCTGATTATACTGTGTTTTTAGAGCAAAATGAAGAGAAACTCGAATGGGTTTTAAAAACTAGAACTGTAGCTCAATCATTTAAGGGTGTTTTCATAGATATATTTTTTTTCTTCAAAATGAACCTTTTATAGGCAAAAATTAACAAGTTATCGTTTGCTTAAAATTGGGTCATTTTCAAACTCACATGAAAAGCTTATTTTGAAAGATATCAACATGAAATTACCCTTATACCTTGTACACACACACACATGAGGAGAAATACATTTAGCTAAATGCTTTCAGCAAAATGTATTTTACATTAAATACATTTAATGCATTGTAGTGTACACACATGGCATTTTTTAAAAATACTGCTTTGCTTGTGGTTTGAAATGTCCCATGATGCATTGGCAAACATCTTCAGTACACTTCACACGTATGTTGAATGAGTTGTAGCAACTCATTTAGAACTGAATGTGTTTATAAGTGACTTAAACGTATTTATAATTAAATGAACATGTACACACGTATAGGAACTTACTATGTTTAATTGTTAAATACATTTAAATGTGCATGTGTGGATATTAGGTGGAGTTACTCTTCTAGTTTCTAAAACACTTTCAAGTATCTCTTCATTGTGCTTTTACAGGACAGAATAATCAGGGTTTAAATAGCGTTTTACATCTTTAACACGAACTTTAGTAATTTTTATAAAAAATATATTCACTATTTTGACTAATTAAATTTTAAGTTTGTAAGTTTAAAAATAGCAACAAAAAACATCACTGAATAAGGTTTATTAATAATTTAATTAGTTATTAAAATGTTAAGTCACAGAGGTCACTGAGTCACAGCTTCTTAAGTCAAAATTCGGAGACAGAAACTTAGCACTTGAATGAACCCTATGAGCAAGGGGGAGCAACACTAAGATAACACAGTCGACCATTTTGAAAACGTGTTGTAGCTACACCCTTCCACACAATGTATTCTCAATGACAGACGGACCAATGAATGTGCAATTCCAAAACCATACTAGCTTTTGTCTCGAGTCAGACTCATCTGATGTTACAGTCCCAGCTGATATTACAGAAGGTTAAATATGAAGTCCAACTGCCGAGATTTTCTTTATAAATTCGGACATCAAAATAAATTAAAAAGAGTTTCTAGAAGACAAAATACAGTACACTTTATTTAGAACACTTAAAAATGTGTACTGATATCACAACACTTTATAAGTTGTATCACAACCATGTCACAAGTAGAATAATGACAACCTTGACCAATGCTTGACCCAAACATCCATAAAATAAAAAGAAAATGCTTATTTAGGTACTAATTTCAGGGTGAACCACAAATGAATGTTTTTTTTTTGTTATAAAATGCTAAAACCTAAATTCAAGAAAAAAACTTGGCACTTGAATTTTAACTTGAACCCTCTTTACGAGGTTCAAATAAAAAACCACCTCTTGTCTTTACAGCTGTTTTCACTGTTGAAGTTCTGATCAAGAGAGTTTAATTTGAAATTCAAACGCTAATTACTTTCTTGAATTTCGACCCTCAGTTAAGGCAACATTAAATAAAATAATTATCACCTTCTTCTCGGACCAAGTTAAATGGAGGGAAAAAAATTTGACTGTTATAACCGATTGTCAATTTCAGAATGACTGGAGTAAAAAAATTTCCATTAAAAAAAGTTTTGAAGGCATGTCTTCTGTCAAAATATTTAATTAAAACTATTGGGCGCATTTGTTATTAATTTATAAGAAGAAGAAAAAACCAATTAACATCCTATGTATAAAATTCAATTAGTTTTTAAGTAATTACTATGAGAAAAAAAACCTGTTTTGAGAAGTGAAACAAACAAATTGGTGCAAGTTGCTACTATTTCAAAGCAGTCGTCAGCAACAAGATTGTCTGAATGCAATAAGATCGCAATTTAGACAAAAATTACAAATTTCAAGAAGAAAAAACAAACAAATTCAGAATGTTTTAAAAATTAGAATAATAGGTGACAATGTTAGAAGCATTTTAAGATGATATCTTTCAAACTTTTTCAACTTTTTATGATAATTTGAAACAGGCGAACATTATTTTTTATTAGCTATTTTCTTGAAGAAGTAAAATTTACGATTTTTAAACTGTCGTAAAAAAACGTTTATTTTTAAAGATAGTAGATTCATACACTAATTCTGATCAGGGCAGATAAAAATCATGATTTTATTTTATTTAAATCTTGATTTTATTTATTTAAATTATAGTTTTATTTATTTAAATTATGATTTTATTTATTTAAATCATGATTTTATTTATTTAAATCATGATTTTATTTAGTTAAATCATGATTTTATTTATTTAAATCATGATTTTATTTATTTAAATTATGATTTTATTTATTTAAATCAGATTCTTTTATTTAAATCATATTTTATTCATTTATTTAAAATTTCATAAAACCGCTCTTTTATTAACTGAAATTCGATGCATGACGAAGTATTCAATCTGTTTATTCACCTGCCAAGTACGTTATTATTTATTATGAATTCATTTCAAAAAAGAGAAAAAATTCACTTTAAAAAAAAAAATAAGAAAAATTCAGAAAATAATTTCAAGTTTTTATGGTGTTGCCATTTTTTTAAATTAAATTGTGATTAATTAAATTATTTTCATTTTAATGATTATAGTTTTAGTAAACTTAATTTTCTTAATGTGTTATACTTCAAGAATTGCATTTTAGCTTACAACTGATTCTATCTATATAAAGCCTAAATACACCTCCATCTTGTTGTTTTGAGCAAACGACAATGAGACATACAGGGTTATTCAAAAAGAAGGAGCGTATTTCAACCATTTATTTCTTCCAAACTACAAAAGATAGAAATATAATTCCAACGTTCCTGGACAGAGAAAAGTTCAAATTTTTTATGCACTCAATATGAGCACCATGTGTTACACGACAAATATCAAAACGGTGGCTCATTTCTTGCCACACACGAATCAGCTGGTCTCTAGTTATCGAATTCACAGCTTCAACAATTCGATGTCGCAGATCTTGACGAGTGTCAGGCATAATAGTGGACAAAAACGCGGTCTTTTACATAACCCCACAGATAAAAATCACAGGTCTAGTGACCCGGGAGGCCACCGGCGAAGAAGTTGATCTTCTGCTCCTCCTATTCCAATCCAACGTCCTGGAATGATGTTATGCAGGACTTCTGGAATTTCCACCCGGACTGTTCAAATTTTGAACTTTTCTCTGTCCACGAACATTGGAATTATATTTCTATCTTTTGTAGTTTGGAAGAAATAAATGGTTGAAATATGCCCCTTCTTTTTGAATAACCCTGTATTGAGTGTTACTAAATGGTGTTACTAAAACTTCGAGAACTTGCAATAAAAGGTATTGTTCACTAAGTGGTCGCTTTACAAAAAATTTTGAAAAGGTCCTTCCATTTTTAAATGACATTTAAAATCCGACAATTTTTTTTAACTTCATGTTTAATCCCATAGGCCCAAAGAACTGTCCAACAAAAGTTTGAAGAACTCTTGTTAAAAATGATTTAGAGCGATAACATAATAATTAGCACGTGCATTAATCTATTGGCTTCATGCTGATTCGTTTCTATAAGTTTAGCACGTGCAAGTATTTTTCTATTAATTTTTATGTGACTTCATTTCTGGACAAAAACCGTCCAAAAACCATTTTTATACCAAAAACGATCACAGTGCCTACATTCGGAGAAATTTTGAACTAAATGCTGTATCTAGGCTCTTATTTAATCGAAGATAATTTGTAGGTAACAATAGCTGATCCTTAATTTATCTTCGACTTAAAAGTTGATTGAACCGGCTGTTAATGTTAGATTTTGTGGAAAGCTGAACATTTTTCTTGGGTGTTGAGCTGCTGAAGTATTTGGAACAAAATGTCAATTTATATAAGTGATGAATCGATAAAGAAAATAGAAGTTTGATTTCCCGCATTTTTGATACAACTTTAGAGAATAAATTAAATTTGTTTTAAAACTTTGATAATAATTTGAATTGAGTTTTTTTTTTGTGTGGATAATTTATCTTCAAAAACTGATTTTTTTTATGAATTCTGGGTGATGAAAAAAATTATGATGTTTTTTTTATTTAAATCAAGTGTTATATTTTAGAAGTTAGAAATTTTTCGATAATATTAACAATGTCATCACTCCTATATCGGCCCTTTATATTGTACCATTGACGTCCGTGGCGTTTGCCCATCCTCTTTCTATAGATATTGATTTCAAATTTATAAGTTGCCATTTTTCTCTACCATAAATTTGCATGTCTTGTATATAATATGCAAATTTATGATACGAGAACAATTATTGAATATAAACTCTTGATTAACCTGCGTTTCAGAAGCAACATGCAGAAAAATGTTTTAGAAATTTGTTGTTATTGTTATTATTATTATTATAATTTATTTATTATTATAATATACTAGTGGTGTAACCCGTCATAAATGACGGGAGCAAAATTCACAGGCAATTGTGCCCAGCATTAGAATTTCTTTTCCTCCGCCCTTTTATGACGTCAGACCAAGTAACAAACCCAATTAGAAATTGATGACGTTCATAAAAGGGCGGAGCAAAAGAAATTCTAATGCTGGGCACAATTGCCTGTGATAAACTGTAGTTTAATTTTGCTACTATTATCCCCTCCCCTTTTTATATTTGAAAGAGAAAATGAGTTTTTCATTTTCTCTGGTGTGCGCATGCGCGTCGTTTGTTCCTTTTTTTACTCCTTTCATTTCAATTTCAGTCACCCCTGCCCCTTTTTTCCTCCCTCCACGTTTCTCTCTCCCCTCTCCTCTACACTTTCCAACCTTTTCTCCTCTCCAATTTAATATCATGGGGAGTGTGCAACATATAGTTGACCTTGAAAAAAAAAGCGTGCTTTCCGGTTTTTGTCCTTGTTTGTACAGTGTTAATTACACACACACACAGACCTGGCTTAATATATATATATATATATATATATATATATATATATATATATATATATATATATATATATATAATTATATATTATTATAATTATTATTATTATTATTATTATTATTAGCAGAAGAAGAAGATTAAAATAAATCAGTAGGTGATTTTAATTTTTTTCATATTTATTAATTAAAAGTAAACCCCTTTTTTTTTAACCAGAAAAAGCTTATTTTTAACAGTTTTACTCTTCTAGTTTCTGAATCATTTTTCAATTTCTTTTTTTTTTTCAAATATGTTTTAGCAACACTTTTGAGCACTTAGATATTTCTATTGACGTTTATTTCAACCAAACAACACCCAACAAAAACGTATAATAATACTTGCAACAATTTAATCTATTGTAATCGGATTACATAACACTGTGGCCAGCCTTTTTTATTATTATTATTATTTTCAATATTTTTTTGTTTAGCTTCCTTCTAAGTAATAATAGTAATATTTCATGTAAGTCAGTTAGTTCTAAAGCCAAGAAGCAGTTTTTAAACCTTCAAGAAAATAAGTTATATAGGTTTCTAATGTGGCACACAGCCAGGTCCACATTTGGTCACACTCAAAATCGTTTTTCATGGTCATGCATTCATTCATGTAATAAATATAACACTATTATACATGTTTATATGAGACATGTAAGCTATATAGGGAAAAGTGTTGGCATATATGGAAGTGTTTTTTTTTCTTCCTCTTTCTACACATTGATGAGGAAAGGGTTTTAGGTCGAATTATTCATTTAAATTCTTTGCAATGTATCACATTTTTATTGTAAATTGATACAAGGGCTACATTTTTTTATTATAGTACTTATAAATATACATGTATATCCTGTTTTGAAATATATCATTCGTGACACACAAGTGCGAAAACTGTGAACGTGAATGCCAAACTGTGAATGAAGTTGAACAAACATGAGTTCATAACATGAATGAAACTGAACAACAAGAGCTTAAAGTGCTCGAAAGTAAAAACTCAGGGGTTGTAAAAAAAAACCCCAATTTAAATAAAAATCAAGATTATAAATATTATAATTTTAGTTTCTTATTGATCAGATATATATTTTAATTAATTATTTATAAAAAAAACTTAAAAGAAAACAAACGTAAGAATACCTGCCTCATCCTAATATCTTGTATACACATGAGTTAAATGAATTCAAATTAAATGTGTTTAGGTGAATTATACGGAACCCAGTTAAGGACATGAACACCAAAGAAAAATTGACTTTAATTATTAATATTTTAAATTGAAATACTAAATCAATATTTTGTCAATAGTTTATATAATTATATTTAAGTATTAAATATTTTCAGATTATTAACTGAATAAAGGGTTTATACTAGGTATAATACCTAGTACACACCTGATAATTTAAATGCATTTAAATAATAAACGTGTTCTACAGAGCCCTCTGTGAAGGGCAAACAAACAATATGTCGAATTCAATTTATTCAGTTAATAATCTGAAAATATTGAGTTAATACTTAAATATAATATTTAAACTATTGACAAAATATTGATTTAGTATTTCAATTTAAAATATTAATAATTAAAGTCAATTTTTATTTCATGTTCATGTCCTTAACTGGATTCCGTATAATTCACCTAAACACATTTAATTTGAATTCATTTAACTCAGGTGTGTACTAGGTATTAGGGTGCATTCAAACTGCGCGTGCTTGTACTCGGGCTCGGTGAGGTGGCTCACCGACAAGCCCGAGTAATGTGATTGGACTAGCAAGAAGTGATACAAGTACTCAAGTAGCACGAGTAACGCGAGCCAGGTGCTCGTCTGGCTTCGCTTGGTGTCGGCACATCAAAGAGGTGCTCGTCAAGACTTGCAAGTCATTGGATGGGGACGAGCACGAGCACAGTTTAGTTAACTCGCTGTACTCCTGGCGTTTCTCCCAACAATGAGTGCATGATAATAATGCCGCAGTCACACTAGGCTGGTTTCCCAGCTGCTGGTTGCTGCTGGCTGGTTGTAGCGCTCTAGCAGCATAGTCTGAACTGCTACTAGCAGCTGCTTTCTCCAGCGGGCTAGTGATTTTAACAGCGGCTGGTGAAGTTGGACATGTCGAACTTTAGCAGCTACCAGCTGGTCATGTGACTCCCTTCCTGCTGCTGCCATCTAGTGTGAACTTTTTGTTGCTAGTAGTGTCACTAGTAGTAGTTGAAACTCCACTGCTTGGGTTGGTTGTTAGAGTTTGTGTTTTTGCAAGACGGTGATTGGATGAATTGCACTGCTAATACTAGCAGTGACTGGACAAGTGTGAACCCAAAGCTGCTGCTGCTTGCTGTTGCTGCTAATAGCCAGCAGCAACCAGCGGCTTGTAAACCAGCCTAGTGTGAGTGCCGCTTAAGACTTGCACTGTTAATAATCACAACTTCGTCATCGCTGGGTCATGCCAACTGACGTGTCCACATCTATTCCGCAATGCCGATTTAAAGCTGATCGCCGGCATATAGTGTAGATGTACCTTTAGGTCCCCTTGACCTAAGGAAAGGGGTGGGTGCAGGAGGAACTGGGGCGCAGGACCTCAAGGCTGGTGTTTTTCCAGAGAGGCGAAATACAGGGTGTCACATAAGTAAAATTTAAATTTTACTTACAAAAAATATTTTGCTAATAGCTTATAATTATTTCAATAAAGAGATCTTTTCATTTTAATCAAGTGATGATCTATGGATTTTATTCCGTTTCTAAGAGATTTTTAAGTAAATCGAGTAAGTTGCTATGTATGAGACGCCATTCATGTCCAATTTATTTATATTGTTGTTAAAAAATAGAAATTTATTATACTGTATTGATTAACAATATATGGCGTATTTTGACATGACAGGCGCCTCATACATAGCTAGCTTCTTGAGCCATTTTCAAAGTGCCTTAGAAACTGAACGCGCCGCACCCAATGATTTAAAGGTGGCGTTGATCAAGCGCCAAATTGAACAAGCACTAAATTGAACAAGCGCCAAATTGAACAAGCACCAAACTGAATAAACGCCAAATGGAACAAACGCCAAACTGAATAAACGCCAAATGGAACAAACGCCAAACTGAATAAAAGCCAATGGAACAAACGCCAAACTGAATAAGCGCCAAATGCCATACTTAATAAACGCCAAATGCCATACTTAATAAACGCCAAATGCCATACTTAATAAACGCCAAATGGAACAAACGCCAAACTGAATAACTGCCAAAATGTGATAAACACATTGTTAGGTTTGGTTAGGTTAGCATGTTCTGTTTGTAAATCTGCACAGTCTGACGTCTATAAAAGCGCACAATATTGGACCATCAGAATGTACAAAAAACCTGAATAACCGCCAAACTGAATAAGCGCCAAATTGAACAAACGCCAAACTGAATAAGCGCCAAATGGAACTAATGCCAAACTGAATAACCGCCAAATTTTTGGCTTTTATTCAGTTTGGCGTTTCTTCCATTTGGCGCTTATTCAGTTTGGCGTTTGTTCAATTTGGCGCTTATTCAGTCGCCCCGATTTAAAAGCCCAAATTCACGAAGAAGAAGAAAAAAAAAAACTTTGAACTTAAACTACAACTTGAACCCTCTCTGTACACCGATTCCAAAATAGATAATTTATGTTTTATTGATTATCCTTGAACGGGAGATTTTCTATTTTGGAATAATTGCTCAGAGAGTTCAAGTTGAAGTTCAAGTGCCAAGTTTTTTTTTTTTTGAATTTGTGCCTAAATTAACCCACCCTGATGTGTTTTCTGTAAATGTGTGTGGTTTGTATATACTTTTAAGTCATATGACTATATGACACACAACCTATCTTAAAAGACTCTCTTGATATTACTGACAGTTGACAGATGAGTCAATTTTTAATAACTTTTGCACATGTTGTTTATTATGCAATATGAGAAACGCCATAACTTCCTTTTATAGTAAAAAAAAATCTCCCTTAAAAAATATTGGCGCCCGCTGCCCTCTGGAATGTTCTTTCTATGTCTCTCCTGTCAGAGCTATTTATCATATTATTACGAGATCTGGTTAGGTTATGGGGTTTTTTTTTTAAAAAAAAAAAAAGTACAGTCAAGGTCGGCAGGAATTTAATTTTTTTTCTCTCTTTCTAAGCCTTCTTTCTCCCTTCCCCTTTTTAATCTTGCGCTAGTTTTGTGCGTGGGTGGAGGAGAAGTCCCCCTTTTTTTAGCCTTTGGGCTCCTGTCAGTTTTCATCTTTTGCAATATCTATTTTTTTTTGCCGTTCTCTTCCTCTCTTTTTTTATGATAAATGGTTATTTTACGCTATTTTTGGTTGTTCTTGTTTTTCTTATTATTATTATTCCTATCTCATGCTAACGTCAAAGTGGAAAATCAATCATTCTTCATATTTCAGTTGTCAATTTGTAAAACTGCAAATTTGGTAGTAAATTTGTACATTGATTAGAGAGGAGTAGGCAGTATGTCTAATGTTGATACCGACATTCTGCATAATGGCCCTACAACCCTAGCCCGTGTACCAGATTAACGAACTGGTAGTTTTACAAAGTGACTAGTTGGATTTAAAGAGTGACTGGATTTTTCACATTTGACAACCGATTTTGTGTTATCAGGTGGCACCTATTAGTTTTATTTCATAGGGTACTTTTTTATAGTGACTCTGGTTGAATTTTGATTTCAATGAATCGTTCAGACTAATACCTTGTACACACAAGAGTTAAATGAATTCAAATTAAATGTGTTTAGGTGAATTATACGGAATCCAGTTAAGGACATGAACCAAATTAAAAATTGACTTTATTATTAATATTTTAAATTGAAATACTAAATCAATATTTTGTCAATAGTTTATATGTTCTATTTAAGTTAATTAACTCAATATTTTCAGATTATTAACTGAATAAATTGAATTCGACATATTGTTTGTCCTTCACAGGCTTCTGTAGAACGTGTTTAATATTTAAAAGCATTTAACTGTGTATGTGTGTCGAAGGTATAAGAGTCCTGGATTGACTCGGGTGGTCGTTAGCCGATGGCCATTAGCTGAATTTTTTATTTTTCATTCAATTCGAATTTCGAATTTTTCATACATTCGCTGATTTTTTTGGATGTAGGCTATATATATTGTTGTTTAAGAAGTGATACCATGTAACTGACATTTTTGGTGCTTTTCAGTAGAGGTGGGACGAATCCTAAATTTTCTCGAATCCGAATCCTAAAAGATTCTCGAATCCTTCATATAAGAATCCTATATTATTCATTAAGAAGAAACAAATAAAATAATATGAAATATTAAATTATTAATAATAAAAACAGGGTGGCTTCACTCAGGGTCGCCACAAGATGATATTGGTGATCCGGGGTTAAAACTAATTTTACCAATGTTAGAACAGTTTTTTTTTTAAGGTTAGGATTCGAAAGATGAAAAAAGCGCGAAGATAGAGTTTTCGAATCTCGAATATTTTTCAAGATTCGCGGGATTCGAAGATTCGAATGTCCCATCCCTAGTTATTACCATATTGCTATGATGGCATAGATGGCAATGCCATCTATTGATAAAACTGAGAAAAATCTCATCATTTGTGGTCACTGGGTGAAAACCTGCTGTGAAAAAAAAAAACGTTGCATTAACATTCAAGTTGATTTATTTTTAATCAGTTAACTGTTCTTGTTGAATTTTTTTGGAAAATGAAAATTTGTCTTGCTAAATATCAAATTTTCTTTTAATTCCACCTTTATTATATTATTGTATTTTTAATAAAAAAAATTGTCTAAACAAAGCCCTATAACAGTAGAAATTCAGTGTAATAAGGGGGGCCCAGGATGACAATTCTTCATGGATTTGTAAATTCGAAAATTCATTGCATGTGAACCAGAAGAGCGGGGAATCGAACTGTTGGAATCACTAAATTCCCAGAGATGTCTGGAATGCAGGGATGTCTTCAAATCCAGTGTGCAATGCACACTTCAAAAGTTACACCGTTCAGAGTGGACATAGTTGAAGTGTAACTATGGTTCTTCATGAAATTTTAACTTTGAGAATTCATTGCAAGTGATTTATGGGTTTTTATGGTCCTTGGAAGTCTGTTGGGCCCTCCTGAGTTTATTTCAGTGCTTTTCAGAGCATCTGGTAAGCCCTATTTCTTGCCATTTTTGAAAATATGAAAATATTCATGGACTACAGTCTTGGAATATTTATATCAATTCGAAAATGGAACTGTTGGAATCGATGCATTCCCAGAAAAGTCTGAATTGCAGGGATGTTTTCAAAAGTTACATCAGTCCGGAGTGGGCGTCATTGAAGTGTTTCCATGATTCCTCATGGATCTCACTTTACAAAAACCACCTTTTAAAGAAAACGAAAAAAAGCATTTTATTTGCGTTTTTTTTGTTGTTATTTTACCTTTTGTTTTATTGGGGATATGGGGGGGGGGACATGCACTTTTTTCACTTTTATAATTTGAGAGAAAATTAAAAAATATCAAGACACCTTTTTTTGCGATTTCTTGTTACCTGAATTAGGTCACTTTTTTCCTGAAAGAAGAAATGCTTTGAAGGACCTTTTTTTTTTCCTATTCAATTTGTCAAACTTGTGAACACATTGAAAAACAGAAAAAAAGTTATATAATCTTGTAACAGTTTTTATTGATTAAAAAAACAATTCAATTAAATTTATTTGCTGTTCAACTTTGATCAAGTTTTTTTTTAAATATGCTTGTAATAATTTAAAAAATGATATAGAACTTGGTTAAGAGAAGGAAAGGATTTTTAGAGAGAGAGAGAGTGAGAGAGAGCGATATAGGAAAGGTGATGGAAATTTTAATGAAGAGAGAGAGAGAGAGATGTGCTTCTTTACATTAGAGAGAAAAAAAAAGGGTCTGACACATCTTTTTCTGAGTTGTGTTTGTGTTGTTTTTATTAAAGATAGGGGGGAGGGGTTCCTAATTAGATAAAGCGGTACCGCAAAACTGCGGCCATAAATATGATGGTAAAACCTGGGTTTCCTACTATAGGGATACCGTAATAGGACGGTAAATGGCGTCACAACCCCACCCCCCCCCCCCCCCCCCCCGTTTTCATAGGGATGTCAATTGGATGGTGGTTTTCTCGAGAGCGGCAAACACCGAACGCTTTCTTCGAGAAAAATCACATCCAATTGACATCTCTATGAAAACGGGGTTTTTTTTTTGGTGACGTCATTTACCGTCCTATTACGGGTAACGGCTATTTTAGCAAACCCCTAGCTTAAGAAAGTAGTTCTTTCATACATTTTATCAGCAAAAAACATTATTTTTGATCCTTTTTTATTTATTTAATAAAGTAAAAGCTTAAAGCCTAAAAAAAAAATGTCTAGGAAGGTGTTTACTCAGCTTTTTTTTTTTTTAAAAAAAAGCAAATTTATGAAATTAATATTCAAATTGTTATAAAAAACAAAGAATCATTAAATATATAAAGATATTAATATTTTTTTTTAAAAAATTATAATTTTAAAAATATTAACTTTTTATAGCAGTTTGAAAAAGATCACATTATTTTTTTGACTACTTTGTAATTTGATCATTTTCCAAACTGCCATTAAATGGTTATATTTTTTTTATTGAAATAATTCGACTTATTTTTTTTAGTCTCTTAATTTATGCTTTAATTTTTGTTTAGCATAATGTGTTTTTTCAAAATGCTGAGTAACAATTAACTTTCTATCTCTTCTGTATTACATGCATCGTAAGCGAAGTAATTTTAAGAAAAATTGTGTCGCGTTTTTAAGTGGGTTTTATGTAGATTTCTTCTAGCTCATAAAAATGCAGCAAAAAGAGCTTTTTTTTTTGTTAAATATAGTTACGTAATTGCCACCATTTAAACATAAAACATGAGCTTTAGAATATTTTTTACTCAGCTTTTTTCAGAAACAATTATCGCAAGAAATTCAAAAACATGTTAGAAACTAAAAGATTTATTCCCATATTGTAAAAAAAAAGGTTGCTAAAAGTAAAAGTAAGAAGTAGAGGTCGGAAGAATCCTAAATTTTCTCGAATCCGAATCCTAAAAAGGTTCTCGAATCTCACGAATCTCTCGAATCCTTCATATAAGAATCCTTTATTAGATCTATTTATTAAGAAGATACAAATGAATGAAATAATATTAAATATTAAATTATTAATAATAAAAAAACAATGTGGCAATCAGGGTCGCCACAAGGTGATATTGGTGATCCGGATTGCAAAAATCGCCGGTTTTTTTTGGTTAGTGAACGCTTCTATTGGACGTCAATGGAGTTAAACTAATTTTACTAAAGTTTTAAGCATTTTTTAGGTTAGGATTCGAAAGATTCGAAAGGCGAAAAAAGCGTGAAGATTCGAGTTTTCGAATCTCGAATATTTTTCAAGATTCGCGGGATTCGAGGATTCGAAGATTCGAATGACTCTATCCCTAGTAAATAGTAAAAATTTTCTATTATTGGTCTATGGAGACTTTTTAAGTTTAGCTTCGTTTGAGTTTATCTTCGTTTTTAAGAAACCTTTTATACCTTGTACACACATGAGTTAAATGAATTCAAATTAAATGTGTTTAGGTGAATTATACGGAATCCAGTTAAGGACATGAACCAAATAAAAATTGACTTTATTATTAATATTTTAAATTGAAATACTAAATCAATATTTTTTCAATAGTTTATATAATTATATTTAAGTATTAACTCAATATTTTGAGATTATTAACTGAATAAATTGAATTCGACATATTGTTTGTTTGTCCTTTACAGGGCTCTGTAGAAAACGTTTATTATTTAAATGCATTTAAATTATCAGGTGTGTACTAGGTATTAGATAAAAAAATAAT
Organism: Brachycybe producta; assembly: GCA_036925085.1. Classification (NCBI taxonomy): domain Eukaryota; kingdom Metazoa; phylum Arthropoda; class Diplopoda; order Playtdesmida; family Andrognathidae; genus Brachycybe; species Brachycybe producta. The sequence goes on from JAUPFP010000002.1 coordinate 4,830,915, forward strand.
ATATTCAATATATGATCATTGATATATTTGAAAATAATTTTATGGTAGTTTAAAGAGGCTGGAAGGATCTCTCAAAATAAACATTTGTTTCGAATTTATTAAGTTTTTATTAAGTATGAAAATATTCAAAGACAATCCAATCAAACTTCCATTGTTTTTTTCATTTTCAAAGATATCGTCATGATGATGAGAAATTAAAATACCGTACTTTTTTGTTGTTGTTGCTAGAAGTGTTTTCTTAAAGATATCTTTCAAAATAAACAATTGTTTAAGAGGCTACATCACAAAATTACTTTGAAAAATCTCCACAAAGAGCGCTAGCATCGTGTTTATATTGAGCCCATAGACCCAATGTTAAAGAAAAAATGATAATTTTTTAAATACACAAGTCATTCGCGGAAAAATGTTTATTTTTCATATTTAAAGTTGTCCAATATTAAGTTTTCAAAGTGCAATGTGCACCTTAAATATATGCGGATCGAGTGATAGAATGACAAAAAATTGATAAGTGCGGTTCTATTTTTAAAACATAATTCAAAATTGCGAATTTCTAACTCTTTATGTTAAACTCCATTGAGCACACGCTCGTAAGCAAAAAAAAACATCCATTAAAATGCTCGTAAAAATACGTAAAAATAATTTTAAAAAACCAGAAAAAAAAATCAGCACGTGTAATTGTGGTTCTTAAAATTACTTTTACGTATTTTTAGGTGCATTTTAATGGATATTCTTTTCTTATTTGGGCATACTCAATGGAGTTTAGCATACAAGTTAGAAATTCGCGATATTGAAATTTTTAAAAATATAACCGCATTTACCAATTTTTCTGTCAGCCTATAATTAAGGTGCACATTGCACTTTGAAAACTTAATATTAGACAACTTTAAATATGAAAAATAAACGTTTTGCCGCCACTGACTGTGTATTTTCAAAATTAACATTTTTTCTTTACACATTGGGTCTATGGGCTCAATAGAAAAACGATGCTAGCGCTCTTTGCGGAGATTTTTCGAAGTAATTTTGTGATGGTAGCCTCTTAAAGTTGAGAGAAAAAAACCTTGATTTATATAAAAAAAATGTTAATTTCAAAGATGAAAATTATATCTTATAGTTTCTAACAAGACTTTTTTTTAAATTTTGTTTCTTAACTGAAAAAAATTGAGTAATCAATAATTTTATAATATCGTTTGGTAATTTTTCATGATAATAATACGCACGAAATCTTAATAAAATTATGACGTGTGTATGTGTGTTTTTTTTTGTTGTTGACACAAAAAAAATGATTTAATGAACTAGCGTTTTTTTTTTTAAACAATCCTACAAATGGTGTTGTCTCTACTAAAGATATTTTAATTAATAATTTGTGTGTGGGGGGGGGGGGGGGGCTCGAATATTTAATTTAATATCTCAGCAATTTTTTTTTTTTTTGGTAATTTTTTTTTATGTTCTTTTTGTCGGCATTTTTTGTTTTTACTTCATCTTTCTTCATATTAATTAGCAAAAAATGTCACTACAGGCAATTATTAAGGTAATAGTTAGTAATTATGAAATATATTAAGAAAAAATAAAATATGATTGATTGGCACACTCGACACAAAAATCGGGCTTCCCAAAAAAAAAAAAAAGGTTATTTTTTTCAAACTTCGAGAAATTTCAAATGAAAAAATGAACAAAAACAATATTTTTTTTTGGCAATAATGAATAATAATAATAATAATTAATTAGAATTTAATAAAAATCTAAAAAAATTGTTTGTTGTTGGGAGAAAAGGTAAAAAGGATTTGAAAAAATGTGATTTTATTTTTTGTTGAGGTGGAGAGAGAAGGGGAGAGAGAGAAAAAATGGGAGAAAGAAATAGATAAAAAAGAGGACTTAAAAGTGGGGATTAAAAGTTTTTTTATATAGTTTTTTTTTAATTGTTTTCAGCATTAAATAAAAAAATTACTTAGATAAATTTGCATCAAATATTAACAATGCTTTTTTTTTGTTATGTTTTTGTTTTTGTGTTGTGTGCACCATTACAGGATTAATTAGCAGTGTTATTTGCCTTTATATCATCATAATAATAATGTACACAGTTGAGCTCACTTTTTGCATGATAAAAAAAAATGGTACAAGTTTTAAATGCTTCCCATTTTTCTTCCGTTGTGTTGGAGGGTAGGGATAAACACCCTTTAGGCGGCTCGTGAGTTAGGGAGGAAGGGGGGGGGGAGGTTTTTTTCTTTTTGAGAGAGAGAAAGGAAGGATTAATAAATTACAGGCTGGAGCTATAAATATCGAATTAGCAAATGTAAAAAGGTGTATTTGGGAAATCTTGGGTCCGTACCGTCACCTATAGACACTCTTTCGATCCTCAATCGAGAACCTCGTTTGGGGGGTTCTACTTTTACTATGTGTCGGCCACAGCAGCAGCAGCACACGAACCACACTTTTTGTCGAACCGTTGTTATAAATTTACATCATGTGAACAATCCAAGTATAAGGGCCCCTCGCTGGTATATAGACATTCCCCCTAAAGACATTTGCCCTACGGACACTTGCCCTAAAGCCATTTGCCCTAAAGGGACATTTGAGCTAAAGGGACATTAGCCTTAAAACCATTTGCCCTAAAGGGACATTTGAGCTAAAGGGACATTAGCCCTAAAACCATTTGCCCTAAAGCCACGTTTTTGTTCTCTCTCTTAATACGGTTTAGGGTCTTTCGGTGGAGTTTGTTAAATTGGTTCTGCATGCCACAGGCGCGCAAAAATGGCCAAGTGATGTAAATTTACACTACTGATTAGGGCAAATGTCTTTTAAGGGCAAGTGGTTTTAAGGTAAATGTCCCTTTAGGACAAATAGTTTTAGGGCAAATGTCCCTTTAACTCAAATGTTCCTTTAGGGCAAATAGTTTTAGGGCAAATGTCCCTTTAGTTCAAATGTCCCTTAAGGGCAAATGTCTCTTTAGGGCAAGTGTCTTTAGGGCGAATGTCCCACCCCCAGCGCCTATTTAAATAAAAAAATTATAGCTTGTTGGTTTAATCTTGTCAAGCTCAATACGAATATGCACCCTTTTTTTTCGCAGAAATACCATGCGGTTAGAATTTACATAGAGGTCTATGTCATATTTAACAAAAGGTTTTTATATTTTAATGTGCAGGGGTCCGCGCCCCCAAGGCCAGCCTAACCAAGTTTAACCTAGCCCGCCCTCACCCTTATATACTGTAGATAAAAAAGAGACTAGACTATTCAGGCTGCACATGTTGCACGACTCCATTGGACGCAATGTTAAGCGAAATTTGATGTTTCCAAAAACATGGTCTCGATTCTAGCTACCTTAGTAGGTCTTTAAGTTGAATTTTTAACGATAATTAACGTTGTAATCTCTTCTTGAATGTTGGTGGCCCCGTATTAATGGCGACTTTTTTGCAATATTTAAAGGGGGTTTTTATTTTATACAATTTTTGAATTATGGTAATTTGTTTCGTTTGTGTCTTCAAAAAGGCCCATTTTGCTAGCCACCTCTCGGTTCTTTAAAATCATCTTTCGGCTTTAAGAACAACTGGTAATATGTTCTACAGGTAACAAGGTAAATTCATGACGTTTCGAATTGTCGTTTAATTGCTAGAGCCATGTGACCAACTTTTGCACTGCAAAATTGACCGTGTCACATGCAGCATGTGAAACTGATGTGTCTAGGCTCTTAAATGCCATAGACCTCCATGTAAATTCAAACTTTTGCAGGACTTTTTCACGCGTTTTTTTTTTTTTTGGTGTTTCTGTAAAAAAAAAAAGACACTGCATACTCATACTCTGCTCGGCAAGATTTTCCAACAAGCTTATAGTTTATTTTTATATTGGTGAGGGGTCCCCTATACTAGAATTCAACATCAACCAACCAACTGTTGCTACCAATCAGATATTCGGCGCGTGTTGAACGCGCGCAACTTTTTGTGGTGAATAACAGAAAAGTAGTGTTTGATAACATGTATCTTTTGACTCCGGCAACTTTGTTCGAGCTTCTTACTATGTTTCTCTAAAAGAACTCGAACAATAGTAAGGTGCTTATGAAGTATTTGAATAAAATAGTTAAATAATTTTAGTAGCAAAATTAAACTAAAATTTTTGCTCACTGTCATTTATGACTGGTGTATTTTCGTCATGTTTGCACGAATTGGCTGCATCCGGAAACTTAAAGCTATTATCTGTAAAGGAAACAGAAAAGTGCATGTTCTGCAGCCAGCAACTTTCACTAGTCAACCGGAGACAAATTGCCTTGTTGTAATCTGTTCAAATGTCATATTAGGCCTCCTCAAGAAATTGTTTGTAGTGCTGTCACAATAAAAAAAAAATATACATGGCAATATCCCGTGAAGCATTTCATTTATTGCTGCAGACTGGCAAATAATCTGTAATTTGTACCTTTATTGGCTATCTTCATACAACTAATGCAGTGCATACGACAATGCGGAATAGTGACATAAAAATGTCACAGCGCCTTGTACCACAATGCAATGCTTGCTGCTAAACAAACGGCTAAGTATTACAGCTTAAGTTTGTTAGTCTTTCTGCTAATCAGCATCGATTATTTCCTTGAATGCTTGTCACTAGGCTTGCCACCCGTCCTCTTTTGTGGAGGACAGTCTTCCTTTCGGAAGAAATGTCCTCCGTCCTCCACGAAGGCAAAAATGTCCTTCACGCAATAAATTTTATAAAAACTTAAATACGTTTTATTTTTTTTTATTTAGCCAAAACAAATTGTTTTGGTTAAAAAAAAAATGGAGGACTGTCCTCCACAAAGGAGGACGGGGGTGGCAAGCAAGCCTACTTGTCACGTATGTTGGCTAGAGTCACGGATAAATTAGATAATACAATTAAAAGAATTGCTCAAGCACATAGACCTCCTGCTGCAGTGAACCAATTCATATTATTGTTGTATGCCAGCTAAAGTTTTACTTCGTATATGCTGTCAGAACCGTAGCCAGGGGGTCCAGCAAGCCTGAAAAAAATTGTCACCCTTCCTGAAGCCCTAATCATTTTCTAGCTTGGTGAACACGACGCTTTCGAACGGTTCTGAATTGATATTTAAATAAAACAACAGAATTAAGCAAAAAACATGTTTTTTTTGTGATACTCGCTTTTATAAAAAAAAAACAATCTAAAAAGTACCAGACCCCCAAACTTCCTATTGGTTGTAACAAGCCATGCGGACACAAAAATAGAACACCGTTTCATATACAACACAGACCAGATCATTTTGTGCATCATATAATTAATTAATGCCAGTATTTTTAAGTTTTACTTCTTCTAAACAATGCTATATTTAATGACGTTTAGGCGACGATACATCGGTCGATCCCTAAAACACATGCTGTGTTGCAAGTGGTATTGTGCAGCAATAAGCCATACTATACAACAATTTGTTGGGTTGTCTGAGCAGTGAGTGTACCCACTTTAAGGTGTGTTGCCTATATTTAGGGTCGTATTTTTAATGATTGCGAAATTAAAAGGTAGTGCGAAACTAAGGAACTTTTGATAGGAAATTTCATGTAAAAGTTGATGTGTTCAGCACTAAAATACGATCCTTAGAACTAGGAGCGCTCGTAGATTCACTTTTTAGGTCACTTTGCTGAACAATAATGTTTTACAGTATTTTAATGACCAAAGCAAAAAAAAATTATGCTTTTTTTTAATGAGGCTAGAGTTTTCTTAGAATTAACTAAAATATAGCTGACCTATAGTGGCGAGTTATCTCTAGCCTCTAACCGGTATTTTTGAATGCAAAATGCATAATTCTTTTTGCCTTAGTAATGACTAATGACATTCAAATAGCTATACAACCCATTAGTATCTTCGGAGCAAATCCACAACACTTAAGGCAATTGACTCTTGCCACTGGCAACAGTTACTACTTAACTTTATATGCTACAACGACAAACTTAACCAAGGCCACTGAAGCCGCATATAGACCAAGCTCGCGAGCTATTCTAGAACAGTTTGGTACCAGTATGCGACCAGTTCGTAAACAGAAAACAGATCCCGATTTAGACGGGGGAGCTCACGAACAGTTCTAAAGCTGTTTGCAAACCGATACAATGTTCGCGATCATCTGCCGAACAGAAGAACCTTTGTCTAGACGGTGAGTGAGCTCCGTCTCGCCAGTTTATAATTATTACAAACAATTTGTGTCAAAATTATTACAAACAGATTTAACAACCCCGCGAACCCTTGACGAACTAACAAACAAAATCTCGAGAGCTGTTCGCCAAATGCGAACGTGAACACGTCTACTATTTTGTGTGTAGTCGTTATGCTCGCGAGCTGTTTTGCTCTAGAAAAGTTTTCCGAACGGTTCTCGAACATGTCATTTTCGGTCTATTCGCGGCTTGACAAGAGCTGTTGTTGCCTGTTGTTAATTGTGGCACTTGTGACAGAATGTCTCATACTTAGTAATCGCGGCCAAAAAGAAGTGGTCAAAACATACAAGTGATTCGTAATGACAATGTTAGTGGTTCGTGTGGCTGCTTTAGGCCCTAACTCTTAAATATAGACTTGTTTTCACTATTACTGGTTGGTAAGGACCCTCGAATCAAAGAACAGGGGAAGATAAGAAGTTATGCCAGCAAAAAAGGCAATTTCTGTTTTTTCTTATATACTGCTTTTTTTTTTTCTTCTTCTTAAAATTAACTAAATGAAGATAATATTTACAAGTGAATCTACAATTAAATCTTTTTTTTTATGTTTGAGGCATCAAGAAACATGAGGTTTTTTTTTCTTTCTTTCTTCTCTTTCTACTTCTTCAATTTTGCTTTTTTTTTTTCTCTCTCTCGTTTTAAACACCAAAAACTAAACTCCCTCATTGGTTATTTTTTTTTTTCGTTTTTTATATATATATATATTTTTTTTTGGCGATTTTTCTTATTAACATAATTTGTCTAAGCTTTTAAGAAAAAAAATGATGAAAAACACGTTCCCATCATTGGTTTTTTTTTTTCTTCTTCTTTTGTTTGGTATAAAAATGTATGTAAGAAAAAAAAAACAAAAGAAGAAAACTTCTGTAGAGAGAGAGAGAGAGAGAGAGAGAGAGAGAGAGAGGAGAATAAGTGAAGATAGAAAGTTTTTTTTTTTAAAAGTCAAGCTTTTATTTATTTTGGGTTTTGGAGAGCCACAAAGAAAAAAGGAAAAGTTTGAATTGGTTTTTTTTTTGGTACCCATCCATCCCCAACCCCTTCTTCCAATTTTTGTTTTAAATGCTCCTCCCACTTATTAGTTTTTGTTTTTATTACCAAATTTTTTTTTTTCTCTCTTCCTCTTATTTATCTGAATAAATTTTTTACCTTATATTCATATTTCTTGTTAATAAACACTTTATAACTTTTGATAATAAAAACATCTTTCACTCATTTAATACAGGATGAATCAAAAGTCATATTGTACCTAATAAGAAAACGTTTTTGTTTTGTTTGAATTAATCTTGTTTCAGATGGACCTAAAGGTGTCTTTAAAGGATGTCCGTACAAAGAGCTCTCTGGAAGGAAGCAAATTGTCACACGAGAACAAAGTATTGGGTCGATCTACGAACATGGTCAATTAAACAAAGATTGTTGTTGTTGTTGTTTGTAACGAACACCACTTACTCTCTGTCTCTTTGTCTCTCTCTCTCTCTCTCTCTCGAGAAGGTTTCAGTGAGTTCTACTTGGATATACTTCGAAATTGTAACGTTTAATAATTAATTATTAACGTAAACAATTAATTGTTAACGTACAAATTTCGACAGTTTCTTTTTTGCAGCAGCAGCAATTTCATGCGTATTTGTTTCATTTGTTTTAGAAAGGAACATAAACAAGAAAAGTTTTCTCGGAACGAAACTGCGTACTCGTAATTTTGCGACCGTGAATTTTTATTGGCCACATATACGAACAACGTCAAAATTTCTTTTGAGTTCCACTTTAAAAAAAACTCAAAACAGGTAATTTAGAAACAGAACAAAAACAAAAAAGGATTCATTTTAACGAGAGGTGGGACGAATCCTAAATTTTCCCGAATCTGAATCCTAAAAGGTTCCCGAATCTCGAATCTCTCGAATCCTTCATTAAGAAGATACAAATTAATGAAATAATATTAAATATTAAATTATTAATAATAAAAAACAGTGTGGCACTCAAGGTCGCTACAAGATGTTATTGGTAATCCTGTTTGCAACAATTGCTGGGGTTTTTTTTAGTGAACGCTTCTATTTGACGTCAATGGAGTTAAAACTAATTTTACCAAAGTTTTTAACAGTTTTTTTTAAGGTTAGGATTCGAAAGAATTCGAAAGACGAAAAAAGCGCGAAGATTCGAGTCTTCGAGTCTCGAATATTTTTCAAGTTTCGCGGGATTTGAGGATTCGAATGTCCAATCTCTAATTTTAACTTATTTTTTTTTTGTATTGTTGGAAATTTTCTCGAGTAAATTTTCAGAAAAATCTGGAATTATTGGAGAAAACAAAATCGAACAAAAAAACCCTGGAAAATTAAAAATATGCTTCATATTGCTAATTCAATTGCTATTTTTTAAAATCAACTTTAACTTTAATCGTTTATTTTAAAAATCATAAGTGAGTCGGTCATTTTAGAAACAACCATAAGTTCCATACATTCACATGGGACTTAGGTGGTTTCTAAAAATGGCCGCCGATTCAATTAAAGTTTAAACTAAGTTTGAAAGTAATTTCCGTTAAATTTGAATGTCATTACCAAAATTTTCATCCAAATGCATTGCATTTCATTTGAATGTTTGCATAATTAATTAATTATCTTAAACTACTTGTTTTTTTTTACTATTTTTAAACGATGGAAGTTTTAAAATAGTTAATTAAAAATTTGAAACATAAATTAGAAAGTTTGATTTTAATTAAAAGAATCAATCTTTTTTTTTAAACTTTTGTTTTAAAATAAAAATCACGATTTTTTTTTAGAATTAAAACCGCGATTTTTCTTTTTAACAAACTCTTGTTTTCAACATAAAATTTTAATTTTCTAAAATTTTAAAAAAAATATTTTCATATTTTTATTTTCACATTTTTATTTTCAAATTTCCAAATTTCCAAATTTTATAAATTCATGAATTTATTGTTTAATTTTTTTTTTTTGTAAAAAAAATTCATTTAGAATTTACTAAATTGGTTTTTGTGTTATACAGTATAGGGAGAACGTGAAAATACCGAAAGTAGATGCAGATTAACGATAATCACGCGCAAGAGAGAGAGAGAGAGAAAGAGAAGAGAGAGAGAGAGAGGGAGAGAAAGAAATATATTTCGACCAACACACAAGACCGACCCGATCCGACCGGTAATTCTAAAGTTTCTTCCGTTATAGATGACTTTTGACTCTCCTGCAATAATTATTATTAACAACACTTTTGTAATTTTCTCTCTCTCGATCCATCCATTCATTCAGTTTGACAAATTTCAATTGCATATGAATGAGTAGATATGGGTGGAGGAGGTGGAAGGAGGAAGGTGAATTAAGAAGGGTCTCTAAAGGGAAAATATATTGGAGCTTATTTCGAACGAACTACTACGAAGTTGTGGTGGTAGTGGTGAAGGTAAAGGTGGAGGTTTGGGGGGGGGGGGGGGGATATATCGGGAAGGAGTTTTCCGTTGAGTCAAAAAAAAGCAACTGTGGTTAGAAAAATAAATAAAGGAAGTTTAAGCGTTTGTTTTTCCTTTGAACAACCCAAAGTATAGAGAGTAAGTAGGCTTAAGAATGCAAAAGTTTTGCGGAACCAATACAAAAATAAAAGATTGTGTCATTTGCTCTTTTTTTTTTTACTTGGTTTTGAAAGTACTGGCGAAAAAATTTGGTTGGTTTTGTTTGTTTGTTATCTTCAGCGCAGCTTACGGATAGCAAATTGTCAAATTCGCCTAAAAAACAGAAAAAAAGGAAAGCCAACCACATATCTCCCCTATTGATTTCCTTCCGTTAATTTTCGGAACTTGTTGCCGTCACTTTCTTTTCATTTATTTTCTTTTTGATAAGGACGACCGTCACCTCCGTCCTCAATTTTTTTTTAAGTGTTCTTCTTCTGAAGGAAGAAGAAGAAGAAGAAGAAGCAGCAGCTCGAAGAAGATCGGAGCACCGGAGCGGGGGGAGAGAGAGAGAGAGAGCCGTCGACACCGCAAAAAAAAATCACCGGTTGACACTTCAGACGTCCGTCGAACGACTCGTGATGCTTGGCGAACGCGAATGGATGACCACTTTATGCCCGTTCTTGGTCACATGACCGTCACTTTCGATCACTATCGCAGTCTGTTGCTGCAACTTGTTGTGTTCGTTGTCTTGTGCATCGACTGAACTCGCATCCTGCGTTGTGGCACTTGAGATTTGATCGCCACTTTTGCCACGATGGCGCCTCCAAGCTTTCTGTATGAGCCGTGCACAGAATTCTTCTCGTTGACGCCAAAGGGTACTTGAGATGGGTTCGTAGCCGGCAATGTCCGTTTTGAGAGCGACCTCTTGCCAGTCGCCCGTCTCTTCAACCGGACTACCCTTGCGTGCAAAGAAGTCCTTCGTCAACGCGTCCAAGATGTTCACACAGTAACAATAATCTCCTTTGCAGATCGGAATGTCCATGGAGACGATCTTGTACTTGTTGGGCTTGTGAATCTGTAAAGGAGCTTCGAGAGTGTCGAACAGTTCGGTCAGTTGGTCGTACGGAATGTATTGTGTGCCATCGGGATCGAATCGTTGCCATATCTCGTAGTACATGTCGTAGTCGTCGTCCGTCAAACCCTCTTGCACCTCTTCGGTTGCTTGACTGTAGTTTTCAAGGATGACTGCGATGTACATGTTGATGACGATCAGGAAACTTATGACCAAATAGGAGACGAGATACATGACGGCAACGCCGGCATTTCCACAGTCTCCCGGTCCATTTTCGTCTGCCGGAATGCAATCCTCCTCGTTCATGAGCGGGCTGAGCACATCGCTCCATCCCGCCGATGTCGACATCTGAAATAGTAGGATCATCGATTGTGGGAATGTCTCGAAGTTGTAGATGGCATCCAAGTTGCCTTTGTGCCGTACGTTCATAAAGAACGACATGCCGAAGATGGCATAAATGAACATGACGAGGAACAACAAGAGGCAAATGTTGAAAAGTGCTGGCAGCGACATAGCGAGCGCGAACAAGAGTGTTCGGATGCCTTTGGCACCCTTTACTAACCGAAGAACACGACCCACTTTAACTACACGAACTACGCGAAGCAACGTTGGTGATACGAAGTATTTTTCGATAAATTCCTTGAGCAGAATACCTGTAATGAAAAGTTCAATTTCAGTTCAGTCAGTTCGTTTGTTGAGTTTCAGGTTTTTTTTAAAAAAAAACCCGAACACGTATTTTTAAGACTAGCAGTGTAAATGAATCACTGGAATGTAATTTTATTTTGATATCAATAATTTTGATAAAAAAATAAACTTCATCGGAATTTACAAAATGTACGAAATTTGCGGACTATTTCCAAACTGTTTTAAAATTGATTTTAAATGATATCAATGTAAAAATTCCGTTGTGCGATTCAGCAACTCTTCTAGTTTTTTTAAAAGAAAAGTTATTTTAATATTTTCTCTTCAGTATCACAGAGTTCTGATGTGATAAGGTGCTTGCAGGAAAAAAAAACTATTAAGAAGTGACGTGAAAATTCGACTAAGTAATTCATAGAAGAAGGAAACCAAAGTACAAAAGAAACTAGAGTCCCGATTGATTATCAGAGCTGATGTGGACAAAAAAACAGCTCGGATAAAAGTTCAAACTCGGATTAAACCAACACAATGTAGTGTTAACTTCACTGAAGAAAAGGAGTAGAGATAATCATTTAAGTGGAAGACAAAACCTGGAACCAGTGGCGTAGCTAGGGACCCGCAACTGCGGGGGGGGGGGGGGGGCGCAGGAGGTTTGGTGGCGCAAAAAACGAAATGAATGTCGATGTATTTTTCAGTTATTTTCGAAAATAAATCGACTTTCATTTAATATTTACTTTGAACGGCGGAACGGTCGGAAGAACGGTACGAACAGTCGGAAAAATAGTGGGAACAGTCGGAAGGTTTGGTTTAGTAAAATTATGTTGTTGCAGGGGGTCTGGGGGGCGCAGCCCCACGACTTTTTAAAGAATTATTATATCAAATTAGTTCATTGTTCCGACTGTTCCCTAATATGTTCAACGGGAGGAACGGTCGGAACAATGAACACATTTGATTTAATAACTCTAAAAGAAATGGGGGGGGGGGGCTGCGCCCCCAGACTTCCTGCAACAAGCTTCATTTTAATAAATCTAACCTTCTGACTGATCCGCCGTTCATCAGAATAGCACCCCCCCCCCCCAGTATGAAGGCTAAGTAGAAGGGGAGGTAAGGGGGGCGCAAAGTTTTATGGGGGGGGGGCGTAACCAAGCATAGCTACGCCACTGCCTAGAACTTACTGGATCTTCAAATTTCTAATAAACACATTAGTACTGCAATATCCCCCCCCCCCTTTCTTTGCACTCAAACATACCGGTACTAAAAAGAAGATTAGCTCGGATAACACGGACCCTCGGATAATCAGAACTCTATTGTACGTTAAACATATTCCACATACATCACATTATTGTCTTTTTTGCAAGATTATTGCGATCACGTTGGTAATATTTACTGCAAGATGCATTCCTACGCGTTGTTGTAAAATTACAATTATCAATGTGATAATACTCTTTGCAAAGATTTACAGTGCTTTTTCTGCACACTTTTGCAGAAAGCTAGAAGTTCTCTGCAGAGTTACCGGTACTTTGTAATGTTGAGCTTTAAACTATCGAAAGCTTTTCAGGTCTCTATGTTAAAGATTAAGCAAAACGTTTATATTTTTTCCGAACCAGAAGAAAACGAGAACGTTAAAATGACATATTTCTCATTTATCTAAACCAGTGTTTTTCAAACTTTTTTCAATGGCGGAAAACTAGATAGGTTCTCGATGCACTTGTGTACGACCCACCTTAAAAAAGTCTACTGACGCGTGTATTGGCGCAAGTAGCTTTGCGCCAGTAATAGGACATGCTCAGTATGCCTCGTATTAGGCTAGGGCCACACCTGCGTTCTAGTCGCTGTGTCACGATCGCCACGACCAGGTCGCAGGCATGTAAAGTTTTATGCCCCGGCCATATTATAACAACCGGACACCGTTTTTAGTCATTTTTCCAATATCATGGTGCTAATGGATGATGAAAATGTGATGTTGGCTATTGTTGTCTTACGTTATGGTTAACTACACAAGAAACAATAAGTAGTGTTTCTGTCGCGATGTTGCGAAAACACTCTTTACAGCGTTTCAAAATCGGTCGCTGTCGCGGGGTCGCAAACATGGCCAATCTAATGTACAGTCGAATCCATGTAACACGTCCAGCTTTGCGACCAGAACGCAAGTGTGACAATAGCCTTAGAGCGCAGTTAATTGCGTTTATATTAGAGAGTTACTGTTGACTTAGCGGACTATAATCTTTTTTTGTTGTTGTTGTTTTGTAACTTCCGTTCTGACAGTTGGAGGGTAAAAATTTCTTTTTTTTTTAATGGAAATTAATATTCAAATGTTGCCTATTTTTCGAAACCTCGTTCGAATAACGGTGTGTTTGTTTTACTATTTCAGAAAGACTAGTCACAGTGTCCTGCAGCAAGCTGAAAAATGACCTATTATTATAGAAGAAAGATTACCTAAAATGGATAGAATAACTACGATGAAGTCGAACATGTTCCACGGCTCTTTGAAGTAATACCAACGCAAAGCAAAGATCTTGAGGCCACATTCTGCGGTAAATATGGTGATAAAGAGCAAATTTAAATAGTTGATTGCCGATTCAAATTCTGGCGTCTGGTCGTGATGGTCCATTGCCATGCAGATCATGTTTAGTCCAATGAATAACATAATGAACATGTCGAACTTGGTGTTGGTCGTAATGTCGAAAATAATTGCCTGAAGTTTAAACTACAGAAACAAAACATATGAAAGACATTTTCGTGAGAACAGATGAGATTATTTTTAAGCGATGGTTACACTTTTAAGGAAAAACGTTTCTACAATGTCACACAACCGTAAAATCTAATGTGTCATCAGACTTTTTTTCAGTAATCTGTTTTCGAGTAACTGACACGACAAAACTTTTTCCAGTAATTTGTTTTCGAGTAACTGTGACAACTAAAGGTTTGTTTACAGTTTTCAACAAATTGTTGTAATGCCTTGTGTAAAATGTGTTGTACAACATTTTGCAACACATATGAATACATTATTCGGGGTGTGCCAAAAGTCATGCCCTATAGGTTTTTGTTCCAGTCTTCTCAAAAGCGTTCTAATTGAATGCTCCTGAGGAGCTGCACTCCCAGACTCCCCCCCAGGTAAAAACAATTTAATGAGTACGTATCGCAATATATACTGACAATAACTCAATATGTTGAGATAATAAGTCTATATATTGAGATACTAAATGAATATATCGAGTTAATAACTTAATATATTGAGACTAGTGGGGTAACCCGTCATAAATGACGGGAGCAAAATTCACAGGCAATTGTGCCCAGCATTAGAATTTCTTTTTCTCCGCCCTTTTATGACGTCAGACCAAGTAACAAACCCAATTAGAAATTGATGACGTTCATAAAAGGGTTGAGCAAAAGAAATTCTAATGCTGGGCACAATTGCCTGTGATAAACTGTAGTTTAATTTTGCTACTATTATCCCCTCCCCTTTTTATATTTGAAAGAGAAAATGAGTTTTTCATTTTCTCTGGTGTGCGCATGCGTGTCGTTTGTTCCTTTTTTACTCCTTTCATTTCAATTTCAGTCACCCCCTCCCACTTTCCCCCTTCTTCACTTTCCAACCTTTCTCCCCTCTCCAATTTAATATCATGGGGTTCTTGGATGGGGAGTGTGCAACATTTAGTTGACCTTGAGAAAAAAAAGCGGTTCATTTATTCATTTAAATTTATATAAATTCCGACGTGCTTCAAGGTTTGTACAGCGTTAAACACCCACACATACACAGACCTGGCTTAATATATATATAATAATAATAATTAGTCAATATACATACTGGGGCAGCATTCTTCCAATTTATTTTTTCTCAGGTACTAAAAGGGGCTCCATATAAAAGGTTTGAGGCTCTATGTATTTTTTGGATTTCCATAGGGCTGGAGAAATATTTTTTTCCGGGCCGCATTTTATTCTTCCAATCAGCCCCATGTAATTAACAAAAAATTAGAACAGAGATGAACTTTGCCACAAAATGTGGTAATCTGTTGTGAGCTATTATATGCAACAGGTGTGCAGCACGTTTTGCAAGAACGTCTCTGTTTAAGTACAACATTAGAAATATCGTATTTTACACTAAATAGTGTTGTTGTTATGACACTTTGCAACAATTTGTGAAGAAGCAGAAACGAAAGATATAAGTAGTAAAGCTTACCCTAGGCCTTGGAATGGCTTTCATTGGTTTTTTGGAACCCATTTTCTTCATTGCATTGTAATATTTCTTCTGATCCTCTGTCATGAACATCTCAAGGGATCCTCCTGCTTAAACATCGCAATATAAACTATAAGGTTACGAGCTCGTGATTCCGACTTTTGCAACAAAGCTTCCAACATAACAAAAACTCTGTTTTGATTCGGTAAATTTAAACATGGTTTTTCTATGTTGTAACTCTGCTTAGTGAGGTATGCCTGTAGATGCCAACTTGGCTTAAAGGCACGTTGCTATACTGTATTTGAAGCCTTCTGGTCTTTCAAGGCGAAACCGTTGTTCAATTCTCCAGGGAATTCCTGTTGAATTCCCTGAAGAACGTGACCAAGTTGGCTTCGTCTTCAGAGATTTGATTCTTATTGAACCAGAGCCTTAGGTGTTGGGATGGTGTGGACCCACAGGAGCAGGTCGTTTTTCTTTCTTTGTTTTGAATTGACTTCTTGTCAGTTTTCCAGAAATAATGCTCTGCTCTACAGAAGACGATTTTATAGAGTTGAACATGTTTGCGAACAGCGTTCTCTTTAACAGATTTTGTTCGTTGTTCTGTTCGGCCTCGATTCACCGTCACATCAAAGGATGTTCGTATTTGGGCCAGGAGTAGTTTGGACGTCTCGGCCAACGTTTCCCCAAACATCCCAGTCATTTGGCAGTTCTGACAGCAGCCTAAAGGAAACCATCTGGGAACATGTTCGCAAACATTTTCTGTTCAAGTTTGGACACTCCGGCCACAGTGAACAGAACAGCGAGTACGTTCTTTGGAAATGTTTGCGAACATGTTCTGTTTGTTGTTCAGTTCTATAATCTGGACCCACCCTTAGAGAGTTTAATTTTAGGCTGAAATCGCAATTTTTCTGCTTAAGTTTGGGTCTAAAAATGATATAAACAGAATATATTGAATCCGTGCTGATGGGTTACTTTTCCTCCATATCTGACGACTGATTACGCTAACAATCATATTATTATATACTCATCTTTTTCTTCTGCTCGTTGAAATTGTCAATAATGACTCCAATGAAGAGATTCAAAGTGAAGAAGGCTCCAAAGATAATGAAGAAAACAAAGTAGAGATACATGTAGATGTTGGCTTCTCTATGTGGTTGATAGTTTTTCTAAAAATTATAAGAACCAAATTTGAAAATTAGATTGTGTATTTCTCACCATTTCAGCTTATAGAATTTCTTCGAGGGCAGCTTTTTATTTTTTTATAACAGGGTTTCTAATGATATGAAACGGCTGCAATTATCAAAGAATTTCAAATTTGGATTATTTAAAACTGGGGGGGGGGGGGGGGGTAATTCAGTTAAGAACCTAGACACTTAAGCGTGTACATGCCACATGATTCCATAAACGCAAATATTAAGTGAGATTTGATATATCCAAAAATAAGGTCTCGATTCTAGCCACCATTGATGTCTTTAGGCCTTGTTTCCATTGGGGTTAAAATTTGAACTTTTTGCAAATTTCAACTGGTGAAAAATAGAACACACGTGACCTTTGCCTATGATAGTGAATGTGCGAGGGACACGTGCGTTCCATTTTTTCACCAGTTGAAATTTGAAAAAAGTACAAATTTTCACCCCAGTGGAAACGAGGCATTATATTTTATTTTAAACGATAATTAATTCAAGTTGCAATCTGTTCTTAAGGCCTTGTTTCCATTGGGGTTAAAATTTGAACTTTTTGAAAATTTCAACTGGTGAAAAATAGAAGAAACGTGGTCCCCGCCTATAATAGTGAATGGGCGAGAGCCACGTTGCGTTCTATTTTTCACCAGTTGAAATTTTCACCGCAATGGAAACAAGGTCTTAATGTTGTAGCCAATTTTGCATTATTTCAAGGGGCGGCCCATGCAACACAAACCATTAATATGGCTCTTTAAGCCGCATCTTTATCTTTACGATTACAATTACAAAAAAAAAAATACTTTGCAAGCAGTCGGTTAGCCTATGGCAGAGGGACCTTAAGATCTAAGTGCTGCAAGATGCATTGTCAATATATAATAACTACAAAAAAAATAATCTTCATTTTAAGTAGAGGCTAACTACTACTAACCCCTCGATTATCGATGGCATCGTTCATGATATCCAACCATCCTTTAAATGTGGCCTGAAAAATAAATAATAAATTTTGTTAAAGACTGGAATAAAATGGGAGTACAGTGGAGAGAATGAAAGTACGAGAGAGAGGTGCGAGGTTTTCTCTCTCTCTCGCAAGGTTTTTGTTTTATTTTACGAACCACTTGGAAGAGTGACAGATACGCCTGACCAACATTGTCGAAATTGATGAGCGAATTTTCCCAGGAGTAGTTTTTTTGCAAACATTCGTTTCTGGTGTTGATAACTTTATAGTCTAACTTTTCCCCATCATTTACACACTTATGGTACGTTCCTCCAAACATTTGCACTCCCATGATTGCAAAAATGAGCCAGAATATGAGACAGACGAGTAACACATTGAAAATGGAAGGAATTGCTTGAATTAGAGCGTTGACAACAACCTAAAGTTTTAGCAGCAACAACAACAACAACAAAACAAAAAAAAAACGAGTTAGTTTTGCGTAAAATATATTTTAATATAGAATTTCTATTAATAATTGTTATCGAATTCAAACCATAAACAAAAACATGCCGATATGTGGTAGAAAGATTGCATCCACACTATGCCGATCGGCATCGTGGAATAGGTGGGGACACGTCAGTCGGCACTGTCGACAGGACGATCGGCTTGCCAAATCGAAACCGAACGATGTCGGTCTAGTCAAAGGATACCGAACCGAACTGCGTATAGTGAAGACGTACCTCTGTCGTAGTCGCAAGTTACAATTTCAGTCAAAGTAACAATTTCACACTCACTGCCCGCTCAGTAGTGTGAAAGTCGAGGTATTTTCAACAAAGCCGAATCGGCAATGCCGATTTAAGCCGATCGGAACAGTGTGGCTACACCTTAAGTCAATATTGGCCGTAATTTTGTATCGTTATGAATATCTTTTCAGTTTTTGTTTTTCGATTTTGAATTTGATTTTCCGTTTTACCAAATCTTGATGTCACGAAAGAAAAATTTGCATATTTTTAACAAAAGTGTCTAAATATTACTTATTTTCTTTTGTGGGCCAAGTTTTGATAAAACAGTAATACAAAGAATGTGAAAGCATTTCATGCAAGCACTGTGTTTATAATTTGCAATAAAAATGTAAGCAACACATGCAAACATGCTTGAAAATAATAACGTAATATAATTGATATTGTTTACAGTTAGAACAATTGACAATTTTATTGATTCAAACTTGTTCAATATCAATCATAACGTTCAGTTACTGGACAGTGACAAATCACCAGCTGTCATCTGACAGAGTTAGATCATTAACAAATGTATCTTCTGAGTTAGTCACTGGAAATGATAAAGTTATAACAGGCTAATGACAGCTGTTAAGTTGCAATTTGTCAGCGACAACCTTCAAAAATAAGTGTAATGTCGTAAATGACATGCGAACAACAGCCGTGAAATTGCAACAGACCAGTGACAGCTGGAAAGTTGTGAATGATCCCTGACTATCTTAAGATAACAACTGGCACACAACAGTACCAAAGCCGTAACTGTAAAGTGAAAACTTTAACGCCTGGGTCCCACATACATTAAAAACGCAAAAAAAAAAGAGCTAGAAATAATAAAAAAAATGTAGAAAAACGTTATTTCTACATTTCTGCTTTCTCTCGCGTTCAAGAGTTGTTAAGGCGCAGATACAATAGGCGAACCGGTTAACGAGCAGCTTGTTCGGAGATTGTTCCGATTCTCCACCTGCCGATTTTCTGCAACGAACACAAAGGAATTCGCAGTACCAGAAACGAAACAATAAAGCTGCTCGCGAGAAATAAGATAGTGAGAAATCGTGGAGAAATCGTGACATCCAACGCTTCGGAGGACGTTCGATCGCGTGATCGCGGGACACAAAATTGTAGCGAACATTACATGAAACGTTACATGGCAGGCTCGGTTCGCCAAGTGTATCTGCCTCCTTTACACATTACAATAAAAACATTTCAAGGACAATTTTAGTTTACAAAAAGGGAAGGAAGACCCAAAAAGAATGATACATTTGCAGGACGTCTTCCTGTATATATTCTGTCATGCGGAATAACTACTTTCTGCCAAAAGGGTAGAATTTTAAAAAAAATTAATTTATACAAATTCTATTTTCAGTTCTGCATATGGGTGTGTGGGACCTTCAAAGAAGAAGAAAAATCACTAGAAAGTTACTACTTTACTGCTGTTGTTGGTCGGTTTAATTACAGAGTAACAAAGTAGAAAGAACATGCTCAGAAAAGAACAACATGCATGCAACATGAACAAATTTGCATGCAAATTATAACATTGACATGCTTCGACAATAGTTACATATATCCAAAAAAATGTACTTCACAAACATTCTGAATCCACCATCTGGAACTATCTAATTAATCAAATAGTACTTTTGTAAAAAAAAATAGATAAGAGAAAAAAAAAGCGAACAAAGTAGAAGTAGTCTAAATGAAGATGAAAATGGGAAAAGTTGCAAGAAGTGTTAAGAGAATATAATATGAATCGATAAAGATGCATTGTGTTTTTTTCTATAAATTATTATGTAATTTGTAGCAGAGAACTATAAAAAAAATATATTCTGATTAAAGCCTGGAACACACACACGCTGAATTCCTGCTGAGGAAAAGAAAATGTTTCCGTTTTCTGTGTAATTGCTTGTGTTCACGCATAAAACAGAAACGAAACACCATATAAAACCCAAATTAGGGATATGGATTGATTGCATTTTGATGTCCTATGCGTCATGCATTCATTCCGATGTAAGATTTTCCGCCTAAAATCTCAACCGATTTTAGACGGAAAATCTTGAGATTGTTATCCACTCATTTTTTTGTTTAAAAAAAAATTCGGTTCATTGTTTGTGGGGGAAAATTGTCTCATTTTAATATTTTGTTATAATTTTCTGAGCGGAGAATTCTGCGTGTGTTTTCCAGGCTTATAAGTAAATTTATTAATGAATGGTAGTAGTAGTATGGCAGGTTTTTATTTCCCATTTTGGTGTTGAACGTAAAAATAACCCTATAGTATATTCAAGTAACTTAGTATAAGTGTTTCGGGAAAAATACGTTAAAAATTATGATAGTTTTTATATCTGAAGAATTGTCTCTTTTACGAGTAACAAATGATGCAATTTGGCTTTTGTTGATTTTATAGGTGTTGCTGTTTTTGTCGTTGATGTTGCTATTGTTTGTTGTTGTTTACTGTTGTTGTGCATCTTATTTGAAAACTAGGACTGTCCAACTTTCTTTAGGCTTTTTGAGCTTTTTTACTAATCAAATCATCAGAGTTTTCCAGTTTTAATTGATCTATTTTTTTTAGGATGAAAATATACTGATATTCAGTAGAATTTTCCGCAGCTGCAAGCCATTTTAAAATTAGTTATGATCAGGGCTCGGATTTTTATGCAATATCAAGCAAATGTTTCTCAATTTGTGGCCCAAGTGTCAATTTGGTAAGTTTTCTTCATCAATTGGGCCAACTGCAATTATGTTTGTTTCTAATAAAAAAAGCCTGGTTAGAGGCTAAATGTCTGGCAACTGTCAGTTGTCAACTAAGAGTTTTATAGCCTCTAACCAAAAAAAAATATTTTTTGGTTGCTTTAATAATGAAGATTACTTCAGAATTGGCACTTGAGCCACAAATTGAGAAACATTTGCTTGATATTGCATAAAAATCCGAGCAAAACATGTGGAATTTCTTTTATCAATTTCTTCTGGTTCCTTTTTTTTTTTAAATATAAATTATGACAGAGCGAAAAATGTCGTTCAAAATTTCTGGTTCCTCTTCTATTAATAAATTATGGCGAGCAAGAAACACGGCGTAAAAATAGTACTTTTCCCCGGTTCTTCTTGTTTTTAAGTAAATTTCTTGAGTTTTAACTGGAAATTTAAAGCAAACTTCAAATTCTCTATGAATTGGGTTTTTTTCCATGTTGGTGGAAACTGGTTGTTGCCATCAACTCCAACGAGGCAAATTAACACTAACTTGGCATTTCTTTCCGGAAAAATAAAACATTTCACATCAATTTAATACTTTTTCTTCCAACGGTTTTGTTAAGTTTTTTGATCTCGAAAGTGATTTGGTCGGAGCAGTTATTATCGTTTGACGCCGTTTTTAGGGTCTATGGCTTAGTCGTCTCGGCTTATTCCTTAGAATTTACTATACCTTTAAAAATAAATTTTGAAAAGGTGCATTTTTATGCTGCTTTTGGACAAAATAGTCCATCTGAGACAGGTCCTTCCTGTGTTGTTTGCAGAATTAATTTTTTTTCAAATTCAAATTAAAAAAAAAACTGCCTCTTCTAGTTTGTAAATCACTTTCAATTTCAATTTAAAGATTCTTCCGAAAGGCTATAATAGCATGTAAGGAAGTTTCTGAGCCTTGGTTGGACAGTCCTCGAGTTTACGATATTATGACTCGTACTAAAAAAAATCATGCAAATTGTAAAATCTCATATAAAAAAAACGTTCATTCTGCAGCTTGCAATGGTTCAGATGTTGGGTTTCATCAACTCTGATGATACCAGTTTTCAAAAACCATTGCAAGATCACTAAAAAAAAAACAAATCTGAACATGACTACAGTGAAACATGAGCGAGTTAAGAAAACAAAATATATATAATATATATAAGTATTAAAAAGGATGTGACTTAGTGATGGAGGAGGAGGAGGATAAAAATGGGTAAAATATTTTCTTTTTTTCCTTCTTTTGTTTTGTGGCTGTCTTAAAAGTCCTTGTTCACAGTTACTTACTCGCATCCCTTGTAAACGAGACAAAGCACGTAGGGGACGCAGTGCTCTCAGCGTTCTCATGGATCGAAAAGCGGGTATGTTGCCGGCACCCAATATGATGGCAATAAGGTTTACGATTGAGAGCTGTATACACAGATTGTTAGGTAGGAGGATAAAGTGGTAAAAAAGTGGAAAGTACAAAGAATGTGTGTATGTGAATAAGAGAAAGGGGATTCGTGAACAGTTTTTTTTTTGTGGCAAAATTGCCAGGTTAGACACTTTAGAAATAAAAGTACAAAGAGACATAAGAAAAGGCATTGATATATTTGGACTATTCTGCTAACGAAGTAGGTTTAGATCTCTTTAGTGTACTACACACATGGGCCACTAGCCACTTTAGCGAACTATCTAGTGACTTGAAAAAATGTTTTTGCAGACCACCTGACTTCTACCAGAAATTTGAAATTGTTTTTTTTAATAGTAAAGTTAATCATTTTAGATCATTATGATGGACAGCATCAAATCGTTTAAACTTCATAATTAAAACGTTAACGTTTAGTGGAATGTCACAGCATGGGCTGCCTCAGCATTGATTTTTCTCCTGTTGCAGTGCGTTGTAGTGGCATCTTGCCACTGTCCATAAGCTCAAATACAAACTAGTAATACGAATAATAAGCTGTATCCAGCTGGGACGATTTTACCTGAGGCAACGCCAAGGATTGGATAAGAAGGCTGGTAGTGATGTTTGACAGTAGCGAAACAAAAAAGTATAAACAAATGAGCGGTTAAATAGCAAAGATTTGGGATGGGACATTCGAATCCTCGAATCCTGCGAATCTTTCGAAATATTCGAGATTCGAAAACTCGAATCTACGCGCTTTTTTCGAATTTGGAATCTTTCGAATCCTAACCTTAAAAAAAACTGTTAAAAACTTTGGTAAAATTAGTTTTAACTCCATTGACGTCCAATAGAAGCGTTCACTAACAAAAAAAACGGCGATTGTTGCAATTTTGGTGGTTATCCGGATCACCAATATCACCTTGTGGCGATCCTCTTGAGTGCCACACTGTGTTTTTTATTATTAATAATTTAATATTTAATATTATTTCGTTTATTTGTATCTTCTTAATGAATAATATAGGATTCTTATATGAAGGATTCGAGAATCTTTTAGGATTCGGATTCGGACAATAGAAGCGGAACGGAGCACAAACAGAATTTACAATTGCAGCGGTTACATGAAAACACTGTTAATTTATATGAAACTTTTGAAATAAAGTATTTCAATTTAAATTCATTCTTTGCCATTTGTAAATTCGTTTTTTTTTGCCCTCCATTCCACTCGAAATATGCTATTTAACTGCTTGTTTGTTTATACTTTCTTTTGTGGCCACCTTCACGTCACTGTCAGCCTCCACCTCCAACCCTTGGTGTCGTCGATCCAGTTAGAATCGTTCCAAGAAAATATTCGTCCCAGCTGGAACACACCGAATAATAACTTCATAATTGGAAGTTCAGTTTTAAAAAAAGCAAGCCGCATCGCAACACACATTGTAACTGTAGAAACCGTATATCCGGCACAGTTTGCAGATGAAGCACGTGTCTTTTAGTGCAGTCTTTTGAGGTTTAGTGTGTTTTACTCAAACATCCTCTAAACGTCTGAACATGCTAGCAAAATGTAGTCATTTATATTTGTCGATAATGAGTTTGCCATTCATTCAAGTCAAAAGACAGTCAGCTGTGACACTTTATCTATCCATTGGATTTTTCAACGGTGAAGAGAGAAATCCAACCTGTATTTTTAAAGTGCGTTTACACTAAAGCGACACTTATGACATTAGTAAAGTTTATAACTTTTAGAACTAAGTGTTGTAATACTTTACCAATAGAGGATACATATTATGCTTCTGAATAATTTTGAAAGGTTTAAAAAATAAAACATTTGGTGTTTTATTTTATTTCGAGACCTGCCGTGCCTCAGAGTGGCATAGTTATAAGTAGGGCTCGGATTTTTATGCAATATCAAGCAAATATTTTGCAATTTGTGACCCAAGTGTCAAATGCCCAAGTTTCGAGCAACCTGCAGTTATGGTTTTTTTTTTCTAATGAAAAAGACTGGTTAGAGGCTAGATGTCTGGTTATTATCAGTTCTCAACTAGAGTTATGGCCTCTAACCAGTGTTTTTTTTATTGAAAAACTCATATTTGTTGATTGATCAAAACAGGATTTTTACTTCACAATGGGCCACATATTGATACTGCATAGGAATCCGAGTACTAGTTAAAAGTTATAACTCGCAACAAGTGGACCAAATCTTAAAATCATATACATACATGTATATATTTTTAAACTTTTCAAACTATTCACAAACATTCAAATATTGATGGGACATTCGAATCCTCGAATAACCACGAATCTTGAAAAATATATTTGAGATTCGAAAACTAGAATCTTTGCGCTGTTTTACGTCTTTCTAATCTTTCGAATCCTACCTAACTTTTAAAAAAACAGTTAAAAACTTTGGTGAAATTAGTTTTAACTCCATCGAGGTCCAATAGAAGCGTTCACTAACAAAAAAAAACCGGCGATTGTTGCAATTTCTGTGGTGGTATTTCGGATCACCAAGATCATCACCTTGTGGCGACCCTGAGTGCCACACTGTTTGTTATTATTAATTATTATTATTATTAATTATAATTATTATTTTATTTATTTGTATCTTCTTAATGAATAATATACGATTCTTATATGAAGGATTCGAAAGATTTGGGAGATTCGAGAGATTCGAGAACCTTTTAGGATTCGGATTCGGATTCGAGAAAAATTTAGGATTCGTCCCAACTCTACATTGAAGTTTAAAAAAAGGGGTGATTCACTGTAGAAATTCACTGAAAATTTATAATTTACAAAAAACAAAAAACAAAGTAACTAAGTAAGTAACTTGACGGTGGTATCAAGAAGTAGAAGATAAATTTGTTTACAGCGAAAGATTTTGAGTGGAAGTACAGACATTTGTGTAAGCAATATAATATACAGTATATATCCAAGCAACAGGTTTCAAATGGCATACAATTTTTCAAAATTAAAAAAATAAAAGCTCACATCACTCACACACTGAAGAAAATATAGTTACGTAGGGAATAAAAATGGGATTAATTGCTAGCAGCCATCACTCCATTTAAAATAAAACATACACACACACTACACACGAAGAGAAACACACGTACTTTTACATGTTGACACATATATGGACGAACAAGTGTAATAACAATGTTGGATTTTTTTTTTTTTTCATATTGTAATTTTTTTTTGTGCAGTATTGTGTTTTACATGTATATATATATATATATATATATATATATATATATATATTTATGCGCTGCGCCGTTGTTTGTTTGTGTGGTTTATATTTTTTTTTTACTTACTCGCATACCCTCCCATCGAGAGACGGCTCTGAGTGGCCGAAGAGCACGCAAAGTACGCATGGATCGAAAGGCGGGAATGTTGCTCGCACCCGCCATAACAGCACCAAGATTCATGAGTGAAAGCTGAGAGACGATAAATGATGATGTGAGAAAAAAAACGGTAGATAAAAAAAAATAGTAACATCTCTCTCCTTTGTTGCGAAAAAGCTACCGGAATCTTTCTCGGTTATGGGTATGATGGTTATAATGGCATAGCTACCAGTTTCGGAGCTACCAGTTCTGGAGTAGGATCTTCAGTAAGGGGGGGAAAGAGGTACTAGGAAGATAGCCTGCCAGTCAGGACGGGTAGGGTAAATTCTATAAGTTACTTGAAGATTAATAGTCACAGGAGGAAATGCCGTAAAACCCCATGTTGCTAGTCGTTTCGAACATACTGTACGCTCGTATACGAACCATTCGATGTCAACTCACAAACAAACAAAAAAATTGCCTGAAAAGCTCAGAATTTTTTTGAAAAAAATTATGATACACGTTGAAAGCTTGGGCAGGTTTGCCCATGGGATTGTCCCTTTTTTAAGGAAATGTCCCACCGTCCCGAAAGATGTTGTCGGGACACCCGATTGTCCCGTATTTTTATAAAAAAAAAATTAAATTATGTGAAGATAACTAGATTATAAAATATAAATCTGTATATTCAGAGGGGGGTAAGTGGCCCTATATTGTCCCTATGTGCGGGTGCCCATGTGGGCATGCAGTGATCAATGAGAACATTTTTTTGTAGTGGAAGTTGGCATCAAAATAATCTATATAAGCCTCTTCTCTCCCCTCTATCCTCTTTGGAACTAGTCACATTCAAGGTTGTGTCTCGACTCTGGTGTCTTCTTGACACACACATTGTTACATGGATTGTAGGGTAATCTCATTGTAGGGTTCTGTTGTCTGTTTCCAACAGCAGCAGCACCTTCAGAATTACATTAATTAATCAAGTGTGTTACTCCCATGATGCATTCATACCAAGTGTTGATTCAATTCCAATCATTTTTAGCATTTGCTGAGCTGCGCTTAGTAATCGTTTTTTAACTTGTTGGTTTTACTGGATTCCATTTCAAATAATTTTTTGCTCATTTTCGTGCAGTCATTGTACATTGACATTGTACTGTAGTCTTGTTTTCAAATGCACCCAGGGTGTTTATGTTAGCAACAAGCTTTTTAGCCTGGATGGCGGTCAGACACGCAACAAAAATTATATTTATAATTATAGGTTAATTCTACTTTCTCTAATAGGTTTAAAAAAAAAGTTAAACCATTGAAAAAACTGATGATCCATGAAAAAAAAATGTTAAAAAAAATTATCTGTGTCTTTGGAGTTGTTGTCATGTTTACTGACTCCTGGCAAACACATGTTTTAAGTTCTCTAAAAGTTTTATGTCGATCAAAACTGAAACCAT
Organism: Brachycybe producta; assembly: GCA_036925085.1. Classification (NCBI taxonomy): domain Eukaryota; kingdom Metazoa; phylum Arthropoda; class Diplopoda; order Playtdesmida; family Andrognathidae; genus Brachycybe; species Brachycybe producta. Next base: position 4,858,092 of record JAUPFP010000002.1, read on the forward strand.
TATTAATTTGTAACCGAATGTAGATTTTCTAACCTAGTAGGGGCCGTAAAGTTGCAGAAATTAAATATCCAGTTTTTAGAAACAACTTTAAACAAACATTTTAAAAGTGATTTGAAACTAGAAACGTAAAGTTTGAAAAATCGAAACAGAATTAATTTTTCTGTTGATATAACTGAAAAAAAAAACTTTTTTGTGTAAAAGTTTAACCATAAAATTACATATTTTGATTAACTTAAGTGAAAAAGAAAATGTTTATTTTTTAAAGACAAATAATGCAAAGAACGAAAAAATGAATGACAAAATTAATAAACGAAGAAAAGAAAAAAAAAAAAAACTTGTAATTGTACTAGTTTCAAATACGCGTTAAACTTTCTGTAAAGGCGCATTTACTAGTGAGCTGAAGATGAAATTCTTGTATTGAAGCAGTTGCTGAAAATGAACATGTGTTTCAGCTATTGTGTTCAGCCATCTTCAGCTCTGCAACAAAAACAGCTCAACTTTTCAGTTCACATAAAATTAGTTCCAATCACCTCAATGAATTCATTTTATTTCACAAGGTTGACATCATGTGACCTTGATAAAATAATTATTTGTATGTAATACTGTTTTTACATTCCTATTGGTTGATGGGTATCAGGCGAAGATGACATCACTAGCTGACCGGCTACAAATGAACTGAAATATCTAACTAAATTAGACATAAGCTGAAATGTATTTTAAGCTCCATTTTGCTGCTTCAGCTGAAATATATTTTTTTTTTATCTACAACTTAAAAGTAAATGTCAAAGCTGATAGAGGAGAAGCAATAAGATGGTGCAACATTTCTACTTCAGCTCATAAAATCCTCTTCTTCAGCTCACTAGTAAATGTGCCTTAAAAGTTGCTTCTAAAAGCTGAATGTGCCTTGATCTGCTTATACAGTATTATACAGGGTGAGTCAAAAGTAAGGGTCACCCTGTTTTATCTTCTGAATGACAATAGGTACACGCGTGTTTTAGGAAGGATGTTATTGTTAATTATCTGTCACGGACGCAGATACGTTTAAGGCCGGCATCACACCGAATCATGCAAGGATGTCATTGTCTGAGACAGCTTTAGTGTCGATTGATTGATCATAATTAGTCAAAAGGACGAGACAGACAGACTGTTCTGAGCACGTGCTATTTGGCCTCATCCAGCTCAGCTGCCATCTATCATTACCTAGGGTGTCTACCTCCTCATCTCACTTGCATATTGCAGTTGACTGAGGAACCATATTCATGGAGGTCTGGCTTTGGATTTTTGTTTCAGGTAAAATAACTGATCTGGTGTGCAGGCGATCTCATTCCGGCTGAGACAAAATCACTTGATCTAAGAATTTTTGACTAAGACAGTCTTGTTGTATCCGGCGGGATGTCGGCCTAAGGCTTTGTGTGGCTCAAGATGGGGAGGACAATTTGAGCATATCATGTGAAACTTCACCCGTTTCATTTCAAACATCCTTCCTAACACAAAATTGGTTACGAATACTGAAAAACTGACTTCGCCAATGCATTTCTCGTGAATTTCTAGCCTTAAACGATGTGTCACATGACACCCCCTTTCCCATTGAAGATTCTTGACGTGAATCTGAGATGTCCGACATGTCTGTCGGGCCACCTTGGTGCCCAAAGGTATTCCCCAATCCATAACTGTATTTTTTAAGGTATCGCACGTGTGTACCTCTTGTTGTTCAGAAGATATTCACTCTGTATTTCTACTGAACACAGTTTTTTGCTGAATTGTTCCATAAATCTAAAAAAATATGTAAAATATTTTAATTCATGAATTTTAGTTCATGAATTAATAAATACACACGGACATAATTTGTCGTGGTTGCCATTGCAATTTGGGCGTTTTGCCACGAAATACTTTTGCAAAAAAAAAGTTGCTGTTTGTAAAGTTGTGTGAAACAACCTAAAATATTTGATGTGACTGTGTAGACTTGGCTTTAACCTTAAAAGTTGATTATCATTTATTCTACACAATTACTAGTCAATGTGCAAAACCATCAATTGAGTAAATCTTCATAAATAAAATAATTTGAAGGTGGATTTATATTAGGTAACAATATGTGTACTTACTTAATAATGTACACTCGGATTGTACAACGTGTTGCATACCACAAGTTTACAACAGACTAACGCATTTTGTGGTGTGTAGGCCCCTATGTTAATTGCAAACGCGCACACACGGTTCTCAGAGCAGTTCTACCATTCTTAGAAACAATTCTGGAAGTCCCTATTTTTTTCCGTTAGGGTGTTAAGAACTTGCGTCGTGCGTTCTGGATGTTGTCTATCATGACCTTCTAACAGATTTTTTAATCTTTGGGAATACATCCTCCATACATTTGGCTCAGGGCGACGTTTACCTCTTACCTCTTCACAGAAATTAAAAACCAGTTAAAAATGGCCATCGTCATGGAATGATGTGTGTTGCTGTGTATGTCAGTGGAGTGTTGTCCAAAGCCAACCACTAAGTACATTGTGCAAAGATAAGTAAGTATACATGGGTAGGGGTAGACCGCTCTGAGAAAATGAGCTTCTTTACATGTACAGACTTTAGTACCTAGGGTGAATCGACAATGGAATTGACTTCCAGAGACGCGGTTGTGCACGGGGAATGTTCTGATTTAGGAAATCTATAGGAGTGTTATTTAACAAGAAATATACACTAAAGCTGCCATGGAGAATGGTTATAGTAGATGATGGAAGTTTGTTTCGAGAAAGCATTTCTGTGCTGCCCTCTGCCACAGGCCATTTTGTGTTTGCAGAGTAAAATGTTCAAATTCAAAAATCCACAAAGCAAAATGCAAATTCTGAAACACCCTAAGAGAATGATAGATTTACTACAGCGACATCATTGGTTTTGCATATTGTCTGGTATTTGTGAGAAATGACTGATTTTGTTAACTTTCGGAGCCACATGTATATACTTGTGTGCACACTCGCACGACGGGGTTATACTCGTAGTCGCACAAGGTGGCAACACTCACACGAAGTTGCCACAATCTCTCAACATTTTTAAGTTTGGATTAAAATATGGCTGAATAACTTCATGAAATCTAGAGCCTCCTCATTACAGAACGATAATAAGACTGTCATATCTAGCTCATAACCTTGTCAAAGTCACAAAAGTAAATTACAAAATGTAATTATGACGCTAATTGTCATATAACTGCCATTAATTGTTTTTTTTACAAAATAATGATAGACATAATGATTGAGCACAAGCAGTGGCATCATAAGGTGTGACTGTCACAATTTTATGACTTTGGCCTCTGATGGTCATTACAGATTGGTAATAAGTTTGGCTCAGATTTTTATGCAAATATTAAGCAAATTGTGAAGTAGCAATACTCCGTTTAGTTCAACCAACAATTATCGTTTTTTTTTTCAATAAAAGCACTCATTAGAGGCTAGAACTATGGTTGACAACCGATGGTAACAAGGCATCTAACCTCTAACCAGCCATTTTGATTAGAAGAAAAAAAAATAATTGTAATTGAACTAATGATGTTGATTACTTCAGAACTGGCACTTGGGCCACAAATTGAGAAACATTTGCTTGAGATATTGCATAAAAATCCTCGAGTTCTAGTAATAAGACTGTCATATCCATCATACAACCTTTTAATAGCCAGAAAAACTACTCTCATCTCTGTATCATATCTTTATGACCTGTCATTGACTGGTTTACAGCATAATACGACACTTCTAATTGCAGTGACATCAGGATCTTCAATTGTCACATGACTGTCACAATTTTGTGACTTTTTTTCTGTAATGATGAAGCCCCAGGTTTCATATAAGAAATTAATTACCGCTACATTTGAAAAAAAAAAATTATATATATTATATATAAATGTTTGGTACTTACAACGACAATGACGAAATCAAGCCAGCACCAAGCATTGGTGAAATATGTTCTGAAACCCAGAGCCAACCATTTTATAAGCATTTCGAAGAAGAAGATAACGGTGAAGATACGATCCATATAAATGAGAAGGTCCTTTAAAAATGGTCTTTTATCAATGTGTTTGTCTTCTAATGCCTGGAGAGAGAGAGAGAGAAAGAGAGAGAGAGAGAGAGAAAAAAAAGTGGAGAAAATTAGTAATCTTATTCAAAAATACATGTATAGCTTTTCAGAATAGAATCGATATAAAACTTACAAGTGCTAAGCTACTGAGTAAGATCATGATGATAATGAACGTCTCAAAGTATTTGTTTTCGATTATCGTAAATGTTTTATTTCGCAAATCCGTCCACTTATCCCAGAATGGAGTGCCGGTTGTAGCACACCACGGTATCTTGACGTACCACCACTCTGAACAACAGAGTGGTGACGTTTCGATCTCGATGGGAAGTTCTTCACCGTCGAGACCTCCTTCCACTTGATCTGTCGCAACGTCTTGAGCGCACATTTCTTGATCTTCGTCGAGTCCGTGCTCATCTGTGTGTTTGTGTGTATGTATATATTATACATTGATAAATTCTTCGACGACAAAACAAAGATGCGGTTCGTATATATATGTTACCGTATTCGTCGTAATCGTCTTTACTCGCATCTTTTTTCTCTTCGCCTTCGCTCAGTGACACCGAGCTGGTTCGACGACTAGTAGATTTTGATGTCACATCTTTGACTTTTTCTTTGTAGCTTGTAACCGAATTGTCACTAAGTGCATCTTCGTCCGATCTTTTTAACTTTTTCGGTAGCAAGTTCACATGTTGTTCTTTCTCCTTGTTTATTTTTTTTTTTTAAAAAACAGAATAATAATATTAGCACAATTTATACCTCGTACATTCGGCTCTCGTCGAGTAACTTCGTTACTTTGTCTCTGTTGTCTTTTTCTTCTGGCCTTTTCACTGAATTGCATATTGGTTTGTTATTCCATTGGTCCACCTTATTTTTCATTTTAACTGCATCTCCTAAAAAATGAGTTTCAATGTTTTTTTAAGCGGTCTTTATGTTCTATAAAGCTTTTAGCTAGTTCCAATTGCAAAATTAAGTGCTAGAAATGGGGCCCGAAATATTGCTGTAAAGTTTACAAAGTAACTATAGCAAATAATTAAGATAAAGGCGTTTTCTGCAAGCCAGTGTGCTAGAAACCACCACAAGTCTTAAGTTTCGATCGCAGTTGGCAATGTTTAAAGCAAGATTGACTGCAATGTATTCTTGAATTAATTTCAATTGCCACAATGTGATAACATTCTTGCAAGACTTAAAAGTGGTTTCTTGCACACCGTTTGTGCTGGACGTAGTCGTAAGTTCGTAACTACAGCCTAAGATTTATTTTTTTTTTTGCAACAAAATGTAGTACAATGCTGCATTGCCTATTAGTTTCTAACTTTTAACATTTACACCCTACTCTTAACAATTTAATGTGTCATCGACTCATCAGACTCATCATGACTCATTAGACTAATGAATCTATTCATAATAATTGCAACCCAATAGCATCATTGTAGCAAGCAACCACAACATTCTAAGGAGCTCGATCTTCCTATTGGCATGTAAAAACCTATTTCATAACAAAACAAGCAAAACTGTATTCCACTGCATATGTTGCGCAAAATCATCCAGATTTAAAAACATTTTTTTTTAGTAGTGTGTCCACGGCTTTAATTTGATCAATCACCAAACAATTATGTGTTCTCTACGTATATTAACATCGCAAATTGCTTCTTCCATATCATTAGGTACGGCTGCCAGAAAAAAAGGACCCACTTTTGGCTTGGCACCAGCAGAGCCAAGCTGCTGCAAGGCTTAGACGCGACAAGGTCTTTGAGGACAACGATATCTACCCTTTGAATGAACTTCTCTCATGGTAAGAAACAACAAACAATTACCCATGGCTACCCATTTGCAAGAACATTGATGGAAAATATAGTACGTTTAATATGTACCATTCCAGTTTCTAACAAGCTATGAATTATTTATTCCTGTTGTTCTTCCCTGAAATACTTTTTGTCAAATAGCTGTTGAAACCATCTTAACATTTAGACAGTTTTCCCGAATGACTGGAATTGCAAACAGGGCAGTTTCGTATTCGATTTATGTTCGAAAGTGTCGTAATTACTAGTTACTAGACTGCAACAAATATATTAAAAATATGAACCATGTATTGTTATTTCCACTACGTCGTTAAGTGCCACTTCTAGTGTCATATTTTCCTTTGGACTTTTCTTGTCTCTAAGTGGCACTTGTCCATCTATGATGATTTCTCCCATATTTTCATCCATGTCCACTTCACGAATATCTGTTGTTTGATCAGCAATCTGATTGGTCACTTTGGCACGAATGGCTTTCATGGCACTTAGAGCAAACCTGATAATATTTTTTAAAAAAAACTCCAATGGTTAACATTATCTTTTTTTGTTGTTGTATGAAGTCCATATAGTTTATAGATGATTACGTACGATCGACATTTCTTTTTAATCCAGGCTGTAAACCTGTTTATTCTGTCGATTGCCTCGGTCAGCTTGTTTGTTTCGCTGTCAGCAGGAGCCTGTGACAAATTCGCCGCTCCAAATGAGCTCAGCAATAAGGCCAGAAAAAGGTTCAATACCTAGAGAGAGAAAATTAATTTTCAGATATGTGAAAAAAATTGTCACTGTTAATTATTATGTAAAGATAATTGCATAAAATGTTTTGCAAATATAAATAGTCCATACTCCGGACCTCAGGTATGCAATATTGAAAATTATTTGCATCGGAAAGTACACGATTTAGAGGGTATAGGCTAATTCAGTGTTTCCCAAAGTGTGGTTTGCATACCAAGGAAAAAATATAATTTCACAAAATAACAAAAATATTCGTAAGTTGACTGGCCGCCATACAATCGAGTTGCGCGAGTATTTTTGTGATCGAATCGGAGTTGCTTAGGTTGGATGACAGAAGAGCCTTAAGGCCATCGATCACACATGATTCAACTTTCAACCAATTTTGGAGCAACAGTGGTCTGTTGCTCCATAATTGTTCCATGTCTGTTGTGAAACATTTGTCATATATCCTATTTTCACTAGCAACACACAAGATTGTTGCTCACAACACACAAGCAACAGAATATATTCGTCTATATATTTTCAAAGCAATTGTTTCATGCAATTACCCATTGAACAACTTGTTTTAGAACCACGTGATTAAAACTGGAAAATGGGGGGGATACTCGTTTATTGGTTGTTGTTGCATTTCAACAATTGCAAGAAACATGGTTGTTGCATTTGTCGTAAGAGTTGCTAGCAACAAATGGGAAACTGCAGTTGCTATGCAACAACTGGTTTGTTGTTGTGTAAATTGCACGGTGTGTCATTAGCTTTACCAAGCATATGCGCAACTTTTGCCATTTTCTTGACTGCCAACTTAACATATTTGTCTCTTGTTTCATATCTAAATACCATTTGTGTGATTCAGTTTAAAGTAAATTTGCATTTTATGTTATTATACTGTTGTCTTGCATTATAATCAGAATTTGCAACAATGAATCAATGCGCTCACAATCGAGCGACTTTTAGTGATTGATATGGACTGCAAAAAAAAAAAAATGGTCAGCATGGGTGATCGAAACTGACCATATGAGTCGACTACCAGTGGTTGTTAAGTGGTCCTAGTGTAGTTGATGAATGAACTTCAAAAAAGTGGTCGTATATATTCGACACGAATAGTCGGTTTAGGCCACACGACGATCACTTTTTGCATTCCATTTCGACCAGTGACTAAAGTCACTCTTCTGAGAGTGCCATATGTGTCAAACATTGTGCAAATAGATCTGTATGTATGTGGTTGTTACTCGTTTAACATACAAATGTGTGCATACAAGTTGCATGCTGCTTTTTTTGTTGTTGTTGAGAAATTTAGACATCCATTATCATCAAATTGAAATCTTCCAAACAAACAACTACTGTATCTCCAGGAAAAATATTTCCCATAGTCTTATGGTAGACAACCTCCCCCCCCCCCACCAATAAAAAGTTGATATAAAGTAAAAACTTACCACTAAATAACCAATGACAACAGTTGCTAGGAAAAATGGCACACAAGGCCACCCAGAGACGAGCATACAATCCCACATGGATTCGATCCACTCACCGCACAATACCCGAAACACAATCATGAAAGAATGCATAAAGTCTGTAAAGTTCCACCTTGGTACTTCCTCACCGGAAAAAAGGTGTTTTCTGGCAGTGTAGTTTTTGCCAAACAGTTGCATTCCCATCACAGCAAAAATAAATATAATGATGGCTAAGACGAAAGTTAAGTTGCCGAGGGCTCCTATCGTCTTGCCCATAATTGAAATTAGAAGATTTAGAGTGGGCCAAGATTTTGCTAATTTAAAAACTCGAAGCTTCAATAGAACAAATTGATAATAATAATAATAAAAAAAAAAGAAATACAAGAATTAGTTCGTATATATTATTTTCGATGAATTTCGATTTTGTACCAATCGGAAAGAACGAAGAACGGATAAACCGGACACGTTCTCGAGTCCAAGCTCCAAAAGGCTGAGTGCAACTATGATGAAATCAAACACGTTCCATCCTTCCTTAAAGTAATGTTTAGGACTAATTGCGAGCAATTTCAAGAAGGCTTCAATAGCAAATGTTGCAGTGAAGAACTACAATTAAAATACAGATAAAAAAAACAAAAACAGATTGCTACTAAGTGTTAATTTGACGAGACACAAATTAGTAATGCGAAGTAGAATGTTTTGAACATTGTCATCCAGAGTCAGAACTGCAGTAAATTTAGCAAACTAGAAATGAAAATAAGATGTAACCAGAATAAAACCCGTTTTATACAAAAATTCGACAGTTTTGAGATTCTTAGCTTTTTAGAATGAAATTTTTAGAAGAAATTCTTAAAGAGACCCATTGCCTCCAGAGATTTTTCGTCAAAATATTGTCAATTCTTACCCAACGATTACCAAAACGATTTTTAAAATTAAAAATGAGTAATTAATATAATTTAAAAATACTAAAAATCAGTTGACTTTTCATAAATGGACTTTATCAGAAAGATGCGACACCAAACAACAGATATTGGCAATAATAATAAAAAAGTCTACCTATCTATTCAGATGCTGATGTTGTCACCTCACATTACTTTTAATTCCCTATTCAAATACACGTATTCCCTATTCATGTCAAAGTACTAAAGCTTTGATATTCAAATTATCCCAACTGCCCAAGTTGCTCTCGAGTTGATTGGAAGGTTGTATTGAGTTGAATATGGATAGGGAATACATGTATTTGATTAGTGAATTATAGAAATGCGAGGCAACAACATTGGCAACTGAGTAGAGGGGTAGACTTTCATTTTTTTTTTAAATTTAAAGTTTTGTTGTTTTGTGACTCATGAAAAGTCTCTTAATTTTTAAGGTTTTTTTATGATTTTAATCACTTTCTTTTTATTTTAAAAATTATTTTGGCAATCGTTGGGTAAGTCTTGACAATATTTTAACAACAAAATCCTGTAAGATAATGGTCTCTTTAAATCAATTATCAATTTGTTAAATATTTATAATTTTTATCTATTTATTTATTCAATTTTTATTTAACTCTTTTATTTTTGAAATTTGTAACTTTTAAAAACGGGAAAGAAACTTTATAATTGTAAGATATATCCATTTTTATAATTATAATTCTCCTTTACTGTTTTTAAACTATTACTATAATTATTTCTATAAACTATTAAATATGCAGCTAATGTATTAAATGCAATACATTTACGTTGAAGTTTTGCATTTGGATTCTAATACCGAGTACACACCTGATAATTTTAATGCATTTAAATAATAAATGTGTTCTACGGAGCCCTGTGATGGACAAACAAACAATATGTCGAATTCAATTTATTCAGTTAATAATCTGAACATATTGAGTTAATACTTAAATATAATTACAGAAAATATTGACATTAAAATATTGATTTAGTATTTTAATTTAAAATATTAATAAAGTCAATTTTTATTTGGTTCATGTACTTAACTGGATTTCGTATAATTCACCTAAACACATTTAATTTGAATTCATTTAACTCATGTGTGTGTACAAGGTATAAGCCTCTTGGTTTACTTTAATAAATGAACTTTAAAAAAAATTAAACGAATAAAGTTCAAAATAAACAATTAAAAAAAAAATTAAACGAATTAAGTTCAAAATAAACAATTTTTTTAAAAAAAATGAACAAAAAAAAAATGATTTTTATAAAATGTTAAGAAAAAACGCGATTTAATCGAAACCAATCACGTAATTTAATCAATTCTGAATGTTGGCCAATAATAATCTGTTAGTCATGCTGGCTGTAAGAGAGAAAAAAGCAGGTGATTATAATAAAGCTAAGAAAAAGCTAAAGTGACTACAGAGATATGAGCCCATTTTGGAAAGAAAACAGACAAAACTGTGCGCACAGTCAAGTAAATGACTTAAAAGAAGATATAAAAAAAAAGACTTACCGAGCTTACTGAGAAATATTTTACAAGACTTAATCCCATATTCTAAAACGTTACATAAAATAAAACTAAACTTAAAACAAGACTTTAGCGAAACTTTCTATAAAAAGTATATGGAAAAAAAAGTTTAAAGCTTTATTTAAGCTTTGCTTTGTCTTCAGTAACGTTTTAGTATACGGCCTTTTTTAAGTCTCTGCGACCTTTGAGCGAGTTGCTGACTGAATGAAGGCATGCGATTGATACTTGTTTTACTCCCAATGTCCCAAGTACTATTGATTAAAATGCATCAACTAGTTATGCTCGACTCTTGTGTCACGATTGAATTGCAATGCAGTTGATGCATTTGAATCAGTGTGAGACATGTCCCTGAAAAATAATGGATAAAGCCGTAAGCACTGTACACTGACAAGAGAATGTCGTGTATCGAATACGTATTTTCCGGAACGTGACTGTTTTTTCCCCATATACCAACCTTATTCAATATTGTGTATATACAGTATATAGAATTGAAAAGCTTTACTGGTTGCAGGATGAAAGTGACTATGAGAGACATGCTAGGAAGAGAGATAAGATAGGCAACATGGCAACGGCGTCTGTAGGAAATCATATATACAAGTCACCCCAGTTGTGCAAGGAAGGAATTTTTTTTTTCATGTTTGCTAAAGCGAAATACTTTCACTAGCATTGGCACTGTTTGGCATGGGTATATGGCATGGCTTAATAATGGAACATAATTATTTTTTTTATGTAAATTATAGTTTTGCTAAAACTCTTAGCCATATGCTCATATGCTTTTTTTAAATAAAAATATAGCAGCTAACATTAACGCAAGCAGAATTGCAAAGCTACAAAACCGACAAAAAGCGACGGTCGTGGACGCACATGCATGGCACTTCCATGCATGGCACTTCCATGCATGCTTCGGTGGCCATTGAGCTTTCGTCGCCTCTTGACGTTTTGTGGCGTCTGAGCCTTTTGGCCTGCAATGCGCAAGCCTTGGTTGCAACATGAACCTTTGTGGGCTCTTGAGTTTTTGTGGTCTCTAGCAGTTTTGTGGCGTCCGAGCCTTGTGGCATGCAAGCTTTTGTTGCGAACTGAGCATTTGTGGCCTCTGAGCTTTTGTGGCCACTGAGCGTATGTAAGTGTCGCGGCAATTTAGATGGGTCTTGGTCTCATGATGTTCATATGCATGAAGCCATTGAAGCAATTTATTTTATGTTGTTTGTTGCAACTTTTCCTTTTTTTTTTTTGCTTTTATGTCTCACTTACATAGTTGCCGTTTTGTAAAAAGCTTTCAGTGGCTTTGTCCATGCCATAGTGATCCATAGCCATAAAGAGCGTGTTGACTACGATACAAAGGGTGATAAAAAGTTCGACGAACGCGTCATAGACTATGAGACAGAGGAAATCTTGGAACTTGACCCAACAATCGCAACAGTCCCACAGGCAGAACGTGTCTAGGCATTTCAAACAGCCGGCTATACAGCGCTCTTTCCACTTTGGTTGCTCTTCTTCTTCATCTGCGGGAAAATAATAGATGGATACTGTATATTGTTTTAGTAACACTTTCAAAGATTTGTAACTTAAAACACTAAACTACAAATTCGCCCTTTTTCAACAATTATTTTTTTTTGTTTCTGGGGAGAAAAAAAAAACATCACTATTTTGTTGTTTTATCTTGAACTTTTCGAAGAAAGAAAGTTTCAAGCACATTATGTCTTTATGCTTTAAAGCAAAAAGCATACATTTGTTGTTTTGAGAGGTTAATTTGGTCACTTTTCTGCGTGTAAACGTAGCAGAGAAATATTTATGCAGTTTAAATTCAGCACTGCACTCTCATAACTTCATGACCAAAATTACTGCCACTGCTCGTAATTCTTCTACATCATAGCTCTTAATTTTGTACTTGCAGCTTCTAATCGATCCTTGTCAATCCTTGTGACTAAACTGAATTTATTCAATAATTTTGAGATTCGTTGAAAGAAGGCGAATTTTGACTACAATGTCAACTAAGTGTTATTCCATGAATATTATATACAAAACAGACAACAAGACAAGACAGACAGACAGACAACAACAACAAAAGCAATACTATGAAAAAATAAATGTACAAAAGACATGCTACTTCTAAATTTGAAGCTTGCGAGAAGAAAACCGATAATATGTCAACTTGTCAAGTAACATTTGTGGTAATTATTTTTTTTTTTCTCTCCAGTTTTATTATATTATTATCGAGTGACATTCTTGCAAACTGTTCCCATTTTTGCTTGACAGCTTTTTTTTTCAGGGGTTAATAATTGGCTATATATAGCTATCAAGGTGTCATTGATATTAAATCAGTTTGATTTAAATTACGGATGGGACAGTCGAATCCTCGAATCCCGCGAATCTTGAAAAATATTCGAGATTCGAAAACTCGAATCTTCGCGTTTTTTCATCTTTCGAATCCTAACTTTAAAAAAAAAAACTGTTATAACTTTGGTAAAATTAGTTTTAACTTTGTTGACGTCCAGTCCAATAGAAGCGGTCACTATAAAAAACCCGGCGATTTGTGCAATTTCGGTAGTATCCGGATCACCAATATCACCTTGTGGCGATCCTGAGTGCCACACATTGTTTTTATTATTAATAATTTAATATTTAATATTATTTCATTTATTTGTATCTTCTTAATGAATAATATAGGATTCTTATATGAAGGATTCGAGAGATTCGAGAACGTTTTAGGATTCGGATTCGAGAAAAATTAGGATTCGTCCCACCTTTAATTTAAACTTTATTTTTGTGTGCTTAATTTGAGATAAATTTCAGTTACATATATTTTCACTAGTGGGGTAACCCGTCATAAGTAACGGGAGCCAAATTCTAGTTTAATTTTGCGACTAAAATTATTTAACTATTTTATTCAAATACTTCATAAGCACCTTACTATTGTTTGGGTTCTTGGATCGGGAGAGCGCAACATAAAGTTGCCCATGAGAAAAATCCGGTTCATTTAAATTGAAATAAATTCCGACCTTCTTAAACGTTTTTGCCCTTGTTTGTACAGCGTTATACACAGACAGACAAAGCTTAATATATATAAAATATAAAATTTTCGATTTAATTTTAAGTGACAACATTGCATAGCTTGTGTGATCCAGGCCTAAAAATTTCAAAAAAAAAAAAATTCTTTCTACTTTCTTGCACTAAATGCTGGTGAAAATCATTTGCCAAGTAAGTGGGGTTAAATAACAATGGTTTAATGTCATGGAATAACTTATTATGCGCTTAAATGCCCAGAAGTTGCGTGTACAAGTGACCACGAGAGTTAATTTATTCAAAACATTAATGGTCCATGTCATTATTTTTTTTACCAATAGGTTTATATACTTTTTAGGAATTAAACGCATAATAGAACTAGAAAAAATACACACAAAGATCATAACATGCGGTAAATGAATCGGCAACACACAACAATAACAACAACAATAAAGCGTTTTATTTTAGAAAAAAAAAATATGTTCAGAATAAACAAATAGTAAACTGAATGGCATTTTAGCTCCAAGGCGTTGAATAATGAAATCTGGAATAATTGTTATATTTTAATTCTGTAAAAACAGAATTTTAAATGAAGTCTAATGATTTTTCTGTCTGTTTATTCTTTTAACAATACGAGTTTAGATGCTGCGGAATTTTATGAAAGTAAAATACAAAAAATAGTTATATTGACATTTTCCCTAAAGTCATTTGCCCTAAAACCATTTGCCCTAAAGGGACATTTGCCCTAAAGGACATTTGCCCTAAAGCCACTTATTTGTTTTTTCTTTTCATACGGTTTAGTGTCTTTCGGTGCAGTATGTTAAATTGGTTCTGCACGCCGCAGGCACGCATAAAAACGACAAATGATGTAAATTTACACTACTGATTAGAGCAAATGTTCTTTTAGGGCAAGTGGTTTTAGGGCAATTGTCCCTTTAGGGCAAATGTACCTTTAGGGCAAATTTCCCTTTAGGACAAATGTCTTTTTAGGGCAAGTGGTTTTAGGGCAATTGTTCCTTTAGGGCAAATGGTTTTAGAGCAAGTGTCCTTTTAGGGCAAATGATTTTAGGGCAAATGTCCCGTTAGGACAAATGGTTTTAGGGAAAATGATTTTAGGGCAAATGTCTTTAGGGCAATTGTCTTTAGAGTTTTGCGAACCATATTTGAAAAATTGTAGTTTGTCATTTCTATTGAGAATTTAAAACTTATATCATCAAACTATGCATACTCAGTCCTAATTTGCCGATTAGTTAAATGACTATAAATCTTCTGCTTGTTAATTAGAACATTGATGTTTAATTGTCCACTACGCAGAGTGTACTTATTGCAACAACTTCCATCCACAGGTTGCAGACCCGATTTAGGAATGTTTGTTTTTGTGATAAGTACTGTCGTGTCAACACAGTCAGTTACCACGTTTACATGTGCGAAATGAGTAGCCATACTATAGTCAATCCCTGCCGTTTTTTTTCCGGCTGTGTTCATGAGTGTCTACTTTTAAGAGGTTTTTGGCATGTTTTCGTAAGTGCCCATGAGTTGCAATTTTGCCATATAGTGTTTTTCTTAAATTCGAAATTCACAGGCAATTGTGCCCAGCATTAGAATTTCTTTTCCTCCGCCCTTTTATGACGTCAGACCAAGTAACAAACCAATTAGAAATTGATGATGTTCATAAAAGGGCTGAGCAAAAGATTCTAATGCTGGGCACAGTTGCCCGTGATAAATTCTAGTTTAATTTGCTATTATTATCCCCTCCCCTTTTTTATATTTGAAAGGGAAAATGAGATTTTCTCTGGTGTGTGCATGCACGTCGTTTTTTTTTTTTTTACTCCTTTCATTTCTATTTCAGTCACCCCCTCCCACTTTTCTCTCTCTCAACCTTCTACACTTTCCAACCTTTTCCCCTCACCCCCTCCCATTTTTCTCTCTCTCTCTCCCCCTTCTACACTTTCCAAAGGAAGAGTTCAACATATAGTTGACCTTGAGAAACAAAACGGTTCATTTATTCAAATTTATATAAATTCCTACGTGCTTCAATGGTTTTGTACAGTTACTCCACACACACACACACACACACACCTGGGATATTATATATATAACTAGTGGGGTAACCCGTCATAAATGACGGAGGCAAAATTCACAGGCAATTGTGCGCATGCGCGTCGTTTTTTCCTTTTTTTACTCCTTTCATTTCAATTCAATTTCAGTCACCCCCTCCCACGTTTTTCTCTCCCCCCCTCTACACTTTCCAACCTTTCCCCCTCTCCATTTTAATATCATGGGGTTCTTGGATGTGGAGTGTGCGACATATAGTTGACCTTGAGAAAAAAAGAGGTTCATTTCTTCATTTATTTAAATTTATATAAATTCCGACACAGTGTTAGTCCACACACACACATACATACACAGATCTGGGATATTATATATATAATATTTAGACTCAGAAGCAATTACAACAAGAAACGTCTACAGAAACAAATTCAAACAAAATTAACACATTCATTTCCAATCTGAATCTTTGGGTACACTTCCAATTTAGGTTGAACTGGTAACGAATCTTTATCTGGACTAATATCGGAGATAACTTACACATTTTATATGAATTTCATCCATTTACATCTTGACTAGAAACAACTGCACTTAGAGGATTTTTTATGAACTTTCTCAGTGCCGGATTACCAAATAGGCAGAGTAGGCACCGGCCTATGGGCCCCACGCATTTTAGGGGCAACGGATCAAAATAATATTTATTTGATATTGCTAGTGAATCTGCAAAATTCAATACCTAAAATGTATTGAATTTTGCAGATTCACTAGTAGGTTGGTTGTTTTGCAGAATGCCTGATTCCGCAGATTGACACTAACATTATATATACAGCTACTACTGTACATATGGAAAAATGAATAGCAACCAAGTTAAAGCTAAATTTCATCAGTATTTTAATTATTTTCTTAAGAAAAGTCACAATTTTTGTTTATAAAATCAAAATCATTCAAAATTGACCTTGAAAATAATTTATAAAAAATATAATAATTGTTATGTATAAATTTTAACTAATAAATAAAATTTAGAAAAAAAAAATCTAAAAATGTGTACATGAACATGTACTAAAAATATACTGTATGTACTTTTGCATTTCATTAAAGATTTCGATAAAATATTATCGTAATAAACAGATAAAATTCACCCACAAAAAAAAAAGGTTTCGAATTTGCATTTGAGTTGCTATTTATTTTTCCATAGCAGCTCTGTATTGTTTAATGTTGCCCATCAGATAATCACAAGGACATAACAGGAACAGAGGAGAGGCCTAAATAATAGAAACATTCCTTTATACATAGTACACACCTGATAATTTAAATGCATTTAAATAATAAATGTGTTCTACAGAGCCCTCTGTGATGGGTAAACAAACAATATATCGAATTCAATTTATTCAGTTAATAATCTGAAAATATTCAGTTAATACTTAAATATAATTATATAAACTATTGACATTAAAATATTGATTTAGTATTTCAATTTAAAATAATAATAATAAAGTCAATTTTATTTGATTCATGTCTTTAACTGGATTCCACGTATAATTCACCTAAACACATTTCATTTGAATTCATTTAACTCATGTGTGCATTACAAGGTATTAGAATGACATTTTTTTCTTAATTAAAGAGCAGACGATTTTCCACATTCTTTTACTCCCTTCTGCCTCAATTCTTTGACATACAGCTACGTGTGTAAATCTTGACTTGCACGACATTACCTACTCGTTTAGAGTGACCTTTAGACAAATGCCAAAGTTCTCTTTTTAAAAAAAAAACACACCCAATCGGATGTAGAAAGTTAATTTAGTTACTAATTTCAAGCGTTTTTGTGTGGAACTATTCCACTTCTTTATTGTCTGGCCAAAAGATTAGTTTTTTTTTTATTTCTCCAATGTAAACGTGGCAAGTGAGTGTTTCAACAAATAAGGGTCATATTCTTAATGATTTTCAAGTCGAAGGGTAGCACTTGTGAAAATCATGAATTATTCGATAAATAAGTTTCATGCAAAAGTTGGTGATTTTGACACTAGAGAGTTTTGACTTAAAAAAATTATTAAGAATTGGATCCTATAGGTGTAAAATATGGATTGGTTTGTCCACAACGCGTGTATAGATCAATGGGCTGTGTCCAGCTGGAACGATTCTAATCGGGACAATGCTAATGGTTGGAGGTGGAGGCTAAAGCCGAGCGTCCACTAAGTCGGTGACGCGGCGCGGCGCGGAGAAAAACGGCCCCCCTCAAACAAAATGCATGTAAATGAATGAAGCCCCGTTCATTTTAGGGTAGAAACGCGGGGCGGCACCGCTCTGGAAAAAGTCTATAACTTTCTTAAAGCTGGGCGTCCACTAGGTTGGTGACGCGGCATGGCGCGCCGCGTACTGGTAGCAAAAAAAAAAGTATAAACAAATGAACGATTAAATAGCAAAAAAGCATATGCAATTGTAGCAAAATTACAGAAGCGGAATGGAGCGCAACAAAGGATTTATAAATTTTGCATTTTAAAATAAACTTATTTCAGTTGAAATCCATTCTTTACCAATTTGTAAATTCTGTTTTGCGTTTCATTCCGCTCCAAATGCATATAAGTTATGCTATTAACCGCTCTTTTGTTTTTTGTTTTTTTACTTTTTTTTCGCAAACTGTACGTCGCTGGTAGCCTCCACCTCCAAACAAAATGTGTCTCAGCTGGAACACACCTAATCAATTTTACGACGTAATTCAAATGACTAAATTCAGAAATTTGTATTAGTGGAGTGATGAATTTCATCACTTGTTCTAATTTGAATTTGTTTTTTTGTTTTTTTTTAAATAGGTCTAAAGCCTGTTTCACATGAAGAAAATCGGACGACATTTGTGACCAAAAAAACGGATGCCATCATGACTACTCTTAAGCCGATAAAATCAGTGGTCAAATCCGGTATGTGGCGTGTAATTCATACGTCCGAAGGCAAAAGAAAAAAACCAGTCAGAACAAATCACGAGACTAAAGAGGAGATGTTCAGCCATGACTGCACTGGTAGGTTGATACTAATTTTGGAGATGAATTGAATGGAATAGGTTTCCGTAGATACGTTGACTTGCGACAACGTTGGTCGCATTTCGTATGAAAGAGTTACGATATGCGATCATTGTCGGTGAGTTTGCGGTACGATTATTGTCATGTGAAACAAGCTAAAAGTGGTTTTAAAAGGCGCGTTTTCTTTTTTTTTTCTTCTGCACTTGTAGTCGAAGCAGCATTTCATGTCCACAGAACGTTTTTGTCTGCCCTGGTATAATTGAACTCAAACTCGACAATGGTCGCGATTTTTGCAGCCACGCGCACACGAAAAGATATGGTTATGATCATATTTTTCATTATGATGACGGCCATTGATAATAGGATGCTTATGCAGACTGAAGTTACCTATGTCAGCATGTCTGCCGCCGTGTTGCGTGTCTATAGGGTGGCGCTATGATAAAATAGGATGTGTTCATTGTTCAACCATAAACCTAACCATACTGGCTTTTGTTTTTTGCAGGCCTAAAATGGCCAAGGGTTCAACCAGATGGTCCGACCCGTAAGTGCAGAGAAAGAAAAAAAAAACACACGAGGAAAGTGTAAGCTTCCCGCGAACTCTTGATAATTCTGTCTTAAGCCTCGTTTTCACGATGATATTTCTCGCGATAGTGGCTGTCATTAGAGCAACTATCGCGAGAACTATCATCATGCAGACTACATGATAGTCACTATCGAAACTATTGCGACAGCACTATCACATTATCTCGTTTGACGAGATAGCTGATAGTACTGGCTATTGCGACAGTGATAGTAACTATCATGATAACTATCACCGTGCATACAAAACTGTCACAATAGTAATAGTTGTTGTGTGACCACTTGAAGGGAAATATTCACTTTGTAGGGAAATTTGGCTTCTGGAGGGGAGAGCTCAAACATATTTGTGAAGTAGACAACTGCTACCGTGAGAGTGAGCTATCGCAACTTTCATGAGATAATTCTTTCATGAGAGTAGCTCTCACGAAAGAACTATCGCCGTGAAAATGAGACTTTAGAATTTAGATTTTTTTTGAATTCACAAATACTAAATTTACTTTTAATGATTATGTGAATGAAATAGGAAAGGGGAAAACCAAAAAGAAACCAAAATAATAATAAAAAAAATTACTTGCCAAAGCTGAAATGTGATTAAAAAATGGAAATAAAAAAAAAGAACAGAAACATAGAATTAAAAAAAAAAAAAAAATAAGAGGGAATATTTAATAATTTTTTTAGAAAAAAAAAGGGATTCTAAAATCTTGCCCGTGGTTTTTCAGAGCTGTGCTTTCGTATCAGTGACATACAGACGCAGAGAATAGAAAAATTAAGCAAAACAGATGAGAAAAATACTTAAGATTTGATAGTTACCTCCTTGTTCGCTTCCTCGGCTTCTTCTGCCTGCCGCCTGTTCGATTATATCGTTCAACACCATCACGTCTAAACATAATCCAAGATTAACGTAAGAATTGATTGATTGCACATTGCAAATTGTAAAGGGTAATAAGAGGCACGGATCACTTTCGAGAGTGGTCAAGTACGACTGCAAAACGTTTGTCACATGTGGCTGGACTAGCTGTGTGGTTGCAATGCATTGCCATGGAAAGACGCAGAAAAGAACCTTTGCAGTCGAACTCGACCACTAAAACGTGGTCCGTGTTATAACCCACTAAGACAACCTGAAAGGTTTTAGGCGGCAGGATTTATACTTTTACCTTTCATATCTAAAAGGGCGTTCCTCTGTGAGGGTTCTACGAATGGATTATCTAGGTGTTGCTTGTGTTTCATTACAAAATCATCACTGTCTGTAGATGATTCCTGAAAATGTAATTAAGTTTTTTTCGTGTTATCAACAGAATAAAAATAGACAAATTTCTGCGATATATTATAGAAAAATATTCAAGTAGGAAACTTGACACTTGAAATTATCAACTTGAATCCTCCGAACAATGCTCCAATATGGAAAAATACCATTAAGCAAAAAAAAAAAAAAACAGAGGTGACTTGAACCAATACTTTTCAATAGTCTTTAACTTTCAAACATCTAAATTTCCAATGCACATAAGAAGTAGTATTTTGGTGCAAATTAAAGGTGGAAT
This sequence comes from Brachycybe producta, assembly GCA_036925085.1. Taxonomy (NCBI): domain Eukaryota; kingdom Metazoa; phylum Arthropoda; class Diplopoda; order Playtdesmida; family Andrognathidae; genus Brachycybe; species Brachycybe producta. The sequence continues at coordinate 4,878,761 of JAUPFP010000002.1, forward strand.
TCTCTAGGAGCGAGGTCGTTGTTGTGCAACTCGCGATCGTCGCAAAACAATGATCAAAAATAAACTCTGCGGTTTCCATTGTCCCACGTCAAAGGACTCTTCCAACGTTGGAATGTGTTCATCCCACCATTCGTGACTCGGCCACACAATGCGTCAAGCGTTTGAAACCAGTTCCAAAGGAATCTACTGCTACGTGTGCGAAGGTTTTTCTTTCAGTTTCGTAAATAATTGGTTGCGCCAACGCTGGAACCAATGTTTGGACGCATAGGCTGACCGGTTCATCAATTGCGAGCGTACAAGAGTCTTAACTGGCAAATGCTAGAAGCAAATGTTGGAGTCAAATATGGGTACAACGTTAGATCCAATGTTGAACACAGTGTTCCCCCAGTCTTTATAATTTTTAGGAAAATAAGTTTCCAAACTTTTTGTATTATCTGTTCTGAGTTCAAGTCACCCCGTTTTTACGTTACTCTTTCAGATTATCCATTACGCTAAGTAGGCCGAAGCCTAGTGGCCCGGGGCCTAGCCCCTGCCGAAGCCTAGTTGAGCCCTTGCAAATGTTAAAAAAGCATTAAAATGTATGGCACCTAAAAACCGTAAAGGCTCTTCTTGGCTTAATCCTGCCCTGCCTTCAAACCACTTTTGTTTGTAAACGTCGAAGGATTGTCGAATTGATTGCTGAAAGGATTGAAGTTGAATTCAAGTTCTTAAGTTTCCTTCTTGAATTTAGTTTTTAGTTAAAAAAAAAATGAGCATAATTGATAAAAAATCATGTTTTTTTTTAAATTTTAATTATATTTTTCTTTAGTATAAGTTTTAATTTGTTTTAAAAAGTACTAAATTATTAAAGTTTTTTTATAGACTTAGAAATGTTTACAATTTTTAAATATTTTAAATAATTTTAAAAAATCGAGAACAGATTTTTCTCATTTTTTTTAAAAAATAACCAATCATATATTATTATTCTAACCATCTAGGTCCCTGATCCTAAGTGAAATTTGAAAATTACCTCGGCATAATTAGCGGCGAATGCTGCATTTCTCGCAAACAGCGATAACGATTTACCCTGATTACATATAAAATGAAAACAAAAGAGTTTTAACTTTGTATAATTATGCATTTGTAAAAATGTACAAATCGTACGTAATCTGCTTTGGAATCAATGACTACTTCTGGAACAAGAGTTTGCAGGTTTCGCCTCGAGCGTAGTTGCGTCTCTTTGGTGATCGGTCGTCCTCCATTGATATCACCGTGAGACGTGTAGGACACTCGACTACCGTGAGACGTGTAACTTCCGTGCCGCGAGGCGATGCTGGCGTAGACAGGCACAATAATGGCCCCATTCTCTTCGGACATGGGTGTCACTGCGTTCGAATCATCTGCATAGGGAAGATGTTCCTGGGCATCCAAGAAAGTGGATAGCACCAAGGGTTTCTTGTCGCCGAACCGCCTTCCGTTTGGCCTCCAAGGAAGTTGATGACTTCCTCGACTACCTCGCCGAACGTTGAACGGTGATCCTGGCAAACTCAGACTTCCCTGAAAATTTTGTTTCACAAGAAATGTTAGTTTCGTGAAGTGGGTCGATTGAAATGTGTAATGTTAATTGCCAAAATTTGAAGTGGCTTCATGGAAAACATTTATGAAGACAATGCCGTCTAAGACTGCACCTAAGATACTCTCAAATAAAACTAAGGGCCCAATTTAGAAAGAAAAAAAAAGTATGACGTTCACAGTAAAAAAAATGTAAAGCTGCATACAGACCAAGCTCGCAAGCCGTTCTAAAACAGTTCGCGAACAGAAACAGAACTCGGTTTAGACGGGAGCTCGCAAACAGTTCTATAGCTGTTCGCGTACCAATACAAAGTTCGCTCTTGAGGCGGTACATCAAAGGGTTGGTTCTAGAACATCTGGCAAACAGAGAACCCGGTCTAGACCTGAGTGAGCTCGTCTCGCCAGTTTATAATTATTACAAACAATTTGTGCAAAATTATTACATGAACAAATTTAACAACGCGAACTCTTGATGAACTAGCAAACAAAATCTTGAGTGCTGTTCGCCACGCGAACACTCTCATTTTTTGGGTGTAGACGTTATGCTCGCGAGCAGCTCTCGAACAGTGACCGAGCAGCTTGCGAATATCTAATTTTGGTCTATTCGCGGCTTAAATTCACTCGTAACATGTGAACATGTACTTTTTTTTTTATAAATAGGACCTAGTTGATAAAATAAACATTCTTGAACAATCACTAAACGGTAAACAGAGTGTAAGATCAATCACAGCCATGTTCAAATTCTTTATTGAGACTTTGGGAGTCAATTTGAGAACTCCTGCACGAGTACAGTCATTACATTGATAGTGAAGTAACGTGCTTATTATAATGTCTGATAGCTAGTACTGTAATTCTGCTGGAGTTTACAAAATTAGGGTTAACATGTCTGAAATTTGGTGACATAGTATAAACGAAACTTCTCTTGTGATCGAACTGTTAAGAGGTTTTGTCAACATTTAAAAGAATAATTTTGTACACCTTAAAGCTAGTTTCATTTAAATTGGTTAAGAATTATAGTACTTATTAAAATAGGGCGTGATTTTTCCTACACGCTGTTGTACAAAACCACCACCACCACCACTGTGGCCACCAACACCACTATGGCTACCAACATAACTACTACAAACACTACAACTACTTCTCACTAGAAATTAGTTTACGATCCCGGCTAAGATCAGAAGAAAACCAAAAAAAAAGGACACCTTCGACAACTCAGTATTAAACTTAGAATGTTGTCACATACAAGTAGCATACGAAGACTATGAAAAGTGTTTGTCACAGCTAAAATACCACAATTCGACTTTTCTAATACTATTTAGTATATTAGACACCTACTGAGGATCTGTTTTCCACTGCTACTTTAATCATTTTCAAAGTACAAACCTTTTTTTATGTCGCAAACGAGCGAACGTTTGCTGAACTTCCAAAGCTTTTTTTCCTCTCAGTATGTTGAACACATAACTTGTAATGAAAACGTACGGGAATTGAATTTATGAGGGGGCAACATGGATAATTTGATGGGAGGGGGAGGTCCTTTGCTTTTTTTATGATCACAATAATATTATTAAATAAAATTTATATCGAGAACATTCTAGGACCAACGATATATTGTGAACATGAATGTGTTTATAATATAGGGACGGGACATTCGAATCCGGCGAATCTGGAAAAATTTTCGAGATTCGAAAACACGAATTTTCGCGCTTTTTTCGACTTTCGAATCTTTCGAATCCTCACCTAAAAAAAACTGTTAAAAACTTTGGTAAGATTAGTTTTAACTCCATTGACGTCCAATAGAAGCGTTCACTGACAAAAAAACGGCGATTGTTGCAATTTCGGTGGTACCCGAATCAACAATATCACCTTGTGGTGACCCTGAGGGCCACACTTGTTTTTTTATTATTAATAATTTCATATTTAATATTATTTCATTTATATTTGTATCTTCTTAATGAATAATAGGATTTTTATATGAAGGATTCGAGAGATTCGGGGGGGGGGGGGATTCGAGAACCTTTTAGGATTCGGATTCTAAAAAAAATTTAGGATTCGTCCCACCTCTAGTTTATAAGAATGTTCTCTCCTACCTTTCTTACTTTGCCATTAGCTCTGGGTTTAGTTTCTATAATGCTATCGCCACCATCGGACTGAATACTCATTTTCTCGTGTTTGGTTTGGTCGTCCATCCCCTTGTCGTACTGATCGTAACCTCCCGTACTTGACAGATCCGATGGACTGTTAACCATACAGTCGTTCTCGTGATCATCATCCCTCTGAGAAATAATATTAATCATTATAAATATACTAGTATATGGTTAGAATACAGTACAGGTTCCGAAATGACGTTACAGCCTCACTTATACTTGCGTCGCCCTTAGAAGAAGCTTGTGATTGCAGAAGAATTGACAAAAAAGGATTTTGTAATTTTTGTCTGATAAAAAGAGGTAACAACAAAAAAGAATACAGCAACCCTTTTGTTTAAATTGACGTCACAAGCATCATCTAAAGCCGCGTATAGACCATGCTCGCGAACAGAAACAGAACCAGGTTTAGACGGAAGCTCGCGAACAGTTCTAGACCTGTTTGCGAACCGATACAAAGTTCTCTGAACATCTGCCGAACAGAAAACACGATCCAGGCGTGAGTGAGCTCGTCTCACCAGTTGATAATTATAACAATTTATGCAAATTAATTATTACAAACAAATTTAACAACGCGCGAACTCTCGACGAACTAACAAAAAAAATTTCGAGAACTGTTCGCCATCGACGCCATGTGAATGCGAACACGCTAAGTTTTTTGGTGGTGTAGACGTTATACTCGCGAGCAGCTCTCGAACAGTTCCCAAGCGGTTCGCGAACATCTAATATTGGTCTGTACGCGGCGCAAGTATAAATGGTGTCATCTATCATGCAGCATGTCACTTGTAACTAATTACAGTAAATGTTCATTAAATTTCCGCCCCACAAACAATTTCGGAACCACTGAACAGTTGAAACTAGAAGAGAAATGTTGATATTTACATGAGGTTGTGGCAATCCAAATCGCTGTTTTTTAAAAAAACATGAAAATATACAAAATTATTAATAAAATAGAAATGTTTTCTCTTTTATCGTGGGACCGAATGAACAGATTTAATAGCACGGAACCTGTCTTAGAATCTCCTCTTGTGCCAAGGCTTCTTCTTCTTCGGCCTCTGCTTTCTTTTGTAGTTCGTCGTAAGACATTGCTACAATGGCCAAGATCAAATTGAGCAGGTAGAACGATCCCAAGAAGATGTTTATGATGAAGAATAACATGTGCCATGGCCCAGCGGCACGTAGCACCTAGTTGGAATACAAGAAACATTTGGGCGTTAACACTTCTTCGAGAGCCATAACTATCTAATTTTTACGCCCAAGGCAAGAATAGAATTGGCGCCGCCTTAGTACTGTATTAGTATTCTAGTTATTTTGTGTCCCTATAAGCTTTGCGCCTGAGGCCCTTCGCCTGCCCGAGTTACACGACTCTTGATTTTGTGATGAACGGCGTGCAGCATGTTGTGATTGTTTGCACAACTGTTGTGATCATAGCACAAAGTGACTGAAAATGGTTCTAAAAGTAAAATGAAGCAGACGCTGTTCGCCACAACTTTTTCGCATGAGTTTCAGTGTTATACAAGGAGGATCGAGTGCCGTCAATGTGCAGTACATTCTGTTATTCATCGATTTATAAACATTATCTTTTAAATATTTCATACCAGTTGATAAAGATTTTCCCAAGCGTCTTGAGTCATGAGCCGAAATGCACACAATAACGCCGGTCCAAAGGAATCGAAATTTGTGTAGCCGTAGTTCGGATTCTCTCCTATTCCTTGTAAACACGTGTAATTTCCACTGCATTCTCTGAACAACAAAAGACAAAACCACAAACAATTAAAAGTGTATAAAATGCTGGACATTTGTTTATTTATATTCATTATGGGAGATAATTTGATTTTTTTCTTCTTCTTAAGTAATTATAATTATAAAGTACAGTAGAGCGTCGGTTATCGGGAACTTTCGATTATCGAAACCGATTTTTTTTTCAGCAAGGTTTTAGCCGGTTTTTAGCGAGGTTTTTAAAAGCAAATTCCCCTGTAAAGAGTGTTTTACCCTTATGTGGCATTTACAACGTTATTCTTGTTGTCTCCTCGCAGAGATTGTCAAATTATCTGACCAATTACTGACTAAATGTATTTAGGATTATTTTATTCGTAACGAGATCATACTTAACTGAAGGCATTCAGCAAAACATGTTTAATTTGAATGCATTTAACCCATGTGTTAAGTGTTAAACTTTTGAGTTTTACTTTTATGTTGTTGCGAAAAAAAAAAAACATTTTTCAGTTAAAGTTTTTATTTTTTAAAACTTGTTTCAGGTTTCAATCGAGAGGATTTTTTCCAGTTGAAATAAATGTGATCGAAAGTCGTTTGTTCTAAGATGCAATTTAGTTGGGACTCGTCTGTGAGGTAAGTGAACATACTACTTAATTGCATAGCAGACCATGCGGAAGGGCTTTCTGTGCCGTGGTTTAATTTCCCTCAAGCTAATTAATTCATCACCATTTTTTAGCAAAACAGATGCAACTTAACAGTGGTTAGGGCTATGTATATATATATATTTTTTTTTACTTATGCTTAGCAAATAAAATTGCCAACATGAGAAAGGGATTGCCACCTAGAGCAGTTTTTTCTAATAACCTCTTTCATAATCAAGAGTTGCCACTCAGCTTCTAAACTTGAAAACCAGGAAATGTCGTGCTCTCGTTACGATCATGCAGCTAATGCACTCCATACAGTGTTACGGAGCAATGACTTCGCCACCATGACGTACCACATCGCCTTGATGTCAGTTTAACTCAGTAACTAGAAGCATTGCTGGCCTGTACCTCTGACCCTCGTTGTCGTACTCTCGTTCCGTTGTGTGGAACGACTTTTGTTTAAACACTGAACGATGCAGGTTTTTTTCTTTTAAATTATTTTAACCAACCTCGTGAATGGCATGACTAGGCTTGCCACCTGTGGAGGATAACCCTCCATTTGGAAGAACTGTACTCCGGCCAGGACCATCATCCTCCACGAACGTATTGAAGTTTTTATACAATTTATTGTGTTGAGGACATGTTTGTCTTCGTGGAGGACCGATCCTGGTCGGAGGACATTTCCTCCCGAATGGAGGGTTATCCTCCACAGGTGGCAAGCCTAGGCATGTCCAAAAAGGAGGAAAGGTGGCAAGCCTACTCGTGATAGACATGACACTATAGCCTTCCCCATACTAACAACCAAATGTCATTCGAAACAAGTGTCTATCGTGAAACATTTCGATAGAAATTCTATCCTATTATGACAAATTATTCTAATGGTTAAATAATTATTATCATTAAAGCTTGTTGTACACTAGATTGGAACGGAATGAAAACATCACGTCAGAAACGAAACGAAACGTAACGGAAACACCAGCATATTTCTATATAGCTGAGAGTTTTTTTTTACTAATTCTGTAACCATAACCATTCCACATTGTTGGAAGTCGTTTTCCTTCCACCATAGTTTTTATTATTATATAGCTTTTTCTGTGTAACAATTCAAAATGTTTCTTTCCGTTTTGATCTGGTGTGCGAACGGAATTCATTTCCTTTCCGTTCCGTTCTAATCTAGCGGGCGGAAAGCTTTTTTTGTGTGTGTATGTGTGTGTGTGTTTGTTGCTATACTGAACTTCGAGGTGACTAACGTGCTCATAAAAAATATATTCTGATAAAAAATTTAGCTGATGGGGAGGGGGGGGGCAACTTTATCATGAGTTTAATAGCTTCAAAGTGCTGTGCTCATTCTTAATAATTATTTATAGTTATATTTACTATTCTTCACATAATATTTCAGACAAATAGCAGGCCCGGATTAACACTTTAGGGGGGGGGGCCTTGTGCCAAGTAGGACATAGGGGCTCTTAGAAGTTATAAAGATCAACTTCAAACACTGCATTCTGGATATTGTCATTGACATTGCTTATATGCTTAATAACTGTTCTGGTATTTTTAAGAAATGACGTTATTTTCTGGTATGTACAGTAGATCTGTACCACAGAACGTTCTTTGTTGCTTTTTTTTCTTCTTTTAGCCAGGCCCGGATTAACATCTTTTTTTTTGGGGGGGGGGGCGCTGTGTCAAGTAGAACCTGGGAGGGGGTGGGGTAGGCCTTAGAAGTTAGTTTCTTAATGAATGATTTTGAATCTTACATATACATCATATATGGACAATTTTATTTAGAGTCAAGCTTTTTTTTTGCAATTGTATAATAAACGTATAAGCACGAACTGTCGCACTCCACGTAATACCAGCCGACCAGCGCCCCTAGCGGCGCATATCGGGTGCAATAAATGAGCAGACCGGGATTCGATTAGGAAATTACTAGTTTAGTTTGGAATAAGTTTTATGAAAAAACATAAAAAATATTGAAATATAATATTATAATAAAACTAGAGGGGTAACCCGTCATAAATGACGGGAGCAAAATTCACAGGCAATTGTGCCCAGCATTAAAATTTCTTTTCCTCCGTCCTTTTATGACGTCAGACCAAGTAACAAACCAATTCGAAATTGATGACGTTCATAAAAGGGCGGAGCAAAAGAAATTCTAATGCTGGGCACAATTGCCTGTGATAAACTGTTGTTTAATTTTGCTACTATTATCCCCTCCCCTTTTTATATTTGAAAGAGAAAATGAGTTTTTCATTTTTTCTGGTGTGCGCATGCGCGTCGTTTGTTCCTTTTTTACTTTTTTTTTTTCAATTTTAGTTTCCCCTTCCACGTTTCTCTCTCTCCCCCCCTTCTACACTTTTCAACCTTTTCCCCTCTCCAATTTAATATCATGGGGTTCTTGGATGGGGGGGAGTGTGCAACATATAGTTGACCTTGAGAAAAAAAAGCGGTTCATTCATTTAAGTTTATATAAATTCCGATGTTACACACACACACACACACCTGGCTTAATATATATATAATAATATATATATAATAAATATGACAAGTCAAAGTGATTTATTTGCGGGGCGGGCTGGCGGGGGCCCTGTGCATGGTACAGTTAGCACATGCCTTAATACGGCCATTCTTTTAGCTTTCTCTTGAGAGCACCACTAAGATATTTCCGCTGCATTATTCAGGCTAACGGGTACCGTCTGCAGATATGTTGTATTTCTGGTTTGCCAAAAGTAAAGGTTGCATTAAATTGTAAGCATGGACTGTCGGACTCCACTTAATACCAAGCTACAAGCGTCCCTAGCGGAGCATATCGGGTACAATAAATGAACGGACAGGGATTCGATTAGGGAATTTCTAGTTTAGTTTGGGATAAAGTTTACGGAAAAAAACATAAAAATATTGAAATACTAAATTATAATATTATCACATAATAAATATGACAAGTCAAAGTGATTTAATTGCGGGGGGGGGAGGGGCCTCTAAACCTCGGGAGCCCTTGTGCATGGCACATCTGGCACATGCCTTAATAATACGGCCCTGCAGACACAAGATTGAGAGTAAGCCAAGGTCTCACATGCGTAAAAACACATAAAACCTGAACAGAAAACGTAAAAAAAGCTCCATCTATTGGTATGAAGGGACAAACAATAAGCACATTAAATTTTTTTTAGGAAGGTTTAAAGGGGGAGTGCGGGCATACTAGTGGTTCCTTTCCGTCGCCTCATTTCTGGCAACTCTTTCTATTGGTTGCTTTTTCAACAGAAATCGTAAACTGAAAAAAACAAACAAAATAAGTTGAAACAATATCAACTTTGTTTCATGTGATTCGTTTTACGTCTTCATTTCTGTTTGATGTTTTTTTACGCATGTGAGATCTTAGCTTTACTTTTTAGCTTTCTTACCCTGCTCCTGATGAATTTCCACATAGAATGAACTTATCGGTGGTTCCTGGGACCTTCTCCCAATTTTCTTTTTTTTTTGGTTTACAAAAGACAAAAAAAATGATTAGTCAAATTAAAACTTCTTCATAACTGAGGAACTTTTTTTTTTCGTTCAAACCGTCACATGTCCCCGTTGCTCAAGTTTTTTCAGAAAATGCCAAAAAAAAAACAAATCCTTCTCACATTGAAAAGAGGTAGAAAATCTGAATTTGGAGTGGCTTTTACTGCGGGATATGTTATCTTTTGGTATATTTTTTTTTTACAGAGATCGATTTAGCTTTGAAAACTTATTACAAAACTGCAATAAAATTGGTTAGGCCATGTGTCGTTTTTGAAGAAAAAAGGCTCCTTATGCCTTGTTTCCACTAGGTCGAAAATTTAAACCTTTGGAAAATTCAACTGTGCCCTAGCCTATGATAATGAATGGGTGGTGGCCACGTGTCTTCCATTTTTCACCAGTTGAATTTTCAAAAAGTTAAAATTTTCGACCCAGTGGAAACAAGGCATTCGTTAGTTAGACCTTATTCTCACTGGGGTGAAAATGTCAACTTTTTGAAAATTTCAACTGTGCCCCCGCCTATGATAATGAATGGGTGGGGCCACGTGTCTTCCATTTTTCACCAGTTGAATTTTCAAAAAGTTCAGATTTTAGCCACAGTGGAAACAAGGCCTTACTGTTGAGTTTACGGTTACATTGGATTTGCGCAGATTCGTTTATAAAATCTGTTCTGACAAAATTTCTCAATCATGAATCACATGTGACATAGGCCTGGGTCACACTATGCGGACTAATACGATCCGGTTTTGAAGAGATGGTTAACATCGCACGATTTCAAATGAGAGTATAGTCACATATGTGCGGTGTTGCCGCACTCACCGGATGCGGGACGGATTAAATGGATGATCTGATGAACGGGTCTCGCTCAACTATTGTTGCCAACGATACCTTTCGGGAATCTTTTTTCAGTTCTCGTCCCGTTCTGGTTTGCCTGATATAAAAACGTTTTAATGCAGTGTTGGGGAGAGTATTTTAAATACATGTATTTAAAATACTATTTTAAATACTTCATTTGTATTTAGTATTTTTTTTTATTTGAAATACATCCAATAAATAGTGTATTTGTATTTTGAAGTTACTTTTTATTTATAGTATTTTAATTACTAGACAATACTATTTAAAAAAATTATTACTTTCAAAAGATTTATTTTGTTTATTTGGGCAAAACTTTGACAAAGTTAAGTTGGCATGCCTTCGGTTACACTGATGTAAAAACGAATGTTAAGACATCCAAGCCTATTGCACCAATTTCCAAGCATCAAGGCTGCTTTCATGAAATTGAATGCAACTTAAGTTGCATATTCCCCCCTGTTCAAACGTTGTTCTCAAATGCAGCTTTGGCAGCAATTCCAAGAAGGAATAGATTAAGTGACAGATGCTTTCAACAGTTACTACTCCAGAAGACATATAAAGATGAAGTAAATATTTTAGTATTTTAAATACTTTTTTTTTTGAAAGTATTTTGTATTTTAAATAAAAGTAAAACTTTGTATTTTGTATTTTATTTAAAATACTTTTTTATTAAAAGTATTTTCCCCAACACTGGTTTTACGTTTCAAAAGTTTTTTTTTCTGTCGGAACAGGTTAGTCATTCATATTCGAAAAGAACGCAATCCAATGTACCCCCGAGTATCCAATAAAGATCAATTGAATTTCTAGCAAAAGAATCCAACTTATTTACCAGAATCGTTGATAAATTTGAAGTAGTCTTCATGTGTTACATTGTCACCAATGACTAAGTCATAGTTTAGGACACATTTTTGTGTTAAAACCCCCATATAGATTTGAAGCCCCAATAAGGCAAAGACGGAAAGGGAGAACAAAGTGAGGATGATCACATCTTTCAAATTTTTTACGGACTCTATGACTGCACCTACGATGGTTTTCAAACCTGAAATGAAAATCATAATAAAAAGCAAATTAATCATAAAACAAAACCAATTTCGATTGTTGACAACAACAACAAGAAATCAACAATCAAGATTGATTTATTCCAGTGTTTGGGAAGCCATTTGTCAAAAGAAATGAATTCCTGTAATTAAATTGCTAGCTATTTCAAATAATTATGAATCTGACATTTTTTAAAATTTATAATGAGAAGAATCCCCCATCTTATTCAATTAAAACAAATTAGGGAGAGGACATTCGAATCCCGCGAATCTTGAAAAATATTTGAGATTCAAAAACTATAATCTTCGCGCTTTTTTCATCTTAGAAAATCTTTCGAATCCTAATCTTAATAAAATTGTTAAAAACTTTGGTAAAATTAGTTTTAACTCCATTGACGTTCAATAACAGAAGAAAACGGCGATTGTTTGCAATTTCGGTGGTTATCCGGATCACCAATATCACCTTGTGGCGAACCTGAGTGAAGCCACACTTTGTTTTTTTATTATTCATAATTTAATATTTAATTTTATTTCATTTATTTGTATCTTCTTAATGAATAATATAGGATTCTTATATGAAGGATTCGAAAATCTTTTAGAATTCGGATTCGAAAAAGAAAAAAAAAATGATTGTTCTTTTAAATTCCACTTACCGGGCACAATGGCTACTGTTTTCAACGCTCTAAGCACTCTGAATGTTCTCAAGGCAGACAAATTACCCAAATCTACACCCATAGTAATATACCTAGTATAGACAGACAAACAAAAAAAAAAGGTTTGAATTTGAAAAGAAATTTCTAATAGCTGTACAGTCAAGAAGGCCCTGTGGCAAAGGGACAAGAGTCCAATTGCAACATGCAGAAATGCATTGTCAAAACAAGAAATTCTAAACCCAATGACAATTTCACTGTGTTCTATAGTGCAGCTATAAATATCAACATTAAAATACTTTTAAGTAATCGAGATACCCTTCTAGTTTCTAAAACACTTTCTAGTTTTGATTAATTTTGTTTCTGAAAGATGGAATAATCAGAGTTTAAAAACCCAGCCAGCTGTTCATAAATTATCATGAGGCCGAAATTTAAGAAGGAAACTTGAACTTGAACCTTGCTCAGAAAATCAAGTTAAAGTAAAAGTATTAAGTTTCATTTTTGAATTCGAGCCTTGGCACTTGAACTTAAACATTTGAACCCTTTGTAAAGAGGGCCCCAACATCTAAAACACTTGTTTTAGGAAGTATTTTCGAACAGAGGAACCCTGATCAGAGGATGCAAGTCGAAGTTTTCAAATGCCAGGTTTTCTTCTTGAATGTGTGCCACATTTTGTGCGAATAAACACACATGAGATGCTCAAAAATGTTATTTGAGTGAAATTGGGCCACTTTTGTGTGACACCAACTTACAATAAATCTTTACTGTTTTTCTCTTGTTACTTTTGGGCCACACCACCAAATCACTATGAATAGTAAAACAAAAAGTATATATGTATGTGTATGTGTGTGTGTGTTCCTTCGAAATATTAAATATTCTAGCATGCAGAGTAGTATAGTCGTCCTTGGCACTTCCCTATTGTTTTGTGAACTTTATATGGTGCACTCAAAGACCTATTGTTATTTTTTTTTTCATTCTTTTATTGGTGTATGAAGAAAAGCATTTTGGATTGTTCATAAATGGGGCACATAATGATGGCGCGCGCATCTCTGTTGTGTATTTGACTATATATTTGCTTCATTCGAAAATGCCAGTGATTATTGTAGAAGCATTTTAGGAGGAGTTTTATTAAAGAAAACAAATTAATACAAAAATAGAAAATTTGAAAAAAAAAAAAAAATCTGAATGTTCAGATTTTTAAAAAATACTTCACTTTTTTAGAAAATCTGAACAAAAAAAAAGTTAAAACATTTTTATAACCTAAGTGGCCCTCCACTTGTGTACCAACACAGGCAAGTGTGCTCAGTTCAAATCCATTGTTTGCCCCGCTCTTTTATGAGGAATGGCAACTTCTAATTGGTTTATTTGGTCTGATGTCACATGCCCCACCCTTTTCAATTTCTAATTGGTTGGTATTTGGTCTGATGCTCATAAAAGGGCGGGGTAAACGATGGATTTGTGCTGAGCACACCTGCCTGTGTACGAACCTGTTCTGAAGTGCGGGGGGGGGGATATCCCGTGGGACGTGGTCACTTTACAGGCAATTAGAAACCGGGACAAACAGACGTTGGCTCTGCCCTTTTTATGACGAACGCAACTTCTAATTGGCTGGTTATGTAGTCTGACGTCACATGCTCCGCCCTTTTCAACGTCGAACCACACAACCATACCAATTAGAAGTTGCCGCGGTCGTCATAAAAAGGGTGGAGCCACTTCTGTCTGTCCCGATTTCTAATTGCCTGCGGTCGATTGAGCCTGGTTGCACCGCGTAGATGTACACAAGTCCAAGCCTATAAAAGCACCGTGGTCCGCTTTTTTTTTCCTGGTTCATTTCGCTTTCTGAAATTCGTTCATGCACCGTTTTAACTTTTACGACTATCAATTACGTAACAGACTATGGGACCGTGGACACTTTGACTTTTGTCAATGTTTTATTAATGTAACAGTCCATCCTTGTGGTTCTGTATTTCTTATGCAAAGATTAATAAAGTGCTTTACTAAGAAGTAGTGTTGTCTTCGATATACGCGACATTGACTGTAAAGCTTAAACTTCATTCACGCGGCGTCAAGCGACCTACCTCGAGCGAGCGTCACTGCACATGCGCGTCTTCATACCATATACAAGCAACTATTAGCGACTTGTCAAAGCATCGCAACTTGCTACTCAGTCGCCAAGCTTCTGTTCAAACAGAAGCGTCAGGTCGCAAACATTTCAAGACGCTACCCAACATCCAATCAGAGACCAGATTTTGTTGCATATGGCATCTTCAACGCCATTTTATGACATCACACACCATGAAGACACGCCCAAAACGCTTGTAGGTGCAGCACATATGTAGTGTGTGCCAGCACACACTACATATGTGTGTTTGTTACTTCAAGTCGCTATGCCAATCACTAGTCGCTAGTCGCAGACGCTATGCTCAAGGTAGCAGATATGTAACAATGTAGAGCTCTTGTTACGGGGCTCAGGTTGTAGACTCTTTTGACTAGAGCGGATACCGCTTTTCGTTAAGAGAGGGGTTGTGATATAACCACCTGAGTCCTGCTGGTGCCGGGGTCGGTTTCTCAGATATTTCGGAGCATCGACGTTGCTAGGAGAAGAATGAGTTAACAGGCGAGACGAATGCAGATTGTCGCTTACTAAATTTAATGTTCACAATCATTAAAGATACATCAAATCAGAGAATAGTTTCAGTGTGGCATGCTTTCGCCACTGGACCATTGAATGAGATTATTTCATATTTCGATATCAGAGAATGGACCCAGAATCTATCGGAACATGGTCTTTTATACCCAGAGCCTGTGTACACCTTTTCAGGGGTACCCATGCCCTGGGGACCATGCTTCGATGGGTATCCATCCGCCGATACCGGAACCAAGATGTGTTCTGCAGCTTTGGGGTCTCTGAGAAGGAAGGAAGGGACGGAAATCCGTCCCTTACATCCCCAGAGACCCCCAGGTTAGGGGAGGGACGGAAAGGTGAAATACAGGGTGTCACAGATATGAAGTTCCAGCTTTAAGGTGGGTTTTCATGCACGCTGTATTTTTTCCATGAGGCTATGTGCTTTAAGCATCTGCGTTTTGTTGCGTCACAAGGTCACGTGATCAATGCTTCCCCGCCACAGGTCAAACAAAAATTGTTTTCCTGTTTTATTTACATGTAGCTTTGCACTGTAAATTTGACCGTGGGTGGGGCATTTGCTCTTTTACAAGAAAAGGTTACATGTGCTAATTTGTGACACTCCTATTGGCTGAAATGAGATGGCGTCACGTAAGTACAAACACCGGCGCGCAGCAGACAGCAAAATATCTGGCAATGACAGATCTGGAGCTGTGTGCTCGCTCGTTCACGGCGCACAACTGAAAGCCGTCAGCTGACTCCTAACATGAAAATGCATCCGCGATGAGAGGTGCGCTGCCTTTTGAACACAGTTCAGTGCATGCATGAAAATCCACCTTAACGTCATTTTGACGTTAATATATTCTTATATTGCCGTTTTTGCCGCACTTCGTCGTATGTTCGTAATTCGCTTTGTATTAGAAACACGTTTCCGGAACGAATTATGCTCGCAATCTACATTCAAGTTAAACCCTCTGAGTAGGGTTTATAAGTTTTAGTTCATGTGCTAAGTAATTTTCTTGAATTTGGGCCTTAAGAAAACTCATTGATGGCTCGGCTCTCCCTCACAATAACGACAGTAGCCATCATCTTTAAAATGCTAATAAAAAGCTTCTATTGAACCAATATTGATTTAGCCTATATATAAGTGCCTAACACACACACACATCCATACATATACAACTAGCGCAGTATTTAAAATGTTTATTTATGAAGTGTAACAACATATTATTTGTGCATGTAATTTTAATGTGTTACGAAAATTGCTCATTTTATTTTATAGAATTTCCGCTTTGACATTATTGTTGTTTGTGTGTTGTTAGCTTTCAAAGATGTAATTCATGTATGAAATTACAATGAAACATCATGTGTTGCAATTTAAAACACACACACACACACACACACACACACACACATACACCAGCTCAACTCTTGGATCATTTCTCATATAAATGCATTGTGGTGTTTTTTGTTGTTGCTTAACCTCAAAGACTAAGAATAGAATGCAGAGAGTGAGTGAGAGAGAGAGAGAGAGAGAGAGAGAGAGAGAATGCATTTGCTCTTTTTTTACTCTTTGCTTGCTTCTAATATTGCAGCATAAAGCCTTTTTTTTTTAAAAAATGGAAAAAAACCTTTAGGTTGGTTCTTGCTGCTGCATATTTCACTGCAGTCAGTTATCGATTTGAACTGGCCTCTGACTAGAAAGTGGTGGGCTCCACCAGTGTCTATGTGCGTTGAGGTTGAATGAGGTTGAGGGTGGAAGGAAGAAAGGAAGGAGGGAGAGAGAAAGCTCTCTCTCTCTCTCTCTCTCTCTCTAGACCCATTATGCACTGAGATCATACATAATCAATTTTTGGAGGACCACACCGCAAAAAGAGAGACAGAGAGAAAAAGATATTCTCCCTTTTTTTCTCTATGATTGACTTATAATTGATTATGTAATCAACCAATTGATGATGATGATAGGAAAGTGTGGAAATTTCTTGTTGGTTATTAGAAAAGAGAGAGAGAGAGAGAGAGAGAGAGAGAGAGAGAGAGAGAGAGAGAGAGAGAGAGAGAGAGAGAGAGAGAGAGAGCGAAGGGGGTATTTACCCCCGATTGCAAACAATAGCTACTTTTGAAATTTGACTGACTGACTGCATGCAAGTTATTATTAATATTACAATATGTTGTTATATAAACAATTGAAAAACCTTTTAAATTTTCTCGATATATTGAAATTTTTAAGAAAAAAAAAATGTTTATTTATCTCTTCTTGCTATATTTTATCGAGCTACATATTAAGCTGGGAATAGACTAGGGCAAGCATGTCAAACTCGCGGCCCAGAAAGATTATCTTTGCGGCCCAGCTCCTAGCTGTCAGATCCAGGATTACTGGCATTCAGCTTGGGTCATTTTTGAAACTGAGAACAAGATTTCCTTAGAAATAGGAAAGATTCTAGCAGAGGAGACGAGAAGAGATGACAAATGTCAGGAAGAAAACCTTAATTTTACCGTTGTCCTTGTTCTTTTTTTCTACTGTACTTTTCGAAATAAACCTACGTTTCCTTAAATATTGGAAGTTTTTGTTTTTTTTTTGCGGCCCACATAAACTTAGACCTTGTTTGTTTGGCCCGTGAGTTTGACATGCTTGCATTGGGGTGATCAGACGTCCCATTATTTACAGGGTTGCCCCCTTTTTTTTTACAAGCTTTTATTTAAGTTGACATGACCGTTGTCCAATTTGTGTTGGACTTGTATTTTCTCCTATATTTTAACCAATTTCTGTATAACATTAGAGAGCTGAAATTTTGTACACTGTATGCAGGCTCTACTAGTGCGACCTGTTACTCTTATCAAATTTCGATGGATCCTCGAATGCCTTGTCCAAGATCCGCCGTTTTAAGAGGGTCCCTCAAATAACGTACTTTTCAACAAAATAAAAAAATGACTCTTCTGTAGTCCCAAAAACAAAGAAGATGTCTTAGTAGAAATAAAAGCTTATACCGAAAAATGTAGTTGTTTTTTATATTTGCTTGTTTTCAAGCTTTGTTCCTGCAAATGTTCTTCAGGACGACATTTGTCCCGTTTCTTTAAATTTAAATTTTTTATTTTACTTAATTTTTTTTTACAAAAAAAATACTAAATTGTGATTCAAATACTGCGCTTAGACTGGCATTTAATATGGTATTAAATACCCTACGCAATACTGTATGGGTGTGTCTGAACGCACATCAATCCAGTATATTCAATCCAGGAATAGCTAGTCCACCTCCAGAGGTGTGGATTCAATAATGATTTCAAGTTAAGTGCACGTACCCATCTTGCTTTGCAAACAATTTCAGTTAAAAGGGTGTTGTTAAGGTTGGTCATTTTCAATTTTGTTCAGTTTTTAGCTAAAGCAGCTAAAAACCGAATAAACTGAAAAGTATGTGTGGGTTATATTGCGTCAATAGCGCCATAACACAATGTATTCTTCTGAAAACCAGATTGAAAGTGGTCGTCTGGACCCATTACTTATGCGATATTCAATTCTGGTTGCAGTCTGAACACAGTAATAGTTATCTAAGATGTTTTATGAACAAGTGGTCGATTTTCGAATTGCGATTATATTTTGTCTTTCAAGAGCAAAATTATGAGAAACTAGATGGTATTTTAAAAGCTAGAAGGGGGTAACTCAATCACTTAAGAAGCTATCAGCATGAAGAAAAATAGTTATGATGCAATATCTGGTATAGCCGGTTCAGGGTGGATCCAGACTTAGAACAGAACACCGAACGGAACACTGTTTGCGAACAACGGAACAAGTGTGGACGGTTTTCTGCAAACATTTCATTTTAAATTCGATATTATAGAGACAATAACCCTCAGAAATTTCTTGTTGAAATATTGTCAAGACTTTCCCAACAATTTTGAAAATTAGGATTTTTAAATAAAAAAAAAAACCGTAAAAAAGTTATTAAAATCATTAAAAAAAAAACTTAAAAATGAAGTAACTTTTCACGAGTCACCAAACAACAACATTTTAAATATATAAAAAACACAACTAAAATCTACCCCTCTACTTAGTTACCAATGTTGTCACCTCACATTTCAATAATTTCTTGTTCAAATACATGTAGGGCCTATTCAACTCAGTACAACCTACCAATCATCTCGAGAGCCACGTACCAGGTGGGATAATTCAAATATCTAAAACCCATATATAGTACTTTGATATGAATAGGGAATACACATAATTGGAATAGGGAATTAAAAGAAATGCGAGGTGACAACATGAGCGTCTGAGTAGATAGGTAGACTTTTGGTTTTCTTCTTATTGCCAAAGTCTGTTATTTGTTGGCGCAGCCATCTCATAAAGTCCATTTATAAAAAGTTAATTGATTTTTAATTTTTTTTTTTAAATTATATTATTTATTATTTTAATGATATTATTTTGACAATCGTTGGGTTAAATCTTGACAATATTTTAACAAGAAATTCATGGAGATAAATGGTCTCTTTATAATGTTTTCTGTTGGTTGTTCTGCTTTAACGACAAAAAAAAAATTTTGTTTGTTTTCCTTGGAAGCATTCAGTTTAATTTTTTTGACAGATATTCGATTTTACAATGCAATCTTCATCTTTTCGACGAAGAAAGTCGAGTGTAGATTGAACCATGCAATGCAAATCAATACAATTTAAATTCATCTCGTTTTTCCCTTCGTTTTTTTTTGTTCCGCATTTTGATGAGCAGATTTAGCAAATAATAGTTGTTCCTTTGTAATTTTTTTTTGCATAAATATAAATGCAAGTTAAACAGACAATAATAGTAATTATGTTGAGATTTATACATTTGTATAATAATTGCGATCCAGGGTTTTTTTTTTCTTAGGCAACCAACCGTAAAGCATTGTTTCCACTTATATTTATGAGTCTGTAAACATTTATTTGAAAACATACGAGTCCAAAATCATGTATGCAATGCAATTATTGCTACGAGCTTTTACGTTGCCATTGCAACATGTTGCAGAAATAAAGCAATGAGGTCTTTCAAAGGTTTTTTTTGTGTTTCCTGAAAAATTTGTATAATGGGATTATGGGACGTGTGAGGTTTTGAAAAAAAAATCTTCATTTACATCAAATGACCAAAGCCCTTTGCTCTTTTTGGACAATTATTGACAGATGATTTAATGACTTATTAAAGAGACCATTACCGCCAGAAATATCTTTTCAAAATATTGTCAAGATTTCCAAAAAGATTGCCAAAACGATTTTTAAAATATAAAATAAGTCATTAAAACCATTAAAAAATTTAAAAATGAAGTGACTTTTTTCCTGAGTCACCAAACGACGCCATTTTAAATTTCCAAAAATGAAAGTCTTCCCCGCCATCATTTTTGACAGGCATGTAAAGACAAGGAGATACAGTCGTTTGTCCTGCTCTTTTATGAGCGTCAGACCAAATATCAACCATTAGGAATTTAAAAAGGGCGGGGCATGTGACGTCAGACCACATAATAAACCAATTAGAAGTCGCTGGTCCTCAAAAGGGGTGGGACAAACGACTGTATCTTAATGTCTTTACTTGCCTGTCATTTTTGTGGCAAAGGTTGTTACCTCACATTTTCAGAATTCCTTAATGAAATATAGGTATTCCCCATACCTATATTTCATTAAGGAATTCTGAAAATGTGAGGTGACAACTCAATACAACTCAATACTCAATACAACTTCAACATTCAACTCAATACAACGTTCCATGTGGAAAAAATTCAAATATTAAATCCATAGTACTTTGCAATGAAAGTAATATGAGCTGGTGATCACAACACATCAGAATTCGAGGAGAGGAGTAGACTTTGGAGGTGTTTTGTTGCCAATGTCTGTTGTTTGGTGGCGCATCTATCTGATAAAGTTAATTTATATGAAGTCAACTGACGTTTAATTTTTTTTAAAATTATATTAATCACTTATTTTAAATTTTAAAAATCAGTTTTGGTAATTGTTGAATAATTCTTGACAATATTTTGACAAGAAATTTCTGGAGATAATGGTCTCTTTAACAATGATGTCTTGTTTTACCTGAATGACAATCATTTGTGATCGGAAGCAATCCCCTCCCCCTCCCCCTACCACGTTGGTGTTAAGCTAATTGCAGATGTACTGAGTTGAATTGAATTGAATATATGCATGCGACTTTATGTAAATTTGCAAAGATAATACAATTTGTGGATTTAAATCATTCTAGAAAATTTTTGAACGTGTGTTCTCTCTTTTACATTTACATTTTTTGAGTTCCTTGCCATTTAAGCAATTGTTGGAGCCTTTTGTCACATTGCGTAATGTTAAAGCTATTAACTTAGACGGAGGAAAAAAAGCAGATTTGATGGCAACACAATAGAAATAGCCACTCTGGTTATTTAGTAATGGTAACAAGCAGGATAGCAACAACAACAAATTCTCAATATTGAACGATTATTTCTTTGCCAAAGTGACGTCCACCAACTTGGGTTTTCCACTAATTATATGCCATCTATTGAACAATATTGATTTTGTTTTGTATTTTTTTTTTCTCATTCTGTGGGTGGACGTGGAGTGGGAGTAAGTATTGTTGCCTTACCTTCAAAAATTACAGCTAAACACTTTCATTTTTTGGCATGTACAAATATATTGATAAAGACACAACCAAGTCAAAAGTATTAGAAGCATTTTGGATGTGTTTCATGTTTTAAACATTTATTTTGGAGTGTTGTCTCTCCTAATGATCATCATATGCCAAATTAATTAGTCTTATCTTCATATCTTTATTTGTATTTCAACCGCAAAAAATTTAGTTTCATTAAAATCTAAGCAATTTTTGAGTTGCCTTAAGTGGCAATCACATTGACAATATTTACGGTAAGATTCACACCAATGTGTCCTGGAGTTAATTGCAATCGCCATTCGGATAAATAAAAATACTAATAATGAGAATATATAGAGCGGGTTGGGAAAGTTGGATTTGCAACGACATTAACCCCCGACATTAAAATCAGGACTCGAATCGAGATAGCACCGGCAGTGCCATCTTAATGGGGGGGGGGGGAGGCAAGTGGGCCCTGGCTCAGTGCCTCCGTCTAAACTAGGGCCTCAGTCAGTTAATTGTCACTATTTTCTGTATTTTTAAATCTTTAATTTCAATTTATCCGACATGAAAAACATTTTACTATTTTAAAAAATAGGCCTATTCACTTATGTGATTTACTTCATAAAAGTCCTTTTCCAATATATTCAATGGAAATCATCATGGAATCATCAATACTTTTTATATATATATATAGAACACTGGCTCCTTGGGGGGGGGGGGGCGAAATGTGTTTTGTTTGTAAGGCATGGTTGGGGGCCTAAAATAAATCTTGTGCCTGTGGCAACAAAAGACTTAAACACAGCCCTGAGCACCAGTAGGTTTTCTAAAATTCAAGACTATTTTATGTGACAAGAGTCTTACTATTCAGACTCGCTTGAAAGTTTGTTAAAAGTTACGTGTGGCCGCAACTTTTATACTGTATTCAGGCTTGGCCACTTAAGAGGGCTCCATAATAAAAAAAAAATACTTGTATAAATGCAAAGTAGATGGCGCCTGCAACATTCCATTCGCCAAAACAACCTACTATGACAAACTTACCCAGAACATACAAGTGAATTAAGAGAGGCTTAGAGTCCGTACATTTTATGGGAGGACTAGTGGCGCTATCTAATGCTAAAGGGACAAAATAAAGGATCTACTCGCATTCTTAAGGCTTCAATGATAAGTAGAATGTGATAAATAGGCCTACTCTTTTCGAAGACTTGCACAGGGGCGGATTTACCAATAGGCAGAGCAGGCCAAGGGCGGCAAATTTTTCAAGAATGTTTTTGTTCAATTTTTGAAATTTTTATTTGGAAATTCGTTTTGGATACAAAAAAAGTATCGTAAAACAACGTGTAACTTGTTAGGTAACATATAGGTACATAGGCATGAGCCGAAGTACAGATATGGAGGGAAGGGGGGGGGGGGGAACAAGAAATTACAGCAATATTTGACTTATTTCTTGCACTGATTCTTGCAAGAAAAATAACCAGTGTGATTGCCGCTTTAAATATTAATTTGTAACAAAAGTGTCACAAGAAGAAGACAATTTTGTTACATCTTCAAGTGACACATTTGCTGATTTGAGCATACGAGATTGTGAAAAGAGAAGTTGGACAATTAATTAGTTTCTTTTAGCCTCTTCTTGACTTAATAATAAATAAATTGCAAATAGGAAACAAAAAATGTTTAAAAAAAAAAGGAATACTTACGCTAATGAAATGACTATGAAATCCAACCAATTCCAAGCATCTCTAAGATATGTGAATGGCGCCAAAATGAAACCTCTTGCCATCACTTTGATACAGGATTCAAAGGTGTAAATGGAGGTGAAAATGACTCTGAAATGATTTTTTTTTTAAACAAACAAAAAGTATTAATTACATGAATGGCGAAAATTGGGTTTAGGCCTATAAAGACCCTCTGAAATCTGAGTATGAAGATCTGCAAGCCGGTCCTCTAAATTTGGAATTTCTCAACAGTAAATCTAAATCTATTAAGAATTATCTCTTGTATATCTAGAAACAAACTCATTATATCTTTGTCAACAATAACTGAATTATTTTGAAAGAAAAGTGTGTCAATTAAAAATAATTGAAGTGTGGGTGGGGAGGGTGGTTTGAAAAGTATTTTCCTCCTCCTCCTCCTCCTCCTAAATATCAGCATTGATTTAAAATGATTTACAAACATCTAATATTCGAAGTCTGCAGGCACAAAATCAAGGAAAACTATTTTAGAAACTAGAAATCTACATGTGTAGCTCAATTAATAGCGTGTGTAATCATTTCCTAATCTAGCATGAAAATACAGTGGAATTGTGACAGGCAATTAGAAATCGGGACAAACAGATGCTGGCTCCGCCCTTTTTATGACGAACGGCAACTTCTAATTGGTTTGTTGTGTGGTTCGACGTTGAAAAGGGCGTAGCATGTGACGTCAGACTACATAACCAACCAATTAGAAGTTACCGGTCGTTATAAAAAGGGCGGAGCCAACTTCTGTTTGTCTCGATTTCTAATTGCCTGTGGAATTGCGTAGTGAAGGATCCTTAAGGAGGAATTCCCAAAGGGTGGACGGGTCAGGTTAAAAAGATGAACGGGGATGAACAGTGGGGGTAACTCTAAAATCTGACACAGAATGCATATAGAATTGGTTGAACACTATATTAATATAGATGAACACAAATTTTAAAGGGATGAACATAAGAGGGATATAAGGATGAACATACTTTAAAGGGATGAACATGGTTTTAAGGTATATGAACCTGTCCCCCATAAAAAATGTTCATCCCTTTATCTCTCTATGTTCATCCATATTAATAGTGTTGAACATCAAATTCTATACGCATGCTGTGTCGGGTTTTATAGTTACCCCCAATGTTCATCTGTTCATCCCGTTCATCTTTTTATCCTGACCCAGGAGTGACAGCGAACGGCGACCGCAACCCGGCGACCTAGCAACCGGACTTGTATTCAATAGTTATACCGTATATCTGAGCCGTTTCTGTCCTTCAAAAAAACTTCTGTCCGCCTAGAGTATTCTACCTAGTTGGCAATATTTTTCATGCAAGATTCACTGCAATGTGTCCTTGAATTAAGTGCAATTGCCAATGTGATAATATTCTTGCAAGACTTGAAACACAGTTTTACAGAAAACGCTCATCTTCGTTTTTTTTTTATTGTTTCAAGAAACTGTGCAAGATTCACATCAATATTTGACTTATTTATTGCACGGGATCTTGCGAGAAAAATAGCCAGTGTGATCTAACGCTTTATTGGAGTTTTGAAAAAAAACAAAAAAAAACATAAGCATAGCGAGCGACAAATTTGCTTTTTGCAATCTTTTATCTAAGTTGACATGACCACTGTCCGTTTGCGTTGGACTTGGACATGTATTTCTGCTATTTTAACCAATTTCCCCATAACCTTAGACAGCTGAAGTTTTATACACAGCCTCTATT
Organism: Brachycybe producta; assembly: GCA_036925085.1. Taxonomy (NCBI): domain Eukaryota; kingdom Metazoa; phylum Arthropoda; class Diplopoda; order Playtdesmida; family Andrognathidae; genus Brachycybe; species Brachycybe producta. The sequence continues at coordinate 4,903,498 of JAUPFP010000002.1, forward strand.
ACAGTAATCTATCAGATTTTGACAGATCCTCGAATGATCTGTCCAGGATCCGTTATAGGAGAGGAGGGGGGGGGGCACCCCGGGTACCTTAAATAACCTACTTTTCAACAAAACTATAGTAGAAATAAAAGCTTGTACCGAAAACTGCAGCATAATTTCATAGGCGGGGCGACCTCGACAAGAAAAGGGGGGGTCAGTTCTGGGATCAGTTGAGCGCTCCTGAGTGGCCAACGTGGCCAAAAGTGGAAAATTATTTAAATGTTCTAAAGCATTTAAATATTTTTACACTTTTTGGCCGTTTTTGAAGAAAGCCAAAGACCCATTTTTTTAATTTTAACAATTCTTGAATTCTTGTGCTTTTCCAAGCTTTTTTGGACTTCTAGGGCCAACTTTGGACAATAACGAAAATAGTCTTCCACTTACTCAAAATATTTATTTTACATTATTTCAAATTTCAAAAAAAAAAAAAAATTTGTACATTAAAAATGGTTTTGGAAAAGGGGGAGGGGACGACTGCGCTACCTTGCCCCTATGTGCGGGGGCGCCAATGTACTTTTTGACCTCCATTGCTCTAAAGAGCAATGGAGGTATATAGGATCATGCAAGAAAAGGGGCAAAAAAGGATGTCTGTGTGGCTGTGTGTGTGTATGTGTGTGTGTATGTGTGTCCGGAACCCGATTTAGTTCCTCGAACAACTCAAGAACGGAATGAGATAAAGACATGCAGTATTTTTTATTTGATTCCGTGGGTCAATATGAAGCTCCTGACAAAAAATTAGAAAATTTTACCCAGGGGTTATTTTTTTATGAATTTTTTAGAAACAAATTTTGAGTTTTTGGTAATAATTTTTAGTGGGTCGAACAACTCGAAAACGGGGCCACCTACAATAAAATGTCATCAGACTTAAAATGATGTAAACATTCTGACGATGAAACTGGAAAAAAATTGGAATTTTAGAGCGATTCGATATATAAAATTTCGATTTTTTAAAAACGTAATTTTTTTTTCCAAAAATCGAGATTCTTTCTCTTTCCAGTTGTAGCATTCGAAAGGGGGGACTTTTCTATTATTTAGGAGGGGTGTTCCTTTTTATGTTCTGTTATTATTTTTGTATATTAGAATACATGTGACGTATTTTCATTTTAAACCCATATTATTACAAATGAATGACGCATGCGCATCACATGTAACTATGTCATGTACATGAGTACATACATGTGTGATTATCTATATACACATGCGCACACGTGTGTACATGTGCGTACACATGCGTACATGTGCGTACACATGCGTACATGTGCGTACACATGCGCACACGTGTGTACATGTGCGTACACATGCGCACACGTGTGTACATGTGCATACACATGCGCACACGTGTGTACATGTGCCTACACATGCGCACAAGTGTGTACATGTGCGTACACATGCGCACAAGTGTGTACATGTGCGTACACATGCGCACAATGAAAAAAGTTGGTTATTGATATATGAAAGCATATATTAAAGCAGTGGAGGTCTATAGGGTTCCTTGAATCCCTTGTTTTAAATATAAACAAGAAAATTAAACCAAAAACATGTTTTTTTATGATACTCGTGCTTTTATAAAAAAAAAGGTCTCAAAAGTAAAAACAAAACAAGATACTATGTAATCGTGTCTTGTGTTGCTGGTTTAGTGGTTAGTGTCTCAGACTTACAACCTATAGGTAAACAAGGGATTCAAGGAACCCTATAGACCTCCATTACTTTAATATATGCTTTCATATATCAAATAACCAACGTGTACACACATGTACACACGTGTATGCACGTGAACGCACGTGTACGCACGTGTGTGCACGTGTATACAGTATAGATAAACACACATGTATGTATTCAAGTACATGACATAGTTACATGTGATGCGCATGCGTCATTCATTTGTATGAACAGCTTTTTTTAATCAAGGTCAACTTTATGTTGCACCCTTCCCATCCAAGAACCCTATGATATTAAATTGGAGAGGGGAAAAGGTTGGAAAGTGTAGAAGTGGGGGACTGAAATTGAAATGAAAGGAGTAAAAAAGGAACGACGCGCATGCGCACACCAGAGAAAATGAAAAACTCATTTCCTCTTTCAAATATAAAGAGGGGAGGGGATAATAAACTAGAGTTTATCATGGGCAACTGTGCCCAGCATTAGAATTTTTTTTGCTCAGCCCTTTTATGAACATCATCAATTTCTAATTGGTTTGTTACTTGGTGTGACGTCATAAAAGGGGCGGAGGAAAAGAAATTTAATGCTGGGCACAATTGCCTGTGAATCTTGCTCCCGTCATTTATGATGGGTTACCCCACTAGTATATATAATAATATTTCAAACAAATTATTATGTTAGATAAAAGCAAGTAAAAAATATATATTAAAATAAGAAATTAGGCTTTGAAAAAGGGTTGAAGAGGACAAGTAAGTGCCCCCTCAGGTCAATATCTTCCGGTCGGTGCCCATGGATGTGTGTGATGTTTGAAGATTGCGTGTTTGTGTGTAGTGTATATGCAAGCATGCGTGCATGCATTGTTATCACGTGTGATTTCTCAGTTTCTTTTTCTCTCTCTCTCTCTCTCTCTCTCTCTTCCCCCAACCCCCCCCCCCCCAATGCTCAATAAATATAATTGTAAAAAATACATTTAATATTTATATCACAGGGATGTCGCTTAATATATATATATATATATATATATATATATATATATTGTATTGTATGTATTGTATGTATTGTATGTATTTATTGCGGTGACTCTGTCTTTATTGTATTTATGCCTTGTTGACATTTCACACTCATTTAAGCTGTTGTTGGCATTACCACTGACTGAGTGATTGAAACTTTTGTTGGGTTATGTGACACTCTCTGATATACTAACTATTACAATATGTGGTATGGTGGTGGTGTGTCCTTATTGATTTCTATATTGCAGTCGCTCTTTTTTTTTCATTTTAGCCTCTCTCTCTCTCTCTCTGTATATTATCATATGCGTGTAGAATGGATTTCTCTTGTCTCATTTGGATATGAGCCATAAATAGATTTACAGTCTGGTAGCAAGCAAAAGCAGGCAGCAGGCATAAAGTCTCTATTTAATTTGCGTTATGTCAATGAAATATTCAAAAGCAAATAGTGACGTCATTTCTAGGTAATGGTTGGTGTACAACTTTTTAGGGCTGCTATTAATTATTTCTTCTTTTTTTGGGGTTGGGGGGGGGGATATTATTTTTGTAACATTTTTTGGTAAAAAAAAATGTTCGAAAATGATCGATTTATTTATTTTTTGCCAAATATGAATTTTGTTTTTGAATTTGTTTGTTGCCCTCAAAATCAGCAAAGGCTTTTTTTTTCATACTTTGAAGGTGTAATTTTTTTTTGTACAAGGTTTCAAACATACAAAACTTTTGTTTAAGGAATACATTTAAGTGTCAAGGTTTTTGGTGAATTCAGATTTAACTTTTTGCAATAGAAAACCCATACTATAGTATATAATATTGAGACGTTTGGGCCGCCGCTTATTTCCGCTCTTTAGCGTTTGCGTTTTTTTTGGGGTTAACGTCACCCTGTACTTTATTTAGCTTCTGGGCCACTCGGTACTTTTGGTACCAAGTGACCCAGATATCACATGTGATGAGATAATCATCTGACCTTTTCGTTCCCCCCTCATGTTATTCGTTTAAAGTTTGATTTTGTTTTGATTTCTTCTGTTGTCACCTATGTGTGACAACAGGAGATGAATCATGGTTTTGGACAAGTGGATCAATCCTTTGATTGGTCCATTTGGTCCAAAATATTGTCTTCACCAATGATCGAATTGTGCCCTGAGAATCCGACTTTGGGATTCTCAGGGTATATAAAGAGTTACATTTTTAATGTCAAAAAACGCTTTTTAAACTTCTGATTATATACCGAACCTATGGCCGATTTTGGCCCGGTTCTTTTCTTTTAATATTTTTTCTAAGTTATATTTTTATGTGTGTGTAAAACCAGTTCGCCAACTTTGTTTATCGTCAAAATAAACAGATTTTTTATATTTAAACCAAGCCAGTGGTGTTTTATTCATCGAAACTTAAATTCCGCGATTGGGAATTCATCGTTTGCAGGTCTTCACCTATTTGGATACATCAAAAGGGTCCCAACAGGTGCAAACCTGCAACGCACCAGTGAGTATATTTTTACACGATTCTTAGGGCAGATTTACGGACGAAAGTCCGAGAGATACAGAGATTAAAGATCCTCAAGACTGTGAAGTCTTTTGCCAGAGACTAGTGAGGACAGAAAATAGACGTTATATTGGTCTAGTCCTCCCGGGCCAGTAGAATTAGTGGCCTAGCCAACCACTATCAATACGAGTGTAAACTCGCTCGTATTAACCACAAAGAGCAGATTCTACTAGCGGAAAAAGGTCCGTCACAATATATGGTGGAGGAGCTGGGCAGTTTATAAAACTTGCTACCTCGTTTTGCCCTAAGAAACGTGTTGAAAAACACGAGAACTATCGTAATTCAATTGTGCAAACAATTTTGAAACCAAACAAAATTTTTCGAAACATTTTTACGTTTTTATTGACACAAATTACGATACGTAATGATGAATACCAACGGAATAACCGCAAGGTTCTCCCAGCAGCTCCAATACAGACGCCGACGTGAACAGCTCGTAAAGGAACGAGCGAAAGCTCGGGAAACACGCCGTGTTGCCCGAGAGACACGGAAGCAGGAGAAGGAGGACAAGCTGAGGGCCCTTGCGTCGGAGAAGCGACTCCAGGAGGAAGAACAGCGTGCCGAAGACGAAGAACGACAAGCCGACACCCGACTCAAGACTGAAGCATCTTCTGAGGCCTCTCGACGAAGCAACGAGCAGAAGATGGTCGACCGGTTTGCCGAACTGATGAAAGACGCTACTCCTGAAAGTCGAGAAGAATTGGTAAGACGGTTATGTGGAGAATCGACTCCACGCCGCTTTGAACACACACATGAGAGAAATCTCAGAAATAGAAGCAAATCACCGACAGAATCCGGGCGCAAGCTCAGGCCTGAAGCTCCTGAATGGACTCCAAACCTGGGACCTACGCCGTATTCTGAAAAGAATTCGCTACATCCACTCCAGGGTTTTCCGAAGTATACTGGATCTGAAAACATACTTCTATATATCGAAGAGTTCGAAGATATTGCGATTGCGCACCAGTGGAACTCCCTGCAGCGATGCAGCCACTTTACTGGTCTCCTTCGAAAACGAGCAATCAAATGGCTTGCTCGTTTCCGCTTGGAATATGGCGAGATCAATTGGATCATGATGAGAAATGGAATTATTAATGAATTCCTATTGCCAGACCAGAAAGTAAGAATGAAGAACGAGCTGTCCGCAAGGACTCAGAAGGACAACGAAACCTTCAAAGTCTATGCGGAAGAGTATGCAGAGATGTATCGAAGGATACATCCCAATGATGACGACTCTTTGTTGATCTCCAGCCTGAGGAAGAGCCTGCTACCATCTCTCAAACAGTATCTATTTGGGGCACCTAAAGACAATTTATATGACTTTGTTAAATTTGCAGCCCAAACAGAAGGAGAACTAATAGAGAAGATGCTAGTGTACAGGACGTCTACTGGTAACCAACCGGCCCAGCAGCAGAAGCCTCAGCAGCAGAAGCAACAACAGCAGCAACAACAAAGGAAGCAGACGTGGACTCCTAAGAATCCGGCCACGTCTGAAAAGACGCAGGATTCACAACCCAATCGAGATGGTGGATCGAGACCCCAGCAGAGAAGGAAGTCTACTGGGCCGCTCATCTGTTATCAATGTCAGGAGCCTGGACATCGAGCGTTCCAGTGCCCCAACGAACCGAAACCGAAGAAGGAGGAGAACAAGACGACTCCACCAACTCCAGTTAGTAGAGTTGATGAACCGTCGGAAACGACGGCGCCGAAAGTTATCCGCGCCGACGAAATCCATGTTCTACCCAATGGAATGAAGATGGTGCCTGTCCTAATAAATAATCGAACGCATTATTTCCATTTTGACAACCATCTGACAACTTTAAACTACTAAGGGCGCCACTCGCACCCAAAGTAGTGACGCCCGAAAAAGATGTCAACGAGAGCCCGAAAGAAGAGGAGTCAACGAAACCTGCAAAGGTTGACGTCACGGTCCGACAGGACCAGATAATGAGAGGATCTATTGGTTTGGCTGCGGTCAACCATGCTGGGATGCCTCCAGGTCTGGGTAGCCTGTGCCAAAACGACAACAGAGAAGAGGAATCAACAACTCCTAAGCAGAGCTGTGCTGCGGTGCAGCTAGAGGACTCTCCACGACATGAAGCAGACTTTGGAGATGGGATCCACATCCGTACCATTCACGAAAATGGGAGCCGGCGGAACCCACTGCAAAGTGGGGCCTCTACGTCGTTTGTAAAGACGAACGACGCCAAGATGTCCAATCGAGCAGAACAGATAGTAGTCTCAAAAGGAGCTACTTCTGTTAACAATCAAGCAGAGCAGTGTGTGGCGAAAAAGAAAGTAACCACACCTGTTAAAACCAAAGAAGAACAGTGTGTGGCGAAAAAGAAAGTAACCACACCTGTTAAGACTAAAGAAGAGCAAGTAGTTGTCTCAAAAGGAGCTACTCTTGCTAAAAATCAAGCAGAACAGGTAGTAGTCTCAAAAGGAGCTACTCCTGTTAAAACCAAAGCAGAACATGGAGTGGCGAAAAAGAAAGTAGCCACACCTGTTAATTCAGCTGCAGAGTCTAGTCTTCTCTGTCGGTTGAAAAACCAGTGTTGTTCGAAAACAATACAAGATGTTTGGACCAAGTTGACTGAGACAGTCACACCTCGTGAACTTCAAGTCCAACAACAAGATGAGCAGACGGCTCCCAAAGTTCATGTGAACTTCGGAGGTCGTGAGTTAGTGATGACTACCGACAGTGGTGCCGAAGCTTCTGTCATAAGTGAGTCACTAGTCAAAGAGATGAAGTTGGTAATGGATCCGCTACCTTTTCTGCCGAATTTGACTGGCGCCGGAGGAAATCCATTAAACATCATGGGACAAGTCATCGTGCCGATTCGAGTCGCCGAAAAACTTGTCAGAGGAAAGCTGATTGTCATCAAAGGACGACGTGAGGCTTTGCTGGGAAACGATCTCGGTAAAGACCTCAACCTTTGCCTTGACATGAACAAAAAGAAAGTTTATTTTGGGGAGGAACTGTTGCCGGACACTCTCCAAAAGAACCAAAAAGCAGAAGATTTTATTGAAAATCTTAAGAATAAAGAAGAGGAAGATCTGCAAGAGAAACTCCTGAATAAGGGGCCAGCTAAGCTACGTCTGGTCCAGAATCTCGTGCTGGATCCAAAAAAAGTTGCAATCGTCGAGGTCAATGCTCCTGATGATCTACAAGAAGGTAGTCTTCAATTCATCGACTCGTGCGAAAGCACGTTCCAGCAGAGAGGAGTCAAAGTTTCTCCTGGGATCATCGAAGGAAGAGGAAAGTCTATCCTTCAAATTCAAATCTTCAATCCGTCTGGAGAGGTTATTCACCTCGGAGCCAGAGAGACGATCGCAGAGATCGAGGACGCCATTACAGCTCTTGATGTGCCTGTGGGCCCCTCGATTTATAAAATTGAAGCACAGAGTGACGAAGTGACTGTGCAAGACTATGTCAAATTTCAAGACAGTCTGAATGTCAACCCGAATCGTTCAAGAGAAGAACAAATGGCGATTCGGAAACTTCTCGGAGAATTTAGAGACATCTTTGCCTTCAAGACCTCCGACTTGAAAAAGACAAATTTGGCAAAACACGTGATTGACACGGGTGAAAACCCGCCGGTTCGAGAACCGCTCCGGCGTACTTCACCTGCTCAGAGAGAGATCATCAAGACGACACTACGTGATATGTTGGACGCTGGCATTGTTAGCCCATCCAAGAGTCCGTACGCAAGTCCGGTGGTGATTGTCAAGAAGAAGAATGGTCAGCATCGATTTTGCGTTGATTATCGCAAATTAAATGCTCAAACCAAATCTGACCAATATCCGTTACCACGGATAGATGACGCTTTCGACTCTCTGTCTGGAGCCACGATCTTTGCAACCTTGGATTTAATATCAGGTTATTGGCAATTTCCGGTGGAAGAAAGAGATCGAGAAAAAACGGCTTTCGTATGCACAAATGGCCTCTACGAATTTAACAGAATGCCGTTTGGTTTGATGAATGCACCTGCGACGATGCAGCGTGCTTTGGATCTGTTACTGGCAGGCCACAAATGGGAGACCTGCCTGGTCTATTTAGATGACATCGTCATCTTTGCGAAGAACTTCAAAGAGTTCATGAAAAGATTGAGAGATATCTTGGTGCTCATCCGGAACGCCAATTTAAGTCTTCAACCCAGCAAATGTTTCTTCGGAGAAGACGAGATCAACTACCTTGGCCACAAGATTAGTGCTCTTGGTATTCGACCTGATGAAGAGAAAGTGCAGACGATTCAAGGATTTCCTGCACCGAAAAACGTGACTGACGTCAGAAGCTTCCTTGGAATGACCGGTTACTACAACCGTTTCATTGAAAATTACTCCAAGATCGCCAAACCAATGCAAGCCCTAGTCAAGAAGGACCTGGACTTCAAGTGGAATGACGACTGCGAGGTCGCTTTTGATGGTCTGAAGAAGGCTCTTTGCTCCGCTCCGATTCTAACTTTGTATGATCCGGAGGCAGAAATTGCCTTGCACACTGATGCTTGTGATTACCAGATTGGTGTCATAATTTATCAGTATGCGAAAAACGAAAGGAATCCTGGAGTTCTAGGTTACTATAGCCGAAAACTCCAAGGAGCAGAACGAAACTACGGAACGACTGAGAAAGAATGTCTTGCAATCGTTTATGGCATAGAAAAAGCCAGACCGTATGTTTTCAACCGAAAATTCAAGATATTTACCGATCATAAGGCCCTGTGTTATTTAAAAACAGCACAGAATTTAGATGGCCGATTGGGTAAATGGCAGATGAAACTACAACCATATGATTATGAGGTAGTTTACAAGAAGGGTAAAACGCACGTGGACGCCGATTGTGTCTCACGTTACGAGAGCAACGTTCCTGCTAATTGGAAGCAGAAGAATGGAGAGATGGAAGCTCTCGAAGACCTTCACATCTTTACTGTCTACAACGATTTCCAGTGGGAACGGGAGCAATCCCTTGATGAAGAACTTCTCCTCATCAAAGAATCACTCCAGCAAGATCGACTGCATCCCTATCACAAGAAGTTTGCGATAGTGGATGGCGTTTTATACCACATGAAGTATGAAGACACCGTGCCAGTACTAATGTGTACTGTGCCCCGACAATTGAGAATTGGGATTCTCGAGATGCTCCATGATGTGCCTGAGGCCGGACATTTCGGATTCACCAAAACGATGAAGAGAATCCAGAAGAGATTCTACTGGAAAACAATGAAAGCAGATGTCGCCGACTATGTCAGGTCGTGCCACATCTGTCAGAGAACCAAACTGTCGCACCAAAAAGTACCTGGATTGTTACAACCAATCATTGTGGGAAAACCGACAGAGTGTTGGGGGATGGATTATGTTGGTCCTCTTCCGAAGTCAATCGGAGGAGTTCAACATATTTTGATTGCAGTGGACTACGCAACGAAGTATTGCATCGCCAAAGCAGTGGCAAGAGCAACCGCTCAGGCAGCAATTGCCTTCGTCAAAGATAAAATTGTAAACGAATTTGGAGTTCCTCAGAAGATCATCACTGATCGAGGACCCCAATTTTTGAGTAATGAGACTCAAGCGTTTTTCAAGACCTACGCAATCCAGCATGCTGCCACGACCGCCTATCATCCACAAGCTGATGGGTTGGCAGAAAGAACGAACCATACAGTCATGGAAGTGGTGAAACGTCACTTGGATGTCCTTCAGCAGCAGGCTGACTGGAAAAAGAAATTAGGTGACGCAGTTATGGCCTACAATCTGGTAGAACATAACTCAACGAAGTTTTCGCCATATCGATTGATGTTCGGGCGCGAGCCCAGGACCACGTTGGACAACATGATGCCACGCGCTCCTATCATGCCACCGCCCGTAACAGACGAAGCAGAGCAGTCCGATCCAGCTTTGGATGCTGCTACGAAGAATATCGAAGCTGCCCAGGAGGTGCAGAAAAGAAATTACGACGAGAAGCATCGTACGATTCCGGACTATAAGCCGGGTCAGAAAGTGCTCATAAGAGATCGTGTGCCAAAGCCAGGAATGGCTCAGAAACTTATCTGGCCATACAAAGAACCTTGCATTGTCACGAAGAAGATAACCGATCTAGTCTACGAGATCGAGTACGTCACTCGATCTGGTCTGACTATGAGAGACACCGTCAATGTTCAACAAATGAGACCCTATTTCGAGGCCAATGACCTGAGGGCTCCTCAAACAAACTTACCTGATGACATTGAAGAGACTACCAGCGCCAAGGAAGAGTCCGACGCTGATGAAGAAATTATCAACGAAGCAGACGACAACTTACCTGTTGAGAATACTCCAGAAGTTCATCGTGAAGAAGAAGAAGAAGTTATCCCCGATGCCAGCCAAGAAACTCATCCGGAAACTTCTGAAAAAGAAGAAGAGGAAGTTCCAGAAATTCCTCTGGAACCACCAAAAAGAAAACGCGGGAGACCAAAGAAAACTGCTCCAAAAGAACCAGTCCAATTGGATTCCCGTGTGCAAACACGTGGCGGAGAGAAGAAAAATTATGCAAAAGCTAATTTACCACCAAGATGGGCGAAATTTGGCGTTAAAACGGCCAAATTAGACCCAGAGAGTCAAGAAGAAATTTCAAATGATGCTGAAATTCGAATTTGCCGCCTTGCGCAGCGCCGCCTGGTGAGAGAAATCGAGAGAAGAGAGAAAGAAGAGAAACCGGAAGTAGTTAATAGCTCCGCCTCTTCTGACCCGGAAATTAGACTTGGCAACCCTGTAGAACCACGTGGGGACGCCGCCGCCATTTTGGACGCCACTTTTGAATTTGTTTCAATAGAGGACGGACGCGAAGCCAAAGTTTCGCGATTTTCAAGTGTGTCACGCAGCGAAAAGTTTAATTTCAAGAAGAAGATGCCGCGCTCTTTCGGAGGGAAATCATCTAGCAGCGAAGGATCATTCAACTTCACGGCTTTATTTGGAGAAGGACACGACGATGACGAGATGGAAATCGAGGACGCCGCCCTAAAGACCGGAGCAGCCATCGCGGCTGAAAAGCCTTTAGGCAGCAATGCCTCGACTTCCAGCAAGGATAAGAATGATTCGGGCAACTCTTTGAAGAAACGGAAGAGCCCCGAATCGGAAGATGACTTGGTAAATCGTTTCGTTCCTCTAATGAGATCTCCGCCTCCTCAGTTAGGTGATCCAGAACCGGACATCTACATGGGACCAGCCCGGGATCCGAGACAGCAGTTCCCGCGACCCCCAGAGGAAATGGACACGCCGCCCGGCAGTGATGCCGAAGGGGGAGTACCAGCCGAGTTGTACTCCTCAAATTGCCGGGGCCGCACCCGAGGAGAGAGGAATGCCGATAAGCGAGCCATGAAGGAGTGGATCGCTAAGCAAAATGAAGAATGCGTCAAGAGGGGCCAAAAACCCATCGAAGTTCCGGAAGTCGGCACCGTGTTGCCGACCACCAGAAAACCGGTCCGTGATGCATCTCCTGCCAACAGTTGGGCCACAGTGGACGAGCCCACCGTGAGAGGATACCGGCCGGAGTTAACGAGGAAGTTGGTGCTACCAGGACCAATTTCGGTCCCAGCACCACCAAGAGAAGTATCGTCTACATCTCTACCGCCCATTGTCCCTTTCAGGCCACAATCGACAGTGACTGTCGTCCGAGAAGGAAACAAGAGGAGGGAGGTTCACTTTGATCGTCAATCGCCGCCAAGGGAACGACAACGAGAGATGAGACGACCGAAAGGTCAGGGGTCCGCTGCCCGCCGAAAAGCTCGTCGGGACGAACAATTCCAAGGATGCCGAGGACACCCTGCCATTCCAATAGCAGTGCCGTCTCAGGGAGCAATCCCTAAGCCAGCAGTAAAACCTAAGTCACCGTCGCCTTCGAAGACGACACCAGAAGAGGAACAGGAGCGTCAGTTACGTCTCCTTAATAATGGTTTAGTTTCCTTTTCTAGACGCGGAGGACGACACGCACTCCGATATTTAGGAGTGTTCAACAGTAGACGGGAGATTTCCAATGAACGACCACGACCCAGAAGAGATGTCCTCTGGACCGCCGTAGTTTTAGAAACGCCAGGATATCCCGCCGTCGTCGCACTTCATGCAAGCGACGAACCAAACATGATTCAGCTGATTCACCCTGGAACCCGGGAGCAATCCCGCACCAGGACTCTGGAGTTAATCGCCGAAACGATGTTGGACACCCTGATTCCCGATCGGAACCAGGATCGACGATTCCGCCACCATTCACCAAGGGCCATCGAGAGGGACTACTCCGCCACCAGGATGTTGGACTTCGTGGAGGCCACCGTGCTAGCGACGTTGGAGCGGTCGACTGTCGTCCCGCTGGAGACACTGGAGCGACTCTACGAGACGACCACGGAAGGAGAGTTCGGAAGGAGGGATCGACGCGGCCACCTATCACCGGAACCCTAGAGAAAGATGTCCACAAGAAGCAGAGTCATCGCCGGACCAGTGGGTGCGATGATTGAGTCTAATTTCTAGTCGAAATTAATTTCAGAAAATTTTGTATAATTTTTTATCAAGAACCTGTGATAATCAAATATTATTTATATTTTTCGAAACGTTTGTGTTTTTTTTTAACATACCTGTGATACCCCTGGGTTCTTATCAATTTAGATCTAGTCGGGGGGAGGGGGATTTTAGAAATTGTCTTGGAAAGTAGGGTACTTTCCGCTTAGTCGGGGGGAGTGAGACGTTTGGGCCCGCCGCTTATTTCCGCTCTTTAGCGTTTGCGTTTTTTTTGGGGTTAACGTCACCCTGTACTTTATTTAGCTTCTGGGCCACTCGGTACTTTTGGTACCAAGTGACCCAGATATCACATGTGATGAGATAATCATCTGACCTTTTCGTTCCCCCCTCATGTTATTCGTTTAAAGTTTGATTTTGTTTTGATTTCTTCTGTTGTCACCTATGTGTGACAACAGGAGATGAATCATGGTTTTGGACAAGTGGATCAATCCTTTGATTGGTCCATTTGGTCCAAAATATTGTCTTAACCAATGATCGAATTGTGCCCTGAGAATCCGACTTTGGGATTCTCAGGGTATATAAAGAGTTACATTTTTAATGTCAAAAAACGCTTTTTAAACTTCTGATTATATACCGAACCTATGGCCGATTTTGGCCCGGTTCTTTTCTTTTAATATTTTTTCTAAGTTATATTTTTATGTGTGTGTAAAACCAGTTCGCCAACTTTGTTTATCGTCAAAATAAACAGATTTTTTATATTTAAACCAAGCCAGTGGTGTTTTATTCATCGAAACTTAAATTCCGCGATTGGGAATTCATCGTTTGCAGGTCTTCACCTATTTGGATACATCAAAAGGGTCCCAACAGGTGCAAACCTGCAACGCACCAGTGAGTATATTTTTACACGATTCTTAGGGCAGATTTACGGACGAAAGTCCGAGAGATACAGAGATTAAAGATCCTCAAGACTGTGAAGTCTTTTGCCAGAGACTAGTGAGGACAGAAAATAGACGTTATATTGGTCTAGTCCTCCCGGGCCAGTAGAATTAGTGGCCTAGCCAACCACTATCAATACGAGTGTAAACTCGCTCGTATTAACCACAAAGAGCAGATTCTACTAGCGGAAAAAGGTCCGTCACAATATATAGAAGTAATTTTCAACCAAATGCATTAGAGAGTAGTCGATTGGTTAATATATATGTTTTACTAAAAATATTATGCCTTAGGCCTTGTTTCCAATAGGTGAAAAATTAAAGAAACGCGGCCCCGTCTATGATAGTGAATAGGCGTAGTGCCACGTGTGTTATATTTTTCAAAAACTTCAAACTTTCACCTCAGTGGAAACGAAGGCCTTATGCCATGTTTTCCATTGGGTCGAAAATTTCAACTTATTGAAGATTTCAACTGGTGAAAAATGTGGCCCCCGCCCATTCACTATCACAGGCAGGAGCCACGCGAGTTCCATTTTTCACCAGTTGAAATTTTTAAAAAGTTGAAATTTTCGAATTTGGGGTGAAAATTTGAACTTTTTGAGAATTTCAACTTATGAAAAATAGAACACACGTGGCACTACGCCTGTTCACTATCATAGACGAGGCTCACGTGCACTCTATTTTTCACCAGATGAATGAAATTTTCAAAAAGTTGAAATTTTCGCCCCAATGGAAACAAGGCCTGAGAGAGCTAATTTTTTTTTATTTTGACGTGACACGTGCAATGAAATTATGTAATAATTAATTTATCATATTTTTATTTTTTTTTTCTGAAAATTATTAACATTTATTAATATTATTGGACGTAATTTCTGAAACTTTTTTCAATCATTAATTATCATTAATTATGCAGTGATATTATTACATCAGTTTGTGCTGCATAGAGTGTACCCTGGGAATTCTTATTTACATAACTTAAAAAAATAAATAAAAAGCAAAGCGCCTTTTTTGTTTTAGAGACACTGACTGGGGTGTGCCCTGTGCACGTCTGGCGCCTATGAATCATTGAAATATTCACGATGTAGTGAATAATTTAATTAAAATGCTAACAAATAATTATTAAAAAAAAAAAGATTTGAAGCACAGCATTATGGGATTGTGTCAATACCTCCTTAATAGCCTAGGCACTCCAGTGTTCACATGCTGCATATGACGTTATGCAGCACGTGAGTTTCCAGAAGTCCAGAATCTCACATGCCACATGAGACAAGGTCATTTTTGCGGTTCATAAATTGGCTAAATGGTTGTAGCAACTAAACAACAATTCGAATCGTGACGAATTTACCTTAGCACTTGTAGAACATATTAAAGAATACGTCCAATTTTTCTTAAAAGCCTGAAAGTAGGGCCGGCCCTAGAGGATACGAGGCCCAAGGCATGCTGGCAGCAAGCAGTGAGCGGGGCCGGAAAAAAAATGTTTAGTCAGCAGTGCGGGGCCCGAGGTGGTTGCCTTATAAACAATAAGCCAGTCTTCGGAAGCATATTTTCAGCTTTTAAGAAAAATTTTGCGTATTTTTTAATATGTTCTTCAGGTAATGAAGTGTTTTCGTGACATTTTGAATTGCCGTTTGGTTGCTAGAGCAATTTAAGCAATTTCAGAAACTTGGCGCTTCTGAAGTAAATTTAAAGAGACCATCGTACCTCCAGAAATTTCTTGTCAAAATATTGTCAAGAATTATTCAACGATTACCAAAACTGATTTTTAAAATTTAAAAAAATAATTAAAAATCAGTTGACTTCATGTAAACGGAACTTTATCAGATAGATGCGAAACCGAACAACGGGCGTTGGCAACAAAACCCCCCAAAGTCTACTCCTCAATTCGAATTCTGATGTGTTGCGATCACCAGCTCACATTACTTTCATTTCAAAGTACTATGGATTTAATATTTGAATTATTCCACATGGAAGGTTGTATTGAGTTGAATATGAATGGGGAATACCTATATTTCATTAAGGAATTCTGGAAATGTGAGGTGACAACCTTTGCCAAAAAAATGGGGGGTGGTGAGACTTTCGTTTTTGAAAATTTAAAATGGCGTCGTTTGGGTAACTCAGGAAAAGTCACTTCATTTTCAAGTTTTTTTTTATGATTTTAATGCCTTATGTTAAATTTTAAAAATCGTTTTGGTAATCTTTGGGTAAGTCTTGACAATATTTTTGAAAAGATATTTCTGGAGGTAATGGGGGTCAATTTCAATTGCTCTAGTAACGTATCATAGCACGTGAAACTATGATGTGTCGAGGCGCTCTTTTGGGTACATTTCCACTTAGACTCGTGAGTCTGTATTACATGAGTCTACAAATGTGACTTTGAAAAGCTTAATTTACAGACTGTAGCAATGCTCGGGCTCATGTTGCGTTTGCGTTAACCAAGAACAAAGTCATCTAATTACTTCAGGAACATACTGTGTGCTGTAACACCCTGTATTTCGCCTTCCCTTCCCTCCCCTAGCCTGGGGGTCTCTGGAGGTGTAAGGGACGTATTTCCGTCCTTTCCTTCCCTCTTGGAGACCCAAGAGCTGCAAGACACATAAAGGTTCCAGTATCACCGGATGGTTACCCATCGAAGCATGGTCCCTAGGGCATGTGGGTACACCTGAAAGGTGTGCACAGGCTCTGGGTATAAAAGACCATGTTTTCATATATTCTGGGTCCATTCTCTGAAATCGAAACATGAAGTAATCTCATTCAATGGTCCAGTGGCGAAAGCATGCCACAGTTAACTCTTCTCTACTTTATTATTGGTTTGATGACTGTCCGTAATAAAGCACGTATAATCGACAATCTGCATTCGTCTCGCCTGTCTTAATGATTCTTTCCTCGGCAGCTTCGATAACACGAAATATCTAAGAGAACGACCCCGGCACCATTGGACTCGGGTAGTATAACACAACATTCTCCTAACGAAAAGCTTTACCCGCTCTAGTCCGGAGAATCTACAACCTGAGCCCCGTAACAAGAGCTCTACATTGTTACAGTGCAGATAGAGAAAACACATTTAATTTGAATTCATTTAACTCATGTGTGTACGAGGTATAAGTGGAGACGATGACCTTGAATTAAAATAATTTTAAAACATGTTTTTTTTAAAAAAAACAGTGCAATTTGAGTTATGATAAATTAAAATTCGATATTTTCTAATTAATTTACACTCATATATGCAATATAATATGTAGATTATAGAATATTATTATACTCACTCTGTGTTTTCTAGATTTTTTTCTGTCATTGTCATAAGGATGCAATTAACTAGAATGGTTACTATGACGAAGAAGCTGAAGAGTGGATGGACCAAAATGTAAATAGCCACGCGCCGCACGGGGTTGAAAGGGCTAAGGATGTAGAGGGCGTTGTCTGCACTAAAGCGGAAGATGTCTTTTCCTTTACTAATTACCATAAAGGTCTAGAGAGAAAAAAATGATAGAAAGAAAAAAAAATCAAGACATTAGTAACAAACAATAAAATTCCACATTACACCAGATAATTGTACAAAGTAATGTTTTGAAGTATTCATTATGTGATTGAGTTTTAATGAGCCAGTCAGCCAGAAAGCCAAAAATGTGTGCTGGTTTTTTTTAAAGCTGGGTCCATAACAAAACAAATGTCGTGTTATAGAAAAAAGTTTTACAACTTGTGATAAAAAGAGAAAGAAAAATGTTATAAAAAATATTTTATATATATATATATATATATATATATATATATATATATATATATATATTAAGCGTTGTCTGTCTGTGTATAACGCTGTACAAACAAGGACAAAAACGTTTAAGCACGTGTCGGAATTTATTTAAATTTAAACGAAGCTGTTTTTTCTCATGGTCAACTTTATGTTGCGCTCTCCCGATCCAAGAACCCAAATTAAACTAGAATTTTGCTCCCGTCATTTATGACGGGTTACCTCACTAGTTATGTTATAACAACATTTTTTGTGTTATTTATAGCAAGTTTTATCAATGTTATCCATCAGGTGTCGGTAAAGATCAAAAGAAGTTTTAAAACACTGTTGTATAAGGGTGGGCGTAGACTTCTCGTGCTTGTGCCCTTGTTGACTTGTTGGGCTCGTGGCAACTGAGGGTTGAGAGTTCAGTTACTCGAGAGGCTTTGACTCGTGCAGGGATCGGACACACACACACAGACCTGGCTTAATATATATATAATTTTTTTACAAAATTACAAATCAATGTCATCCAATAGCAAGTTATATAAAAAAAACATATTGCATAACAAAAGTTAAAAACAAATTTGTTATGGAAGAATGTTTTTTTTGTATGCAGTGTGGACCCAGCTTTATACTTTAGCATTTGAAATATGACATAAATTTAATTCAAAAGTTGCTATATTTTCAAACATAACATTGTAATTCTCATAATTTGTCAGAGGAGAAAATAATACTTTCTGACTTATTATGTGCGCGCACGTCTTATGTTTTTTTTTCTGGTTCATTTTACGCTATAATCCCACATATTCTACATAGAAAATTTTTATTAAAAAAAAACACTTTGTGTCATGATGTTAAACACAATCCAGTTAACTACACTCATTGCGGTTATTGGAATTAGTTAAGAATTTCACACGAAGTATCTTAAAAACATGTTGAATTCAGTGTATACAAAATTGTACGCATTGCAGTTTTAAATGAAATCTTGAATTGTGGTTGTTTAAAAAAGTGGCACATGGGTTCTTTTGTGCCCGTTTTGTCCGATTTTATCTTGGGCAATGATATGGGTTGGAGGTTGAGGCTAGCTATTAGGTTCACCAGTATCTGGTGTTCAAGCTTTTTGTGCTGGAAACCAAATTATCATACTCCCAACTCTGTAATGCGAAGCATTGTTAGCCTCGAATAAGTGACAATGCTTATCATCATGCAACTAATGCAGCACAGTCAGCATTACAGAGTAGAAGACGTCAAAATGACGTCACAGCCGGCGCCTTGTACCACAATGCAGTGCTTGCTGCTAAATACAATGCTTGCAATGTTTGGATCATTCTGACGTCACTTTATTCTGTATTGGCGAATGTGCTGCATTAGTCGCATGAAGATAACGAGAGCTTAATAATAGGTAAATGGGATTTGAACAGAGCCGCAACTATAGCGAGTCGAGTGAGGCACCTGTTTTGATGCGCAAAGCTTCAGAGACGCAAAATAACCAGAATGATAATAATTAAGGTGGCGCCAGTTTTATTCTTGCGTCGGGCGCAAACCTTGAGGGCGCAAAATAACAAAAATGACACTACTATAAAGGGGGCCCAGTTAATTCTTGTTTTGTGCGAAAGAAATTAGCTAGTTACGGTTCTGGGTTTATGTATAATGTGTTGATTCCACTGTTAAGCTGCTCGCCCACTAGAGGTCGGTGACGCGGCGCGGAGAAAAACCGGCTCCCAAACAAAAATGCACGTAAATGAATGAAGCCCCCCGTCTATTAGGGCGGAAGTGCGGAGAAGCGCGGCGAGGCACCTCTCTGGAGAAAGTCTGTAACCTCTTGATAGCTGCTCACCCAGCTAGGTTGGTGCAGTGCCGCGTCACGGACCTAGTGGGCGAGCAGCTTTATGCGTCAAAAGAACATTTCCATCCACTAGTAGCCATTTGATTAGTTAATTGCGGTGGGAAATGTTAATTTGGTCTCTAGCACAAAGCGCCAGCACACTTGGGTACTCTAATGTAATTTCCTAATAGTAGAATAGCCCTCCTGCACCTCCAATCCTTGTTGCTGTTTGACAAGGGACACATTTGTTTTTATGCTGGGCTTTCTTTTTTTTTTACTAAAAACGACAATTATCGACAATTCAGTTTGCATTCCGGAAAAAAAAAACAAAAAAAAACAATTTTAAGTAATTTACAATTGCCATGAAAATGATTTTGAAAGAGGTCAAAGAGACCATGGCGTAATGCTGCGTTTATAGTCAACGTTTACAATGATGTTCCTCCAGATTTGTATTCAAATTGTAGCCGAATCATGAAAGGACCTGATTGAACTAAATGAATTTTAAGTTAATTACTAGTGTGTTTAATTGAATTATATAGAGTGCATGATGTGTATAGAGAGACAACTTGAACTTAAGGTTTGGTTAACGGGTTCTAAAAGGATGTCCAATATGAGATAAAAGTGTTCAGCATACAAATCTCCATTTAGAGCAGGCATGTGCAACTTCATTAAGAGTGTGGGCCGGATAGCGAATTTTAAATATATTCTGGGAGGGTGGGGGGCTTAAGCTTAAGTTAAGCTTAAGACAGATCAGATAGGAAAGTAATAAAAATCACAGTCATTTTTAGCAGAGACGGTCACTGTGATTGGTTTATTTGTTTTATTGCTTAAAAATGGAGTAGGTTCAAGAAATAACGGAAAAAATTTTGCTGGCGGGCCAGATTTAGTGAAATTTGGAGAAGTCCTCACGGGCCGGAGAAATTCAGGGCGGGGTCAGATGCGGCCCGTGGTCCATACGTTGCAAATAAATGCTTTAGGGCATAATTTTCGACTATTGGTTTTAAAAATTCTTGAATCCTTGTGCTTTTCTACGCTTTTTGGGACTTCTGGGGCCAGTTGAGTGCTGATGATGCATTTTTAGAGCTTTTAGAGCAAGCATGTGCCACTTCGTTAAGAGTGTGAGCAGGATAGTAAATTTTAAACATATCCGCAGACCATACCATATGATGTTTATTGTAACGAATATACATTTTTAAAGTTCGCTTTACGAGAAAATGAAGTTAAGCTTAAGACAGGTCAGATAGAAGGGTAATTAAAATCAGTCGTTTTCTGCAGGTTGTCACTGTGATTGGTTTATTTGTTCTATTGCTGAAATTGCTAGGTTTTAGAAATATGAACATTTTCTAGTGGGCCAGGTTCAGCGAAATTTAGAGAAGTCCTTACTGGCTGGAAAAATTTAAAAATAATTTCTGCGCCAATAAATTAAAATTTTTAGTCATTGGTTTCAAGGGTTATTCATTTATCACATGAAAAACACTTGTTTTATGGTAAATCTTAAAACTGGGATTCACAGACACCCGCCCCCCCCCAAATGGTATTATTAGTTGTTACCGGGATGCAGTTCTGACTTTAAGAAACAGCATCCTTTAGCATAACAAAGAATTCATTGTAATGTAAGTTTGTAGTTGTCACAAAAATACTGCAATGCACTGAATAAATTAATCCTTTTATGATGGTGGAATTTTCTTTAAATGAGGGATATATATTCGCAATTCATGGGAAGTGTGGGTCTCCAAAAACTTTATTAATGACAGGGAGAGGTCCTCAGACTACTAAAGTTTAACAACTGAGCACTGTTTTATGAGATTCACAAAATTTTATGACAATCCATCTTATCTTGTGATAATAGTTTCTTGAGGGCATATTGGAATTTTATTTTTTCTGGTTTTGCATTGCTGTATTTTGACTCGGGTCCCTCTGCTACAGGCCTCCTCCATGGCTACTTGCAGAGTATTTTTTTATCAAATTCAAATTTAAACCCCTAAATGAATATCATTTTACTAATAATGACTTTGAAGTGTCTCTAAGCTTTGCTAACAAGCTGGTTTTCATGTTTTAAAGTTTAGAAACGAATTACCTCCAGAAATTTCTTGTCAAAATATATTGTCGAGACTTATCCAATGGTTACCAAAACGATTTTTAAAATTAAAAATAAGTCATTAATATAATTAATAAAAATTAAAAATCAATTGACTTTTCATAAATGGACTTTTATCAGAAAGATGCGCCACCAAACAACAGACATTGGCAATTAAAAAAAAGTCTTAACTATCTACTCAGATGCTAATGTTGTCACCTTACATTACTTTTAATTCCCTATTAAAATACATGTATTCCCTATTCCTATCAAAATACTAAATATAGCTTTGATATTTGAATTATCCCCAGCTGTCCACGTGGCTCTCGAGTTGATTGGAAGGTTGTATTGAGTTGACTATTAATTGGGAATACATGTATTTAATTAAGAAATTGTTGGAAATGTGAGGTGACAACACTGGCAACTGAGTTAGAAGGGTAAACTTTCGTTTTTTTTTTTAAATTTAAAATAATGTTGTTTGGTGACTCATAGAAGTCGCTTTATTTTTAAATTTTTTTTAATGATTTTATTGACTTAATTTTTACTTACAAATATTTTGGCAATTGTTGGGTAAATCTTAACAATATTTCAACAAAAAAAGTGTTTAAGCAGTCAAAACTGAAGCTAAATTTCAAAATAACTGCAGGTTTTTTTTTTAGAAAATTTTAAATTAATAGTTTGTAATTATAAAGTTAGTAAACAATTAAATAGCATGTTTTTTAAAACTGTGTTTCATATTGTTTGTGTCATTGCATGTAAAATATGTATATTAAGCCCCATCTTTCTGTTTTCTTTTGTTTGTGATCTAACGCTGTACAAAAACCACGTCGGAATTTATATAAATTTGAATAAATGAACTGCTTTTTTTTTCTCAAGGTCAACTATATGTTGCACCCTTCCCATCCAAGAACCTCATGATATTAAACTGGAGATGGGAAAAGGTTGGAAAGTGTAGAGGGGGAGAAAGAGAAACGTGGAGGGAGAAAAAAGGGGGAGGGGTGACTGAAATTGAAATGAAAAGGAGTAAAAAAGGAACAAACGACGCGCATGCGCACACCAGAGAAAATGAAAAACTCATTTTCTTTTTCAAATATAAAAAGGGGAGGGGCTATTAGTAGCAAAATTAAACTACAGTTTATCACAGGCAATTGTGCCCAGCATTAGAATTTCTTTTGCTCAGCCCTTTTATGAACGTTATCAATTTCTAATTGGTTTGTTACTTGATCTGACGTCATAAAAGGGCGGCGGAAAAGAAATTCTAATGCTGGGCACAATTGCCTGTGAATTTTGCTCCCGTCATTTATGATGGGTTACCCCACTAGTGTTTAAATATTTAATGTAAACTACTGCTTTTTCTTAATTGTGATTTAAATCACGATTTAAATTTTTAAAACAAATCACTATTTTTTCACTCTGCTTTTGCTAAATTTCTAAATATGGGTGATGATAATAATAATATTGTCATCTCTGCAATTCATACAACTTATAAGGTTAATCTAAATGTACTACCAGGAAGCAAAAAAAATCACTTTTGTGATGGGATTCAACTATAACCCCTATCTTAGATGTCATTGT
This sequence comes from Brachycybe producta, assembly GCA_036925085.1. NCBI lineage: Eukaryota > Metazoa > Arthropoda > Diplopoda > Playtdesmida > Andrognathidae > Brachycybe > Brachycybe producta. Next base: position 4,926,350 of record JAUPFP010000002.1, read on the forward strand.
GGCTATCACAATTATTATTGTAGTATCTACTACATTTAATCTTAAGAAACTGCTATGAGAAGAAGAAAAAAAAATCCTAGAAAGATTAGAGAGAAAGGAAGCCCCCCCCCCCTCGCCCTTCTCCAATAATACCCTCTTTTAAGTCTAGAAAAATTGTACCACCCATGGCACCAGCTGTGATTCTATCATACTGAAGTCTGTTTCTATGACAACACATTTCTTAGAATAAATTTGTGAGGATGATGAAGAAAGATGGAGCCCAATGATAATGGTTAACCCAATCAAAATTGTTATATTTTCTTCAGTCATATAACAACATTTCATTTCAAAAATACTTGAAAGTTGTTTCATTTCTAATATAGAGACTATACTAGCCAATAATGCCATTAGATGTTATTATTATTGAAACTCTAGTTGAAAGTTTTATGTCAACTCAACATTACTAACTGGATTATTTAGATTAAGTCCACTATTTTTTATGGAAGTTGTACGCATGTATATGTCACTGTCAATCTGAAGAATCAGTCAATCCGCAGATTGCCTAGGCAGTCTGCGTAACTACCAAACTGCTAGTGAATCTTCAAAAAATCAGTACATTTTTAGGTGTTGAATTTTGCAGATTCACTAGCAGAGGTTGATTGTTTTACAGATTGGTTAGGCAAACTGTAGATTGACTGATTCCGCAGATTAACAGTAACATATACAGTAGTACATTTTAGTTAATCAATATTATAAAGTCGACACACTGTTACTTGCAGCTGGTGACGTCAAAAAGGGGCTGACCAAAAAAACAGTCTAGGCTTGTGTCAATTTGTCTGATAAAAAAGGGGTAAGAACAAAAGTATTCTAAAAACATTTTGTTTTAAAGTGGCTGAATAAATATTTAACTTGTTTTTAACCCCCACCCCCTCTCCCCATTGCCGGATGGCGCCTCTACAGTGGCTATATGTTTTATAAGGTGGTCTCGTCTCTACACCTGCGAGTGTTTGAGAAAATTTGTTTTTCAAGCGAACTTCTTTCTGAAAAAACATTACGAAAAAATTCAAAGTGTTTTTGAAACTAGAATAGTTGGCAATAATGCTAAAAGTTTTTTCATGATTGATATATCTTTAAAAATAAACTTTATGAAAGTTTAAAAAAAAGGTGAAAGTTGTTTTTTAATGAAATGTCAATTGAAAAATGTAGCAATGCTGGACCCGGTCCAGCAAGGTTTGCTGCTGTAGCACGGCTCGGGCCCGCACTTCCACCTGCGTTCTGTAGCAAGCCTGGAGTCCTTCCAGGTGGTTCCCCATTCTGTAATGTGGCTGACCCCTGTTGTCCAGGCTGTTGCTTGCTTTGTTTGTCTCTTTGCTGGGTGGCTGGTCCTGTACCAGCCGGTTGAGTTGGGATTGTATGCTGCTCTGCACCTCCCAAGCTCGGGCTCTGCAACCTGCCGGGTGATCCAGGTCAACTCGATAACCTGAATGCATGGCCCTTGGTCGCGCCTCTGCTCCGGGTTGGAGTTGGACTCCGCGGCATGTTGTATCTGTTTTGGGTTCCGTGTGTATGGGACTCAAAGTTCCCACGTTTTAAAGAGAAAGTGACGACTTCCACAAATAAGAAAATGACTCTTCTTATTTGTGATACAACTGACTTTATTTTATAGCGATTGTAAGGTATTACAAATGAATATAAAATAACACATAAGCGAATGATTACTACATAAGCGACTGATCTGGTTTTTAGAAAAGATTCTAAGTCCCAAAAGAATTTGTGAACTTAGAATGTTCTACCTTAGACGAGGAGGGAAACATTCTGATCCCGCAATTTTCTGCCTACTGTCCTCCCGAGGGTACCTCGTGTGCTTGTTTTTTTACTTTGGCCCTTGGGAGGGGCCACTCGTGACCAGCAGCCACCCATAGGTCGCTTTGACCAAGGGCGACCTCTAGTCCCAAAACATTTCCTTTTTTGGAACTTATTTTTCCGAAATATGCAAATGATTTCTTCGAAATGTTTTGGGCCTGTCCAGTTTCACTGGACATGAGGAAAAAGTAATTTCCTCTTTTAAATCGTTTCCATATGTGCCCATGAAAAGAAAACCCTTTTCATAATTCCGACACTTGTCTTTATGGGCCGCCTTTCCGCCCAAAGAAAGGGGTGGTCAGACTTCAAAAGACCAAGTAGCGACATCCTCCACACATGTGCGCCGGAACATGTGCAGGGGGGTGTCACAAAAACGGGTCATTTTCAAACTGTAAAATGTATATTTTTTAAGATATTGACATGAAAAAACTTTGAGCATAGTATTCTACCATTTTAGTTTTGAATACAATTTGAATTTTTTTCATAATGTTGTTTCTAAAATAAGTTTGCTTCACGTTTTTGCGTCCAAATATTCCACAAAAACATCTGTATGGAGCTCTTAGCATTAGCTCCTGCATTGGCACTAACCAGGAAAAGG